>OZ024741.1:297469788-297549788 GCA_964016885.1 Eledone cirrhosa
TGATATTTACCAAAAAGAAGAACAAGTCAACATCATTGGATACCATCAGGGTTGCAGGTGTTATATCAGAGTTTTCCTTCTCCTAGAACTCTGCCTTGACAAAGGCTAAGGAGTCATCTCTCCCGGTGATTTTGGATGGCCATTGACTCTTAAGAGCTCCTTTTCCCTTTGGCATTTATGTCCCAAGGCTCTGATACCATCAACACTATACACACAGAGCTGGCATATCTAAGAACTGACTAACTGCCTGATGAGGTCATAGCCATTCAATGGCTATCATCGAAATATATATAGCAGTAAATAAAGGATTATGAGTTCATGCAATTGACTTATGTTTCGTCACTATTATAACTCCGGAACTTATATCTTCGTTGAGTGCTCCCTATCCGCATACTGAAGTACTGGATTTTACCAACACTTACTTTCTTGCTTACCCATATACATACATATATATATACACACACATATATATATATACATATACATACACAGATACATACATTTTTTCTCCAAAATAACTACTGAATACATGTGCTTTTTCTAAAAAAAACTTTTTGTTCCTTCCTCTTCTCATTCTCTATCTTTCTATTTCATCTTTTACTTCTCACACACACATATATATTTACACACACACACATATATATACATCATTACCATTATTTAATGTCTATTAAATGATCTCTGTGCGTGTGTGTGTGTGTGTGTGTGTGTGTGTGTGTGTGTGTGTGTGTGTGTGTGTGTGTGTGTGTGTATATATTATATATAATAAACATTTAATATACTTATTTATTTTTCACTAGGTTTATCAATACTGCAAGTCAATGTGAAGAGGAAGAAAAAGAAAACTGACCACAGCATATATTGGACCTTCATCAGTTCCAATGATGAGTGTCCAATTTATCCAATCAATAAAACATCCTGCTCAGGAAATTAATATGCAAGTGACCTAGCATTCTACAGAAACGTGTACCCTGAAATGAAATATAATTCTCAGGGAGATTCAGTATGACAGTGTTTGAAAAGGTTGGTCTTTTGAATTACAGGTGCAGTCAATCTTATATTATAAGTGGCTGAGTATTCCATAGACATGTGTACTTCTATATGTAGTTCTCAGGGAGATTCAGTGTGACACAGTTGTGTGACAAGGCTGGTCCTTTGAATTACAAGTACAACTCATGTTTGCCAGCTGTGTGGACTGGAGCAATATAAAATAAAGCACCTTGCTTAAGGAGAAAAAGCAACTCCAAGAATTGAACTAATGACCTTATGATCATGAGCCAAACACTTTAACCATTAAGCCACGTGCCTTCACAAAAACAATAGTAGCAAACAGAAAAAACAACAACAAAACTGCAAAAACATCACTTCAGTAACAATAATTACATGAAAGAGTTACTTCTTCATAACTATCATCAATAGCAACAGCCACCACCACCACCAATAGTAGTAGTAGGAGTATCAGTGACATGACCACCACTAGCGAACACAAGGATTTCATTAAGTAGTACCACCACCACCACCGATAGCAGTAGTAGTAGTAGTAGTAGTAGTAGCAGCAACAGTAGTAGTAGGAGTATCCATGACATAACTAGCACCAACGAACACAACATTAAGTAGAAGTAGAAGTAGTATCACCACCACTACAGCATCATCATTCACCAACAACAAAAACCCCACCACCAACAACAACTCCATTAGTCATCACCACTACCATCATCAACAACAGCATGTCGTTTTCAATGACATCACCACCTCAATATATTGATGAGGTGGAGATTGACTCAGCCAGTGACAGCGCAATAAACCTGTCATGGAGTGTAAAAGGTTCAGGGAGCCACACAGCATCACACATCACTGGTTTCCAGGTTCATTTTCAGAAGGTGGCTAGCTCTTACATCCAGTACAGCGCAATGCTGTCATCCATGACGACCAGTTACAAGATCCGTAATCTTGTTGCCGACACTTTCTACAAGGTGTGCGTAGTCATGTACCGTAACGAGACAACACAAGGAGGTGGTGGAGTGGGAGAAGCACAGCCCCGACAGAAGTGTGTGGACGCAAGCACCACAGGTTGGCATATACCTGTGTCAGTTGGGAGTAGTGTCGGTGCAATTATTGCACTCATCCTCATCATGCTGATGGTGGTCATTGTGCGCTTCCCTTCAATCATGCGCAACCGAAAGGGTGGCACACACACAACTAGCAAGTATGACAGCATGACATCCAATCTCCATGATGACCATCTCGAGATGAGTGACACCACATTGCATGTGCATGATGACGAAGAAGAAGAAGAAGTAGACGATGAAGAAGAAATATTCGATGAAGAAGGGCAAGGTGAAGCTGCTGCTGCTGCTGTGGCATTCGCTGATCCTCGGGGCAGCATCATTGTTGAGGTTCCGGTCACGTTTCACGAGCACCTTCTCAAACAACAACATCATAACTGTCAGTCAGTATTGGCTGAGAGCTACTGTAATGGTAACAACAATAAGCACTCACGCCGTCACCGCCACCTTCACCACCAGCGAAGTATTTCACCACCGCCACCACAACCACCTCCACCTCCCCTACCTTCACCACCACCACAGCCACTACCACACCACTATGTGATACGTGCTTCCACTCCTCACCTACACCACATCTACCACCAACAACAACAACCAGAACACCACCACCAACAACAACAACAGACACAGTTTGTCTCCCCTTGTTTATCTCATCTCAGCACCGAACAACAGCCATTTGTCCTGCCACTGAGTTACATCTCGGAGGTGGATGCTGGTTACCACCACATTGCAACTGGCAGTGTCTGCCCTCACAAAGAAACCAGTGGTAGCCACACTCGCAAGACACATCTCAAGCGGCAGGTAAGCAAGGGCAAGTACGAGGGCTGTCCTGATCAACAGCCACATTGTAGCCACCGACACTCAACGAAAGTAAAAATTGAACACCAACCAAAGAATCCAAGGTCCAAGGTTGAGAAACAACCTTCTGTAGACCTCAGTAGTCCCTTGTAGTGTGATAGAATTCTGTTTTCAGGAAAATACAAGAAGGTGAAGGAGTATATGTTTATATATGTGTGAATGTATGTACGTGTCCACATATACATGAACATAAATAAATACATAATTGTGTCTGTACATTTATATGCACAAATAATGACTAAAAGAATTTATATGTGTGTGTGTGTGTGTCTGGAATTAACTGTTAAAATGGCAAGAGCTCTGCTGTCAGGCCCCAACTCTTTCTAATATATATATATATATATATATATATATAGGTAAAAATGACAAATAGACCAAGGTAACAGATGATTGAACAATGTGAGAGTTTAAAGCAAAGTAAACAAACTGTGAAATAAAAAAAGAGCACATAGTAAACAAAATATATGCACAAAAATGTAAACAAGGTGTGTACAATGAAAATATTTACACTGTATAACAATAAAAGAAAAGTATTTAACGTTTTGGGTTAAACCCTTTATCGAAATAAAGTAAAAGAAAAAAGGACTGAGAATGAAACAGAAATGTGTCATAGTAAGACCAGATTAGAGAACACACACACATATATATATATATATATATATATATAGGTAGGAAAATGGCAAAACTCTGCTTAAGGAAGCTGTTAAAACAGCAAAATGTCGTCAGGACAGCATTGAGTAAAACCCCCCTCCATAGACACGCACACATGTATATCATGACTCATACACTGTTCATTCATTTTCCTGACATTTTGAGTTCAAATCCTGCTGAGGTTAACTTTGCCTTTCATCCATACGGGGTCGATACAATAAAGTACTAGTAATACAATGGGTAATTGCTGGCCTTGTGCCAAAAGTAGAAACTATTATTATTATTATTATTACCTTGAAGGATAAAAATCAGCAAGTTTTTCCATTTTCCTATGAATTCTAATACACTTGCATTTCAAAACTCGATGTTCGAGTTAATTTTGTTTATACATATATACATATATATAGAGAGTAAAAATAGAAAGGAGTGAGAATGAAACAAGAAATGTTACAGTAAGACAAGGTTGGAGAAAAGATGTGCTTCAAACAAACACACACACATATATATATATATATGTGTGTATTTATAGTCTATAGTAGGTGAGGTTATAGGAAATATATTCACTATAATTGCTTACATTACTCACTCAATGAGATATGGTTTGAACATAAAAGTGAGTGAACCTGTCTCAGAGTGCTAACAAAATGTATATTTGTTATGAGGAAGTCGCACGTAATTGTCCTGCACCTCGAGGTTTCTGCAAGCGCAGACTGCATTGACAAGTGCAATTTGTAAACACACACACACATATATATATATATATATATATATATATATATATAAATCAGTTCCCGTATGGGCAAGACATGGTCACCCAACCATGGTCACCCATAGAAATCAAGCTAGAACCAGTTCTGTATGAGCAACACACGGTCACCTGATCTGACTTGTCACACAGGACAACTCGTCTAACCTATGCTAACATGGAAAAAAGGACGTTAAACAGTGATGATGATGATATATAATCTTTGTTAGCAGGGAAGGCAGATATATATACAGTGGAACCTTGGTTCACAAACTTAATTCATTTCCGAAGACTGTTCATCATCTGAAATACTCGTAAACTGAAACTATTTTTCTCATATGAAATGTTGAGGTATAAATACAGTGAAAGAGAGACTGTGTGTGAAAGGCAGATAGATATCATCATAGTAACTAACTACACAGCAAGTGACACTTTCCCACTGATACTGCCAACCCATTGTTGCCAGCACCTGTTGTTTGTTACTTGAGGCACCGTTCATCAACCGAGATGTTTTATGTTTGGAAAAATGATGAGAGGCATTTATGAACTGAGGTTCCACTGTGTGCGCGCGTGTGTGTCATCACCGTTTACGTCTGTTCTCCCACGCTAGCATGGGTTAGATGGGTTGTCCTGTTGTGGGTAGTGTCCAGTCGGCTGACCTTGTCTTGCTCATACAGGAACTGATTCTGGCTAGATTTCTACAGCTGGATGCCCTTCCTAACACCAACCTCATTTACAGTGAGTGCTGGGTGCTTTTTTTCCGTGGCGCCTACATGACCACTTTACAGTGTGGGCTGGGTGCTTTTTTGATGTGGCACCTCCATGACCATTTTGCAGTGGGAGGAGGTGGGGGCATATTGTCTATATGCTTCAGCTTGTTCATGTGGGCAGCCTCCCAGCCTTTGCCCCGGTCTGTAATGTGCTCAAATCTATTTATAAGGCACCTGTTGACATCTATTGTAATGCCCATTTTCCTTAAAATAAAAGATGTCAAAAGGTATTTAAATATTGCATAACATAATTTTCAAAATTTATTTAGAATATCTAGATACAGAAAGATAATAAAAAAATGTATTCTATGAAAATTATAAAACATTTACAGAACTTCAGTATATACAGTGTTTTTAACTTTTTTCTTTGGAGCATATATGAAGAGTTTGTGGGAGCTTCCTTCTCTGAAACAACCTACATACAATTTACCTTGTGAGAAACAGCTCTCTTCTAGATGGAGTGCAACAACCTGCAATGTTTGATCTTGGGACTTGTCATTGGTGATTGCATAACTGACTCTCACTGGGAATTGCAATAATTTGAAATGAAAGGGGACATCTGTTGGATTAGTGGTATGCTAGGTATAAATAAAATGTCTCCCTTACCACATTTAGTGAAGATTTGGACTTTGATAATGTGAGGTTGTAATTTATTCACAACCATTTTGAGAAGCATGGTTACTGTGTCCTTCAATCTAAGATTGTGTGGCAGCATACTAGATGGTTCCACACTTGATTTACAATGCTTTCCACAACAGTACAAAATTATGAAGGATCAAATCATCCTTCAGTATCAAGGGATTGCTTTCCTGTAAATTGAAATGGCTGAGAGGTGCTTATCTGTAACTCTGATTCTGTTTTTGGAAAAGAAGGTGATTGTGAGTAGGCAGAGGTCAGATTAGTTAAAACGCACAAAAAAAAACTAGAAAAAAAAATTCTTCACGATCCCCAGTGGCTGCTTTTCAATAAATTTAAATGGCTGAGATGTGCTTATCTATAACTCCAAGGGTTCCCCTCTCTCCCCGCCTCCGTTTTCGGAAAAGTAGTTGGCGAGTGAGTCAAATGTTAAATTGGTCAACTACAAGTGAAAACACCTAGAAAAGTTATAGTTATTTAGAAAGAAGGGGAGGTGGACTGAGTGAGAGGTGGAGAAGTGTTTCCATCTCTCTATATAAGATGACATGACGGACGAACAGACAGTACTGTGTGCTAGAAAGAACAGTAAATTCTCCTCCAACTCATCTCCATTCGGTTTTTGGAAAATAAGTCGACAGCGAGCTTGTTGGAGAACAGATTAGTTGAAAACACACGAAAACCCTTAATTATTATCAATTTTATTTAGTGGTATTAGTGGTCAACGTACAAACTTTCTTTTTACAAGTATTATATATATATATATATATATATATATATATATATAAAATTCATATAAAAACGAGAAAACTCATCGTTAGAACAGCCGAATGCTGTCAATGACAGCGATGGGCAAAAACGCCTCAGAGGACAGAGACCAGTGGCTAGCAGTCACCAGAGTATATATATATATATATATATATACATACAGAGAGAGAGAGAGAGTATGTGGTGCAGAGACCATGGGGGGAGGGGGGTCACTAATCATGGGATTACTCAATGCAAGGGGAGATGCAGAACCAGGTACTCTGTCAAAAGCTTTTTCTAGATCACTAAAAGCAAGATATAATGGCTTATCCATGGCTACTTCTCTTGGAGTTGTCTCTCTAAGAAGAGAGGGCACCTGTAGTATTTTTCCCATGCATAAAAACCGAACTGCATCTTACCTAATTTTACTCTTTTCCTAATTAGCTATGCTAGAACTCTTTCCTTCACTTTTATAACTTGGTTCATCAGTTTTGTTGAGAATAAATAAGTGACATAGTCACTACTTTAAAACTCATAGCGAATAGTCTTCAAAATATTTTTAATTAAACATATTGCCAAATATACTATACATACATTGCTAATACCTAATTTTTGCTGGACCGGCAATCGCTCTGTTTAATCAGTCCTTAAATATTACTGGAATTCTATAAGAATCCAGCTTCTATAATTCTCAGCAGAGGCAAGGGAGTGTGTGGTCTTGATAAAAGCTAACAAGCGAGAAACAGACTGTCGATCACTCTCCTTTGTTTTTGCCAAGAATAAGTGACATAGTCACTACTTTAAAACTCACAGCGAATAGTCTTCAAAATGTTTTTAATTAAACAGAGTATATTACCAAATATACTATACATACATTCATATATATATATATATATATATATATATATATATATATATCGATCGAGCTCCAGCTGTTCGGATCTAGCTGTCGAAACGGCCGGAGCTCAGCCGTCGGGGTCCTGACTCTTTTCCTATTACCCATAGTATCGACTACTCTGGTGCATTATGGTCCACCTGGTTCCTTACCACACTTTCTTTGTGTTTTTTATATATATATATATATATATATATATATATATATACACACACACACACATGCATGTATGAGTATATATACATATATACATGCATCAGGAAATAGAATGAGAAATAAAAGAATAGAAACAGATGAAAGTGAGAAATGGAATGGAAAAGAATTTATTTTGGAGAGAAAGCATGTGTGTGTTCAGTTAGATATATGTATAGATGTGTACACACATACACACACACACACACACACACACACACACACACACACATATATATATACTTCAAGATTAAAAATGACAGACACAGAAAAAACATAGGGTTTCCCAGGATGGTTGATGTAAGAAGACAAGGTAAGTAGCCTAGTATGCAGATAGTAGTGAGCTTAGGTGGTGTTGGAGTGTTTGCATTTATCATTGGTGCACGTTTCCTTGTGGTTGATTAGATGATATATAGAACTTCTGATAAGAGTCCAATTAGATCCCAAAAAATGATTAAAGATATTTATCCATTTTTCAATCTACATGGAAATTCATATTTTCCAGCATGCCTACATATTAGATATGTGTATATATTTATACATGTTGGTGTAGTTTCAGTTAAACACTCTGCATCTATACTGATATAACTTTATCATATTCTTTGGTTGCTAATGCACTTCTCACTATATATGGTGTGATGTGGATACATGGGAATGTGTGTGTGCGTGTGCGTGTCCCTGAATGGTTTTTCGTAACTGTACTCCTTGTTGTTGTTATTTACTTTTCCAATATATATATATATATATATATATATATATATATATAAATGTATGTATAGTATATTTGGCAAAAAACATACATTCATGTACATATGGTATATTGCCAAATATACTATACATACATTCATGTATACATCGCTATTTCAGAGCACCAATCCTTCTATATATATATATGTTCCGATGGATGTGTAATAGTAATATACGTGAACGGCAAAGCATAAATGAATTGAGAGAGAGACTGAGCATAAGAGGAATCAAATGCTGTGTGCAGGAGAGGCGGTTGCGCTGGTATGGACATGTGATGTGTATGAAGGACGACAGTTGCATAAAAAGGTGCAGAGCACTAAAAGTCAATGGAAGCCTTGGAGTGGGGAGACCCAAGAAGACCTGGGATGAGATGATAAAAGATGACCTTGCCCAATCGGATCTCTCAAAGGTGATGACACAAGACCGTGACCTCTGGCGTCACACAGTAATACAGAGGACCCGACTTCCCACGGGTACAAGCCGAAGCTGAAGTATATAGACAATATGCCCCCCACCCCCTCCCACTAAAGTGGTCATGTAGGTGTCACAACTAAAAAAATTACCCAGCCCACACTGTAAAGTGGTCGTGTAGGCACCACAGTAAAAAAGCACCCAGCACTCACTGTAAATGAGGTTGGTGTTAGGAAAGGCATGCAGCTGTAGAAATCAAGCCAAAATCAGTTCCCGTATGAGCAAGACAAGGCCACCTGACCTGGCATTGCCCACAACAGGACAACCTGTCTAACCCATATTAGTGTGGAAGAATGAACATAAAATTGTGATGATGAATAAAATGATGATGATGATATGTGTGCGTGTTTATCTCTCTCCCAGAACTTAGGAATTCAACAAAAAGACACTGATAAAATAAGATCGACTCTTGAAAAAACTTAGTACTGGGGCCGATATTATAGATTAAATTTTAGGCTGTACCCAAGCATAGCCATAGTCTAATGAGTGAAACCATTAAAGGAATAAAAGACAAGAAAACAAAGAGAACTGGAAGCAGTCTTCAAATTGATATCTGATGAAGATGAGTTAATGGATGCTGTTTATTTCAAGAATTTATGTTCCCACGACAACTGTTCAATGTATTCCCCAAGGAAAGAAAGTATATTCTTGCAGAATTAAGAAAAAGTAATAAAATAAAGTAAAACATGCTGGTTTATATTTTTATCATCATCATTCATTATTATGATTAACTCTTTTGATACCAAGCCACCTGAAGCCACCCTAGTTCTGTTATACAAAACTGTGTTTTAAAATGTCTATATTTATCTAGAAAACTACCATCATTTTTTGTAAGAACCTTTGTTATGCAATGTTCCAAACACCAGCTTAATAATGAGAAAGTAAGTCATATTACTCATCATCCTGTTCCCGCACCTGGTGCAGCCACTCAGTGAGGTGCCCCTCTTGATATACAACTGGTGCAGCCACACAGTGAAGTGCCCCTCTAGATATACAACTGGTGCAGCCACTCATTGAGGTGCCCCTCTATATATACAACTGGTGCAGCCACTCATTGAGGTGCCCCTCTAGATATACAACTGGTGCAGCCACTCATTGAGGTGCCCCTCTAGATATACAACTGGTGCAGCCACTCAGTGAAGTGTCCCTCTAGATATACAACTGGTGCAGCCACTCAGTGAAGTGCCCCTCTAGATATACAACTGGTGCAGCCACTCATTGTAGTGCCCCTCTAGATATACAACTGGTGCAGCCACTCAGTGAAGTGCCCCTCTAGATATACAACTGGTGCAGCCAATTGTAGGGTTGCCACTCTAGATGCTTTTGCAGTCAGTCAGTGGTCTCTATTCTCCATCATGTGTAGAAGGGCCTCAGTGTTGTGACCAGTCTAGTTTTTGATGTTGTCGGACCAGGATTTTCTTTGTCTGCCTCTTCTTCGCCCTTCCTCGACTGTGCCCTGAAGGATGGTTTTGGACAAGGAGTTGTGGTGGGATATATGACCATACCAGGTAAACTTTCATCTTTATTATAATAGATAAACAGTGATATTACTAAATACCTCTAAATTCTTGATTAGTTTCAAAATTATTTGAAAATCATAGGTAAATGTTTAATATCAACAACATTAACACCAATTTTCTAAATCTACAAGGGTTGGCTGACCAAGGTACTCTCATGGAATGACCAAATGAGGGTGATTTTTCAACATAGCTCCTGGAAAGAAATAATGCAGTTATTAAAAAGAAGAGTTGAAATTAATGCATGCAAGATTTCACAGCTCCAGTATCACACCTTCAAAGGGGGTTTGATTCCTGGACTGGGTGATGCATTGTGTCCTTGAGCAACATTGTAATGTGGTTGTTTTGGTGCTACAAAAAAAATAAAAATCCCCAGTCTACACTAAGTGGTCATGTTGGTGACATGAAAAAAAGCGTCCAGTCCACACTATAAAGTGGTTGTGTAGCTGTCACGATAAAAAGTTCCCAGTACACACTGTAAATGTAGTTGGAGATAGGAAGGATATCTAGCCATAGAAACCAAGCCAGAAACAGTTCTGTATGAGCAAAACTGATCTAGGTTGTCTCACAACTCTAACCCAGGCTAGAGTAGAAAAATGGACATTAAATGGTGATGATGATGTGTATATATATATATATATATATATATGATGATGTCTATATACATACACACATGTATATATATATCATCATAAATAGTTATGATGATATATATATATATATATCATCATTACTGTTTATGATGATATATATATACATGTGTGTATGTATATAGACATCATCATCACCATTTAATTTATATATATATACACTTATATATACATGTGTGTGTGTGTGTATATAATAATAATAATGAAATTATTGTGAAAAGTGCTCAGGTGCATGTATAGTACATAGAATAATATACAAATGTCAAGGAAGTGAATAGTGTATGAGTCATGATATATGTATGTATGTGTATGGAGGGGGAACATTAGGTGTAGTGTTGGCACATCTCAGGAAGCATGGAGGTTTTAAAGGATGCAGTGTCTCCACAGCTAACAACTGACGCAGATAGTTTGTTCCATGCTTCAGCAACTCTGAGCGTGAAAAGATGTTTCCGAAAGTCATGGGAACTGTGCTGTTTTCTGACTTTGTGGGCATGTCCACGCGTGTTAGACACATGGAAATCAAAAAGGTACTCAGGGTTGTTGTTAGCAAGATGGTTAACAATTTTGTGGGTGTTTACCAAGTCAGTTGCCAGGCGTCGGAGCTTCAATGTAGAGAAGCAAGGCGTTCAGAGTATGGTAGATGCTTAATAGAGGGTATTCGCTTGGTTGCATGTCTCTGAACAGTTTCCAGGCGGTCAATGTTCTGAGCAAGATAGGGGTTCCAGACTGGTGATGCACTGGTGATGCAAAAAGTGTGGCCGCACCATAGCCATGTACAGCCTTAAATAGATAGCTGGAGAGCGGCTGACAAAGGTCTTGCTGAATGAAGCTAAGACACCCTCAGCCCTCTTGACAATTTTAGAGATGTGCTTCGTCCAATGCAAATCGCTGCTGGCCGTAATGCCCAGGTCACGTTCACAAGAAGACTTCTTGATATTAGTGCTGCGGAGGGAGTATGTGGACGCTGGGTTTTTACTCCCAAAATGCATGGTGGTGCACTTGTCCACAGCTAGCTTGAGTTGCCAGTCTGAGATCCATTGTTGCATTGTGTCCAGGTCAGACTGCAAGCAAGATCTATAGTGTTCAGGATCTGTCCTTTTTATCTCAAGGTACAGCTTGATGTCATCTGCATACTTTAGTACTGTGGCATTCTTTAAGTTGGCATCTATGTCATTAATATATGCCACAAACAAAAAGGGGCCAAGAACAGATCCCTGTGGTACACCAGATGACATCTCATATGGTGAGGAATGCTGTCCCAGAACCGTGACTACCTCTCTTCGACTGAGAATGAAGGACTTCAGCCAGTTAAAAAGATCATCATTCACACCCATTGCAGAGAGTTTTGCCATAAGCTTCTTGTGTGGCACAGAATTGAAAGCTTTCGCAAAGTCAAGGTAAACAACATCCACCCATGAGCTGCTATCAGTGATCCGGGTGATGTCTTCAAGAAACTCGATAAGTTGATCACAGCAGCTGGAGTTGGGGATAAATCCAAATTGCGAGGGCTGGATAAGACTGTAGTTGTATATATATATATATATATATATATATATATATATATATATATATATATAAGACTGTAGTTTTATATATATATGGTGCAGCAGCATCATTGTCAAGTGCTAAAAGGGTAAAAGAGATGAACCTGATAGAGGAAACTATAGAGGCATCAAGTTGATGGACCAGGTCATGAAAGTAACACAAACTGTCATTGCACAGCTGATTAGAGACCGAGTTAATCTAGATGAGATGTCGTTTGAATCTGTGCCAGGTAAAAGCACCACAGGTGCTCTCTTCCTTGTAAAGCAGCTACAGGAGAAGAAAGCTGCTCTACCTGGCATTGGTTGATTTGGAGAAGGCTTTTGACAGAGTCCTCCATGCCATAATCTGGTGGGCTTTTAGAAAACTTGGATTAAATGAATGGTTTGTGAAGGCTGTACAAGCCATCAGCAAAGTTAGGATTAACAATTACTATAGTGAAGAATTTGGTGTGCAGGTTGGCATCTACCAAGGCTCTGTTCTTAGCCCTCTCCTGTTTATTATCATAGTTCAGGCTATAACAGGAGTTCAAGACTGGTTGCTCATGGAAACTCTTGTACGTCGATGATCTCACACTCATAGTAGAATCTATGGTGAAACTAGAGAAGAAATTCCAAACATGGAAGCAGGGCCTCGAAACAAAGGGTCTTAAAATCAACCTGACAAAGACTAAAGCCCTAGTAAGAAGAAAGTAAAACAGAGCCCTGATCCCCCCAAAGAAATGGCCTTGCTCAGTGTGTAGGAAAGGTGTAGGGAGGAATTCCATCGTCTGTCTCAAATGCAAACTATGGGTACACAAGATGTAGTGGGATCTCAGGTAGTCTAGCTAAGGAGATAAGTTTTACATGTAGCCATTGCACTGGAGCAGTAAGCAGCAAATAACCACAGGAAACAAGTGCTATAAAATTTTGGGAAGATTTGGAAGAAGCAGCAGACAGCTTCTGCTACCTGGGTGACCAAATTAGAAACGGAGGTGGGTGGCCCGAAAGTACAGTAGCCAATGCGAGAAGAGGATGGAAGAAGTTCAGGGAGCTACTACCACTGCTAGTTACAAAAAGCTTTTCACTTAAAATGAAAGGCAGACTGTATAGTGTGTGCAGATGAACAAAAATGTTGCATGGTTGTGAGACTTGGGTGGTGTGTGTAGAAGATTTACAAAGTTTGGAAAGAAATGAAGCTTGCATGCTCCACTGGATGTGTAACAGTAATATACAGGAATGTCAAAGCATAAACAAACAGAGAAAAACTAGGCATAAGAGGAAACAGATGCAGTGTGCAGGAGAGAAGATTGCATTGGTATGGACATGTGATGCATATGAAGGATGACAGCTGTATAAAAAGGTGCAGAGTGCTGAAAGTTGGTGGAAGCTTTGGAGTAGGAAAACTCAGGAAGACTAGGGATGAAGTGATGAAAGCTGACCTTGCCCAACTGCACCTCTCAAAGGCCATGACATCCTAACACCACTCCCTTCGTCCAGGTCCCTCCTCCCCTTGCACCTCCTATATCCTAACACTCCACCCTTGCCCAAACACTCTTACCCTCGATCTTCCTACCCATTCTCAACATATCTCCGCCCACCCAAATCCCCAGTCCACACTGTAAAGTAGTTGTGTAGGTGTCACAACAAAAAAGATACCCAGCACACAGTTGTAAATGTGGTTGGTGTTAGGAAGGGCATTCAGCTGTAGACTTATTTTCTGAAAATGGAATGGGTCTGGGGGGTTGGAGGCGAATTTACTGCTATTTCTAGCACACAGATACAATCTCTTCGTCCGTCATGCTATCAATAGAGAGAGGTAGAAACACTACAGCTCTCACTCAAACCACCTCTTTCTCTCTCCAACTAAAACCTTTCTACATTTTTTTCGTTTCTGGCTGGCCGGCCTGACATCTGACTCACTATCTCTCTCCCACTACCTCTTTTTCTCTATCTGTATGAATATATATATATATATATATCATCATCATCATCATCATCATCACCGTTTTACGTCCGTTCTTCCACGCTAGCATGGGTTAGACGGGTTGTCCTGTTGCGGGCAGTGTCTGGTCGGCTGACCATGCCTTGCTCATACAGGAACTGATCTGGCTTGATTTCTACAGCTGGATGCCCTTCCTAACACCAACCTCATTTACAGTGAGTGCTGGGTGCTTTTTCGTGGCGCCTACACATCCACTTTACAGTGTGGGCTGGGTGCTTTTTTGCCGTGGCACCTCCACGACCACCTTGCGGTGGGGGGAGTGGGGCATATTGTTTATATGCTTCAGCATGTACCCATGGGAGGTCGGGTACCCTGTATTACTGCGTGACGCCAGAAGTCACGGTCGTGTGTCATTGTCTTTGAGATATATATATAAAAAGGAAGTTTGTTTGTATGTTGACCACTAATAACACTAAACAAAATTGATAATGATTAAGGTTTTTCATGAGTTTTCAACTAATTTAAACTGCATTATTGCTTCTGCATGTATGTGCACCTGTGCTTGTCTGTGAGTCTTTTATATTGTTTGTGTGTGCACGTTTGTGTGTTTGTGTCTGAATTCTTTTGTATATATATATATATATATATAGTGCGGACTTGACTGGCTAGATTTAATTAACAGCAGCACTAATGTAGCATGATATAGAATAAAGTTGAAATGGAAAATATATTTTTCAAATCTATAAAATGCACCAGCAGTTATAGCAAGTAGAGAAATTCTTCCCGTTGAACATGATTTCAACATTAACACTGAGGCTGAAATAGAGGCAGCTATCAAAGGCCCTGGGCTGGTGACTTTCAATATGCAGATGATATTGGCCTTTTGGAAAATGAATTTGAAAGCAGTCAAAACAACTTGACATACAGACCTCTACAGCTAAAGATGTATGTCTGTTAATTAACATAGACAAAACAATCTGGTATGCTGCCACACAACCTTGAATTGAAGAAGGCCACAGTCATCATGCTTCTCAGAAACCTGGATCAGCCAAGATTGTGTAATGGGACATGTATGGTTGTGACTGAACTATAGTCTTACATGATCAAAGCCAAACTCCTCACTGGATGTGGTATGGGAGACATCGTATTTATACCTAGAATGCTGCTAATACCAACATATGTTCCCTTTCGTTCCAAATAATTGCAATTGCCTGTGAAAGTCAGCTATGGAATGACCATTAACAAGTCACAAGGTTAAACCCTGCAGGTTGTCGGTCTCCATCTCATATGGTCAATAGTATGTAGGTTGCTCCAGACTAGGAAGACTCCACAAACTCTTCATATATGCTCCAAAGAAAAAAGTTAAGAACGTTCTATATACTGAAGTAAATTATTTATAATTTTTGTAGAATACATTTTTCTATTATTTTCTTTCTTTATTATACATCACCTTCTTTTCTGAAAATGAAATGGGGTGTGGGGTGGGGTGCATGGCGTGGTGAAACCTCAGATTTTTCCAGCCATTTCTTCTGTGTGAATAACAGAGGCGGGAAGGGAGGGGGTGACACTCGGAGTTACAGATAAGCAACTCTCATCCGTTTAAATTTATAGAAAAGCAATCCCTTGATATTGAATGATGTTTTGATCTTTCATCATTTTATACTGTTGAGGAAAGCATTGTAAGCTTAATTAATTAAGTGTTCTCCAATTTACAAATCATCATCATTATTGTTATTGTCACCACTAGAACCATCATCACCACTATAATCACTTCAGCTATAATTGACAAATGATAACACAGTAAGTTACCTTGAGAGTAGTCACGGCAACTAAAGGGACATTTAGTGGAGGTGATTAATTTATAAGTACTGTTAGTTAATTGGTGTATAAGGTGTATACATTACATAGATGATTATGTGTGTGTGTTGGATCTCTGTCACTTCCAGTGATGAGTGTTCCAGTTGTTTGATCAACTGAATGGCCTGTTCATGAAATTATCAAGTAAGTGCTTGAGTATTCCACAGACACGATTACCCATAACACAATTTTCAGGGAGATTCAGCCAAATGTTGTTGGTGTTAGGAAGGGCATGCAGCTGCAAAAACCATGTTAAAAATCAGTTCTGTATGAGCAAGACAGGGTGATCCAACCTGGCTTGTCTCATAATGAGACGACTCGTCTAGCTCATGCTAACATGGAAAAATAGTCGTTAAACAGTGATGATGATGATGATTCAGCATGTCACAATTTGTGACAAGCCTTGTAAAAATAAAGTGTCTTGCTCGAGTACACAATTCACTGCTATCTTCTTTATGAGTTCTTTATGTGTATATGAAGATGGCATCAAATTGGCAGAGTTGTTAGAACGTTTGGATAGAACACTTTGCAGTATTCATTTCGGCTCTTTGTTCTAGCTTTAGAATGCTTTAGCCTCTCCCACCGAGGTCAACTTTGCTTTCATCCATTCGAGGTTGATAAAAAAAGTACCAGTCTAGTACTGAGGTCAATTCTCCTTCTCACTTCCATTCTCTCACTCACTATCCTTCTCTGGAAGAAATCTGCTGTGTTCAGAGGAGATGGGCTTCACCAGGTTTAAAAATGCCCTAAAAATGCTGTATTTCAATATGGCGCCCCTACGACTCCCCCAGGAGTTATGGGGCCATGCATGCATGTGTATATGAACAGTTTGAAGCATTTACAGCACCATCTTCAGAATCAATAGGGTGTATTGGTTACATGCTTAGCAGTGGTCGTAAATCATGATACCAACTCATGATAGACTTAATACACACCCTAAGCTACACAAGACTTTACACTAGGAATTGGATAACAATCTTAAATTATACAACCCACTAACCTAACAAACATAATACACAACTACACTTTAGCCCCCCCCCCTGTGAAGGCTATAAAGAAATGAAGCAGGTATGCTCCAATAGATGTGTAATGTTAGTGAACTCAAAGAAAAACTAGACATAAGAGGAACTGGATACTGTGTGCAAAAGAGAAGACTGCATTGGACAAGTGACGTGTATGGGAGATGACAGCTGTATAAAGAAGTGGAAGATAATTTCAATAGGTGGGACTCAGGGCAGTGGTAGACCTAGAAAGACATGGGATGAAGTAGAAAAGACTGATCTTTAGGGAGCTGAACTTCACGGCAGGGATGATGAAGGACCACAAGTATTGGCGATGTATCATACTGAAGACTTGCCTACCAGCATTAAAGATGTGATGTGGCCCATTCATGCCCCCTTCCACTATCACTTCTTAGTAGCTATTTTCACCATCACTACATCCTCTCGAAAATCTTGACACACTAGCCATAACCCCTTATTACAGTGTTTCCTCATTCTATTGAAGGTGCCCTCCACTCCTCCTCATTACCCTGCCAAATCTCACTACACTTATACTTATTGTCCTGTATGGCAGCGAGGGCTCTACAGTTGACTCAATGACTGACAACCTCTGAAGTGCTGGTGCTGTGAAAAATGCATTAGGTATACCCTGTAAAGTGATTGATGATAGGAAGGGCATCCTGCTGTAAAAACCATGTTAAAAAAATAAAGAGGCCTCTTCAGTTGTGTCAAGGACAAACAATCTTTCTAGTGTTGGTGATCAGCAAGATAAATGCACCAAGTGCACTCTTGTAAAGTGATTGATGATAGGAAGGGCATCCAGCCATAGGAAACCTGCCAAACTATGGGATGGGATGACTCATCAGCTGTGTCAAAATCATGACAACTCACCTAATGCTGGTGCATTAATGCAGTTGGTAGAATTTGGATCATACGCGAGGTCAGCTCTGCTTGAGCTTGTATGTATATGTATATATATATATATATATCACTGAAGCGTATAGACAGTATTCCCCCACCCACTGTAAAGTGGTTGTGTAGGCACCATGGTAAACAAGCACCCAGTACTCACTGTAAATGAGGTTGGGGTTAGGAAGATGTAGAAATAAGCCAAAATCAGTTCTATATGAGCAAGACATGGTCACCTGACTGGGCATTGCCCACAACATGAAAACCCATCTAACCCATGCTAGTATGGAAGAATGGACGTAAAATGGTGATGATGATGAGGATGATCATTATCATCATTTTATGTTCACGTGGGATGAGTCTTTTTCAGCACAGCATCTCTCCATTCGTCACGGTCCTTCGTCATCTCCTCCGTGAGCTTCAGCAATCTGAGGTCAGCTCCCACCACTTCCACTCATGTTTTTCGTGGTCTTCCTCTACTGTGTCTTCTTTCCACTGGGATTTCTTGGCACTTCTTCACCCAGCGGTCATCTTTCATGTGCATCATATGGCCATACTAACGCAGTCTTCTCTCCTGCACATTACAGTTTATCCCTCTTATACAGTTTCACTCTCAACTCATCTATGCTTGGTCATTCATGCACATTGACATTGTACATCCATCGTAGCATGCTTGTTTCATTTCTCTCCAGCCGCCGCATATCCTCTGCAGTTGCTGCTCATGTCTCACTACCGTGCAGCATCAAGCATCTCACACAGGCATCATATAACTGGCCTTTCGTTCATAGGGAGAAATCCTTCTTTGTCAACAGAGGAAGCAGCTCCCTAAACTTCTTCCATTCTGTCCTTATTCTAGATTATATGACCTTGGAGCATCCCCCTCCTTTGCTAATCTGATCACCTAGGTATCGGAAGCTATCAACCACCTCTATAGATCCTACCTGCATTTGAAAAATGTACCTATCACTGACAGTTCTACTATCAAATCTCCCTGAATATCTACTGCATATGAAGTTTTCTCTTCCTGTTAGTTTGCCTGCTATCCCACTACCTCTCTTGTGTACCCAAGATCTGCATTGTGTACAATCTATAGAGTTTATGCCAACTCCTTTTCTACATATCAAACATGGCCATTTCCCCGATGGAATCAGAGTTTTGTCCCCTTTCCTACTAAACACTTTAGTCTTTGCTAGGTTCACACGCAGTCCTCTTGATTCCAACTGCTGTTTCCATAGACGGAATTTATTCTTTAGCTCCTCTGATTCTGCTATAAGTACCAGATCGTCAGCATAGAGAAGTTCCCAGCCAGTCTTAAACTCCTCTGTTATGGCTTGGAGAAATATAATTAATAAGAATGGGCTGAGGACCGAACCCCAATGAATTCCTACTTGTATCTGGAATTCCTCACTAAACTCCATTCCTATTCTCACTTTATTGACAGCTCCTCTATACATAGCTTGCACTGTCCTCACAAGCCATTCTTCTACACCTAGTTTCTTTAGAGACCACCAGTCTATCAAAGGCTTTCTCTAGATCAACAAAAGCTAAATATAGTGGCTTATTCTTCTCTAAGAACCTTCTTGTAGTTGTCTCACTAAGAAGAAGGCATCTGTTGTACTTTTCCCAGGCACAAAACCGAACTGCATCTCATCTAACTTGACCCTTTCTCTAATTAGTTGTGCTAATATTCTCTCTGCCACTTTCATAACCTGATCCATCAGTTTTATACCCCTATAATTACTCTTCTCCAGAGCATCCCCTTTACCTTTGTAGCAATTTACAAGAATACTGCTGCACCAGTCTTTGGGTATGACTGCCATATATAGCTTGATTGATGATGCGTGCAACCAGTTTAGTTCCTACTTCTGATGCCTTCAACATCTCAGCAACTGTCCCTGACGGTCCAGCGGCTTTACGACTTTTCATTTCCTTAATTGCCTCTTCGACCCTATATTTGTCAATCTCAATAGCTGGTCCCTCTGTTGGGTCTGTTGGGGGTAGTTTTTCTCTCTCCCATTCATTCTCAACATTCATCAGTCTCGTGTGTGTGTGCGTGTGTGTGTGTTTACATTTGTATCTGTGTTTATATCTTGTAACTTAGCAGTTTGACAAAGAGGTCGACAAAATAAGTACTAGACTTGACAAAATAAGTATGGGGGTTGATATGATGGACTAAGAATCTTGCAGTTTAATAACTGAAACCAGTAAAAGAATAAATAAACAAAAAAAAAACATTAATTAAGTTGACCAATTTAGCAATTCTAAAACAATAAAGACAGTTTCTCCAAAACTTAGAAGTCTTCAAATGTTCTAAACATTTATCAAACATGAGATCAGAGAAGAGGGGGGGGGGGGCTGATGGAGCCATGAAGTTAAAAACAGATGTAAAAACAATGAAGTTGATGATTTCAGTCTTTCAGAGCAATATGGCAAATTTGGGTGGGTTGGCGTTTGGTGTTGGTAGCCATAGTGAATGTTGGTGGTGATGTGATAGCCATGGTGAGTGTTGGTGTGACATTATCAAACACAATTCAGTCTTTCAGACCAACATAGCAAGTTAGGGTGGGCTGGAGTTTGTGGTAGTAGCCATGGTGGGTGTTGATGTGATGGGTGGTAGTGTGTGGTGTAACTGTTTTAAGGAAATTAGTTATCATTGTCACCATCATCATCACCATAATCACCAGTCATTGTTATCATTATCACCACCATCATCATCATCATTGTCACTGACATCATCATCATCATTTAACAGCTATTTTCCTAACATGGGTTGGGCAGGCTAGACATACAGAAACGTACACACATAACACATACATATCTAGATATACACATATACTGTACACAAGCACATCTACACACATGTAAACATATACACACACATACATATCTACTCATGCACATATATAACACATACATATACATATGTGGAGACATGTGGTCTAGTGGTAAGGTTGTTGGACTTACGATCATAATGTCGTGGGTTTGATTCCTGGTTGCTCCAGTATACTCAGCTGAAAACAAGTATCAGCAATATCTGGGGGGTTAACTCTGCAATGGACAGGCGTCCTGTCCAGGAAGTAGTCTTGTACTCTCAGTTGCTTTATGCCATGAAACTGGGATAAGTACCGGCTAAATGAGCTTTTTGGCTTAAGACAGACTTTAGACATATACATGTACACACACACTCAGACACTCACGCATATCTACACACTAACTTTCAGTATTATTATTCTCCTTTGGACATGTCAACTAGAGAATCCTTACATGGTTACTCAACCTATTAGAAATAGCAGCCAAATATCTCTCAAGCCACATCTTAAATAAAAGGACATAATGCAATACCAGATACACAAATTCTGAAAAAACAACAAAATATAAACACAAGATGGCCAGGGATGAAAGGCCTTTTTGATCATAAGTCTGCTTGGTTAGTGCTGACCTACAGCTAAATCATAACAGCAACATTACAAAATTGTGTGTTCCCAGATTTCATGTACTCAATGAATCATCAACAACATTATTCTGTTTGTTTTTTCCATGCTTGCTTTGGGTGGATAGATCTTTTCTAGTTAAACCTTTCTCCACTCATTGTGTTCCTTCATCTCATCTGAGGTTCAATATTTTGAGAATAGCTTTCACTACTTCTGTCCAGGTTTTCCTTGACCTTTCTCTTCTGCAGTATCCTTCTATCCATTTCTTTACCAAGTGATCATTATCTACGTCCCTTTACGATCTGAGTTCAAATCCCGCCGAGGTTGACTTTGCCTTTCATCCTTACGGGGTCGATAAAATAAAGTACCAGTAATGCACTGGGTAATTACTGGCCTAGTGCCTAAAGTAGAAACAATTATCTATACACATCACATGTCTAAACCAACATAGCCTTCTTTTTTGCATGCCCACTACATCCGATTCATCTTGTACCTAGTTTTTTTTCTCAACTCATCCATGTTTCATCATTTATACACATTAATGTCACACTCCTACTGTAGCATGCTTGCTTCATTTCTCTCCAGCCTTCACATATCTTTGATAGTCACTTACTAATTAGGTCACATGGGTAATAGAAGCTATCAATTAATAAGTCTATTTGACTGTCTCAAGCCAAAGAGGCTCATCAGGCTGGTGCTTATATATATCTAAGTCTAAAGTCTGTCTTAAGCCATTTAAGGCTCGTTAGGCTGTAGCTTATCCTGGTTTCATGGTGTGAAGCAACTGAGAGTACATGACTCTTCCCTGGATAAGATGCCAATTTATTGCAGGGTTAAACCACTCCAGTTATTGCTGGTATTCGTTTTCAGCTGAGTATACTAGAGCTATGTGAAATGAAGTGCTTTGCTCAAGAACACAACACACAACCTACAACATTATGATTGTAAATCTAACACCCTTACCACTAGGCCATGTGCCTCCCATCAGTTACTACACTTTCAAAACACAGATAGTACTAAGATGCAGTGAAATTAGTCAAAGCTGCAGAAAATGTTTGCAAACTGGAAGCAAACTTCATGGATTCATGATAGAAAATGGACATAAAACATACATTTCAACAAAAACAAAAAAATATTTTAGAAAGTTGATGTTGGATTTCAGAGGACTCTCCACTTTGGCTGTACATATGCTGACCTCTCTAGAAATGCACATAGTACAATTTGTAAAGAGGTTGGTATTAGGAAGAGTATCCACACATAGAACTCATGCCAAATACGGAACATGAGCAGAGGTCGCTCTGAAATGCCCAGTTTCAAACCATGACAAATCATTCAACTCATGCGAGTATGGATCATCAAACAAATGATGATGAAGGCAGTTTTAAAAAGCAAACTGAATGGAAAATACAAAATTATGGAAATGAACAGATAGGTTGCTTTGATTATAATGTACAGAGCTGGGATTATGAAGTGAAACAAAGAAGAGATTTGGAGGAAACAGTGTAAAAAGTAAAGAAAAATGTTGAACCCTGGCTTGTGGCAAGAACACACTAGGCCAATTTATAGATTTAACCTTTAGCATTTACATTACTCTATATTTATTATTGTATTTTCAAGGTAAACTCTTTATTTCACATAATTATTTCACATAATATTGAATCTATGGCATTTTGATATTATTTATTTTGAGAATACCTTAACATAAGTATGAGCAGCTGGTTACAGCCGGTTTGAACAGAAAGAGGTGAGAGAATTCTGGCTGGATACAGCCAGTTTGAAGAGAAAGAGGTGAGAGAATTCTGGCTGTATACGGCCGGTTTAAATGCTAAAGGGTTAAAGTTGCATTGAAAAGAATGGAAGAAGAGACAAAGAAAAAGTGGAGGAATAAATTGATGGGCAGTTAATAAAAAACATGAAAAGTGGATTAGATATGCAAACACAGCCTAGTGGTTAAGGTGTGGAACTCATGTTCATAAGTCAAGAGTTCAATTCCTGGACTGGCCTGTTTCCTGAAGTTAGTGTTGCAAATAGTTAATTCATTTGCATCACAGACTTCTAGGAGTCTTGTTCCCTCTTCATATCCACCATGTACTCCAATGTAGCCATCCTATTGTCTCAGAATGCACCATACAATGTAACTTAGTTATTATTGACATCAGTGTAAACACAAAATGGAACAAGAAACGCAGAAAAATCTGGCAAAGGAGAATATGGAAAGACTTCTCAGTTAAATATATAAAGCTCTACATGATGCATACGAAAAGGAAGAGATAGATAGATACATATGACATAGAGGTCAATTGGAAGTTTCTATGTGAAAACCTACGATTGAAATTGACTGTTATAGAGTCAAAGAAGAAATCAAGGATATGAAAAATGATACAGCCATTGGTCCATCAGATATAGTTGCTGAGACGCTGAAATCTTCTGGGGAACAAGGAGTCAAACTAATCAATCAGGTAGCATGTGATGGGGTCATACCCAATGACTGGTGTAGTAGTATACTCATTAATTGATACCAAGAAAAAGGTGATGTACTATAAAAGAACACCTATAGGGGCATAAAACTAATGGATCAGGTAATGAAAGTGACAGAAAGAGTTTTAGCACAACTAATTAAGGAAAGAGTTAAACCCATGGTAGCATTGAAAAGCAGCTGTAAAATGATGATGATGATATATATAGTTTCATTTTAATCCTGAGCTATATGTGTATGTATATATATATATAAATATACATAAACAGTACAAACTGTAAATGTGGTTGGTATTAGGAAGGGCATCTAGCTGTAGAAACCAAGCTAAAATCAGTTTTGTATGAGCAAGATGTGGTCATCTGACCTGGTTGTCTCACAACAGGATAACTTGCTAATGTGTAAAATTGACTATAACGATGATGATGATTCAATTTTCTCATTTTTATTTTTGTTTCCTTTTACTCTATTGCTACTATATTTTATAGTGTTTGAGTATGAACAATATAATAAATTGTTTTAGTCAAATACAGGTATAGTAAATTCATTTATTAATTTATATGAATATAGGGCGGTGGATTGGCAGTATCGGTAGAGGGTCGGACGCCATGCTTTCCAGCATAGTTACGTCCCTTTATGATCTGAGTTCAAATCCCGCCGAGGTTAACTTTGCCTTTCATCCTTACGGGGTCGATAACATAAAGTACTAGTAATGCACTGGGATAATTGCTGGCCTTGTGCCTAAAGTAGAAACAATTAATTTATATGAATACATTTTTATGTATCTGCTGACTGTTACTAACCAGTGGTAAATGTATACTTCAGCATTTACCTGTTATATGATGGCTAACTCTCTTGTACGAATATATTGATGATGATGATGATGGTGGTGGCGATGGTAGTGATAATTAGTTCGTTGTTTACTCAAGGTTGGTTGCAATAAGTGAAACACTACAATAAGATATTTAATTATCAAATTTTTAATTAGACACACAGAAAATTACAATTCAATTTTATGTATGTGTGTATGTGTATATATGTGTGTTTACACGTCTTGTGTTCTGTTCAGTTGTCTGTATATATGTGTATTGACTTCTGTTCAATTGTACATGCATGATTTTTCTTTCTTTTTTTACTCCCTAACACTCTCCCCCTTCCCTCTCTCTCTCACATTGCTCTTCTTTCTTTCTCTCTCATCACACACACATACAAAGGACATTAAAAAAGTTTGTGGAAATGTAAAATGTCTTTTATAGATAACTATACAAATATTTTTCTACTTGCTTGGAGCAACTTAAATGTGTATAGAAGGCGAATTCTAGCCTGTATGATCCACAAGTAATTTGAAGCAATAATTTGAAATTTATGCCATTTTACAAACAACCAGCACCCTTAAAGCAACATGTGTTCTGCCAAAACTGAAGCAAAAGACATCAAATTTATGGTAAGACTTGGTTGGAAGGAAAAGAACATTATTGAAGCTTAAATCAGCAATTTATAAATGGATAACTAATTTCAAAGAAGGACGTGATGAAGTTGATGCTGAATGGACAGGAATGCCATCAACATCAGTTTGTGAAAAAAACAAACAAACAAGCAAACAAACCGATGCTGTCTGAGATTTAATTGATGGAGACTGACGATTAACAGCAGAAAAAATAGCTCATACCCTAGATAGCTCGGTTGGTTCAAATCACACAATTCTAAGTGATTCATTAAAGCTGAGCAAAATTTCTGCCCACTAGGTGCCAAAACTGTTGTGTCTGGATCAACAACAAACAAGAGTAGAGCTTTCTTTAGGAAATGTTAAACAAATGGGATCAAAATCCAGAAGGCGAATTGTGATCACAGATGAAATGTGGCTTTACCAGTACAATCCTGAAGACAAAGCTCAATCAAAGCAATGGTTACTCAAAGGTGGAAAGGCTCCAGTGAAAGTAAGAGTGAACTATTCAGGAGGGAGAGTTTATGGCAATAGTATTTTGGGATGCTGAGGGCATTTTGTTAGTTGAGTTCTTAGAGGTTTCAGTTTCAGTGGTCTTATTCGCGAAGACTAGGCTTTTTTAGACGCAGCCTTTACTTGCCTCGTAGCTACGTCACTGGGTTGTGAGAGTTTCCTTGCGAGTTACAGGTGTCACCCATTGCTCCATCTCACCTAATAGTTTACCACCGTTGGTTCAGGGTTACTTATTTATCCAGCAGTTGCCTGCTTATATCGTAACTAGGCATCATATCTGGTGGCCGTATTGCTATCTGCGACCTGCAACCCGTTCTCTAGCGTCAATGAAAAAGAAAGCAGATACAAGAGATGTGCTGATTCAGCAAAGGGGCACACCACAAGGTGGAGATGCACCACAGATTGCAAAAAAAGAAAAAAAAGTGACTGTTTTGGACTATAATAAATATATGGGTAGGATTGATCAATCAGACATGATGCTGTATTTTTATCTGGATGAAAGAAGAACTATCAAGTACTGGAAGAAGTTCACATTTAATCTTGTGTCGCGTATGCTGCTCAACACCTACATTCTTTACAAGGAACATTCAACAGGAAAAAATCATGAATTGATATAAATTCAACACTTCAGTCATTGAAGCACTTAGCAAAGAACACTCGGATAATAAAAATGGTAGAGAAGCTGCAGCAGGAACAGGTATGTGCCCTGTGCCCAACAATGGTGAAAAGGACTGCTGCTTCTGTAGCAACCGAAAGATAGCCAGAGGCAAGAAAATGAGTAGAATCATGTCTGAAGGGCCTCCATAGGCCTTGCTTCCCAAAACACAAGTGTTAAGCCTTATTCAGCCTTCATCCATCAGAAAGTGGGGAAAAAAAAGATTTATGTGCATAAATTATGCAAATCAGGATAGCTCATTTGAATAAATGTTGAGATTTCAGTTTGATTCATAAAGAATGTTTTAGTTCATTAAATTCCCCAGAAGAATATATATAGAATATATATATAAAGTAATTACTATATTTTTTATATTTTTCTTTGAAAAATAAGTGCATGCCCTCTATAGGGCTTTGTGAAAAGAGCTCCGTTTTCTTGGCACTGAAATTCCAAATGAAGCTCCGTCTCCAAAGAGTTAATTACTAATAACCAAAAACACTCCTCTTGGGATGCAGATTTCGAAAATTAAATGTGTTATTCTCTAGGCCGCACTGATTAGGAGCCTTTCAGACACAAACATATATACATAGATGCATACGCTCTCAAATATATATATGACAAGATGACAAAGATGTTGATGAGGATAATAATGATGACACAATCTAAACCACATGTGGGATTGGAGACCAATGGTAGCAACAAAAACATTTTGAAGATAACTATACTATAATATGTATGGGTTTGTGTGTATATTCATATCTCTGTTTATGTTCCATAACTTAGCAGTTTGACAAAAAAAGATTGCTGAAATAAATATCAGACTTGAAAAGAATAAGTTCTGAGGTTAATATCATCAACTAAAATCAAGATGGTGTCCCTACATGACTGCAGTCTGATGACCAAAACCAGTAAAAGAGTGAAAGAATACATGAGGTAATGTTTATTTCTCCCAACGACTTACCTTTTTCAAGAACTTTAGTTCAGATTGGCACTTTTTCTCCAGCTTAGAATAACCATTGATGTAGGTCTGCTGTTGACAGATATTGATGAAATTTTCTGCCACAGATTCATAGGTTTTTAGTTGTATGTTTTCTAACAGTGAAGCCATTATTATTTTATTTCTTCTTTCATTGGCTGCATACAATCATTTGCTGGGCTATTACTTGTAACCTGGGGCAAGAAAAAGTAAGTGAGTGAATAGTTATTTGCAACTGCTTGAATAATGAAGGCTATAAAAATACAATATTTACATAAAGAAATGTATGCTTTGTACATGAATATATATATGTTGAATATATATAAAGTGTAGAGAGATACAAAGCCTAATTTAAATTACTATTGGGTTTCGAATGATTATCTCACCCTGCTTCCGCTTATTTTTCACCCCCATCATCACTTATTAAATTTTGTTAATCTAATTTTATTTTAAATGGTAGCATTCCTGTGACAATTTTCTTTATACATTAAAAAAACATTATACATGACAAAAATAATACATTACAAGAAAACCCATCTGTTATAAAATAAATAGGATGTAAATTAAATGACTAATTCTGATGAAAAAAAAAAATCAAAGGAGACAACCTAGAAAAATTAACGATTTTCCAACCCCACTTATTATTTGGGACCTGAGAGTATGTGGAGAAAGCCCACTTTTAATTTACAGGTACTCTGTAATTCAAATTTAGATTGAGAGAGCTCTTTACAGTATGGGTACAGTGTTGGTCAATACTTTTTGAATTTCCTGAAAAGACACTTCACCTGGAATTTTGCTAAGATGTTTCTAACATCCTTTTCTTATCATACCTAATAATTATTGATATTTTCTTCTCTCTACTCAGCATTTTGTTGTTCCTCAACTGGCATTTGGATTGTTAGATTTCAAGCTTTTCCTGTAGCCATAGGTACATAGCACCTTCCATATGGTTTTTGCAGTGCTAAGCAAATAAGCCTTCTGTAAAGTCAGGAAATTCATCCCTATATCTAACATCAACCAACTATCCAAACCTCTAGCCACCCTCCCTAAGGCTCCTAATACAATTTGGATAACACATTTGTGGCAATTCCAGATTCTTTGTATTTCAGATTTCAGATTTTGGCACTTTTCTCTTTCTCATGTTTTTTTACTACCATTCTAGTATCAAATGGGCAAGCAGCATCAATTATTATTATTATTATGATTATTAGGGGAGTGGATTGGCAGTATTGGTAGAGCGCCAGACATGCCTTGCAGCATGTAGTTATCGCTCTTTACATTCTGAGTTCACACCCTGCCGAGGTTAACTTTTCTTTCATTCTTACTGGGTAAATAAAGTACCAATCACGCACTGGGGGTAAATTTAATCAACTTTCCCTTCCCCAAAATTGCTGGCCTTGTGCCTAAATGAGAAACCATTATTATTATTATTAGGGCAGTGGTTTGGCAGTATTGGCAGAGCATCAAACAACATATTTTGCAGTATATAGTTATGGCCCTTTATATTCTGAGTTCAAACCCTGCCACGGTTAGCTTTGCCTTTCATCCTTATGGGGTCGATAAATAAAGCACCAGTAACGAACTGGGTCAATTTAATTGACTCACCCCTCCCCCGAAAATTGTTGGCCTTGTGCCTAAATCAGAAATCATTATTATTATCATCATCATCATTCCTGAAAGAAGTGAACAAAAAAAATCAATTAAGAAATCAATTCCAAAACCTGACTCTACTAATATCAGGAGAATCTTAACATTCAAGTTTAATTACTTATACGTTATGGCTGGATATTATTAACATATACCATATGTCCAATGAGATTCAAGAATTTCAAGTGAAAGGAAGAAATGGAAGAGGAAAACTTTAAAAAAACATGGACAAAAGTAGTGAAAAAGATGAGAAAGGAAAGAGACAAGTGGAGAGATGCTGTACTGGAGGGGACTAGTCTAATCCATACAAGTATGAAAAAATGGATAAAAATAATGATGATAATGACATCATCCTCATTTAACAGCTGCTTTCTCTGCTATATATACATACAAACACACATATATCATCATCCATTTTTCCATGCTAGCATGGGTTAGACGAATTGTCCAGATGTGAGCCAAGCCAGAGCAGATGACAATCTCCAGCTCACACTGGACCGATTTTGGGTTTGTTTCTACAGCTGGATGCCCTTCCTAATGTCAATCCCATTTACAGTGTGTGCTGGGTGCTTTTTGTTGTGACACCTACATGACCACTTTACAGTGTGGATAGGGTGTCATGACACCTACACAACCATTTTACAGTGTGGACTGGGCGCTTTTTGTTGTGCCACCTACACAACCAATTTACAGTGTGAACTGGGTGCTTTTGTTGTGGCACCAGGCATGACCACTTTGCAGTGTGGACTGGGTGGGGAGGTGCATAGGAATTGGGGATGAAGATCTAGGGTGGGGTACTTATCAGGTGAGGGGCGGATGAAAAGGGGTGTTAGGGCGTTGGAGTTGTATGGAAAGGGAAGGTAAGGGAGAGTAGTGTGTACTAAAAGTATGCTTTAGTCTATGCACATGGGAAGGTGGGTCCTCTGAATTATGGCATAATGCCAGAGATCACGATCCTGTGTCATAGTCATTAGGAGGTGTAATTGTGCAAGGTCAGCTTTTAACACCTCATTCCAAGTCTCCCTAGGCATAGCGTCCATCAACTTTGAATGCCCTGCACCTTTTTATATAGCTGTCATCCAGCATACACATCACATGTCCATAGCCTCTCCTGCACTCTACATTTGATCCCTTTTATACCCAGTTTTTCTTACAGTTCATTTATACCTTGCCGTTCATGTATATTACCATTACACATTCACCGAAGCATATATATATATATATCCAAAACATAACTATTTCATCTGATGAACAGGCCGGACGTTTCTGTAATGATTGTCTAGTTTCTTGAAACCTTTGGTAATGGAATAATTCTATTGTGTTGTTTATTATGTACTATGCATAGAGTACTCTTCTTTCCCTTACCGGTCCTACGGAAATACTTAGCACACACACACACACACACATATATATATATATATATATATATATATATATATATATATATATCGAAGATTCGAAAAGAATTAAGCTGCCATGCTTCGATGAATGTGTAATAGTAATTATACGTGAATGGCAAAGCATAAATGATGATGATGATGATATATATATATATATATATATATATATATATATATATTCTCCATATATTTCATCATGTTTTTCGCTGTGACCATTCTTCTCTCCCCTTCTACCTACCTATTTCGCCACTTTCTACTCACACCCCCTTTTATCCCTATCTACTCTTACCCCACTTGCTTCCTCTCCCTTTCTCCTTCTCATTTTCACCCCCTCGTCTGACCTTAGTAGTTCTCTTCTCACTTACAACCGCGGGGATCGGACGTGTGTCTTTTCTCTCGATTACTCGGTCTTGAACTTAAGTTCTCTTATCGAGTAGTCTTGGATTTCCTACCTATAGTTGCTCGCACATTGCTCGGTTTGTGGGGGTTTTTTCCGCTGTTTTGTTACTGTTTCTGTTTTCTTCCCCTTTGCTTTCCTTCCTTCGTTTTCCCAATAACTTATCCAGTTATTGACGCCCTGGGGTGAAGTGGTATCTTGTCTTTAAAGCGTAGAAATATCCTAGACCTCCAGTAGACAACTGATGAGGACCCCCCCCCCCCCACGTTCTTGCTTTCTTCGTATTCCCACTACATTTTAAGTTACCTTAAATAGCAACTACACAGTCATTTCTATTCTCCACATATATATATATATAATCATCAGTTTTCATTTGTCTTCTTTCACACTGGCATGGGGTGGACAAGTTGTCGCAGTTTGAGGCTAGCTATGTCCCATATTTGGTATGGTTTCTATAGCACTATATTGAGGGTGGTATGTCGTGGATAACAGTCACATAACACAATATTGAGTAATGGTATGTCGTGGATAACAGTCACATAACACAATATTGAGTGATGGTATGTCGTGGATAACAGTCATATAACACAATATTGAGTGATGGTATGTCGTGGATAACAGTCACATAACACAATATTGAGTAATGGTATGTCGTGGATAACAGTCACATAACACAATATTGAGTGATGGTATGTCGTGGATAACAGTCACATAACACAATATTGAGTAATGGTATGTCGTGGATAACAGTCACATAACACAATATTGAGAGTGGTATGTCGTGGATAACAGTCACATAACACAATATTGAGTAATGGTATGTCGTGGATAACAGTCACATAACACAATATTGAGTAATGGTATGTCGTGGATAACAGTCACATAACACAATATTGAGTAATGGTATGTCGTGGATAACAGTCACATAACACAATATTGAGTAATGGTATGTCGTGGATAACAGTCACATAACACAATATTGAGTAATGGTATGTCGTGGATAACAGTCACATAACACAATATTGAGTAATGGTATGTCGTGGATAACAGTCACATAACACAATATTGAGAGTGGTATGTCGTGGATAACAGTCACATAACACAATATTGAGTAATGGTATGTCGTGGATAACAGTCACATAACACAATATTGAGTAATGGTATGTCGTGGATAACAGTCACATAACACAATATTGAGTGATGGTATGTCGTGGATAACAGTCACATAACACAATATTGAGTGATGGTATGTCGTGGATAACAGTCACATAACACAATATTGAGTAATGGTATGTCGTGGATAACAGTCACATAACACAATATTGAGTAATGGTATGTCGTGGATAACAGTCACATAACACAATATTGAGTGATGGTATGTCGTGGATAACAGTCACATAACACAATATTGAGTAATGGTATGTCGTGGATAACAGTCACATAACACAATATTGAGTAATGGTATGTCGTGGATAACAGTCACATAACACAATATTGAGTGATGGTATGTCGTGGATAACAGTCACATAACACAATATTGAGTGATGGTATGTCGTGGATAACAGTCACATAACACAATATTGAGTAATGGTATGTCGTGGATAACAGTCACATAACACAATATTGAGTAATGGTATGTCGTGGATAACAGTCACATAACACAATATTGAGTGATGGTATGTCGTGGATAACAGTCACATAACACAATATTGAGTAATGGTATGTCGTGGATAACAGTCACATAACACAATATTGAGTAATGGTATGTCGTGGATAACAGTCACATAACACAATATTGAGTAATGGTATGTCGTGGATAACAGTCACATAACACAATATTGAGTAATGGTATGTCGTGGATAACAGTCACATAACACAATATTGAGTAATGGTATGTCGTGGATAACAGTCACATAACACAATATTGAGTAATGGTATGTCGTGGATAACAGTCACATAACACAATATTGAGTAATGGTATGTCGTGGATAACAGTCACATAACACAATATTGAGTAATGGTATGTCGTGGATAACAGTCACATAACACAATATTGAGTAATGGTATGTCGTGGATAACAGTCACATAACACAATATTGAGTAATGGTATGTCGTGGATAACAGTCACATAACACAATATTGAGTAATGGTATGTCGTGGATAACAGTCACATAACACAATATTGAGTAATGGTATGTCGTGGATAACAGTCACATAACACAATATTGAGTGATGGTATGTCGTGGATAACAGTCACATAACACAATATTGAGTAATGGTATGTCGTGGATAACAGTCACATAACACAATATTGAGTGATGGTATGTCGTGGATAACAGTCACATAACACAATATTGAGTGATGGTATGTCGTGGATAACAGTCACATAACACAATATTGAGTGATGGTATGTCGTGGATAACAGTCACATAACACAATATTGAGTGATGGTATGTCGTGGATAACAGTAATATAACACAATATTGAGAGTGGTATGTCGTGGATAACAGTGTTGAATGGTATATTTTGAATAAGCCAGCACTGAACGGACGACTTTACTTTTTGTATTGAACCTGACCATTTTCCAGACAGTATGATCAACTTATACTTCCATATATTTCTTACATAATGTGATTTGTTCACTTGAAATGTTTATCTCATTTCACACGGTGTGTAAAGATATTATTTTCGTGTAATGACTGTAGTAATTAGTAAAAAACAATTTTTAAATTTTAAATAGAAGCAATGTCAACTTACTGTAAATGAGCAAGGAAAAGCCCACAAGTTTCCACGTCGGTTTGTTTACGAAAAACGAGTTCTATTTATCTACGGACAAGCTATTACGGAAACCACTTCTACACAGCGAACATGAAATGAATTACAACGGTATTACGAATTACGAAATATAAAGTGAAAATATTTAGGTAAATTTACTCGAAGTCGTTTCATTATATGAAAAATAAGCCTAATATGTTTTCAACTGTGTTCCCTGGTTAAAATTGGAATATCTATCGCGAAGGAGCGTATTAGCATACGGACGGGACTCAAGGTTCTCATATATTTCGGTGACCGTCTGGCAATTCAATCATAAATAAATAAACTGACGTATCTTTACACTGCGCGGTTGCCAAGCTTCATCTAACGCAGCCAAATGAGTAACACGGCCCCAAGCATCATGGTTTTACAATGTTTTACATTAATGATTAAAAAATGCAGAAACTGGCGAATTAGCATAGTCGGTAGAGCATCAGACTTTTATACCATATCCTCTAAAGGTGTCTGAGGGGCGCGGGTTCAAGTCCTTCTGCGGGTAAAAGTTTTATTTTTTAATATATTGATATGTGATCTAGTGTTACGATGTTAACCAGCTTAAAACTATGAAATGAAATGGAAGACATAATGGGCTATCTTTAATATGATAAAACAATTTCCAGCATTATGTTAGGAATACGCATCATTAAGGACCGAAATTGAAGAAATAGTTGAACATTTTAAACCGAATTGAAGATAGCGAGTTTGGCTTTTACGTCAACCTTCCCTTCTGATTACTGAATGTTGAAGCTGGTGCATTACTGCACCAGCTCCTGCAATTCTTGCACTCACTTCAGCCTCCTAGCTTTCATTACTCGTGAACACGGTCTCGATGTAGCGAAATCTGTCCACATGTTGACCCCTGAGTGACATTTAACGGTCATTTTCTGGGTTATCTCCTTTCGGGCGTCAATAGGTCTGAGATTGGACGACCTTAAAAGGTCAGCCCTTTGTTCTGAAGTCTCGGAGACAGCGGAAGCGACATAGATAAATAGCCTGCTTTAGATCAGGCCAGACAACAGTTCGTAACATTTCTTGATAGAGTAAACATGTAAACTATTGCTTTCCACAGGCCCTTTGGGTCTCAGTGACTCTTACTTTCTCTTACTCTCTCTCTCTCATTCAATCTCTATCTCTTGGTCTCTTTCTCAATCCAGCCAGTGAAGTTCATGACGTCTCCTTGGTAAATATGACTTTAACTCTACTTTTACAAACAAATAAATAACGTCCATAATTCCTGTGTATTTTTCGTATAGCTTCGACGTAAGCTATTTTCAATAAATTAATAATATAGCGGTTTGGTGTCATCGTGGTTCATTTATATATATTTATTTTCTGCGTGATCAAGGAACTATTATATCATCATCATCTTAATGAACACTTACTCACTTCCCTGCACACATGCAACCCCTGGGGTCACTCTATCACACAACAGAGACCACACCACACAACAAGCTACAAGTGAGCACACACGCAACAAACCAATCAACACCACAACACAATCAACTACCAACTCGACCCATAAATCATCGCTATACCGAGATACTTGAACTTCTCTACCTGCTTCAGTGGAACTCCATTTACATGTAGAGTGTACTGTGCAGGCTTCCTTGAGAGGACGAGTGTCAGTTTTTGCAGTACTGATTTTCATTCCAGCCATGCAGCACTCGGCATGAAACCTTCGCGTGGGTTAACAAGATATGCGTTCAGGCCTTAGTAGAAGGGCCTGTTCGAAAAAATATATTGTAAAAACTGGCGATGGGCCTGCGACCTGTCCTGGGAGGCGTAGGATAGACCCACAAAGATTGCGTATCCCGACACCATAAAAAGGGTCCGGAAGGGAGTGAACGATAACAGTTGGAACTTGGATCATCACAACCCTGACAGGTAAGGAGCAGGAACTAGTGGAGGGAGCAAGATGTTAAAAAGCCTTAAATAGAGAAGGTATTCACTGGCTGGCACGTACGTGCCTGGAAAGGCACGTAAGCAATGGCAAAAGAACAGAACTGATCGTCTTAATCAATTAACACTGTTCGTTCTGTTAGAACTAGCCCTATTTTCAGAGAGGGCTCTGATTATTATTATCATAAGGAAAAAGGTATTTTCACTTGTTGCTTAACATTTCGTACGTTCATTGAGTAAGCATGGTGTACTATAATACTGTACGCATACATAGATCCAAGGGCGGTGGAACTGGGGGTGGGGGTGGCATGCCACTCCCATAATTATATTTTTCTCCCCGGAATACCAAAACACATCTATTTGTATATGCGCTACAATTTGTTATGTAGAAATAGATTGGAGAGATAAATATAGATATAGAGAAGGGTAGAGTTTGGTGTTAATTGATATAGAGAGGGGGATTGGGAGAGTGCGTTGTATATTAAATATAGAGAGGGGGAGAGATTGATGTTTATTGATATAAATTTCTATTTATTTGCCACCAGGGCATCAAAGATTGGGACAAATACAAAGGGGGGAGTTTACATACATTTAAAAAGACGTGTAAAAAACATATAACAAATTAAATTTAACAATCGATGTCCTCAATAGGGAGGGGCGTTGACATGGGTCGCACGCACCCCTGAAAAAATGTGCAACCCTCCTCTTCAGGAGCACAAAGAGCGGGTGCTTCCTTCCTCTTCTCATTCTTCTCCTCTCTCACCTACAGGCTGATATAGAGAGAAGGCCCATTCATTCGGGCCATTCTCGCTACTTTCACCCACCTTTCATAAAACTTGCTGGGGTAGAGCACTTCTCTCTCCATTCTGATCCTTCTTCTAAAGTGGTACTTGAAAAAAAAGACCAGTTGTTGGCCGGAGAGAAAGGTGTCTGACCTCAGCCCTTTCAACCTTGTCCACAATACAACTTCTTTCGCCATAACTATCACACAGAGGAAAACCGCCTCTCCTTCGTTTTTGAAAGGGGGAGGCGGTTTGATCGTGACAATGTTTTCAGTGGTCAACCGGATTGGTCCCACCCGCGACAGTAGTCGTTCCACATAGCCCCACAGGTCAGCAACGCCCGGGCAGTGTACGAATGCGTGTGCAACGGTTTCCTCGTCACGCACGCATCTCGGACAGATCTTCTTCGAGGGGTCCCTACCCAGGCGCCCGTGTCTGTAGAGCTTGTCCCGAACGGGTAGAGCTCCTCGGTAACATTGCCAAGCCAGGGACTTTTGGAAGTTGTCCATCGGTCCCGGGCCAAACGTCCTACCGAACAGACTGGCCAGCTCATCTTCCTCCATGCCCAGAGCCTCTCCGAGAGCGTCGTCGCACTTACTGCACACCAACCCTCTATAGAATGTTGAGGTTGAGTCTCCACTGATTGCCGGATCCGCTTGCCAGAGGGCCGTGAGCGCCTGGGCACATTCAATGTGCCAGTCGCCCACTTTTCTCGGTCTTTGCTTGACCCAGGATTGCAGCTCGGTGAGTGAGACGAGTCTCGGAAAGGCTCGCCTCACAAACAGGGCCCACACCGGCTGAGCAGTGAGGAATACCTGGAGGTGCCGTAGCCTTAATGCGTGTCTACGCATCGTCAGCCACGACATCCCCAGCCCTCCGTTCGAAGGGTGTTGACAGCAGATGGATCTTCTCACCAAAGGAGCCCGCTTCTTCCAAAGAAATCGAAGAGCGCGCGCTCCATTTTGGCGAGTGTTTTCTCTGGGCAAGGCACGATGGTCAAGCGGTAGTAGATGACGGACGTTATATAAGCGTTCGCCACCTCCGCTCGACCTTTCAGGGATAGTTTGCACTCGGCCCACTTCTGGGCGAGTGCAAAGACCTTGCCCATTACCTCGTCCCAGTTTTTCTCCACCTGGAGGTCCGGTCCGAACCAGACCCCGAGCAGCTTCACCGGTCCCTCCGTCCAGCGTCCGACAATGCCGTCGGAGGGCATCGGTTTGCCCCTCCACGTCCCGAGTTGCAAACCGACGGACTTGTCCCGGTTCAGCTTGGCTCCTGTGAACCTTTCATATTCCTCCAGTAAGGTACCGATCTGCCCGATTTCCGAGGCGCACGACACCATTACTGCCACGTCATCGGCGTAGGCCGACACCGCTTTCCGCAATCCCGGTTCCAAGGGGATGCCCTGCAACAGCTCCAGCTTCCGCAGTAGTGGCTCGAGAGCCAGCACATACAGGAGGGAGGAGAGAGGGCATCCCTGTCGGATGGATCGCGTGATTTGGAACGGCTCCGAGAGGTAGCCGTTCACCTTGACCCTCGAGCAGGTGTTGCTACTGTGCATTGCAGCAATCCAGCCCCTGAAAACGGGTCCGAAGCCTGCCGCCGCGAGCACCGCATCCAGGTACCGATGGTCAACCCTATCGAACGCCTTAGATTGATCCAAGTTGATCAGGGCCCCACCAAAGCCGGGTTCGTTCCCTACCTTCTCTATGATGTATCGCACGAGGTGGAGGTTGTCGTGTATGGACCTGGACGGGATTGCGCATGTCTGCGCTTCTCCCACCAGGTTCCCAACAAGCGCCAACCTCTTCGCTAACACCTTGGCCAAAATCTTTAACTCTGTGTTTAGCAGAGTTATGGGCCTGAAGTTATCTATGTCTTCCCCCTTGTTCTCATCCTTCCGCACCAGCGTGACTACGCCCTTGGTCACAGAATTGGGAATTCTCCCGTTCTGTTGCCAGTTGCAGTAGACCGCCTCGAGGAGACCAGAGAACAAGCCCGGCATCGCTACATAAAGTTCGTATGGTAGACCATCGAGACCCGGAGATTTGCATTTGCCGCATTGGCTCAGCGCTTCCCCTATTTCAGCGGCTGAAATCGGCCTCTCGCAGGACTTCGCCTCCCCGTCCGAGAGCCGCACCAGACCGTCGAGGTATGGACCGAAATCTATGGCCCCACCCGGCCCGCCGCCCCTCCCGAACAGTCGTGCAAAGCGCCGTTGAAAGGCCGCGTTCATCCGCTCAGGTTCAAGGATCACGCGTCCATCCTGGTCCTTCAAAGACCGAATCGTGGACTTGTTTCCACTTTTTGCCCCTGTCACTCGGGCCCAGCTAACAGCTTTGGCTCCTTCGTTACCCAGAGCACGTATTTTACTCCTGACAACGCAGCCCTCGTGCTTCGCATCAAAGAACTGGTCTAGGGCGGTTCTTGACGCCATCACGCCGGCCACGTTGCCACTCCTAATCGCCTCTTCTACTCTATTTGTTAATTCCCTTTCAGTTCTATTCCTATCTGATGCTAATTCCCGACTAAAACCTATCGATTCTATTCTAATTTCTCTCTTGAGAGAGCCCCACCACCTGCTGTTGACAATTGCCCGCGTCAAACGCTGCTTAACTAGTGTGCTAATCCGCTTACTGTAAGCTTTGTTTGTCGGTAAAGACAAGTTTAGCTTCCAGTAACCGGGTCCCTGTCTATGAATTCTATCAAGGTTGACCACTCCGGTCACCAACTTGTGATCCGAATAGTCAACCATGAACATTCGTGGACAGCTTAATATGTCCCTATCCTTATTTCTAACTAGGAACCTATCTAGGTACGACCGAGATGTTCCGCTGAGATTAGTCCACGTCCACAGTGGCACAGTCGGAAAATCTAGTCGATATCTATCGGCCAGATCAAATCGGCCGATTAATCGTTTGAGGCTGTTACACCCCCTCTATCGGGACATGCCCTACATAGTCCCAACGTGCATCCAGGATACCATTCCAGTCTCCCACTAAAAGCAAGGAGCGAGACGTTCCCAGGAAATTCTCCAGGCGTCGGAAGAAATCCGGTCGCGGTGTCCCAGATGGGGCATACGCTGCCACCAGCCTGAAAGCTCCACCTTCACCACTGCCGACGTCTAAAACCACCAGTCGACCCTCCGGGTCCAGGTGTACCTTCTGTGTGGCAAGACCCAGGTATTTTCGCAGCAGAACGACAACCCCACTCCACCCCTCGGCTGACAGAGAGATGCGTAGATTTCAAAGTCGTCGAAGATGGGGGCCAGTTGGCGCTCGCTGCTGATCCTGGACTCGCAAATAACCATTACATCCACTCTGTGCGACCTGAGGTCATTTAAGAGTTTGCCCTGTTTCCAGGACATCCCCAAGCCGCGTGCATTCACACATCCAACTCTTATATTGGCCATGTTGGTGCTGAAGAGTTAAAAGGAAGAGGAAAGGAAATTACTTACCTCTTCGTCTCCTGGGGACCAGGCTGCACAATTTCCATGGGGGTGTTGGAAGGGTTGTTTGGTGGGGTGGTGGTTTGTGGTGGGGTGAGGACATCAGTGTGTGGTGGGATTAGGGTGTTTGGTGGGATGTGGGTGTCTGGTGTGGGGGTGGGGAAACATCTCAATAGGACGTGGTTAAGTGGTTTGGTGCAGTTGGTCCCCACATGCATTGGATGGTTCTTTTTCAAAGTTACATAGGTTTCCGTTGGGACCCTAATCATCATTAGGTGCGGTTTGTTCGCTGCGTAGGTGAAAGTGATGCCTTCGGTGGAAACCGAAGGGTTATTTTCTATTGCTTTCATCAACGTTTTATTGTTCTTGTTCATGTATGTATAGAGTTTTTGTTGTGTTGTGTTTGTTTTTGTTTGTTGTTCTTGTGCGTGTTTGCGTTTTGTAGTATGTGTTATGTTTTGGGGAGGGGTGGGTTTTTTTGTTTGTGATGTTTGTTCTGTTTGTGCTGGTGGTTGTGTGTTTGTAGCATTTTTGTTAATGTGGTGCCTTTTTTTTTCCTTTTCACCTGTTGAAAGGGTTCTCCCTCGTCGTCACTGGGTGACGTTGATACGGAGTCCTCTTCCGTGTTGTTGGGGAGGGGTATATTTTGGGGTTTTGTTGTGGTTGCTTTTGTATTTGTTTTAGGTGGGGAGGGGTTGTGTGGAACAGTGTTTTGTGTTGTTATTTTTACGTGTTGTTGTTGTTATTGTTGTTGTGTTCGGGGTTGGTAGAAGAGCCTTTTTTTTTGACTCGTTAATTGAGGACAGGCAGCCCTCAGGTGACCCCTGCTTAAGCAGTGGTAACATGACGGCCGCCTTCCCTCCACTGAAACGTTTATATAAGTTAGCTCGTCCAGAGGCACGCGTTGTGGGATATTCGCTATTCGTTCTGGGCTCATTTGCACCAGAACTTCTACGCTAGTCCCACCAAATACACCTCCGGAGGACTTTCCTATTGAAATTATCTTGTCTTCATCAAAGTCAATGATTCCACATAGTATCCACCAAATATTTACATTTGGTGTGATACTCAGCCTCTCTACGTAATTCCTGTGGAGAATTGATGCTAAAAGCACCGTTTTCGCCAAAAGTCACGAATTGTTTTGCGTCTTGTAATAGTTGTTTAGCATTTGTTATGTCTATTGGCGTGTATAGTTCGTTTTTTTTTACAGTTTGTGCGAATGTTGTTTTGGTGTTGTTGTCTTTTTTGTTGCTGCGGTTGTTGTCACTGTTGGTAATATTGTTCATGTTTTCCTTGGTGTTGCTATTGTTGCAGTTGTTGGTTGTGGTGTTATTGTCATTGTTCTTGTTGGTGCTGGTATTATTTACCGGGTTTGGTTTCGTGGTTTCAATATTTTCAACGTTTTTCGATAATGCGAGAGGGGAAGGCTGCAAGCTTTGTACTCCTACCTTCCCTCCACCACTTTTCTTAGTGGGCGTGGCACTCACAACAGTGTGCGAGGTGGAAATGGCATCCATTGCTGACTACCAAGTCTACACAGTTTTGAGATGAAAATGAAAATTTCGCCCCAGAAAAGGGCGAAAATTAGTTGACTCAACGTCTGACGGCCCAGGCAAGGGGTTAAACTAAACAATGCTATTAAATTGAGCAATGAACTCACAGTTTTTTTGACAATAATCCGTAAAAATCCGGAGCGAAGTAATTCACGTCTATATCAAGTGGTAATTGATATAGAGAGGGAGATTGGAAGTGAGTTCCGTGTAGTAGAAATGGAGAAGGGAAGAGTTTGGTGTTAATTGGTATAGAGAAGGGGATTGAGAGAGAGAGTGTTGTATGGTTGATGTAGAGAGGGGGAGAGTTTGGTGGTAATGAATGGAGTGAGAGGATATATAGAGATAGGTATTGATAAATAAAGAGAGGGGGAGATTTTGGTTGTGATAGATAGAGTGAGAGGGAATGAGAGAGAGTGTGTTGTATGGTAGATATATAGAGGGGGTTGGGAGAGTGTGTTGTATATTAAATATAGAGAGGGGGAGAGGTTGATGTTTATTGATATATATATAGAACGGGATTGGAAGAGAGTTCCGTGTAGTAGATATAGAGAGAGGGAGAGTTTGGTGAGAATTGATATATACAGGGGGATTAGAAGAGAGTGTTGTATGGGTGAAGTAAAGAGGGGGAGTGTTTGATGGTAATGAATAGAGTGAGAAGATTGATATATATAGAGGGGGATTGGGAGAGACAGTATCGTAAAAGATATAGAGGAGGGAGTTTGTGGTGGATTGAGAGAGAACGATTACGAGTGTTGTAGAGATGGCGAGGAGGGAGTTTGGAGATGATTGATATAAAGAGGGAGATTGGGAGAGTGTTTTGTATGTTAGATATAGAGAGGGGAAGAATTTGGTGGTTGTAGATGTAGGGAAAGGATAATGGGAGAGTGCCGTGTAGTAGACATAGAGGGGGTCCCAAATAATAGGAGGTGTGGGAATAAGAGTTGTAGAGAGGGGGGTATCTGTAATTGTTATTTTACGTTCGTAAATATGGGATTTTTTGTAATGTTCTTTTTTTTGTCGAATATAATGTTTTTTTAATGTAAAATAAAATAATTAGACCTGAGAGTACGTGAATCATTGACGGACGTAAGAATGAAAACTCAATATCGAAGTAGAGTTTAAATATTCATTTATTGTGGGTAAGTGATGAGCCTTGTTACTCCGGCGTTTCACCTGCGTACTTACAGGGTGATCCTGTGAAACTTTAGAGTAACACAGCTCACCAATAGCCATAATAAATATATATATATATATATATATATATATATATATATAGGAAAAAAACCCCGACGGCTGAGCTCCGGCCGTTTCGACACGGCCGGAGCTCAGCTGTCAGGTTCCTGATTCTTTTCCCTATTACCCACTTTACTACCCTAAGTATCGAATACTCTGGTCCACCTGGTATCGTACCTTCTTTGTTATTATATATATATATATATATATATACAGGAAATTAATAAATTGAGTATAATACCAGTTTATTACCAAATGCGAAGAAGCTCGATATATCAACCCCTTAGTAAAGGGTACAGTGCATGATTTTTTTTACCTTACACACACACACACAGACACACACACACATATATATATATACCAATGGTGAAGGGTAACCTGGAAAGTAGGGCATGCAGTCCAATCGCCATGGCGGAAAGTGGGGCTGTGCAGCCTTACCCCGCCCAATTCCCTCTAAATGATCCTCCCGGTCAAAGCCGAATGTAGTGTTATCTAGTGTGTGTTATCTTTTTATGTGTTATCTTTCTACGATTTAGTAAGCAGCCAAAATTCTGCTTGCTTCAACCGACGCAGTCGTGTGTTTGTGTGTGTGTGTGTGTGTGTGTGCGTGTGCGTGTGTGTGCGTTATCTTTTTATGTGTCTACGATTTAGTAAGCAGCCAAAATTCTGCTTGCTTCAACCGACGCTGTCGTGTGTCTGTGTGTATGTGTGTTATCTTTTTATGTGTCTACGATTTAGCAAGCAGCCAAAATTCTGCTTGCTTCAACCGACGCTGTCGTATGTGTGTGTGTGTGTTATGTTTTTATGTGTCTACGATTTACTAAGCAACCAAAATTCTGCTTGCTTCAACCAACGCTGTCGTGTGTTTGTGTGTATGTGTGTGTGTGTTATCTTTTTGTGTCTACGATTTAGTAAGCAGCCTAAATTCTGCTTGCTTCAACCGACGCTGTTGTGTGTTTGTGTGTGTGTGTGTGTGTTATCTTTTTATGTGTCTACGATTTAGTAAGCAGCCAAAATTCTGCTTGCTTCAACCGACGCAGTCGTGTGTTTGTGTGTGTGTGTGCGTGTGCGTGTGTGTGCGTTATCTTTTTATGTGTCTACGATTTAGTAAGCAGCCAAAATTCTGCTTGCTTTAACCGACGCTGTCGTGTGTATGTGTGTTATCTTTTTATGTGTCTACGATTTAGCAAGCAGCCAAAATTCTGCTTGCTTCAACCGACGCTGTCGTATGTGTGTGTGTGTGTTATGTTTTTATGTGTCTATGATTTACTAAGCAACCAAAATTCTGCTTGCTTCAACCAACGCTGTCGTGCGTTTGTGTGTATGTGTGTGTGTGTTATCTTTTTGTGTCTACGATTTAGTAAGCAGCCTAAATTCTGCTTGCTTCAACCGACGCTGTCGTGTGTTTGTGTGTGTGTGTTATCTTTTTATGTGTCTACGATTTAGCAAGCAGCCAAAATTCTGCTTGCTTCAACCGACGCTGGCGTATGTTTGTGTGTGTGTTATCTTTTTATGTGTCTACGATTTAGTAAGCAGCCAAAATTCTGCTTGCTTCAACCGACGCTGTCGTGTGTTTGTGCGTATGTGCGTATGTGTGTGTGTGTGTATGTGTGTGTTATCTTTTTATGTGTCTACGATTTAGTAAGCAGCTAAAATTCTGCTTGCTTCAACCGACGCAATTGATCAACTTGTAGCAAGAGTTGCCTCCCACGTTATGACAATCACATCACCGCTCTCTAGACAGGAAGTAGCTGGAGTTACTTCCCGTTGAGGTGGCAGAACCTTCTTTGTCACTTCCATCCAGGGACCCTATAAAAGAGACAGCTGAAAGCTGACTCCCTCTCTTTTAACCTGCCTGGCCCTTCGGCCAGGCGCGTTCGCCGAGGCTATACTCTCTGGCAACCTGAACATGGTAATGTAAAGACCACTTGGTCTCTTGCGAGATGACTTCAAAACGGTAATACAACTAACTTTAATTCATCCTTTCATCTATCTTGGCATGTCAACTATTCTGCTCTACATAGCACAACCCTGTTAAATAAATATTGTACATACAACCGAGTGTCTTGTTATATTCATACCGCCAGTCACCCTGTTATAAACTCAAGATTCTATAACGCATGCACGCACCCTTCGCCCCTGATATATACATATATATATATATATATATATATATATATATATATATATATATATATATATATACAGGGGCGGTGTAACTGTGATGGGGCAACGGGGCCATGCTGTCCCCCCAATTATTAGATTATTATCCCCGAACTACCAAAACACACATCTATTTGGATATGTGCTACAATTTATGTTATGTTTATCGTATATCGAAGTTTTCTGACCATTTTAGAGAACAAACAGCAAAACTAATTACTACAACTAAATTGACCAAATTTGCCATCTCCCCAATTCAGAAATGCTTCCACCGCTCCTTGATAGTTGATTGCTTTTATTTATTTATTCACCCACCGCCGGTTATAGAACTAAACAAGTAGTTCCAGCTTTATCCAATTGTGGTCTTGAGTTTCGCTTTTAGGGTTTCATTTTTACTTCGCTTTTAACTTCATATATTTTTTCATTTGTATTTTTTGTTGTGATGTCCTAAATCGTCTTGTTTATTAGTACTCTGTATGTCTTTTAGGGCTGGGTTTGTTTATTAGTACTCTATATGTATTTTAGTGCTGGGTTTGTTTATTAGTACTCTGTATGTCTTTTAGGGATGGGTTTGTTTATTAGTACTCTATATGTATTTTAATGCTGGGTTTGTTTATTAGTACTCTGTATGTCTTTTAGTGCTGGGTCTGTTTATTAGTACTCTATATGTATTTTAGTGCTGGGTCTGTTTATTAGTACTCTGTATGTCTTTTAGGGCTGGGTCTGTTTATTAGTACTCTATATGTATTTTAGTGCTGGGTTTGTTTATTAGTACTCTGTATGTCTTTTAAGGCTGGGTTTGTTTATTAGTACTCTATATGTATTTTAGTGCTGGGTTTGTTTATTAGTACTCTGTATGTCTTTTAGGGCTGGGTTTGTTTATTAGTACTCTATATGTATTTTAGTGCTGGGTTTGTTTATTAGTACTCTGTATGTCTTTTAGGGCTGGGTCTGTTTATTAGTACTCTATATGTATTTTAGTGCTGGGTTTGTTTATTAGTACTCTGTATGTCTTTTAGGGCTGGGTTTGTTTATTAGTACTCTATATGTATTTTAATGCTGGGTTTGTTTATTAGTACTCTGTATGTCTTTTAGGGCTGGGTTTGTTTATTAGTACTCTATATGTATTTTAGTGCTGGGTTTGTTTATTAGTACTCTGTATGTATTTTAGTGCTGGGTCTGTTTATTAGTACTCTGTATGTCTTTTAAGGCTGGGTTTGTTTATTAGTACTCTATATGTCTTTTAGTGCTGGGTTTGTTTATTAGTACTCTGTATGTCTTTTAGGGCTGGGTTTGTTTATTAGTACTCTATATGTATTTTAGTGCTGGGTTTGTTTATTAGTACTCCGTATGTCTTTTAGGGCTGGGTTTGTTTATTAGTACTCTATATGTATTTTAGTGCTGGGTTTGTTTATTAGTACTCTGTATGTCTTTTAGGGCTGGGTCTGTTTATTAGTACTCTATATGTATTTTAGTGCTGGGTTTGTTTATTAGTACTCTGTATGTCTTTTAGGGCTGGGTTTGTTTATTAGTACTCTATATGTATTTTAGTGCTGGGTTTGTTTATTAGTACTCTGTATGTCTTTTAGGGCTGGGTTTGTTTATTAGTACTCTATATGTATTTTAGTGCTGGGTTTGTTTATTAGTACTCTGTATGTCTTTTAGGGCTGGGTTTGTTTATTAGTACTCTATATGTATTTTAGTGCTGGGTTTGTTTATTAGTACTCTATATGTATGTTAGGGCTGGATTTGTTTATTAGTACTCTATATGTATTTTAGTGCTGGGTTTGTTTATTAGTACTCTGTATGTCTTTTAGGGCTGGGTTTGTTTATTAGTACTCTATATGTATTTTAGTGCTGGGTTTGTTTATTAGTACTCTGTATGTCTTTTAGGGCTGGGTTTGTTTATTAGTACTCTATATGTATTTTAGTGCTGGGTTTGTTTATTAGTACTCTATATGTATGTTAGGGCTGGGTTTGTTTATTAGTACTCTATATGTATTTTAGTGCTGGGTTTGTTTATTAGTACTCTGTATGTCTTTTAGGGCTGGGTTTGTTTATTAGTACTCTATATGTATTTTAGTGCTGGGTTTGTTTATTAGTACTCTGTATGTCTTTTAGGGATGGGTTTGTTTATTAGTACTCTATATGTATTTTAGTGCTGGGTTTGTTTATTAGTACTCTGTATGTCTTTTAGGGCTGGGTTTGTTTATTAGTACTCTATATGTATTTTAGTGCTGGGTTTGTTTATTAGTACTCTGTGTGTCTTTTAGGGCTGGGTCTGTTTATTAGTACTCTATATGTATTTTAGTGCTGGGTTTGTTTATTAGTACTCTGTATGTCTTTTAGGGCTGGGTTTGTTTATTAGTACTCTATATGTATTTTAGTGCTGGGTTTGTTTATTAGTACTCTGTATATCTTTTAGGGCTGGGTTTGTTTATTAGTACTCTATATGTATTTTAGTGCTGGGTTTGTTTATTAGTACTCTGTATGTCTTTTAGGGCTGGGTTTGTTTATTAGTACTCTATATGTATTTTAGGGCTGGGTATGTTTATTAGTACTTTGTATGTCTTTTAGGGCTGGGTTTGTTTATTAGTACTCTATATGTATTTTAGGGCTGGATTTGTTTATTAGTACTCTGTATGTATTTTAGGGCTGGGTTCGTTTATTAGTACTCGGTATGTATTTTAGGGCTGGGTTTGTTTATTAGTATTATATATGCATTTTAGGGTTGGGTTTGTTTATTAGTACTCTATATGTATTTTAGGGCCGGGTTTGTTTATTAGTACTCTGTATGTATTTTAGGGCTGGGTTTATTGCGTTTTGTAGTCTACTTTATCTTGTTTGGATATGTCTTTTTTCTTCATGTTTTAAATTCTCAATATGTTTATGTCCGTTAGTTATTTTGTGTTTGATATTTGTCATTTCGATGTGTATGTGCAATTTTTTCTTTAGACATTCTAACCACATGTCCGTAGAATCGGAGTTGTGACCTCTCAATTCCTAGAAGTAGCAGTTCTACATTAAGTGACTTTCTGATTACCGAGCTATGCACTCTATCGAGTAACATTACTCCAAAGACCCTTCAGAGTACAAACCCCGGTCGAATACAAGCAACCATTTCGGTTGCTTGTATTCACAATCGTATTCTTTCGGTCATTATCCAAGATTCAGGACCATAGGTAGGGGTTGGCACTAATACCGAATTGAAGTTTGACTTTTACACCTATTTCCCTTCTATCTGATGACCGAATGATGAAGCCGGTGCATTACTGCACCAGCTCCTGCAATTCTTGCACTTAATTCAGCCTCCTGCCTTTCACCACTCGTGACTACAGCCCCGAGATACTTGAACTTCTCTACTTGCTACAGTGTAACTCTATTGACATGTGGAATGTGCACTGCATAGGCTTCCTTGAGAGGATGAGTGTCTCAGTTTTCGACTAAATTTGACTCACACGGTATTCGTCGACTCGTTTCCACAATAGAGAGCAATTGCCCAAGGTACAATGCAGTGGCATCAAACTCAGAACTATTTCATTGCAAAGGGAATTTAACCCATCATCAAGACCTGGACGTATCTTATATTGTTATATTAATTTACACTTGTTTTAAGCGTTGACCGATTGGTAGAATCATTAGGGTTAAAATGCTTTGTGTCTCTTTATTTTCTGAGATCAAACCTCGACGAGGTCAACTTTGCCTTCCATCCCTCCGGTGTCGATAAGATAAAGTACTCCCCCCGCCCACACACCTAAATTGCCGGTTTTGTGCCTAAATTAAAAACTATGATTTTTACACGCGATTTTTTTTTGTGTTTATCTGAATTACCTCGTCTAAAAAGCGAAATAAAAAGGCTTGAACTTTGCACGTAGAGCAAAATACAATTGGAACCAATGGTTTTCATACACACAAATACACTCACACAGGCACGTGCATGGAGGAAGAGCACCAGAAGGGGAGAGGTAGATATATAGATAGAGAGAGAGGACCCTGCTGTTCATTGAGGTTAGGGAGGATTTGTGGATTTTGTGTTTTCTCCTCACATTGCTATAATTTTTTTTCTTTCTCAGATGCTCAAAGTATTTCGCCTATAACAATACAACCCAATTCTGTGTCAGACAGACATTACTTACGGCAGGTAATAGCATCGATTATTATTATTATTATTATTATTATTATTATTATTATTATTATTATTATTGTTCTTTGAGTCTCAGTCATTAATGTTATTTAACTGGACAGTTTGTTGAAATGAATATCAAGCCACTACCAGCAGCCTCAGACATTGAGGACGTATCGGAGGGTTCTTGCTGTTCCCAGCAAACATGCCTTTTGAAGTGTTCCAAAAAGTGGGGCTGGACTAATCTTCTTTAACCATCCTTGGAAACTCTATGACAATCGGGACGACCTTGATTTCATGGCAGTTCCAAATCCTTTTTAACTCCCACTTTAAATCCTGGTATCGGTTAATTTTCTCCCTCTCCTTTTCTTGCACTCTCGTGTCAAATGGGCAGGCTACATCTACAATCAGACAGGATCTTTTTTCTTTGCCCAAAACCACCAGGTCAGACCTATTGTGTTCTAATTTCTTGTCCGTCTGTATCCTAAAATCCCATAGCACCTTCACCTGATCGTTTTGTATCACCGACTCTGGCTTATGTTCATACCACTTCTCTTATTATTATTATTGTTGCTGTTGTCGTTGTGTGAAATGTACTCTAGTATTTAGTTACGGCCCTTTACGTCCTAAGTTCAAATCCCGTCGAGGTTAGCTTTGCTTCTCATATTTCGGGGTCGATAAAATAAAGTACCAGTCACGCACTGGGGTCGATTTAATCGAATTTCCCCTTACCCAAATTGGTGGCCTTGTGCATATAGTAGAAATCATTATTGTTGTTGTCGTTGTCGTTGTTGTTGTTGTTGTTGTTGTGGTGTGTGTGTGTGTGAAATGTATTGTAGTATTTAGTTACAGCTCTCTGCGTTCTGGCTTCAAATGCAGCTGAGGTCAAATTTGCATTTCGTTCATTCGGTGTCGATAAAATATAGCACCAATCAAGTATTGGGGTTGATTTAATCGACATTCCCTCCCCATCAAAGTACTAGTCTTGCGCCTATGTTGTTGTTGTTGTACAAGATGCGCCTCTATGTGTGTAATCTCCTCTATGCCTGATGCTCTATCAATTGTTCTTATTTGATAATAATTGTTTCTACTATTGGCACAAGGCCAATAGTTTTTAGGGGAAGGGGAAAGTCAATAATATTGACCCCAGAACTTATCTGGTACTTTATTTTATTAACCACGGACAAAAATTAATTCTCTTCTTCTTCTTCTTCTTCTTCTTCTTCTTCTTCTTCTTCTTCACCCACTCATTCCTGAGAAAGTCGTGGGTGCAGAGTCCTTAAAAACTCCCAGCGGGTCCTGTCGGAAGCAACCGTCTCCAACTGATCCGGCTGGATCCCCAAGCGAAACCAGCCGACCTCATGAATGTTATCCAACCTTCTTTCTCGGGGTCTACGCCTGGGTCTCATGCTAGTTGTTTTTGCACGTAAAATCTGATATAAAAAAAGGATCTTCTGAACACAACCAGAATAAATGGAAGTCAAAGAGAAATCGACAAGCAAAAATTAACAGATATTTTCCTTAAATATTTTATTTGTTTTGAGTAATGTTTTATTTTATGTGAACTATATTTTACAAACAAAAGTTATACAATGATGGAAATAAAAAAAAAAGATAAAAACAAAATTAAGTAACGAAAAAATGTGGAAGGGGTAAAGAAGGGCAGATCTGGCTGTATAGGAAAGTAAAGGAAATTACTAAATGCGATAAATGAGAGAAAAAAGAAGGAAAGAACAAGGGCTATTTGACAACAGAAGAAAGAGAGGAGGAAGAGGAGAGGGTGTCAGACTCTACACCTAGGTCAGGGCAGTGTTTAGGCTGCGCCCCGCTGACAAAATTGCAAAGGCATTTCCGCATACAATGGCCAGCGGAACCCGCTGCAACAGCCACCCCACATCACGGAGCTTCTTCCTCAGATGGGCTGCTGACATTTCAATTTTATGGAGGATCTATCATACTCTACTTTTTTAATTATGGAAAGCATACATGAAATGACGTTACCCTATATACCCTTAAAAAGAGGAGGAATCGACTCCAGTACTAGACTGGTATTTTTTTATCGACCTTGAATAGATGAAAGGCAAAGTTGACCTTGGCGGGATTTGAACTCAGAGAGCCGGAACGAATACCACAAAGTATTCTATCTGACGTTCTAACGACTCTGCCAATTCGCCGTCTTATTTATTTATTGCATGCATGCATGGTCCCATAACTCCTGAGGGTGTCGTAGGGGCACCGTATTGACATACGGCGTTTCTAGGGCATTTTAAAACTCAGTTGAGCCCAATCCTCTCCAAGTCTGAATACAGCAGATTTCTTCCAGAGAAGAATAGAGAAAGTGAGAAAATGGAAGTGAGAAATAGATATAGAGGGAAATTCGACCTCAGTACTAGACTGGTACATTTTTTATCGACCTTGAATGGATGAAAGGCAAAGTTGCCAGGGCGGGATTTGAACTCAGAGAGCTGAGAGCAAACACGAAACCCGCAAACCATTCTATCCGACGTTCTAACGACTCTTCCAATTCGCCACCTTATTTGTTTATTAAAGAAATAAAATATGTTCCATTGAATTATCCTTAATTTGAATCTAGTATTTTCTCTATTAGAAGTATTCAGTTTGTCTTCAGGGAATGACATGCATTTAGAATAGGCTGAGTGAAAGGTTCATATCTCCCCACTTGCAGATCTTCTGTTATTTTATAGTTACCTATATGTAACTACTAGTTTCTACGTTGTTGGTATAGCCGTTAGATCTGTGTTCTTTATTAAGTACAATACTAGGGCGGTGGATTGGCAGTATCGGTAAAGCGTTGGACAACAAACTTTGCAACATATAGTTATGGCCCTTTATGTTCTGGTTTTAAATCCCTCTGAGGTTAGCTTTACCTTATGAGGTCGATAAAATAAAGTACCAGTAACCAATTCGGGTCGATTTAATTGTCTTTTCTTTCGCTTGAAGTTGCTGGCCTTGTGTCAAAAGTAGAAACAATTATTAATACAGGGCGGTGGATTGTTTCACCCCTGTCCCCCCTCCCCAAATTGCCGGTTTTATGCCTAAATTAGAAAATATGATTTTTGCACTCGATTTTTGTTTTTGTGTTTATCTGAATTACTTCGTCTGAAAAGTGAGATAAAAAGGCTTGAACTTTGCACAGAGCAAAATACAATTGGAACCAACGGTGTTCATACACACAAATACATTCACACACGCACGCGCATGGAAGGAGAGCATCAGAAAGGGAGAAGGGGAGAGGTAGATAGATAGATAGATAGATAGATGTGTTTTCTCCTCACATTGCAATAATTTTTTTCTTTCTCAGATGTTCGAAGTATTTCGCCTATAACAATACAAACCCAATTCTGTGTCAGACAGGCATTACTTACGGTAGGTAATAGCATCGATTATTATTATTGTTATTATTATATTGGCAGTATCGGTAGAGGATTGGACGCCATGCGTTGCAGCACAGAGTTACGGCCCTTTACCATCTTAGTTCAAATCCTGCCGAGATTAAGCTTTGTCTTTCATCCTTACTCGGTCGATAAAATAAAGCACCAGTAATGCACTGGGGTCAATTTAATCGACTTTTCCCTCCCTTTCAAATTGCTAGCCTTGTGCCTCAAGTAGAAACAATTATTATTATTATTGTTGTTGTTGCTGTGTGAAATGTATTGTAGTATTTAGATACGGTCCTCTGCATTCTGGCTTCAAATACAGCTAAGTTCAAATTTGCCTTTAATTCATTCGGGGTCGATAAAATATCTTTCATCTCATCTCATTTGTTCCGTAGTCTGTTGAACCGTTGAGGCGCCACAGATGACCTGGAAACCAGCTCCTTCCATTCCCTCTCGTCTCTCGCCCTCCTCATGGTTGCACCCAGCTCATGCCTGTCCATTTCGGAATGTTGTCCTCCTATCTCTTTTCATGTCTGCCTCTCTGTCTCCCTCCTTGTACTGTTCCCTACAGGACAGCTTTTATCCATATACTACTTACAGACAGTACTAACGAAGTTAAACTCTTCAGAAGCAATGTTATGCGGCATATTGCTGCGTTTCAAATGACGTCCTTTGGAGCTGAAAAAGATCGTACTGACTATGGTTATTTCACATTTAAGATCCAAGGCCAAAGCTACCATTTATTCGGCAGTTTACTCCCCCAGCCTAATAAGAAAGTTTTATGATTTTTTTCTTTCTCTCTCTCTCTCTCTCTCTCTCTCTCTCTCTCTCTCTCTCTCTCACACACACACATTACGGTCTCACCTCATACCAGACAACACATCAAAATACAGTCGTTTTCTCTTTTAACCGTCTTCACTTAACTATTCTCCCGGGCGAGGCCGGGTACCTCAGCTAGTACTTAATAATTCTTTCTAATTTAGACGCAAATATATAAATATATAGTTGGATGGATAGGTGCCTAGATAAATTGATAGATATACAATATTTAAATACATTTTTTAAAGTAGATTTTATACACAAATATTAAGTGAATTAATCCCAAATTTAATGTTAAACAAATCATTATCTTGATGTTTTATATGATAGGAAAAATAACCATGTAAAACTAATGGAGTTTTAACTCGGGAAATAGAGGGATATATGCTAGAAATTATTATTATTATTGGAGCAGTATCAGTAGAGGGTCGGACACCATGCTTTGCTGCATAGAGTTACGGCCCTTTATGATCTGAGTTCAAATCCCCCGAGGTTAACTTTGCCTTTCATCCTTATGGGGTCGATAAAATAAAGTACCAGTAATGCACTGGGATAATTGCTGGCCTTGTGCCAAAAGTAGAGACAATTATTATTGGATTGGCAGTATCGGTTGGTTGAGTGTCGGACATGCTTTGCGGCATAGAGTTACGGCCTTTTACGTTCTGAGTTCAAATCCCGCCGAGGTTAGCTTTGCCTTTCATCTTTACGTGATCGATAAAATAAAGCAATAGTAATGCACTGGGGTTGATTTAATCGACTTTCCCCCTCCCCCAAAATTGCTGGTCTTGTGCCTGGTGGATTGGCAGTATCGGTAGAGGGTCGGACGCCATGCTTTGCAGCAAAGAGTTACGCCCCTTTATGGTCTGAGTTCAAATCCCGCCGAGGTTAACTTTGCCTTTCATCCTTACGGGGTCGATAAAATAAAGTACCAGTAATACACTGGGTAATTGCTGGTCTTGTGCCAAAAGTAGAAACAATTATTTGCCATGCTGAATTGGCAGTATCGGTAGAGGGTCGGACGCCATGCTTTGACGCATAGAGTTACGGCCCTTGCCATTCTGAGTTCAGATCCCGTCGAGGTTAACTTTGCCTTTCATCCTAACGGGGGTCGATAAAATAAAGTACCAGTAATACACTGGATTAATTGCTGGCCTTGTGCCTATTGTAGAAACAATTATTTGCCATGCTATTACATTATTTGAACTCAGAACGTAAAGGACCGTAACTAAATGCTGCAAAGAATATTGTCCGATGCTCTGAACTCAGATATCTGAGAGCCCGGAGCGAAGACCGCAAAACATTTTATCCGACATTCTAACGACTTAGCCACGGCCTTTCTTGGGCATTTTAAGCCTGGCGGAGCCCGTTCCTCTCCAGGCCTGTGTACAGCAGATTTCTTGCAGAGATGGATAGAGAGTGACAGAGAGGAAGTGACAAAGATATAGAGGAAGAATCGGTCCAGTACTTGACTGGTACTTTTTTATTGACCTCGAATGGATGAAAGGCAAAATTGACCTCGGCTGGATTTGAACTCAGAGAGTAGTGAGTCGAAACGAATACCGCAAAGCATTCTATCCGACGTTCTAAAGACTTTACCAATTCGCCATCTCAATATATTATCCACAATTCGTAATTCACAACAATTTATCTGAAAGTTTCCTTGCATTCCTTTCTCTTCTGTAAACATGACCCAGACCAATAAATAGAATACAAAACCAACAAAATTCAATAAGTTTTCATAAAATGTATATGTTTACTTTCAGCGCCAAAATGAGACTCCATACATTTCTTGTAGCATTCACTTATTGCAGCTTAGCACTGGCTGCTACGGTTGTTGTTGCTGTAGACCCGATTAAATGCACTTCCTCAACTGATAGTAAGTATTTGTTCTTCTCTTCTTCTTCACCTACTTATTCCTGAGAGGGTCGTGGGGGCAGAGACCTCAAACACTCCTTCCAGCGCGTCCTGTCAGAAGCAACCATTTCCAACTGATCCGGCTGGATCCCCAAACGAGACCAGCCAACCTCATGGATGTTATCCAACTATCTTGCTCGGAGTCTACCCCTGGGTCACCTACCGGTTGGTTTTGCTCGTAAAATCTGTCCAGCGATTCTTTCCTGAGACATTCTAATCACATACCCATAGTATCGGAGCTGTGATCTCTCTCTCAATTTGGAGAAGAAATGGCTCTACCCGGAGTGATTCTCCGAACGACGTACTTTATCGAGTAACGTTACTCCAAAGACCCTTGGGAGGAATCTCATTTCGGTTCTTCTATTCGCGATCGTATTCTTTCAAGTATTTGTTGTCAGTTAAATCTGTTTTCCAAAATATGTAGTGTTATTTAGTTTTTATTTTACAATTTAGTGACAATTCTGCTGTTTCACATCTTTCCAAAATCTGCGAGACTGCTAGTCTGGAAGAAAGGAAACTATCCTCTAGTCTGAGACCTAGCCCAATACTAAATACAGCCTATCACCATATAGTCGTGTTAAAGTGAGCGACGGATTATGTCTATAACACGCACAGTCACAGGGCTTTCGTCGACAGAGGTTATGATTGAACCTTGCTAAAGATGTGAAACAGCAGAATTGAACTTAGAATCACGTTACTGTCAAGCGAACCTATTAACCATATACTCATGCCTGAATTGAGTGGATAGGAATACAAGACTCCTTACATATTTAACAAAAATAGCTATAATCGATTAAATATTCCATTTTTCACTGTGGATGGGATTTAACTCCTTGGTCTAAAGACGTGCTATGTCGTCTTTCTATGTGTTCTACCACTACTACAGTAGCCTCTGCTCTCCAGAGCCTACTGACATCGCCCCCCCTCCTCTGATGCACTGCCAGCTCACTCGTCTCTCTTCTTATCGTAGCTTGCCCATATTATGTCCATTCTTTCCAGGCTCCGTATTAACCAATACATTCAGTCAATGCGCACCAGAACATCCAAACATATTTTCCCTGCAGCTGTCAACTTCAAGAACTATTCAAGAAAACTATTAACTACGTCAATCCCACCGATCTCGCTTGGTCTGCAAAAGCAATAGCTATAACTTCTTCCAGACCAAGCCGACTAAAATCCAAGCTCATATAATTATGTGAATATTAATAAACGATACATTTTGCTCCAACATCGCTGTTGGTCAAATTGATGTCAGAAATATTCATACGTTTTTCTCGATGAGAACCTTGCAACATAGAGAATTCAAGAGTTTGTATAAAATTTAGCATTTAATAGGAATATATGTATGTTCACGCAGTACAATTATATACCAGGCTTAACTAAAATAGACTAATAGTTAGGTAGACATACACACAGAGATACCCACACACATGCATACATGAGATAATATATTTGGTTGTAAAGGACAAATCCAACTTTTGTTAAACGAAGCTTCGTTCTTTTTTCCGACCCTCAGTAAATACCATGGTATTTCTAATAAAGTAGTCTAACAGTAGTTATAGTATTCTCATGTAGCCTGTATCTTTTAAGCGAACAATTTGATTGTATCTATCATAAGAATGTCCTAGGTAAGCTACTTACCTCTGTGCTTCATCCATTTCGCATGTCTTGGGTCCTCTTGTTCCTGTCACATCAGACAATCGTAGTGTGAGATAGTGTTTTTTCTCCCCCTCCTCCCCCTCTCTCTCCGATGTCACCTGAAGTTCGGATATTCCTTAAATCCAAATCTCTCCTGTTCATTACAACCTACTAATCTAACAATATCCACTTCTATATATATATGAAACCACTCATCACTTTCATACACATGCATCACCCATATGCAACAGATATACAACGCTGCATTGTATCTATGAACAGAGAACTCCAAAGCTTGTTTCAATGAGGTCATAACAATGTTGCCGCTTTCAAACGTACAAAGATACAATCACTCAGTATATATATAAAAAAAACAACAATTATATTTCAACTTCTTTAGACTTGAACTACTCACAATTAAGATCTTCAAATCGCTACAAATACTAAGCTTCACAATCTCTGTTGCTCTCCTTTGATATCATTACATACATGATATAGTGAAACTCAATAGGACCTCGATGACTAGCCAGGTGTTGTGCACCCATAACTGACTGCCCATGGGTTTGCCTCTCCAAGGCACAAACCTGGACAAGATGTCTTGTGGAAGACCAGCAGTCGTCCATGCATGTCAGTCACTCTTCACCACACTGAAGTTGTCCAAAAGAAAGGCACCAGTTTCGTCGAAACTCATTCCCCACACCCCTAGTTTAGTGAAGTGTAGCAACGGGAAATAAAATATGATGAAACGCCCCCACCCTTCCGACCAGAAAATAGATATTACGATCGGAAGCCCAGCACCCTAACAACTAAGTCACTTGCCGTCATTCAAAATGGGATACTGTTCCCATATCTGGGACAGTGCTGTTGCTGTAAAACAAGCATCTTAGAAATTACCTAAAAGGAAGTCTTCTATGTCTTTGGCATAGAGTTATGTTATTGCAATTTGTACAAAATACATGAAAATATGATGTATGTATGGTCCCGTAACTCCTGATAGAGTTGTAGGGACGCCGTATTGACGGCGTTTCTTGGGCATTTTAAGCCTGGTGGAGCCCACCCCTCTCCAGGCCTGAGTACAGCAGATTTCTTCCAGAGAAAGTGAGAGAGAGGAAATGAGAAATAGATATATAGGAAGAATCTACCCCAATATTAGACTGGTACTTTTTCATCGACCTCGAAAGGATGAAAGGTAAAATTGACCTCGGCAGGAGAGGCTAAAGCACTCTATTCGACGTTCTAACGAGTCTGCCAATTCGCCGCCTATGAAAATATGATACCCTCTACTAAAATACTTCACTGAGATCAATAGGCAATCTACATGTTAGTGGGATGAAATAATTAAAAACAAAACAAAACAAAAGTAGAACTCAAGGAAATAGGGATGGTTTAAGTTGGCAAGAATAAAAACAACAGCAATTAATAAAATTTGCAAATTAACAAGTTTGTGAGCTGAGAATTTTATTAGATATTGTTTGTCTTTTGATATTTTTAATTTGAATGTATGAACCCATAACTCCTGATAGAGTCGTAGTGGTGCCGTAGTGACGTACAGCTTGTCTTGGGTATTTAAAACCTACCGGAGCCCATCTGCTTTCCAAGTCTGAGCACAGCCGATTTCTTTCAGAGAAGTAGAAGAATAGATGGAGTGGTGCTTTTTCTGAAAGGATGAAAGGCAAGTTGATCTCGGTGGGTTTTGAACTCAGAGCACAAAGTATTCTATCCAACGTTCTAACTACTCTGCAAATTTACCGCTTTATTTTTTAATTAAAAAAGAAATCGAGTAAATTTCAAAATACTGTAGCAAATTCTGTAAAATGTACTTGAGGGTAACGATAAAGATGCTAATATTCTTAAGATTTCTTTGCAGAATTTTTTGAATGAGTTTTTGCCTTGAATTTTTACGAATGTTTCGTAGATTTTTCATTGACAAGGTTTGCCTTATTGAAGTATCATTATTATTGTTGCATATATATGGTGGATTGGCAGTAACGGCAGAGCATCAAACACCATGCTTTGTAGCATAGAGTTATGGCCGTGAGTTCAAATCCTGCCGAGGTTAACTTTGCCTTTGATCTTTACGGGGTCGATAAAATACAGTACCAGTAATGTACTGGGGTAATTGCTGGCCTTGTGCAAAAAGTAGAAACAATTATTGTTGCTGCAAATCAACGGAGAATGTCTGCTATGTTAACATCGATAGTAAAGATTTTAATCTTATCAAGAGAAATTACTTTTTTAATCAACAACATTTGATTTTTTTTTTCTGTCAATTTGTATTGTATTAAAATGTATAATGGTGTGTCCGTTGGGGGTGTATACATGCATCCACTCTTAAAAGAAAAGCAGTACGAAGAAGAACCATAAGGTGTGTGTGTGTGTGTGTGAGAGAGAGTACTTTAACAAAAAATTATTTATCCTCAAATTTTAAATTTATATATAACTTATAAATATAATATTTAAAATGTCATATTGATCTCGAATACCTGGTTACTTGGTGGTTGATTCTAATTAAACTGGGAAATTTATTTCCACAGGAGAGTGGGTATCAGCTAGTATACTCTAATACAACAAAGTAAGTGGGTTGGCTGAAACGTTCATAGGCTGACTATGAAGGAGTGATGCTAGAACTGTGGAATTTTGCATGCATTAATTTCAACTCTTCTTATTAATAACTGCATTGTTTATTTACAGGGATAATGTTAAAAATAAACCTCATTTGGTCATTCTTTGAGAGTATCTTGGTCAGCCTATGAACTTTTCAGTCGACTTTCGTATTTTATCGAATACCCTATCAAATATATATACATAGGCGACGAATTGGCAGAGTCGTTAGAACGTCGGATAGAATGCTTTGCCGTATTCATTTCGGCTTACTATTCCCCGAGTTCAAATCTCGCCGAGGTCAACTTTGCCTTTCATCCATTCCAGATCGATGAAAAAGTACCAGTCTAATACTGGGTAGATTCTTCCTCCATATATCTTTCTCACTTCCGTTCTCTCGCTCTCTATTCTTCTCTGGAAGAAATCTACTATATTCAGACCTGGAGAGGAAATAGGCTCCGCTAGGTTTAGACACGCTGTACGTCAATATAGCGCCCCTTCGACTCCCTCAAGAATTACGAGAAAGAAAATATATACATGCCAACAATTCCATTGGTTTTGATTTAAACAAACACAACAAAATAACCCCCTTTTTTTATATTTCAGAAAAAGATCTTCCAATCTTACCAGTTGCATTTTCAGTTCGAATGGAAATAAACGCCATTTCAAGCAACAAAACAACTGAAATCTATGCATTTGTTGATGATCGTATCAACAAGACGGCTTTGAGAATAGATTCTGAAGAGTTGTCGATTTTCAGTATTTTTGACTTCAATACGAAACAACTCATCATAACTGAATCTGTGAAGGGTAGGGATGATTTCTATAATTTTAAATGTACTTTTCTTGATATTGACAAAATATGAGTTGTAAATGTAATTTACGCTGAATCTCCCTGAGAACTATGTTAAGGGTACATTTTTTCCTCGATAATATTTGAGTCATAACCTAAAAAGTTTAAAGTCTGTTTCGAGCCCTGGGGCTTATTAGGCCGGTGTTTATCCTGGTTTCCGTAGGGTGAAGCGACTGAGAGTACATCTTCCCCTGGACAAGACGCCAGTTCATCGCAGGGTTAAACGTCCAGCTACTGCTGGCATCCATTTTCAGCCGTTTATAGTGGAGCAACATGAAATGAAATGTTTCGCTCAAGAACGCAACACACTACCCAGTCCAGGAATCGAAGCCACGGCAACTTAACCACTAGCCACGCGCCTCCACTTTTGAGACATAGTGCTACTGCCGATACCGTATCCCACTATTTTTGATTTATTACACTCGTAAGGAAAAATATTATATATATATATATATGTACTGTACACATTCTCTCTCTCTCTCTCTCTCTCTCTCTCTCTCTCACTCTCTCACTCTCTCTCACTCTCTCACTCACACACACACTGTACACGAGGGGGCTTCAGAATGTTCGTGGAAAAAGTTCATAGCTAAATATCATATGCAGAGATTTTGATCTCAATGCACCAGTACGTTCTCGTACTAACATATCATAACATGTTCTAACATGAAAACTTAAGTGCATGTTGCAACGCGACACCGCCTGTCGGAAGTCAGCACCCGCTTGAGCAACATGGCCTCCATCAAAACACCAAATTCATAGTGAAGTTAGGGTGGAAGAGCAGCCAAATTATTGACACTCTGGAGAAAATTTATGGGGACAATGCCCTAAAGAAATCAACAACCTACAAATGGATGTCATTTTAGTAGTGGAAGAGATGAAGTTGAAGATGATCTCCAATTGAAGCAGTAAAAAAGCTGCTTTGACGTGGTTTAAATCGCATGGCCCTCAGTTTTACACAGATAGAATTAAAGGCTGGTATCAACGTTTGCAGAAGTGTATTGACCTAGACAGAGCATATGTTGAAAAATGAACATCATAACTTAAACCGTTTTTTCCAACTGTGCTTTTTCCACGAACTTTTTGAAGCCCCTCGTATATGCATTATTATATTTATCACCTGAATAGATTTCAATTTCATATAGTATGCCGAACTGTTTGTAGCATATGCGTCTGTATAAATATAATAGGACATTACAATGCTTGTGTTGTTATTATTTTTTCTTTTCACATTTCTTTAGATGATGATATTAACAATTGTAATGTTAAGAAAATTACTGACATAGATGTGCAATCAATCATTCAGCAGATTTTAGATCTCAGTAAAATAAAGAGACCGGCACTTCCTAAAACAGAGTACATTAAATACCTAAAATCTTCTGAAGTGCATGGTGCAATAGTTGAGGGCTGGGAACTTTGTGGGACCATCGGTAAGGAAACCATCAAAGTGAATTTATACTTCTCAGGTATGTCTCTTCTTTATACAGAACATTTTCTTTTAAGTACAAAAAACAACCGATCATATGTCAGGAGCGGTAGAACTGGGGGATGGGGGATGCAGGGCAAGTCATGTTTTTTATATCTTAGTTGATATTTGATAATAACAGCTAAGCTAAGCACTACAACTAAATTGACCAAATTTGGCCTCCCCTCACCACCCAATTCAGAAATGCTTCCACCGTCCCTGCAGTGCTATGTTTACTAACCGACAGTAGTGTCTTCATAAACATTTCAACGAAACAACCATTAAATTAACGTACGAATGTCTCTTCAGACTGGTCTACCTTTAACATACTCTCGGTTCCTCAATAAGCGGGGATGGTGGTGGAAAATCGATAATTCTTCTAGGTTGTTTCCCTTTGATTTTTTAAAAAACCAGTATTAGTCGTTTAGTTTACATATTGGGACCCCAAACCCATCCTATTTATTTTATAACGTATGGGATTTCTTGTAATATTCTTTTTTTTGCCATCTATAATGTTTTTTAATGTCTAAAGAAATTAAATGTCGCAGGAATGCTACCACTTAAAATAAAATTTCGCCGGAGACAGATTAGCAAAATTTAATTAGCGGGAGTCGGGGTTGAATAAGAACGGGGTGGTGGTGGAAAAAAAAACTGAAAAAATATAAGCGGTGGGAGGGGGGGGGGGGGCATTATTCGGGACCCGATGGTAGATGATAAATATCGCCCTTGTGGATCATTTCCCAAGACAATATATCACATTTTATCAGGATGTCTTACACTAAGTCTGACAAAAGCAGTTGTACATGCACTTAGCCCAGAGGCGTAACTAGGGTATGGCAAGCATGGCACGTATCGAGGGTGCCACATGAAGGGGGTGCCAGTTGGACTAGGAGCATGTTCTATAAAAGTCAAATAAACCTCGCCAGAGAGTGAAAAAGGAAACTTCTTCAGATGTATGATCTGTCTCTATCATGGGTGAGAACACTATGGTGGCTGGATCATTACACCATTTATATAAATTATTAGGCCCATAGGTTAAAATACAATCAAAATGGGTTGGGGCGCAGTTTCACTGCTTGACATAGACGCTATTTTCCCTGGTTATGCCTCAGTCCAAGCCCCAAATTATATAACCATCTGTCATTGTATGGAAAATCCAGTATGTGGGAAATAAACTATTTTAGCCAGGTTGTATTTAAAAATTCCTCAATCAATATCAATGGAAGTGTCTGCCAATTCCAATGTTTTGTTCAAAATTGCAGAACATTGTGAGTTCGATTCCCGGCGGTGAGTTATGTTCTTGAGCAAGATACATTATTTCGCGTTGTTTCAGTCCAATCAACTGGGAAAACATTAGTTGTATCTGCCAGCCTCGTCATATTCTGTGCCACGCTGAATCACTCTTAGAATTATGTTAAAGGAACACGTGCCTGAAGAGAGACACTCATACGTTAATTTAATGAACAGGCTGTTTCGTTGTTTGAATAACTGGTCGTACTAGGTCAGATATAACGCATGAAATATTTATGAAGACACTGCCGTCGGTTAGTAAACAGAGATATAGTACGTGTGTAGTCAGAAGGAGAAAATAGGATTCCACCACTTTTTTATTTTTTTTGCTGATAATAGATGCACTACAAGATGTAATTTACAGCAACAGTAAGTTAACTCAATGTGACCAACATAAATGTAATTTCTAATTTAAGCTTAATGCCAGAAAATTTGGGTGGGAAGTTAAGTTGATTATATCAATGCCAGTACTTGACTGGTACTTTGTATTAGCGACATCAAAAGGATGAAAGGCAATAGACCTCGGCGGGATTTGAACCTAGATCGTAAAGACCTGTAACTAAATGCCGCAAAACATTTGTCCAACATATTAACGATTCTGCCAAATTACCACTCTCATACATAAATAATTGTTCTTTTATTTCGTTTTCCAAATAGCTGCGGGTTGGGCAACATCTTCAGGAACGAAGAATGTTCCCATCCGTGTCACCTTCCTTAGCCAAACATTACAAAATGGTATTCTCAAAAATACTCAATATCTAATTGAGTTCTCCGACTACGATCCTAGACCTCCAAGTTTCAAAATCTTTGAGGTAAGTTATGTACGTTCTAGTAGTAGTAGTAGTAATAGTAGTAATTATTATTATGATTTTTTTTTATGACCACAAGTGTCCAAGACATTGGGGACACTGGAAGGATAAAACAATAGAGTGGGGCTTACAAAGAAAAGGGGAAAGCAAAATTACGAATGTCAACTAAAACCAGTTTCCCAATGAGGTGAAGGGGGACCACTTTAGGGTAATTCTTGGAAGAACGCCACGCAAAACCCCGGATTACTCTGTCACCCTACCGACATTAAAACTGCCCCCTCCCGGTTTCCGCCTTTCTACTTAGAAAAACATAGTCAGGTTATGCCTATTCAGTCGCGCCAACCTCACCATTCTCACCCATCTTTCATAAAACATACCAGAAGGTGGCACCGCCCTCTCCACCCTTACTTTTCTTTTCAAGTAGAAGTTGATGAGGATTTTGCTGCACATAAAGATTCCTGTCCCCAATCCATTGACACCTGTCCGCCATACAGCTTCCTTTACTATAGCTACCAGACAGAGGAAGACGCTGTGATTCCCTTCTAGTTCAATCCTCCTTATAGTCACGGTTGAAAGGCGGATTTAACCACATGACAGATTTTAGAGACAAGCTACATGTTTGTAATGCACGAACACTGGACAATAGCACATAGGACGGTTCCATCCCCCTGCGTGCATCTCGAACAAGTCTTATTGTTGGCACTTCCGTGCCTGTAGAGCTTGCCTCGGACTGGTAGTACCCCTCTGTAGCCCTGCCATGCCAGAGATATTTGGAAATTGCTCATTATCCCCGACCTGAAAATCCTCCAAAAAACCTGTTCATGCTGTCCTCAATGCACAGAGCTGCTGCCAGGCCATCGCCACACATACGTTCCACCAATCCTCTATAGAACGCAAGTGTTGTTTTCTGACGGCCTATCTCGTTGTTCAGCCTGGTAGCGCTCTAGATGCCAGATACTTAACATTGGTTTGCGCTTGACTCAGGAATGTTGTTCGATCAAGGAAGCGATCACGTGGAAAGACTTAAGGCACGAAAGGCACCCATACTGGTTGGGCTTCGCTTTTGCTGTCTTCGTCATCGTGGTACTTAATTTAATTCTGCAGTGCGTTAGCAGTAGCGCGTATCTACGCATCATTGGTGATAGCACCCGAGGCCACTATGAAGTAGATGTTGGTAGCAGATGGATTTTCTGACCAGTGGAATTTGTCTCTTCCACAAGAAGTGGAAGTGCATGCATTCCAGTCTGGTGAGGTATTTTCTTTTTTTGGTGTGGGGAGGGATAGTGAGGAGCATGATATACCAGTGAAGTGATGTAGGTGTTTTCCAGTTCTGCCCAACCGTTGTGGGACAGCCTTCTTTCTGTCCATTCGAGAAATCTTGTCAGTAGCCGTCAAACAGTTGGAACCGCCTGATTAGGTATTTGTGGTTTTTGCACCTCCGCTTCAATCTGCTACTCCCACACGATCCGTGTGTCTATGATGCCGTTCCAGTACGCTGCTAACAGTAAAGGGCAAGACGTTCCTAGAAAGACTTCCTGACACCCGAAGAAATCCGGCCGTTCAGCCCCGGTCAAGACGTAGACGGCCACCAGTCTAAAAGTACCACCTTCACTGTTGCTCATACATAGGACCAACAACTTACTGTCCGGGCCCAGGTACATTGTCTGTTCCTCGAGGTCCAGGTCTTTCCTAAACAGCACTGCCACCCTGTTAAGTCACTCCTGGGTGTTACTGGTAACATGGCACTCACTACAACCTGTTCCATGGCCGAGTGGTCGGCGACTAAACCGGCAACCCCACCAGGCTTGCTTGGTGAGGAGGAGGGTGATTATTGAACATCCTGCAGGACGAAAAACAAAGCCTGTCAAAGGGTGGAGGAGCTCGTGTGAGTGAACGGCCATTCATTAGCATGTACATATGTGGGTTGCAGTCAGGTCAGGTTGTTCTGGTTTCTCTGATTGTCCTGCTACTGGCTACCATGCAACCCTGTTAGATTGGGCCAGATGGAGGTTGTTGGCCTTGGCAGGTAGTCCATTTAGGAGAAGGAAAACTCTGAATCCAAACCTCCGCTGCCTTGCGGTGATATCCAATCATGGGAAGGCTTCAGGAGTAAACCTTGTGGAAAAATCCGTTGATTACAACTTTGTTCTGGCAGCTCCTGCGACAACGCTACTGCCAAACTAGCAGTCTCGCTACCACTTTGGATCCAGCAGCGTTGTGGAGTGGGGGGGGCATGCTGTATGGGCAACATCCTGTCCTCCAAATCACATCACCCAGGCTTGTATCCAGCCACTCCATTCTATGCATCACTCAACACAACCTGCACCGTACACCTGGAGAGGACACTCCAGCTTCGCCTACAGCGTGGACACAACACAGAGGCACAACCGGTCATCAAAATCGATTACTATAAGCTCGACGTCGTCCATCAGTTCACCTACCTCAGTTCCACCATCACCGACAACCTCCCCCTGGACACAGAGCTCGACAGGAGGATTGGAAAGGCAGCCACAATATTTTCTCGCCTCACAACCCGAGTGTGGACAAACCCCAAGCTGGTGGTAAAGACCAAGATGGCTGTGTACAATGCCTGTGCCATTGGCACACTGCTGTATGGTAGTGAGATATGGTCCCCATATGCTAGACAGGAGAGGCGACTCAACAACTTCCATGTGAGAAACCTGCGCCGTATCCTGGGTATATCCTGGCAGGACAGAATACTCAATGCCGAGGTACTTAGTCGTGCTGGCCTTCCCAGCATGTTTACCCTGCTCTGACAACACAGACTACGCTGGCTAGGACACGTCCACCGCATGAATGATGGCCGCATCCACAAAGACATTTTATATGGGGAGCTGGCCTCTGGAAAGAGAGCCACCGGTCGACCTCGGCTGCGACACAAGGACATTGTGAAGAGAGATATGAAGGCCATTGAGCTCAATACAGAGTCCCGGGAGGGCCTCGCAGCTGACAGGCCAAGATGGAGAAACACCTTGAATCAATACATCAAATCAGGGGGAGGAGACTTTAATGACTGCAGCAGTAGACAGGAGAGCGCGGCGAAAGGAGCGCAATAAATCCAACAGACCAGAGACCATATACAGATGTGTTCAATGCGACAGAGACTGTCACGCACGTATAGGTTTGTTTAACCACTGGAGACGCTGTTCCAACCGAGCTGACAACAGGATACTACCCAGGATACTACCCGAAGGAGGCTTTAACTTAACTGCCACCATGTCTCCCATTCCAGGGCGACTAAAAAATGAAAGATCTCATAGTCGTCAAAAATAGGGTATAGTGTGCGTGTGTCTAAAATCTTGGTCTCGCTGACGGCAGTAACATCAATATCTAGTGACTTGAGGTCGTTTAGCAAGTGGCCTTGCTTCCAAGACGATCCCGGGCCACGAACATTTATGCATCCTACTCTTATAATAGCCATAGTGACTAATTCCATAAGGAAAAAAAAGGGGGGGGGGGATACTTACCCTCCTGGTGCTGTTCGACATCGGGTGGTTCGACCTCCATATTTGGTGGAATTTCCTTTTGGAACCCTTTTAAAATCCTACTGGTGGTTCTCATATTAGGGGTCTCTATGTCATGTGAAAAGCTTTCTCTAATGCCTCTGTAGGCATTAGAATTTCATTAGAATTTCAGGCACTTTGGCTGGTGCAAAAAATCTTCCCCTCTTTTTCAATCTTTCAGATACCAAAAGGAACTTATTGTAAGGGATCTGACTACAAAAAGGACTTACCTAAATTGAAGACAGTTTTTTCGACTGGACTAGAGAGAATCCTCCTGGGGTCACAGAATTCACAAAGAATTAACCAATATGTAAGTAAAACTAAACTTCTTTCTCTTGCATACTTGATTATGAACAATATTGTTTTTACGTATATCGCTAGAACACAATGGATGGACAACCGTCTGTTTCGTCGATGAGTGTCCCAGTTGACTGATCAATGGAATAGCTTGCTCATGAAATTAACGTGTAAATGGTTGAGCATTCCACAGACACGCGGATCCTTAACGCAATTCTTAGTGATACGGTGTGTAACGATGGCTCTTTGAATTACAGGAGCCGCCTATACGACGGACCTTCAAGCAGTTTCTGTTTACGCAGTTTCATTCACTAGCTATGGGTCGACCCAAGGCTAAAGCAACTGACATTTGCCAAGACGCTACATTGTGGGATCAAACCCGGGACCTAATGATTGTGAAGCGAATTCCTTAATCATTCAGCCATGCTGTGACCACAACGCCGGAAAGCAGCTCCAATCAATGATTACATTTCTGGATAAACAAATGCTTTGACAAATGCTTTGAGTTTTTGAGGGATCTGTATTACCCTCTATTTTGTCTTAGTAGCAATAAGAAAGAGATTGGTAACGATCCTGGATTTTAGTGAACGCAGCGGCGGGTATTCACTGATTCGAGCCTATTTTGATGTTGGTGGACCACGTGACTAAGTCTGTCATACGAGGAGAACGTCGCTATCAATGGTTGACAAACTCATAGAGGTGGGATCTCGGAAAACATACTGGTGGTTGCACAACCTTAATGCTTACTGTATCACATGAATTTTACTTTATATTTTAAACTACAGTTGAATTTTATTTATTGTTTTTACTACAAAATAACAAAACATGAAATTTATTCGCCACATTAGTGACCACCAAAGAGAATGTCCTCATCCTCGGGTCACCGATCCACCCGCCGGCCATCCGCTCCACCATCAGGTCCAGGCTTCAACAGCTCCAGACTCTCACGAGCCGACTGGGCTTGATTGACGGCCACCCAGCTCTCTTTCTGCTGAGGAACTGCTTCGCCATGCCGAAGCTCCTCTATACACCCCGCAGCGCTCCATGCTACACCCAGACATCTCTCCTCGCTGACCTCGATACTTGTATCCGAGTAGCAGCCGAGGGGATATGCAACGTCAAGTTTGACGACATAGGGTGGCAACAGGCCACTTTACAGGTCAGGTATGGAGGCATAGGCTTCCGGTCCCCGATCTCACTAGCTTTGCCGGCGTATCTTTCGTCAGTAACCTCATGCCGCGTCCTCGTCAGCAGGGTTCTTCAAAACACAACAGAACCCTCTGTGTTCAGAGAACATGAGGCTGCTTGTGAGACGTGGGACCGGATGGGACTTAGCCCAGTAGACTCCCTCCTCCTTCTCCCCCTGTTGACGTCAAGTCCCCCCAACGCACTTGGGATGCCATCCAGTGCAGCCTGGCCTCAGACAGGCTCACGCGCCAACTCGACCAGCACCACCTTGCTTGTTTTCGTGCGGCCTCCAAACCCCACAGTGGTGCCTGGCTCCATGCTCTGCCCTCCTTCTCCACTGGCACACAGCTAGTCAACCATAGCCTGCGAATCGGCGTTTCCCTGAGGCTCGGCCTCCGGATTTGCCAGCCACACCAATGTCGCTGCGGTTCCACCGTGGACTCTTTCGGCCTCCACCCGCTTTCCTGTCGCCACAGTGCCGGCCGCATTCCACGCCATACTGCCATCAACGAGGTCATTAAGCATGGCTTGGACGCTGCAGGCTTTCCTTCCCAGCTCGAGCCGGTGGGGCTGGATCGGGGGACGGCAAAAGGCCAGATGGGATGACCATCTTCCCGTTCCGCGGTGGCAAACCCCTCGTCTGGGATGCCACTTGCACCGACACTTTCTGCAGCCGCAAGCTGGTGCAGTGTGCGACTGACCCAGGTTCTGCTGCACGTCGGGCTGAGGGGGCCAAACTCCTCAAATACCGGTCGCTCTCCGACAAGTTTGCGGTCGTTCCCCTGGCAGTGGAAACTTCTGGTGTCCTCGGTCCCAGGGCTACCTCCTTACTCCCCACCATAGGCGCTGAGCTGGCCAGCCGCAGGTGTGAGCCCCGCGAGTTGGAGTGGCTTTTCCAGCGCGTCTCCCTTGCCGTCCTCCGGGAAACGCCTTCTCCATTCTGTCCGCCGGGGCTGTGGGTGGGCCCCATCGCGTACCATTACATTAGTTAAATACCATTCTTTCATCTCATACATATATATTGCACGAGTTAAATTAATGGACTTATCAGAATGACGTCTATACATTTTATTTGTAGGTATATTATGATTTCAGTAAAAAGTTATTTCGATTGGATTATTACGAACACCAGCAGGGAAATTTCGGTTATCTAGCTGGCCCCATGACACAGATCCATGATTTTAATACAGGTGGGTCACGGATGATGTTACAATTATTTATTTTGTTATTCTAATTATTATTCATCTGTTTAGAAATACAATACGATTTTCCTATATGAAGAGAGGATTAGTTAAATCTTTACAAAACACATAAAATTGTTCATTGTATGAGAATGCCCTAACAATATTTACAAATCCTGTGTAACGGATGTGTTATGTTGATTTGATCAGTGTTTGGATGAAAAGAATAATGTCATGATTGAGTTGTTAACAATGTTTATTTTATAACTAACAGAGGTAGCCGGCGTTGCTCGGGTATTAAATAGCAGGTATGTATACCATTTATGTCAATACTTCAGTGCTGCTTCGAAAACTATACTTTTACAAAATCATCGGCTTTTTCCAAAAGGGGGTTCCTGCTCCCAGGGGTCTCCTACTCAATATGTGCCAAGTCTGAGAGTTCACATTCATCTGTAAAACAAACGTAGCCCATGTGTCAAGTTTTGTGAAAATCGGTTGCGAACTCCAGAAGTTATGACGTTTTGTTGCATTGCACTGCAGTGCTTCAGTCGACTCCAAGGAAGTGGTTAAAGGGGGTTATCTGCTGGGAGGTCCTATAATCAATATCTGGAAAAATGAAAGTGCCCATGACCATCCGGAGTACATAAGTAACGTATGTCTTAAGTTTGGTGAAAATACTGTAGAAATGCATAAGGTTTACACACACACACACACACACACACACACACACACACACACACACACGTGTATGTGTGTATGTATTTGTGTGTGCGTATGTATATGTATGTGTATGTCCGTCGGCACATGATTTCCGGGGCTGGAAATCATTCGGTTATTTTAAATATTAGTCTAACGACTCCATTTATACCAAAAACTTGGTCTTGTCTTTGCATGAAATTGTTCTTCTCGGTCCACATAACGACGTATTATCCTCGCTTTTTTTCCGTTCATTACCAGGGAACGTCTTCACGAACCAAAATATCGTCTTCCTGTTTCCCGTTAATGTTGAAAGCAGCGATTCTTTGCTTAAACTTTAATCTGTTATTATAACAAATATATATATATATATATATATATATATATATATATATATATATATATATATACTATTAATAATGAGTTCAAACCTCAGGCAGTCCTTTACAATGAAATAGCTCAAAGAAATATTTCCGAGCCGTGTAATACAAGTTAATATAAATTAATATATTTGATAAACACAAATACCAACATTTCCGTGTTTGTATTGTAAACGACTAAAGTTAGCTAGATTGAAAAATACTAATTATAATAATAGTTTGCCTGTCTCGATTTAAAATAATGCTGGGGGAGGGAGTTTCGAATTTGAACGAAATCGGTTGAAAAATGTGGGAGCTAGAGTCGAAAAGGCGAAAATTTGAGCGAAAAGGTGGTATTTTCGAATATTTAAGCGGCTGCCACGTCGTTCCTCAACAAAAAATCCAAAATGTAAAGCCACTTTAAGACGTGAAATAATCAGATCTAGCGTAGTGTGAAATTTGAACAAAGTAGGTTGATTAATGTGGGAGATAGAGCCGAAAAGGTGGAAATTTGAGACTAAAAGTGGTATTTTTAAATATTTAAGCGGCTGCCACGCCGTCCCTGAACAACAAAGGCAAAATATAAAGCCATTACAGGATGTGCAATGATAAATTCTATTTTGCTTTAAAATTTGAACGAAATCGGTCGCAAAATGTGGGAGCTAGAGCCAAAAATCTTATTTTTCGATACCTAAAGAAAAGTGACCTCCCCTATCAATTTTTATCTGCAGAATGACCCCAGAATAAAAAAAAAAAACGATACGCTGATATATAGAAAACACTCCCCTATGAGCCTGTAAAGTTTCATGAAAATCGGTCGTAAGATGTAGGCTCCTATAGGTAATACACACACACACACATACTTAATTTTATATAGTTTCCATTTGTTTAATATCGTATATATATATATATATATAGAGAGAGAGAGAGAGAGAGAAGGGGGGGGGGGGAGATGCTTTGTAAGGCTTTTGGAAGAAGGAGTGACCAGCAGTACGTTGTTCGGTTTTATTACGAAAAGGTGTAGCAGAGAATCCCGCGTGAACTAACAGCTCAGGAGGAAACTGCTTACCTCGAAGATTCATTCGTTATCGTTCTTGTCAACGCTTCGTTTACTTGGTATTTGTTGGTCTACAGTTAGATGAATGGCGCACAAAGGGTTAATGTTTATTGGCAAGAAGTTTTTTGAATAATAAAAGACGGGTTAAAGCGACCTACAATGTATCTGTGTGTGTATATATATATATATATATATATATATATATATATATAGGAACCAGTAAGACCCCGACAGCTGAGCTCAAGCCGTTTCGACGGCTAATTCTGGACTAAATGAAAATTTATCCTGGTATTTAAATAGCCGATCTTCTCAAGGGGTAATTCCATATATGGTCAAAGTGATTGTCAAAAATCAGTAGTAATTCTGTGGTTGCAAATTAGTAGGGGAGATGGTGGCTAAACCTGCCAGTAGGAGAAAGAGGGGAGGGGGTGGAGTAGACCCAATCAAGCGTTGGTAGTGCCAGCTACATCTGGGCATGAGGTCAAAGAAGATACAGGGGAGGGGGAGGGGGAGGAAGTCGGAACGGTAGGTAGAACAATGGGGGGTAGAAATAGGAAAGAAAAAATACTGAGAGTGAAGAAAAGCAAATAAGTGTAAAGAAAAAAGTAAAGTAAATTAAATTCTACGACCTAGGTGTCAGGCTATTGTTAGGCGAGAATAAAATAAAGAAAGAAAGAAAGAAGTAAATAAATAAATAAATAAATAAATAAGGAAATAAGTAAGAGAACTAGGTGGGACGGATAAGGCAAGGACCCTTTTAAGAGGTATAAGTACGTAAATGATACGGTGACGGGTCAACAAAAGGGGCCAAAATACTAAAGAGACTACCACGAAATAAACAATAAAGGTTTCCATCCCGGGCCAGCAACGACCCAGTGCAGCAAAGTGAACTTGTACGAGATAATAATTCTGAGTCCCGAGAAAAATATATACTAATGCTAACTCTAAAAGATCTAAAACAAGCTACATGAAAGTTCGTACGAAATAAAGGGAGAATACGGAGAAATAAATTCAGAATCCACCCCGCCCGGAGGAAAAGCGAAGCAAGAAATACTGAAACGAAAAAATAAGGCATAAGTGCCACTAAGAAATATAGAGGGCACAGAGAATAGTGGGAGCGGTCGGAAAAAGGGGGAAAGTATCCGGGGTCTAAGCCAACTGCTATAAAGGGCGGAGTCCGCCAAATCTATCAAAGACTAGGGGGGGGGGTACTGAGGCTACATGGGGCCAAAGGGCAGCCTCGGGTGGGCGAGAAAAGACGCCGACAAAGGAGAAGAGCTGGGGTAGAAGGACAAAGGAGAGAGGGGGGAAGGAAATAAAGGAAGCGATAAAAGAATACAAAGAAGATCTTACGTCTTCCTTGGCAAGCAGGGGTTACCCATTGCAAAATCGGCAACTGGGGTGTTATAGCCCTAGTCTACCCCCCGGGTCATTATGGGGTTTGAGGGCGAGGTCAGTCCTACGCAATCTATGTTTACATGCAGTAACCAGTTCATCTTTCTTGTTTAGGAGTTGGTCCGTCGAAAACAGCATTTGTAAAGTTTCCTCCGAGCATAAATTGCACGGACGGCGTCCTCCCGTGTAAGAATTGGCTCTGGACAGTAATCTCCAAGTGAGATCATAGGTGATGTTGTTGTCCTTGAGGTCCCATATGTGGCCCGAAAGTGTAGTGGCGTGACGCCGGGCCGGGTTTCGGAAGGTATGTCTATGTTGGTATAGCCGGGTCTTGAAGTCACATGCGGTAAGTCCTATATAGGCTTTGTTGGAGGTATCCGTCCTCACGTTGCACTGGTAGATCACATTACGGTCTCTGCATCTATTGTCGAGTGGGCAAATAGATCTATCCGGGCAGTTACACCTCCTGGTCGGTTCTCCACTGCTAATTAGGTTATTTCTGCCATCGGGGTTGAGTTTTTTGTTGTTAGAGGAGACGATGTTTTGTGCGAAGTTTGGTGTAGTGCTGTAAGAGAGTTTGATGGTATTTTTGTTAATTATGTTGTGGTAGCGGTGTTGTAATGGGAAGTGTTTTTCAATGAGCCTAAAGAATAGTTTCCCGATGGGAGTAGTCACCTCTGCGTTGTGGGGAGGATTGAACCATGTTACATTGCGTGAGCGGCGGTGTCTACTGCTGGTTCCGCTAATGGGAGCTGGACAGTAGGATATTTCCTCCCGGAAACCACTCCGCTTGAGGGCCTGGTTGTAATAAGGCGCATGTTCATCGAATATCCGCTCATTAGCTGACAAACGGGATATGCGGAGGGAGATGTTTTTGACCAGGTTGTTTGTGATGTTCCTAGGATGGTTTGATCGGCGGTGGATGTAGTGCAGATTGTCATTAGGTTTCCTGTATGGATAGTACAGGTCGTTTTCGAGGTCGAGGGTTACGTCCAGGAAGTTTACTCGGGTCAGGGACGTTTGTAGGGTTATTTTAAATCCCCAGTCGCGGAAGAATCTGATTAATTGTTTCCGGACCCGATCTGTACTACTGGGGTTGTACCCTTTAAGGGTAAGGAGCCCATCATCACGGTACAATCCACCACCGAATGCAGGAAACATATCAATGAGTTTGGCTATTAGGAATAATCCTATAAGATCAGTGACCTCCGCCGAATCCGTGGCGCCCATGCTGACGTCGAAGGGTGAGTCGGGAGCTCTTTTTATCCATTTAGAGTCGTCAAAGAGTAAGACTGTCTTCCTGGCGTGGAGGATGATTTTTCTTTCCTGGTCGGTGATGGGCACGAGTGTTTCGGCGAAGTCCAAGGCGGCAGTAAGTAGCGGTAAGGTGATTGAAGCATAGTAGCTCTCTATGTCGAACTGTATGAATTTAGTTTCTCGTTTATCCTCCATATTGCTGAACCAGGAGATTACTTCCTGGGTGTTGATCCATAGGCTAAGTCGGGTGTGTTGCTTGACTTTTGGTATCACGCGGTCTAGGATTTTTTTGCTGATTCTCCCTATGTCGTACTTCGTTGGGTTAATAAGCCTGATGGAGGGTTTACGGTCAAAATCGGATTTATGGTCCTTCAGTGTGAAGTATGGTGTCCGTGGGTCTAGAGGTTCCGTGCGGTCGGCGACCCCGAGGCTGGAGGTGATTTGTTGTCCATCTCGATTTATGTCCTCGATACAAGAGTGGTTGGCCTTTTTATAGGTGGAGTTTAGGCTGCTCCTGATCAGTGTGTGGTATCTGTCAGGGTTGAAAAAGTATAGGTTCCCAGTTTTATCCGAATGCACCATGATGTCATTTGTGTTATCATACTCTGTTAAGTTGCTACGGAGTTTTTGTAGGAATCGGTTGTGTCTGGGTTTAAATTTAATGTTCCTGACCAGCTGGAAGAGGTCATTCTCGAAGGGTGCGAGCAAGGGGTTCAGGGGCGGAGATTTGTAGGTAATAAATCCGAATCTCTCCTTGGCGCCGAAGTCCTGGTTGTCGCAACATCTGTCATAGAAAAAAGTTCTCCATCTAAGTCTTTTCGCAAATAGATCAATTTTTTGCGTGAGCATCCGAAGGTAAAGTTTTTTCGGTGGGATTGGGATGTTCTTGGTAGAGAAGTCAATGTTGTGTTTATATATATATATATATATATATATATATACATATATATATATATATATATATATATATATATACATATATATATATATATACATATATATATATATATATATATATATATATATATATATATATATATATATATATATATATATATATACATATATATATATATATATATATACATATATATATATATATATATATATATATACATATATATATATATATATATATACATATATATATATATATACGTATATATATATATATATATATATATATATATACGTATATATATATATATATATATATATATATATATATATATATATATATATATATATATATATATATATATATATATATATATATATATATATATATATATATATATATATATATATATATATATATATATATATATATATATATATATATATATATATATATATATATATATATATATATATATATATATATATATATATATATATATATATATATACATATATATATATATATATATATATATATATATATATATACATATATATATATATATATATATATATATATATATATATATATATATATATATATATATATATATATATATATATACATATATATATATATATATATATATATATATATATATACATATATATATATATATATATATATATATATATACATATATATATATATATATATATATATATATACATATATATATATATATATATATATATATATACATATATATATATATATATATATATATATATACATATATATATATATATATAGTAGAATAATCGAGAATCGGAAAAACAGCTTACGAATTAACGATAAACAATATCCGATATGTGTGGCAGAGGGCTCAATAATTTGGATAAATCAGCGCTATAACTATCGTTAAAATACCAACACATAGAGATCATGTCTAAAATCACCCGTACAGCCGAAAAAGAACGACCAGGAAGATTCGGGTCACTCAAATAAAATATCAATAAATCAATAAATTAAATGAATGTAAAAACTCACCCGGACCCGCTAGAAGGATGTTAAATCTAGCTTCTTGGGTTTCTGCAATTCCTTATTCCAATCACTATCAGCCCACATAAAAAATATATGAGACTTCTAGAGAAGGGGGACGAGGAAGAGCTTTCTCAACGGGAATTCCGTCCGACAATGAAGAGAAGACCCTTAGCTAGAAACGCACATTGTACCCAGCAAGGGAGATAACCTCTACATTAGCGAAACATTTTCGGTGATGTGCAAATCATGTAAGGATACAAAATATCACATATCGAATCAGAGTGCTCAACAGACGTGTTAAAATAAACAGGAGCTATTCATCAGTCAATAAGATCGACAAAAAATAATCAATAAAATTAACTGGTCAATAGCTAATATATAATAGATATATATATATATACATATACAGATATATATATATATATATATACAGATATATATATATATATATATATACATATACAGATATATATATATATATATATATATACAGATATATATATATATATATATATACATATACAGATATATATATATATATATATACAGATATATATATATATATATATATATATATATACATATACAGATATATATATATACATATACAGATATATATATATATATATATACATATACAGATATATATATATATATATACAGATATATATATATATATATATATATATATATATATATATATATACACATATACAGATATATATATATATATATATACATATACAGATATATATATATATATATATACATATACAGATATATATATATATATATATATATATATATATATATATATATATATATACATATACAGATATATATACATATACAGATATATATATATACATATACAGATATATATACATATACAGATATATATATATATATACATATTTATATATATATACATATACAGATATATATATATATATATACATATTTATATATATATACATATACAGATATATATATATATATATAACGGCGATGAATTAGTTTTGCGAGGTTTTTGATATGAAATCGTGTGTCGAAACAAATATTGTTATACTTGAGGAGGGTCATATTTGTGTAATAATATTGCCAGAATTAATAACAGAACACACTCACTGTTTGGTTGGTTTTCGCTTCTGTGTCTTTTATATTTTAATTTAATTTAATTTAATGGTAACATTGAGGACCGAATAAATTAAATTAACCTCAGCAATGACGTGTTCATCAGAATGTCGTTATGCAGACAGACAGACATACAGACAGATATCAGGGCTCGACGGAGATTGATAACCGGCGCCTAACACCCCTTTAATAACAAAAAATTGAAAAATAGAAGCCGCAGTTAGTATCTTTAGATCGCAAGGAATATATAAATGCAAGTTTGAAGTCAATCGGAATAGAAATTTGGATTTGTATAGACTTTGCAAAAATGAGGACACACACACACACACACGCACACACACAACAACAGTTTTATATATATAGATAACAATATCCGATTTGAAAATCGAGTAATAAAATTTATGACATGAACCGTCGCTACATTAAATTGTTGGCTCTACGAGCCAACGTGAACATGTATCAGTGAAGACTATATAGTATGAGTTGTGTTGTGTCTTGAATATACAATATTACAGATAGAATAGGATGAGCGTATAATATAACAATATGAACTTACTATGTGCGTGTGTGTGCCTATTCTTAGTTTATCTTATTCTCATAGTAGTAATGGTCAATCTGTCAGGCAGGCATGGCTGGCTGTCTGGCTGAGAAGGTAAGCCAGTAAGGGTCAGGAGAAAGATAGGGTGAAAGGTCTACTGATGCTACATAGTTATCTTCTTGACTGCTGCTTCGATTCTCCTCCTTTGGTTCCCTAAGTCCTTGTATTTATAATAAGTGCTAAAGTAAGAAGGATGGATATATGAGGTTGATCCGTTATTCAAACTGATGGAACACTGGGCGCTGGAACCAACAGATGTTCAACACATCATTTCTGTTGTGCCATTCACAAACGAGATGATAGACACATTCTTTAACAGCCATATTGTTTTTAATTCGACTCTTACGTTGGCCTAATTCATTTGCTCTCTACTGAACAGTTCCGTTATGTCGATAAACAGTGCACTACTGTATTTTTTGTCATGGAAAATAATGTTAATAATATTATGTGCTATCTGGTAGTCTGTCTGAATGTTGAAGTTTTATATGAGACGCAGCCTGGCCGAATGGTTAAGAATTTCTCTTCCAGTTCGATTCCACTGAGTAGAATCCTGGACAAGTGTGATTACTGTATCCTCGGGTGAACCTATGCCTTGTGAATGAAACTAGGAAGAAAGAAACTGTTTGGAAGCCTGTCGGATGGACTGTAATTGAAGGGACCACCCATATGACACTCAGTCATGCTGAATCTCCCTGAGAATTACGTTTTAGGGTACACGTGTCTGTTGAATGCTCAACTACTTATACGTTAGCATTATGAGCAGGTTGTTCCGATGTTTGAACCACTGGAACACTCATCGTCGAAACCGATGGAGACCGAAAACAGAGTATTTTCAAAATGTCATTTTCTAAGACAAAGTTTTACATAAGTATCACAAAGGTGTATTAAATAAATGCCGCATGGTTTATATTCATCACTATATCGATACTGTCAACTTACCGCCTTCAGTATAATTCACGAGTATTCTGTTAGTTAAACAGTAAATGATTTAGTTATTCACCGTCACCACGATTGCATTTACCATCAATACCGCAACCAACTCCAACTCACCACAAGCCTTCACCCTTTCCCTACTAAAACAATATGATCATCACCTTCGTCACAACCACCACACCATTATCATTATTACCACCACAGTCACTGTTACCAGCACCATACCCAGGCTTCTTTTTGTCATTATACTCGCCATTGTCGTCATCCATTATTATAACTTCTGCATGCTAGTGATTATTTTAGCCTGTAGTTGACACTCGCTTTCAAGTTCTAAATCTAAATTTATATTCTGTGTTAAATACTACATACACTTACATGTTAAATGATGGCTAAAAGACTTTAAATACTCATAAAATGCTTAAAATAGCCATTACAAATGCTTCTCAGACTCAGAGGATATTACTTACCGGGTCATGGTACCTGACTCAAAGTCTTGTGCAGTTCTAAAGTTTCTTTAAAATAAACCC
>OZ024741.1:297594788-297609788 GCA_964016885.1 Eledone cirrhosa
TTATTGCTAAGAGCCTCACAAAGATATATGATCAAAGCGGGAGAAAAAGAAACGGAAAGAAGAAAAAAACAAACAAAAACAACCATCAATTCACTACCGAGTGCGACAATCGCCCCCCCCCAACACAAGGGACAACAGCAAATTTTGAGGCAAGCCAACACGCTCGCAGATTTACCGAGGGTGATGGGGCGGCTAAGGCGCTGAAACAACCACGCACCCTCACAGGTATCACCTGACACCTCGGTAAGGCGAGGCGCCAACGATGACAAAAACTTCTCTGTCAGCGGACCTTGTCTACCAAATGTCTCGAATGCCACACACTAAAAAAAAAGAATAGTTATTTGACAAATATCTGCCAGGCACAGTAATAGAATGATCTGCTAAGATATGTCAACCTCGAAATATCGAAGTGTTGACAATATGGGTTCATCATGATCGTTTTTATGTCCGTTTCCAAGCTTTCATGGGTTGGACGGGTCCTTCTCAGCACACCATCTCTCCACTCGCTGCGTTTCTTCGTCATCTTCTCCGTGAGTCTCAGCGATTTGAGGTCAGCTTTCATCCCCCCTGCCCAGGTCTTTCTCAGTCTACGTCTACATCAGCTTCCTCCCACTGGCATTTCCAGGCACTTGAAATACATCATCCATGCGCTTCACATGTGCGTACAAACGCAGTCTTCTCTCCTGCACACCACCTCGGATTTCTCTTAAACCCAGTTTCTCCTTCAGCTCATCCAGGCTCTGCCTTTCTCTCATATTTACATTGCACATTAATTAAATTTGGGTTGGCAGATCCCTGACTGCATCGGAAAAATGCTTTGCGGTATATGTTTCGATTCGCGTTCAACTTTATCTTTCATCTTCTTTTGAGTGTGTTTGTGTGTGGAGGGGGGGGGGGGGGGGGGAGGAGAAATACCACATTAGCCCTGGAATCGTTTTAATCGATTTTCGTTTCACCTCAAATTATTGGTCATGTACTTAAATCTGTTATCTGTTATACATAAACATATGCCAACTATATTTTACGGACAGAAGTTATATGATGATGGAAATATAAAAAAAAAAGATAAAAACAAAATTAAGTAATGAAAAAGTATGGGGAAGGGGTAAAGACGGGTAGATCTGGCTGTATAGGAAAGGAAAGGACTATAAACACCATAAATGAGAAGAAAGGGAGGGGAAGAGCAAAAACTATTTGTAGCAGGGCGATGAATTGGTTAAGCGCCAGTCAAAGTGTCATTACAATATTTGTTTCCGCTCTTTATGTTCTGAGTTATAATCCCATTGAGGTCAACTTTGCTTGTCATTCTTTTGGTGGTTGATAGAATAAAGTACCTGGTGTCAGTGCAATCTACTTTCCCCCTTCCCACAAATGGTTGGCCTTGTGTCTAATAAGAAATCATTGGTGGATTGGCAGTATCGGTAGAGCGTCGGACGCCATGCTTTGCAGCATAGAGTTACGGCTGTTTATGATCTGAGTTCAAATCCCGCCGAAGTTAACTTTGCCTTTCATCCTTATGGAGTCGATAAAATAAAGTACCAGTCACGCACTGGGGTCAATTTAATCGACTTTCCCCTCCTCCCAAATTGCTGGCCTTGTGCTTATATAAAAAACCATTATTTGTACTTGTTGTACAAGGCGGTGGATTGGCAGTATCGGTAGAGGGTCGGACGCCATGCTTTGACGCATAGAGTTACGGCCCTTGCCATTCTGAGTTCAAATCCCGCCGAGGTTTACTTTGCCTTTCATCCTTACGGGGTCGATAAAATAAAGTACCAGTAATGCACTGGCTAATTGCTGGCCTTGTGCCAAAAGTAGAAACAATTATTTGTACTTGTTGTTCAAATCCTGCTGAGGTTAGCTTTGCTATTCATCCTCACGGGTCGATAAAATAAAGTACCAGTCACGCACAAGGGTCGATTTAATCAACATTCCCCTCCCTCAAAATTGCTGGCTTTGTACCTATAGTAGAAACAATTATAGTTGTTGTTGCTGCTGTTGCTGTTGCTGAACCGAAGATTGGGTCTTTGGATTTATTTGTGATGTGTTACAAGCAAAACATAGAAATCGTAGACGTAAAGTAAAACAAAGTATATTTCTCTTTAACGTTTAATTACATAAAGGCAGTTAAGTTAGGAATATAAGCCAGCTATAAACGTTTTATAAGAGATGCATGTACTTTTCAAGGTTATATACATTTATTTGTTTCGATGTTTAGGATGATGCTGTATTGGATATTGGCGAGAAAGAAGAAACTAATTTCCCAGTGAGATTAGAAATAACACACGATGAGGTATGTGATTGTCCATTTTCAATTTATCTATTTTGTTTCTGCACTGAAATCAATTGTTTAATGATTGGATAAATATTGAAAATCAGTTCACCTGAAATTAAAATAAAAACACACACACACACACACACACACACACACACACACACACACACACACACACACACACACACACACACACACACACACACACACACACACACACACACACACACACACACACACACACACACTATAAGTGGCATTAACATAACGTGCTCTACCATAAGGGTGGATATAAAAGCATCTACGATATGTATAATAAACAAACGAGAGTCAGGCTAATAATGTTTTAAAAACTGTTATCATGTCACAGCTTCCTCAGTAGCAGTGAGAATGCCAGACAGCTATTTCTGGATGTTTACCTGTCATCTGTGATATTGAAGCACTTGCTACTGAGATAAAATTTGCTAAAGCTTATATGAATTTTTGCCTATGGAATATCGGCTGGGGATGCTCATTTGCATTTAGTGTGAGATCAACTGGTTAAAGGGAGGTAATTAGTTGTGGCACTAGCATAGCGTGGTTCATCATATTATAGCATATACGATATATATATATATATATATATATATATATATCGTATATATATATATACTACACTACCAGTAATACCCTATGTTAGCTGAGGAAAGAGTTGACTCAGTGAACAATTTCTTTGTGGAAAAGAATAATGACAAATCTGCTTAAATATATTATTTGAAACTCAAAGATTATATTTTTGTAACAGAGATACATGGTTAAGCAGGGGCGGTGGAACTGGGGTGACCAGGGGAAGGGGGATATGCCCCTTCTCCCCAATAATTATATATTTTCTCCCCAAACTACCAAAACATACATCTATTTGTAAATGCGCTACAATTTATGTACATGTTATGTTTATCGCATATCGAAGTTTTTTTATATGTTGATTGATATTTGAAAAAAATCAGCTCAAATTAATGACTACAACTAAATTAACCAAATTTGCCCCCCACCCTCTCAATTCAGACGCAAACATATATTGTTTAAAGAAATGTAAGCCCTATGGTCAACCTGAAACCGTATTAGTGGCAGATTAGGTTTCCACTATGCCACTTAAATAGTTTAAGCTTGACCGTTGCGCTTACAATTATATCTACACTCTACTTTCTTTAAAGTATGGAAGTACTAAGTTGAATAATTGTCTTACTAGGGATATACCTATCGCTTCCCCTTATTCTCTCCCCCCTCCCATCCCCACCTCTCTCCCCCCTCTCTCTCTTGTATATGTACGTGTTGTATATATGATGTTTATGTATAACATTTGACAGCCTGTAATGTTTTTCATAAACATCCTGTATACAACATGTACATATATGTATATAACGTTATGTTGGAGTACTTTTACTATATATATATATATATATATATATATATATATATATATATATATATATATACATACATATAATATATACACATATACACAGTAAGTAAGGTACCCAATACAAAGCAGAGTATGAATATTTAATATAGAAGAGGCGTCTACAGGACTAGAACTGTTTCATTCAGGAGAAATCATCGGAAAGCCTTGATGATTTCTCCCGAATGAAACAGTTCTAGTCCTGTAGAAGCCTTTTCTATATTAAATAAATAAATATATATATATATATATATATATATATGTATATATAAAAGTAAAAAACAAAAAAAACAAAAACAATAACTAAGAGTGCAGTACAAGCAGTGTTGGTATTAGGTTCACGCTTGAGAGTGGGGGTGGGGGACGACGTTTCGGGCATAAGCCCTTCATCAGATGAAAGGTGGAAAGGAAAAGAGTTCCGAGAGGGTGTGAGGGGGAGTGGCGGAAAGACTTTAGAAAGGAGGAAAAAAACAACAACATATATATATATATATATATATATATATATATATATATATATATATATATATATATATATATATATATATATATATATTAGAAAGTGAGGTTTCTTTTACAAAATGAAAAATAACCGAGGTGTCCTACACGAGTGAAAGTATAAAGAAAAAGAGATGAAATCGAAAATGCAACTGGAGTCTTATTTTTAAAAAAATATATATATATTTATTTGGTTCCTTTACCGGTTTCGCAGTTCTTCTGCTTTTCAAAAGGTGAGTGGAGATGGAGGGGCTGTGGTTTTTGAAAAGCAGAAGAACTGCGAAACCGGTAAAGGAACCAAATAAATATATATATTTAAAAAAAAATAAGACTCCAGTTGCATTTTCGATTTCATCTCTTTTTCTTTATATATATATATATATATAAGAGAGTGTTGAATTTGCTTGAAGCCTTGTGGAATAATAAAATTGGTCGTTTTGGAAGCCAATGCAGATGGGTAAATCTCCGGGTAACAGAATCAGGTGGTAATGATATATATATATATATATATATATATATATATATATATATATATATATATATATATAAGTTTAGGAATAACCAAAGAATGCTTAGAAATACATTGTTTTATTAGCTAACCGTGTTTCATCCATATCCTGTGGCAGGAATCATCAGAGCCTATAAACAAAAATATATCATAGGTTGCAGACTCCATCAAGCTCTATCACCAGAACAAGGATAAAGGACATCAGGGGGGCCCCAAGGCCATCGCCATATAGAAAAACACACAATACATGACGCACATGATGTCATAAAATGCCGTAAAAAATTACATCAAAAATTTATCACATACATGGTGCAATAGATGAAATAAGTGAGGGTGTTACTCAGCATGATAAAAAATTAACCCCCCCCCCCCCCAAAAAAAAAAAACAACAACAAAACAAAAAAAACAAAGCAAAGCATCGATACATCAATCCACAAGCAGTGCAAATACAGGATGTAAGGCAGAGTATTAGATCTTGCAAGCATGAGTCCGTGAGAAGAAGAGTTGGTTAGCTGTGGTGCAGCTTTACATGAAGGATTGCCTATAGGAAAGACGGTGCACTCCAGTCATATCGCCTTGTAACGAGTCGACTTTTCCATATCATACCAACACCCTCCATCCATTGGTTCCAGTTCCAAGAGTTAGGCGATATAATACTATGTCTTCAAAACATACACCCAGAGGATTTCTCCGCATAGGCAGTCTGTAATAAACACCTTAAATCTAAAATAAAGTAGAGTACGATGAGGTGAAGTAAAGTGGGGTACGTATACAGCCGGCGCTCCAGTGAAGAAAGTGAAAACAAGGCAAGTCCGCAATATCTGCTGCCTCACAAAGTGCTCACGTTCGGTCACACGACCCAAAGTCCCATGTGACATACACTGTATGGCCGAGTGGGCATCGAACTAAAGTGCCATACCGTATGCAAATATACCACAGTAAATGTTATTCGTGATGGCTAGTCAGTCACGTACACAGAAAGTGTATATAGAAAACTCCGCTTACGGAATCACCTATGGCATAGTGAAGGGAAAGCAGTTATGATGTAATTTTTTATGGTATTTTATGACATTATGTGCGTCATGTATTGTGTGTTTTTCTATATGGCGATGACCTTGCCCCCCCCCCCCCCCTGCTTGTCCTTTATCCTTGTTCTTGTGATAGAGCTTGATGGAGCCTGCAACCTATGATATATTTTTGTTTATAGGCTCTAATGATCCCTGCCATGGTGTATGGATGAAATACTGTTAGCTAATAAAACAATGTATTTCTAAGCACTCTTTGGTTATTCTTAAACTTATAACGGCTCTGTAGTATACTAGTTATCCTACATTGAGCTAAAACCACACTGTCATACCAAGGGCAATATATCTGCGTGTCTGTGCACATTGATATACTTGTCAACGAAACTATATATATATATATAATTCGTTTCTGAATTTGTTTAGCAAGATTCTTTATCTGAAAACGTGTGTTGAAACCGATATTGTTATACTTTGGGAGGGTCATGTTGCCAATAAGAAACACACGCACCAGTTGCTTTCACTTCAATTTATTATAATAAATTTATAAATTTAGGAATTTATAAATTTCCGGTTGGTTGGTTGGTTCCACAACCAGATGGTTGTTTATATATTGTCAAAGTTCTTTCGTCACACATTCTGTGACCTCTTCAGTGACTGGGGATTCTTTTCTTTGTTTTTGTGCCTCTCCTTTGTTCTGTCCTACGCCATTTTGTTTCTGTGTGTGTGTTGTGTGCTCAGTCTGCGCATGCGCCACATCCGGGTGTCTGTGTGTGTGTGTTTATATTTACAAATAAATAAACGAATATAAACACACACACACAGACACCCGGATGTGGCGCATGCGCAGACTGAGCACACAACACACACACAGAAACAAAATGGCGTAGGACAGAACAAAGGAAAGGCACAAAAACAAAGAAAAGAATCCCCAGTCACTGAAGAGGTCACAGAATGTGTGACGAAAGAACTTTGACAATATATAAACAACCATCTGGTTGTGGAACCAACCAACCGGAAATTTATAAATTCCTAAATTTATAAATTTATTATAATAAATTGAAGTGAAAGCAACTGGTGTGTGTTTCTTATTGGCAACATGACCTTCCCAAAGTATAACAACAATATATATATATATATATATATATATATATATATATATATTAACGTGAAAAATACCTGTTAATCATTCAATCGAATATGTTACAAGCATTTTGATAAATTATATTGCTTTTTGTTTTATTTTGTTTTGTTTTTTCTTTTGCATCTACTCAAGAGTGACACACATACAGCTATGAACATGTACAATTATGTTGAGGACTTTCAACTCTACTCCACCTTTGATATCGACACCTGTTTCGGAGTGAATGGCAGATTAGATTACAGCTTTGAAATTATCGGTATGAAATGTTTGTTATTATCAATATTAGTCTTAGGGTGGCGGTTTGGCAGAATCGGTAGATCGTTGGATACCATGCTTTGTAGCATAGAGTTACGGCCCTTTAAGTTCTGAGTTAAAATCCCGCCGAGGTTAGCTTTACCTTTCATCCTTACAGGGTCGATAAAATAAAGTACCAGTAATGTACTGGGGTCGATGTAGTCAACTTTCCCCTCCCCCAAATTGCTGGCCTTGTGCCTATAGTAGAAACCATATTGATTGATTGGCAGAATCTCGACTGCTACAATGCGCGCGCACGTGTGTATGTATGTATGTATATTGTTATACTTTGGGAGGGTCATGCTGCCAATAAAAACACACGGACCTGTTGGCTTTCATTTATTATAAGTTTCCTGTTGGTTGGTTCGATAACCGGATTGGTTTTTATTTTGTGTCTCTCCTTTGTTCTGTCCTACACCATATTGTTTTTGTGTGTTGTGTGCTTAGTTTGCGCATGCGTTACATCCAGGTATGTGTGTGTGTTTATTTATTTATTTATGTGTTTATTTGCTTGTCACTAGCTGGTTGTTTGTTCTATCTGTGTGCGCCTGATTTGTAAAGTTTTTATGTGTCTGTGTGTCTGTATGTCTTCATTTTGTCCTTAAATACTAGTTGTGATGTTGCTATTCCACTCGTGTTTTCTGTTTAATTTTGGTTGGAGTTCGTTTATGTTTGTCGCCTCTGTGATTTGTCTGATCATTGCATCTTTTCTGTGTGTGGATATCATTTTTATTTCTATGTTCTCTAATGTGCCCCTATGTTCCATTTTGGCATGTTGGTGGAGTACTAATGAGTTTTTCCTATCCTGGAGTTCTCACTAGTGTTCACTTATCTCACTTATCCTTTCTCCTATGCTACGGGCTGTTTCACCTATGTATGTTATGTTCTTATTTCTACACTGTCCCTCAGTACATCTTATGCTATATACTACGTTCCTAGTTTTGCAGTTAGTTTGCGGGCTTAGCTTGCAGACTATGCATTTCCTATCAGTGCAGCGGGTTCTTTGAAATAGGTATGTTTTACTAATTAGGGTTTTTATGGGAATACCTGGTCTTTCAACTATCTTAATATTTAATTTGAGCTTGTCTGGTACCCTTCTAAATCTGTAAGCTAGTTCGCCTCTAGGGGTTGTATTGACGAACACTACACTCTGGCATTTATTGCTATCATACCATGAGTTTATTTTAATTGCCTTATTCCTACTCTTCCTATTCTGTTCCAAAATTTGCTCCTATACATGGGGCAAATCCCATTTGCATAATTTTCTACAATCTTTGCCCATTGTCCTGGCTCCTTTATATACCCTGATCTTGTCTCTCTGATTGGAGCCAGAGAGCTACATGCAGTGGATGAAGTATTGTATGTGTCTCTCTTGGTACAATGCGAATGGAGGATTTGCATTCTATTACTAATAGTTTCCAACCAGAGTTCTGTGTCTAGTAAGGGTAATCTATGGTTGGGGTGTTAGTTAGGTAGTCTATAGTAACTCTAATACTCTGGTGGATGGAGTTAGCTAATTGCTGGATGCTTTCCATGGTGTTCTTCTGTGGGAGTATTTTTACTACGATGTCATCTACGTAGTGGGAGTACATAGTCAGGGTTATAAAATTGTCATCTAATTGTTCCTTAAGTCTTCTGTCCCACCATACCATAAAGAGGTTAGCTATGTCCCCTGCAATGCTAACGCCAATGGCTGCCCCCTCCTCTTGGGCATATGTTTTGCCATTAAACTTGAACATATGTTCCTTAAGGGTTAGTTTTATACTGGCTCCCACAGCATGTACGTTCATTTTCTTTAATTCATCATGGTTTTCGGAGGTCCGCATGGCTCTGGTCCACCCGCTCCATCCTTCTTCTGGGTCTTCTTGGCCATTGAGGCAATGGTAGGTGGTCTGCCTCTTTCTGGCCTTGTGGGGCAGAGGCTGCTGAGAGCATGTGTGTCTAAATAATCTTTATTGTATGTGAGTTTAAGTAGAAGTCCCAGCTCACTGGTATCAATCCCATGGAATTCCACATCGCTCTCGCTGATCATTTCTACGCATTTTTCCACATCTATATATATATGTTGGTTGTTTACCGACACCTCAATATGCAGATTGGAGCACTCGATGAAGTACACAGGTTGGTTTGTTTACTCCGGAGTAATGTAAAATAAAATAAGTAAGTCAAATATGTAAAATTTGGCTTCGTTTATTATAAATTATAAATTTACTGCTATATTATTTCATTTCGGTGACAGCTATTATTGGCTGTGACCTCTTCAGGCAGTCCAAATTGGTGTGGGAAAGACACATGTTGTTAAAGTGTGTTTCACTCTGTCAATACATCGATATGTCCAGCTCCTGGGTGTGTTGTTAGTCCTCCGAGGAACTGGAATCATATGGTTCCAGTTCCTCGGAGGACTAATCATATGGTTCCAGTTCCTCGGAGCTGGACATATCGATGTATTGACAGAGTGAAACACACTTCAACAACATGTGTACCTGTCTTTCCCACACCAATTTGGACTGCCTGAAAAGATCACAGCCAATAATAGCTGTCACCGAAATATATATAGCAGTAAATTTATAATTTATAATAAACGAAGCCAAACTTTACATATTTGACTTACTTATTTTATTATATATATATATATATATATATATATATATATATATATATATATATATATATATATATATATATATATATATATATATAATATGTTGAAAAGGTAACACACCAGAGAGAGATATACAGTGCGCTATCAATAAAACAGGGAAAAAACCCACCAGTGTATAGAATCTATAACCTATGAAAGGCAGACTATAGACACGATAATTAAATTATCGTGTCTATAGTCTGCCTTTCATAGGTTATAGATTCTATACACTGTATATCTCTCTCTGGTGTGTTACCTTTTCAACATATTGTATTTTAAAGAGCTCAGGATTTCTTCTCCTTTGAGCACATTATTTACAGGGAATAGCGAGGGCCTATGCCTCCGTTAATTTATCGTGATATATATATATATATAAGAAAGAGTCGGTGCCCGACGGCTGAGCTCTTGCTGTTTCGACAGCTAATTCCAGATTCAAGTCGATAGTTTGTTGTCGCATGTTCGGTATTTCCGAGTGAGGTGTTGGAAAATCGATAATATTTCTAGGTTGCTCCGTTGATTTTTTAAAAAACCAGAATTAGTTGTTTAGTTTACATATTGAGACCCCCCAACCCATCCATATTTTATAACGTATGGGATTTCAATTAATGTGCTTTTTTGTCATGTATAATGTTTTTAATGTCTAAAGAAAATTTATTGTCGCAGGACAGCTACCACTTAAAATAACATTTCGCCGGAGACAGATTAGCAAAATTTAAAAAGCGAGGAGTTGGAGGTTTGGAAAAGAATCTGAAAAATCATTAAGCGGAGGGGTTTGGGGATGCATTTATTCGAGATCCGAGAGTACCTGAAAATGTATTTGCATATTAACTGGACAAAGAAGTGAAATCAAAGAAGCAGTCATTCTCTAGAAAATTCTTGTAGAACTAAAGTTGAAACGGCTGAGCTCACCGTTGAGATTTGATCTCCTCACACACACACGCACACGCACACGCACACACACACACACACACACACACACACACACACACATACACTCACTCACTCACTCACTCACTCACTCACTCACTCACTCCTCACTCACTCACTCCTCACTCACTCCTCACTCACTCCTCACTCACTCACTCACTCACTCACTCACACTCACTCACTCACACTCACTCACACTCACACTCACACACACACACACTCACACTCTCTCTCTCTCTCTCTCTCTCCTTCAATAAATTCCCTTCTGTAATCTGTTTCTCATATTTCGTTTCTGTATAGATATATCCTTCAAGGTACAAATATTGAAACTTTATAATGAAGTGAGTTAGAAATTGTATTGCATTGCGTTTGAGAAAATTATGGCAAATTCTTTTAATTTTTATTGACAACAGGTTCGTATGATTCGGTTATTAACGAAGATGAAGAACAACTGAAATTTGAAATTCGCTACAGCTTGTCTGATATTGCCAATGTGTCACCACTTAGAATTTCAAATATTAATGTAAGTTTTCCATTCCTTACTGAAACAGTGCTTTACTTACTGCCTGTGCTTTCGTTTCCTTAATTTTCAATAAATACGAAGTCAAAACCAACGAAGCCAAATATCACTAAAGTACCATTTTTACATTCCTTGATTTCTTCGTAAACAATGTTATATCAATCCTAGTGTTTGTAAATATATTTAGAAATTATTACGGTTGCATGACAGATGACATGATATTTAAATTCAATTGGCTTACATTCTTTGCAACAATGATTGTTAAAATTTCTTATGTTTAATTCTCTACGTTTAACCCGTATCCGGTCAGAATTATCTCACCTCCTTCTGTTCAAACCGGCCATAACTGGCCGTTCGTACCAATGTTAAGGTATTTTTCTCAAAATAAATAATATCAAAATCGCGTAGCTTCGATATTATATGAGATAATTATGTGAGATAAAGCCTTTACCGTGAAAATATAATAGTAAATATAGAGTAATGTAAATGGTAAAGGGTTAAGCGTTCAATTATTTTTAGTTCCGACTTCACCTTTTAAGAATCCACAGCCATTACATAAGAAAGCATATTATTGTCATACATAATATAAAACAGTTGAAACTGACAGCTTATTTTTCATGAGGTGCATTCGTTTGGCAATGTAATTAAATAAATAAGGAAATATTTATGCTAGAACACAACGTATATTTAAAGGTTTTAAGGTCAATTTAATGTAGATATACCTGTTTTTTTTTTAATTGAAGAAAGTATGTGTAAACACTTTCTACTTTTCCTCCGCAGGCAGAATAACAAGAGCTTATCCTGATGCTTTTCAGACATTATTCTGTATTCATGCATTACATAATCTGCCCATAGAAACACCATACCTGAATAAAATACGAAACGGCCAGAACAGGAATGTGTTCGACGTAGTTCTATGGACTTGGGGTTAGACTTGCCTCTAAACAACACTTATCGTTCCACTTATTGCTTTGGGACGGAACATGCGGCACATTCTCCGCCTCATCCACAAACCCCGGTATCGCAATGCAGAGGACAGGAATACAAGCAAATACTGGGGCTTGTCCGGCCGTTTCCTCTTTGTACCGGTCGCCGTCAAGACCTCAGGCGTCCCCGGATCCCGGACAGCTGCCCTCTTCAGTAAAATCGGGTAGATAGCAGTCCGTCTGAGAAAGGAGCCCCGCGAGGTGGTGTGGCTGTTGCAGCGTGTGCCGCTGGCCATTTGCCGCGGAAATGCCTTTGCCATTTTGTCCACGGGGCGCAGCTGAAACACTGCTCTCTCCTAGGTGTAGAGTCTGTCACCATCTCCCTTTTCCCCTTTCTTTCTTCCTTTGTCTAGTAGACCTTGCTCTTCCTCTTCTTTTCCACTCATTTATGGCATTTATTGTCCTTTCCAAATACTGCTTTCTTTTTCTGTATGTTTAACCAAATAAAATTTTACATTTGCATTTTAACTTACCTATTTGACAGCACCTTAAATTTCACAGACCTGAGATTTCTAAATTTTTTACTTCACTTTAACATTTAGTTATTCGTCTAATTTTGCAGATTGATGAAGGTGAAAGTACAGTGGTTGTGTCGTTTTCTCTACTTGGTGTACCACCAAATAGCAAATCTAACGAAACCGATTTACAAACAGCCGCCCAGAATTTGGTTGATAAAATCAGCAAGGATCAACTCGTTATTACTACATCCGTGAGTAGACCGTTACACTAATAACTTCAAACTTTTCTATATAACCCACTTACTTATACATTACAACTTTCTTATATGTTTTATTATAAAATTTATATAAATATTCACTTCATTTATTTGATTATTGCATTCTACAATTGTTTCCACAACTCGACAATCTTACAAAAGAAAAAAGTTACATAACTACTGTGATTTAATAACTGATCGCTTCCTCGGGAAATTCCTAATACAATTAAAGAATACCTAATGGGAACATCGCTTTATAAAAGTAGCTGAAAAAGGGGAAAATAAATAGATAGGGGGTGCAGAATTTACCAGGCGTGATTTGGGTTATGTTGATGGAATGCATATATCTTAACCTTATTTTTGTAGCAGTGAATTATTAATAGGCTAATAGATCTGTATTTTCTCGGGAGAGAACTAATAAAACTTCGAACGAGACATTGAGAAATCTGGCGAAAGGACAATCAATCTTCCCATATGTGTAAGATAAAAGTCAGAAGTTAAAATAGTAACTTTGAGAGTTTTCCGTTTAATCAACCAAGGTTGTAAGTATTTCTAATATTATAAAGAGAATTATAACTTATATGTATACAGAGAGACGTACTGGAACAGCTACTTTACTTCGCGGGGCTCGCACCTGCGGGAAGCCAACTCCGCTCTGATGGCAGTGAGCAAAGATCCGGTCTGGAGGCCAAGAACGCTGGAAGTCTCCACTGCTATAGGCTCAACAAGAAACCTATCAGTGAGCGGCTGATACTTGGACAGTTTGCCCTATTAGGCCTGGTGAGCAGCGAAGCCTGGGCTGGCGGGTGGCGAAAACAAACACACTAGATTACAGCTAGAGGTGTCACAGCCTGTAGCATATCAGATGTAGGCCCCCCCTCCTCCCGCGGAACAAGAAGATTGTCGTGCCGTCTGGCCATTTGCAGTCTCCTCTTTCCAGCCCCGCTGGCTCAAGCTGGGAAGAGAAGCCTACGCCGTCCAGGCCATGCTTTATGATCTCATTGAGAGCAGCATGGCATGGAAGGCGGCCAACACTGTAACGGCATGACAGCCGGTGAAGACTGAATGGATCCACATTGGAACTGCAGTGGAATTTGTGAGGCTCACAATCTGGAGGCTGAGCCTCAGGAAAACACCGATGCGCAAGCAGTCGCTGTCTAGCTGAGAACAAACCGCAAGTGATGGTACTGCGTTGAGCCAGGCACTACTGTGGGGTTGGGAGGCAGAGCAAAAATATGCCAGACGGTGCTGGTCGAGATGGCGCACTAGCTTGTCTGAGGTCATGGTGCATTAGATGGCGGCTCGTTTGTTTTGAGGTGACTGGGCGTCTACGGAGGGGAGAGAGGAGATCAACGATCATAGTGTGGAGGCTGAGTTGGTTCCATATTGCGTAGGCCGCCTCACGTTCCTCGATTACGGTAGGTTCAGTTGTATTGTGGAGAACCTTATTGATGAGGACATGGCAAGAAGTCACCGACGAAAGAAATGCCAGCAAAGTCAGTGAGATGAGAGACCGAGGTCACCATGTCTCACAGGCAAGGTGGCCTATTGCAATCCGGTGATATTATACCGTACTTTGCATATCTCCCTAGCAGCCTGTCGGATGCATACATCGAGAACTGTGTGGATGGCGGCACTGTGGGTATAGCATGGAACTCGGCATGGCGAAGCAGTTCATTAACAGAAAGAGTGCCGAGTGGACGTCAATCAGGTTCAGTCTACTCGTCAGGGTTTCTAGCTGGTGTAGCCGTTCTCAGGGTAGAGCGAATGGCTGGCGGGAGGATCGACAAACCGAGGTTAAGAATGTCTTACTTAGGGGTCACCTGCACCTATTGGAGTAATGATAGGACGTCCGAGACGGATGCCGCTAAACCTTCTGCGTCGTAATTGACATTCACGACCGGGACGAGTTGATTTCAAGGCTGAACCTTGCCAGAGCGGGAACCATTGATTGAAGATTAAGACATACATTCTCTGCGGGCCCGTTGTATCGTCCAGGTACTAGACGTTGAGAGGATCGGTGATCCGTGCA
>OZ024741.1:297622288-297629788 GCA_964016885.1 Eledone cirrhosa
TAGTATTGCCACAACCACGGCTGGCAAAGAGGTTAGGGTCTGGTGGTACGTAAGTAAGCAACACTGTGGCTTAAAACATGAGGCAGAAGTTGTGTGCACTTACCAACTGTTTGGGGAATGAGTGTGACATTTGTCTTGAGCAAGGGTGGCAGAATAACTAGATGCAGCAGATAACCAGACATACAGACAGATATTATAAGGGCGCGTTCTGGACACAGAGCGAATTGTAGGAAGTGACGTAATGCCGACATACAGACAGATATTATAAGGGCGCGACGTTATATGTATCTATCTATCTAAAAAGAGAAAGACTAAGAATTATAGAGGGAGATCGCTAAATCGGCTAATGCGGGTCCCTAGGGCATCGAAAATTTGAATTATTCTTTGCTCAGAACACTCCCTGAAACATAAGTATTACATGTGTAAAGTTTGAAAACAGCCGGTTGGGTGCTTCTCTAGTTTAAGGGATTCAAACTCACACACACACACACACACAGAGACAGACATCCTCAGTTTTATATATATAGACTAGCAGAAAACCACCCGGGGGGGGGGGGGGAAGGTTTTCTGCTAGTCTATATATCTAAAACAGAGAATGTCTGTCTGTCTGTCAGCTCACTAAAACTTTAGAACCATCCAACCGATTGTTTTCAAACTTTAGACATGTAATACTTATGGTCCTGTGAGTGTTTTGAGCAAAAATTATTTCAAATTTTCAATGCCCTAGGGACTGCATTAGGCGATTTAGCGTTCTCTCTACATAATTCTTAGTCTTTCTTTTTAGATAGATACATAGATATAACGTTGCGCCCTTATAATATCTGTCTGGCTGTCTGCATTACGTCATTATGACGCGCTCAGCGCGATTCCCTCGGTCTCAGTGACCAAAGTCTGTGGAAAGGGGAAGGTAATGTTTCTGTAGCACGTGTTTTAGCGTCTATTCACTCTCGTAGTCTGTCTCTTTCTTTCACTCTCACTCTCTCTCTACGCACGCGTATCCACTGTCGGACAGACAGACAGACAGAGAAATTGCTGGTTATATATATAAGTAGATATATATAATATACATATACATAATATCGACAGTCGATCAACTTTCGTCAAATCAGACCGAGGAAACAATGTTTCCGTTGGTCTTTCCAATTGCTAATACTATCTATCGGTCGAAGGAGCAACGTGAAATAAAGTGTCTTGCTCAAGGATAAAACGCATCCTCCGTTCCGAACTCACAACATGATGATTGCGAATCCAATTCTCTAAACACTCAGCCACGCGTCTTCACTGTATATATATAATTGTTTCTAATTTGGCACAAGGCCAGCAATTAACCAGTGCATTACTGGTACTTTATTTTATTCACCCTATAAGGATGAAAGGCAAAGTTAACCTTGGCGGGATTTGAACTCAGACCATAAAGGGCCGTAACTCTTTGCTGCAAAGCATGGCGTCAGACCCTCTACACATACTGCCAATACACGTAATATATATATATATATATATATATATATTAAATATACATATGTATATATATTTAATATATATATATATTAAATATACATATATTTTATATATATATATTAAATATACATATATATATATATATATATATATATATATATATATATATATATATATATATATATATATATATATATATATATATATATATTAAATATACATATATTTAATATATATATATATATATAAAGAAGGAAATGTGGTAAGGAACCAGGTGGACCAGTACTCAATACTTAGGGTAGTAGAGTGGGTAATAGGAACGAGTAGGACCTCGACGGCTGAGCTGAAGCCGTTTCGACGGCTAATTCTGGACTAAAAAAAAAAAAAAATTTTTTTTTTTAGTCCAGAATTAGCCGTCGAAACGGCTTGAGCTCAGCCGTCGGGGTCCTACTCGTTCCTATATATATATATATATATATATATATATATATATATATATATATATTAAATATACATATATTTAATATATATATATATATATATAGATATATATATATATTAAATATAGATATATATATATATATATTAAATATACATATATATATATATATATATATATATATATATATATAAATATACATATATATATATATATAAAATATATATATATATATATATATATATATATATATATATTAAATATATATATATATATATATATTAAATATACTTATATATATATATATATATTAAATATACTTATATATATATATATATATATATATATATATATATATATTAAATATACATATATTTAATATATATATATATATATATATATTAAATATATATATATATATATATATATATATTAAATATACATATATATAAATATATGTAGATAAATCTACCAAGAGTTTACTGTAGTGTCCAATACGTATGAAGAACTCTATTTTATATATATATATATATATATTAAATATACATATATATATATATAAAATATATATATATATATATATATATCAAATATATATATATATATATATATTAAATATATATATATATATATATATATATATATATTAAATATATATATATATATATATATATATATATATATATATATTAAATATACTTATATATATATATATATATATATATATATATATATATTAAATATACTTATATATATATATATTAAATATACTTATATATATATATATTAAATATACTTATATATATATATATTAAATATACTTATATATATATATATTAAATATACTTATATATATATATATTAAATATACTTATATATATATATATTAAATATACATATATATATATATTAAATATACATATATATATATATATATATTAAATATACATATATATATAAATATACATATATATATATAAAATATACATATATATATATATATATATTAAATAGTAACAAATTGGACGGGAACAAAACAGTGAGGCAGTACGAACAAAGGTTTATTAGTTTCACGTTCTCTCTCTCTCTCTCTCTCTCTATATATATATATATATATATATCAAATGTATATATATATATATTAAATATACATATATTTAATATATATTATTCAAAATGTTAATAAATGAAAAATATTCTCATAATCAAAATATATATTTTATTATACATATTTCAAAGGTACCATGGTGTTTAAGTACGTTTTCATCAGACAAAATTTAAGATTTGATATGTGACAACATACAGCTACGGTTTTGATTATTCAATTCCAGTATTGGGTATATATATATATATATATATATATATATATATATATATATATATATATATAATAAGGAGTTGACGGACCCAGCATATTTATCAATGCGAGAACCGGTTGTATCTCAGCGCACTCAATGGGCAATGAAAGATACATTCCCAGAGTATACACATAATTATTCGCTTGAATACAACACACGTAAAACGCGTGCCTATAATAGTTCCCGGACTCGGTTTCGGCCACACTTAATGCAGCAGTAGGGTGCACTGCACCCTCTGTCTGCATATATTATGCAACAATGCATAATCGGCTTATGCGGCTTTATCAGCGGGTATCGCCTAATCAATAACCAATCGATCGACAGAATCCAAACCCCAGCCCATGCCGGTCATGACTGTCTGTGACAACCGACACGGTAAAGCGATTAGCAACTGGAACCCGATACAACTCTGTCCCACGACTAACCACCGATTTACAAACTTTACGTGGTGGCGGGAGAATAGAAAACAAATCTTTTCGTTCCAGTCAAACGCTCTCAGCCAAGGTGTCTCACACACAAATTAATAAGAGGTGAAAAGATGGTTATTAGAAATAGCAGTCCCATATCGATGTATAATAGAATGGTAGCATTCGGCTCATGTCTCCAAGTTCCATGGCTAGAGGAAAGCGACAGTGACGATGGTCGTGCCAAGAATCTTTAACGGTCTTTAAATGCGATTATCTATTATCTATTATAGAGCGATATAGTAGCGAGCTGAAATGTGGCAGCCGCGTGCGTAAAAACCAGTCTATTTCACAACTTAAAAGAGTGAGAGATAAAATTAATAGCAGGAAATTAGAGCGCATATCAAAACAAAAACACAATAAAAAAAGTGAAAAATTGTTTAACTTACTCTCATTAGCCCGCTAGTTGGGGGATAATAATAATAAGAAGTTGACGGACCCAGCATATTTATCAATGCCAGGACCGGTTGTATCTCAGCGTACTGAATGGACAATGAAAGATACATTCCCAGAGTATACACATAGTTATTCGCTTCAATACAACAGACGTAAAACGGGTGCCTATATTAGTTAATGCAGCAGTAGGGTGCACTGCACACTCTGTCTGCATATATTATGTAACAATTCATAATCGGCTTATGCGGCTTCATCAGCGGGTATCGCCTAATCAATAACCAATCGATCGACAGAATCCAAACCTCATATAAATATATATATATAAATAAATATATATATATATAATAAAGTATATATCCCTACACGCAAAAAGCGTCCAGGGACACATGTATTGTCCAACCATATGCCAATGTGGTTCAATGGCAGGTTAATAAATTAACGAGCCAGAACATATATAATCAAGGTTTAGCAAATAAGAAAAAGTTTCAAATAAATTTCAAAACATTCACTGTACTCACTATTGTTACCTTTACCGAATCGGTTTCGAGTCTCAAAAATAAATGGACAGTCCTTGCGGCCTTCCATCGACACTGGACAGAATTGCTTCCAATCATTCATTCTCATCTCGGGAACAATTTTGAATAGCGCCAGTTCGTAATTTGAACTCGGGAATGTTATATTCTCCGAGTGAAAAGAACCTTCTGACGAGAGTTTATCTTTTCAATGGAAGGCCGCAAGGACTGTCCATTTATTTTTGAGACTCGAAACCGATTCGGTAAAGGTAACCATAGTGAGTACAGTGAATGTTTTGAAATTTATTTTGAAACTTTTTCTTATTTGCTAAACCTTGATATATATATATATATATATATATATATATATATATATATATATATATTTATTGCTTGACCCGAATTACTTGGTCGTTTTTTTGGCTGTGCGGATGATTAGTTTAACCACCATCTCAGTGTGTTTGGCCTTTCACGATGTTGTTGCTCTGATTCATATGAATCATCGAGCGCTTGCCACACAACTCGGAAGTGTTTTTCGTTAATTCCTGAGCTGAAATTCGATTCTCGCTAATTTATATATATATATATATTGGAATAAATGCTCTGAAATAGCGATATATATGTGAATATAGACATAGAATATTCGAAAATATTCTGTATGTTTATAATAAACATTTTGAAGACCTAATCGCTATAGAATAGAATACGTCACGTATTACAATTAGATTCTCGATAAAAGCAAGGGAAGTAATCTACGCGTTTCATTCTTGTTAGAAATCTTCAGGACTACATATCCAGTGCTTTTATCGAGAATGACACAGCTAGAGACTTATAGAATACTTAGCTGTGTACAGGAACTGGTTTGAAAGAGCGGTTGCCGGTCCGGCAGAAATTAGAAATTGGAATAAATGCTCTGAAATAGCGATATATATGTGAATATAGACATAGAATATTCGAAAATATTCTGTATGTTTATAATAAACATTTTGAAGACCTAATCGCTATAGAATAGAATACGTCACGTATTACAATTAGATTCTCGATAAAAGCAAGGGAAGTAATCTACGCGTTTCATTCTTGTTAGAAATCTTCAGGACTACATATCCAGTGCTTTTATCGAGAATGACACAGCTAGAGACTTATAGAATACTTAGCTGTGTACAGGAACTGGTTTGAAAGAGCGGTTGCCGGTCCGGCAGAAATTAGAAATTGGAATAAATGCTCTGAAATAGCGATATATATGTGAATATAGACATAGAATATTCGAAAATATTCTGTATGTTTATAATAAACATTTTGAAGACCTAATCGCTATAGAATAGAATACGTCACGTATTACAATTAGATTCTCGATAAAAGCAAGGGAAGTAATCTACGCGTTTCATTCTTGTTAGAAATCTTCAGGACTACATATCCAGTGCTTTTATCGAGAATGACACAGCTAGAGACTTATAGAATACTTAGCTGTGTACAGGAACTGGTTTGAAAGAGCGGTTGCCGGTCCGGCAGAAATTAGAAATTGGAATAAATGCTCTGAAATAGCGATATATATGTGAATATAGACATAGAATATTCGAAAATATTCTGTATGTTTATAATAAACATTTTGAAGACCTAATCGCTATAGAATAGAATACGTCACGTATTACAATTAGATTCTCGATAAAAGCAAGGGAAGTAATCTACGCGTTTCATTCTTGTTAGAAATCTTCAGGACTACATATCCAGTGCTTTTATCGAGAATGACACAGCTAGAGACTTATAGAATACTTAGCTGTGTACAGGAACTGGTTTGAAAGAGCGGTTGCCGGTCCGGCAGAAATTAGAAATTGGAATAAATGCTCTGAAATAGCGATATATATGTGAATATAGACATAGAATATTCGAAAATATTCTGTATGTTTATAATAAACATTTTGAAGACCTAATCGCTATAGAATAGAATACGTCACGTATTACAATTAGATTCTCGATAAAAGCAAGGGAAGTAATCTACGCGTTTCATTCTTGTTAGAAATCTTCAGGACTACATATCCAGTGCTTTTATCGAGAATGACACAGCTAGAGACTTATAGAATACTTAGCTGTGTACAGGAACTGGTTTGAAAGAGCGGTTGCCGGTCCGGCAGAAATTAGAAATTGGAATAAATGCTCTGAAATAGCGATATATATGTGAATATAGACATAGAATATTCGAAAATATTCTGTATGTTTATAATAAACATTTTGAAGACCTAATCGCTATAGAATAGAATACGTCACGTATTACAATTAGATTCTCGATAAAAGCAAGGGAAGTAATCTACGCGTTTCATTCTTGTTAGAAATCTTCAGGACTACATATCCAGTGCTTTTATCGAGAATGACACAGTAGAGACTTATAGAATACTTAGCTGTGTACAGGAACTGGTTTGAAAGAGCGGTTGCCGGTCCGGCAGAAATTAGAAATTGGAATAAATGCTCTGAAATAGCGATATATATGTGAATATAGACATAGAATATTCGAAAATATTCTGTATGTTTATAACCGCTCTTCCAAACCAGTTCCTGTACACAGCTAAGTATTCTATAAGTCTCTAGCTGTGTCATTCTCGATAAAAGCACTGGATATGTAGTCCTGAAGATTTCTAACAAGAATGAAACGCGTAGATTACTTCCCTTGCTTTTATCGAGAATCTAATTGTAATACGTGACGTATTCTATTCTATAGCGATTAGGTCTTCAAAATGTTTATTATAAACATACAGAATATTTTCGAATATTCTATGTCTATATTCATATATATATATATATATATATATAGTTAAAAGAATAGAGGTGTAACACACAAGTTATTATATATTGGTAAACGGAATAGAAAATGCTGACAAATT
>OZ024741.1:297644788-297677288 GCA_964016885.1 Eledone cirrhosa
AAAAGTAAGGACTATAAATGTCATAAATGAGAAGAAAGGAGAGACAGAGCAATGACTATTAGGCCACGGAAGAAAGTTGTATATATTGAATAATTATTGTTATTCCAATAAATCTATTATATAATTGTTTTACATTTGGCACAAGGCCAGCAATTACCCAGCAATTACTCAGTACATTACTGGTACTTTATTTTATCGACCCCGTAAGGATGAAAGGCAAAGTTAACCTCGGCGGGATTATATAATAGAACTTGTGACGTAGCTAGTTGGTGATCAGGAGCAGTGACTGCACACCTTGAACACATGTCATCAAAAAGTGTCTCCTTTTTAACAATTTTTAATTCAATAGATCCTTTCCTAGTCATCATCATTGTCGTTCTAACGTCCGCTTTCCCTGTCAGCAAGGGTTGGACGGGTCCATATAGAACAAGTCAGTACTGAAGCGGAGCCACTGATCTCGCAGAGAGGTCAAGGATCTGTGTCCCGTTTAGTACGGTCGCTCCTTCCATCGAGTGTTCAGGAAAGGTTGTCATGCATTTGATACACCTAAGGTTCCTCTCAAACCTTTGCTCGGCCACATTTCTACGGCTTGATACCGTTCCTATCACCAAACAATTTGTGCGATAAAATTTGTATCTCAGTTTTATTGGTAAATTAATTTTTACATTGGCATGAAACAAGTATCTGGATCAATTACTTTATTCGACCAGCATTCCACCATTTTAAATTGCATACTCAGTTTCTTGTAAGGCGTTTGTAACAGCTGGGGTTTGGGAACCAAAACAAATCATAACGTTATAGCGTCTTTTCTGATGCTTGGTGATTGTGTAGAGTTTAAGCATTTTCATGTCATAAGTCACCAAGCACCAGATGTATGTAAGTTTCAAACATAAACACACTACAACTCTTCTTTTCTTCGCCCACTTATTCTTGAGAGGGCCGTGAGAGCAGAGTCCTCAAACACTTCTTTCAGCGGGCCCTCTCAGAAGCAACAGTCTCCAACTGATCCGCCTGGATGCTTAAGCGAGACCAGCCAAGCTCAAGGATATTATTCAACCATCTTACTCTGATGTCTACCCCCGGGTCTCCTGCCGGTTGTTTTGGCCCGTAAAATCTTTCCAGCGATTCTTTCCTGAGACATCCTAACTACATGTCCATAGTATCGGAGCTGTGATCTCTCAATTCGTAGAAGTAGCGGCTCTATTTGGAGTGACTCCCTGATCTCCGAGCTATGCACTCTATCGAGTAACATTACTCCACAGACCCTTCGGAGGAACCCTATTTCGGCCGCTTGTATTCGTAATCGTATTCTTTCAGTCCTTACACTAGAATCATGACAATAGATAAAGGTTGCCACGAATACCGAATTGAAGAAAGCGAGTTTGTTTTTTACTTTTTCCTCCCTTCTTCTGATTAAGGAATGCTGAAGCTGGTGCATTACTGCACTAGCTCCTGCAATTCTTGTACTTAATTCAACCTCCTGCCTTACTCGTAAACATAGCCCCGAGATACTTGAGACGACAAGTGTTTCAGTTTTTGCTGCACTGATTTTCATTCCAGCCATGCAGCATTCGGCCTCAAACCTATCGAGTGCAAGTCGGCAATCACCTTCTGTCGAGTTAAGTAACACCATGTCTGCAAATTCCAGCCAACTGATTTTACACATGCCAGTCATGATACTACTTTCACCCCGGCTGTGCATGTCAATCCTGTTCATGAAAATAATGAACAGAAGATGTGACAGCACGCACCCTTGGCGGAGTCTGACTCCGTCAATGATTTCTTGTTTTGGTACAAAGAAAGCAAGTATTTTTTGGAGGTGGTGGAGTCGAACAAATTGACGACAGTACTTGAGTGGCACTTCATTTTATCGATCTCGGAAGAATGAAATGCAAAGTTGATCTCGGTGGTATTTGAAATCAGAACGTAAAGCACAAGAACAAATACCGCAAAGCATTTTGTCCGACGCTCTAACGATTCTGCCAATTGATAATTCTTTATACATCGGCACAAGGCCAGCAACCTGGAAGAACGGGAAATTCAATTATGTCTACTCCAGTACTTAACTCCGATACTGCCAATCCACTACCCTTATTCTGTCAATTAATTATTGTTTCTACATTTGAAACAAGTCCAACAATTTGAAGGGAAACGAAAGTCAATTAAATTGACCACCAGTTACTGGTGCTTTATTTCAGCGACCCCGTAAGGATGAAAGGCAAAGTTAAACTTGACGGGATTTGAACTCAGAACATAAAGGGGCGTAACTATATACTGCAAACCATGTTGTCTGATGGTTTACCGACACTGTCAATTAACAATAATATTATAGGCAGTATCGATGGAGCGTCGGACAACATGCTTTATGGCATAGAGTTACGGCCCTTTACCATTTGAGTTCCAATTCTACCGAGGTTAGCTTTGCCTTTCATCCTTACGGGGTCGATAAAATAAAATACCAGGAATGCACCGGGTCGATATAATCGATTGTCCCCTTCTCCAAAGTCGTTGGCCTCGTGCCTAAATCAGAAACCATAATATAATTGTTTCTACTTTTGGCACAAGGCCAGCAATTATCCCAGTGCATTACCGGTACTTTATTTTGTCGACTCTGTAAGGATGAATGGCAAAGTTAACCTCGGCGGGATTTGAACTCAGACCATAAAGGGAGGTAATTCTATGCTTCAAAGCATGGCTTCCGACCCTCTACCGATACTGCTAATTCACCGCCCAACCAATAATATAATGTTAGACTCTAACAGTTAGAGGAAACACTTAGACCGGGTCAAAGACCACTGCAACGTCAAATAACAACGCCATATATATATATATATATATATATATATATATATATATATATATATATATATATATATATATATATATATATATATATATATATATATATGTATATAGTAATAATAATACATTTGAAGACTAAAATCCAAAGAGGGCTCGATAAGAATAAATATACATCAAATATATATATATAGAGAGAGAGAGAGAAAGAGGGAGAGAGACAGAGAGAGTAAAAAATGTGTGTGTGTGGGTGGGTGTGTGTGTTTGGTACACGTCTATCTATCTATCTTTCATAGCGTCCGTCATCTACTACCGCTTGACCGTCGTGCCTTGTCCTCGTGAACACCTCACCAAGATGGAACGCATGCTCTTCCAGTTCCTTTGGAAGAAGCAGGCTCCACTGGTGAGGAGGTCCGTCTGCTGTCAGTACCCTTCCAATGGAGGGCTGGGAATGCCGTGGCTGATGATGCGCAAACATGCGCTGAGGCTACGGCATCTACAGGTATTCCTCACCGACCAACCGGTGTGGGCACCGTTTGTAAGACAGGCCTTCCCGCAACTTGTCTCGCTGGCGGAGCTGCAGTACTGGGTCAAGCGGAGATCGAAGAAGTTGGGCGCCTAGCACATTGAATGCGCTCAGGCGCTCACAGTCCTCTGTCAAGCGGGCACAGCAATTAGTGGAGACTCCACTTCGACATTCTATAGAGGGTTAGTACATCACAAGGGCGACGACGTGCTCGGAGAGACTCTAGGCGTCGAAGACGACGAACTCACCAGTCTGTTTGGTAGGACTTTCCGCCCGGGACCTATGGACAACTTCCAGAGGTCCCTGGCCTGGCAGTGCTACCGAGGAGCTCTACCAGTTCGTGACAAGATCTACAGGTACGGACGCCCTGGCAGGGATCCTTCCAAGAGGATGTGTCCAAGATGCGGGCAGGACATTGAAACCGTCTTGCATGAAATTGTACACTGCTCGGGCGTAACTTACCTGTGGAACTACGCAGAACAACTGCTGTCGCGTATGGGACAAATACAGTTGACTGCCGAGTCCATAATAAGGATCAAACCGCCAACTTCTTTCAAAAACGAAAGAGAGGCGGTTTTTTTCTGTATAGTGGCTATGGTGAAAGAGGCGGTTTTTCTCTGTATAGTGTCTATGGTGAAAGAGGTTATATGGTGGACGAGATTGAGAGGACGGAGGACAGATGCCTTTCTCTCCGGACAACAACTCATTCCCTTCTTTAGGTACCACTTTAGAAGGAGAATCAGAGTGGAGAGAGAGGCACTGCACCCCAGTAAATTTACTGAAAGGTGGGTGAATGTGGCAAAAATGGCCCGAGTGATTGGTCCTTCTCTGTATATAAACCTGTAGGTTGAAGAAGAGAGCAAAAGGAAGAAAGGAGCACTTTCACAAGACGCTCCTGAAGTTGAGGGTTGTTCTATCGACGGGGTATTAAACAACCCATTTGTGGCGCCTCCCCCTATTAGGGATTTCGATTGTTTAATATTTTTACACGATTGTATGCAAAAATTCCCGGCATGTGTCTTTGTTTTGTTCCCTTTTCTTGTGCGTCCTTGTGGCAAATAAAGAAATATGTCTATCTATCTCTCCAACAGGGAGCTCAAACATGCGGCCCGCGAACTACTTTTCTATGGCCCGTGGTAGAACCAATATTTTAGATTCCATTATAACTGGTGAAAATAAGGCGGTGAGCTGGTGGAATCGTTAGCTCATCTGGCGAAATGCTTAGCGGTACTTCTTCCGTTTTTACGTTCCGAGTTCAAATTCCGCTGATCTCAACTTTGCCTTTCATCCTTTTGGGGTCGATAAATTAAGCACCAGTTGTGAACTGGGATCGATGTAAACGACGGGCCCCTAAACCCTAAATTTCATGCCTTGTTCCTATAGTAGAAATGATTATAACTGGTGAAAATCATCATCCACCACCACGTTTGGCCCACTGTGCATCTCCTCCAGGACGTAATGGCCCTTTTATGTCCTTGAGTTTGAGACCTCTCTTCTACACACACACACACACACACACACACACACACACACATATATATATATACACTACTTTTTTTCTGTCTCTGGACTACGTCCATGCTGGAGCATCACCTTGGTAAGTTATGGGGATATCAACAAACCAACAAGCATTGGTGGGACCGCAAACACAAACGCAAAGACGCACACAGACATATATACATATATACGACGCGCTTCTTTTAGATTTGGTCTATCAAATCCACCCACAGGGCTTTGGTCGGCCCGGGCAGTGGGACTGAACCCGGAAACTTGTGGTTGGGAAGCAAGCATCTTGTCACACTGCGCGCACACGCACGCACACACACACACACACACACACACACACACACACACACACACACACACACACACACATATATATATATATATATATATATATATATATATATATATATATATATATATATATGTGTGTGTGTGTGTGTGTGTGCGTCTTATCAAATTAACAATGAAAATAAAAAAGAACTTTATAACTTTGTTTTTATTTTGTTGTTTTTATTTTTATTGTTAATTGAATACCTAATATCTGACTCTGTGTCTAAAGAATTAATTCATCGAAACACAGAACTTTACAAGATTAAAATGAGTTCTATCGAGATGTAAACCAGTCTGAAAAAAGAAAAAAAAAATATATATATATATATATGTGTGTGTGTGTGTGTGTGTGTGTGTGTGTGTGTGTGTGTGTGTGTGTATAATATATATATATATATATATATATATATATATATATATATATATATATATATATATATATATATATAGTTGTAATAAAATGAAAACGAAATTTCATTTCTCACTCTTAGTACGGCACTTACTTAAATGTAAGTACTTACATATATATATATAAATCTACATACATACATATATATATACATACATACATTTACCTATGTATATAGCTATGCATTTATACATTTGTATATATACATGCATTTATATTTAAGTGTGTAAGGATGTTGACTTGATTTATGCTTTTTTTTTGTAAGGAGAAAATTTTGCCTCCAGATTTTATTACCTAGGGAGATTAAATAGCACACCTCTGGCTGAAAGCTGACCAGGTTCTCAACCTTATCAAACACTAATGCCGGCTTGTGTGTGTATATATGTGTATGTATGTATGTATGTATGTATGTATGTATGTATGTATGTATGTACGTATGCATGTGTGTGTATGATTGTATGTATATGTATACACCCACACCTTTCATAACCATTGCTTCTTTTTCTTGTCGTTTCTGTTGTTCTTGTAACGGTTGTCAAAGTTGAAGTTGTCCTTATTTTCATTTTCTTTGATTTCTTCGTTTTCTTCATTCAAATGCATTCACACTGGCTGTCTCAGAGACGTACTTATAAAACTTACCTAAGTAAATAGCCTTCCAGTGCCCCCCTAGCGCCCCCCAAATCTCCCCCCCCCTCCCGTTGAGAACCTTTGTGTGAGACCAAAGGTTCTCAACCCATTTCGACCTTTTGCCCCTCGAAATCACGAAACGCCCCCTACCCTATTTTTCCAATTTTCAATATACTACTGATTTTGATATCAGTAGATTATTGGGCCAAATCAAGTTATGTTAGAATCTTTAAAAAATACTCGTACGAATTAAATACAAAAAAGTTTCAGTCCAAAACAAAAGCAAACTATTTCAAATTATATATTTTTGAAAAATAGACGTGAATGTTCTCAAAGATTTGATCTCAGTCGAAAAAGCTTTTTTTTTTTAATTCTTTATTTCCCTCTTAGCTGTTGTAATCTTTTGAGTGAATAGACAATTCTACAATTCCGATGTTTCTTAAGTCAACCCCTTTGATAAGAAGGATTATTTGCTTCAAATACCTTCGATCTAAATTTGTCGAACATTGCGATAAAACAATACCATAAACATGGTTTTGTCTTTGCGTGTATTTGTTTTCACCGCTCCAATATTATGTTGTGTAGGGTGAAATAAAATAGCAGAGTGCAAAGAAATCTATACTTGGTGCTAACAATTCTCTAATACCAGCTAGATTTCTTTTCAGTGTAAACTGCAAAATACATAGTAAATTTTGTGTTGAAGTACTATATAATGTTAAAAATCTAGGAAATTCTTTATATATAACATATTTTATATCATATTTGTGTAAGACCTACGTCTTTGAAGCACTAATTTGTAAAGCCAGCCACAACAATTATTAAAGCATTTAATCCAACACCAGGAATCCAAAATCAATAAGACAATATAACCGTGTGGAAATGGAAGCACCAATGGAAACATAAATTTTAAATCTCCGAAGCCGTTTATGAAAGTATTGAAGAAGACAAGAAAACACACTTCGATCTTCGGCTCCTATCAGAAGAAACCGAATCATCATTTTTCTTACCTGTTGTACAAACCTGGCTGGACACAGAACACTGCACAAACATTCTAAATGTTCTATAGAGTTATGAAATAATTGTTTCTACTTTAGGCACAAGGCCAGCAATTACCCAGTGCATTACTGGTACTTTATTTTATCGACCCCGTAAGGATGAAAGGCAAAGTCAACCTCAGCGGGATTTGAACTCAGATCGTAAAGGGACGTAACTATGCTGGAAAGCATTGCGTCCGACCCTCTACTGATACTGCCAATCCACCGCCCTTTTAGAATTATGAAATAATTGTTTCTACGTTAGGCACAAGGCCAGCAATTACCCAGTGCATTACTGGTACTTTATATAAATAAGCCATAGATGACGAACATCATTAAGTAATGTCAGTTTCATGAGGAGATAACAGGCCTCCATCCTTTTGAAAGAAAAATAAAAACAAATGTCTATAAATCCTGGAAAACTGTATTGAAAAAAAAAAACAAAAAAAAAACACAAGGGATTGACACTCCAAATTCACTATTCTCCTTTTACTTTGCTCCACTTTTCAAGTTAAATGACACGACGGTTCAGTTTTATTCAAATATTGTAAGCGCGTCCATTGAGAATATCGTTACGATGTTTGCGAAAATGTAAAACAAATATTTATATCCCAGACAGAAATGTTAACTTTTATTTCTCCGAGCTGACGGGTAAACAGATGATAAGAGAAGACAGGTAAAAGAGAAAATGACTGTATTGGATATTTGTCTGGTTACAGTATGAGGCAAGTCCGTGGTGTCTGTGTGATACAAAAGAACAGTAAAAAAATCTTCCAGATATACCAGATTCTTCGTTGTACCGTTTGTGCATAGTATATGAACAATTCTCGGTGCTCCCACCTAGAATAGTGACCTCTAGGAGATGGTTCATCTTCTGCCTGACTGTAAAACGTGTATCATTGCATAGACGTGGTTGTTCCACGTTTCTCAAAAGGATGGTGGAAGTTCCAATCTTTTATATTATATGTAGATATAGATATAGATAATTAATATAAAAGATGTCCGTCAATGTAAAAAAGGTCCCTATTTACTTGAAATCGTTTATACAAATGCCAAATTAATATGGATATGGATAACATGCTTATCTATAAGTGGTCAGCTATAATAATTGTTTCAACAAATTATATGACACAAAAATTTATTCAGTAATTTCCAGGCTTTTAGCCACTGAGTAATAGACAGTCAATGTTGCCCAGAGTCAACTCGGGGAGGTGGCCTGGTTTGAACTCTAAATGGCGGATCCTTCTACTTCGATAATAGAATCGTTTTTCAATATTACTCTAGCCCTGGCCGGCCATAGGATCCAACCTTTTTACCAGACTCAGCATATGATGAGGTTTTATTACCACCGCAATCAGAAGCGATAAATTTGAAGGCAATTTCTACCAATACCTGTTGGTTTTTATTGCTCATTATCGACAATAAATGACATTGGACAGAAATGATAACTCTGTCAAAGCTCACAATACTGATCAAAGGACACCAATGTCCGAATCATTTACGTCGCTTATTGATAGCATTAAATATATGCATACATCAGCTCAAAGCTTCATTATAGACAATATTCAGGGTTGTTCCTCTGTTAGTGGTATCAATTGCAAATTTTATACCATCAGGATCGCACACTCAAGATGCAGCAACATACAGTTGCCCATGGCTGAATGCTGGATCATTCAAGTAGACACTGACTCGCTTGAAAGTCTGTCCCTGTGCCTTGTTGACAGTCATGGAGAAGGCCAAATCAATGGCAGCAGATCTTCACTTGGTCTCAGCATGATCCTCGGAATGAGAACCGATTCCTCTCTGCCTGGGAGTTTAGCTTCTAAAACTCTTCTGTTAATCAATCTCTCAACAATCAATCTGGTACCATTGCAAAGACCCATTTTATGATTGATATTTCTAAGCAATATAATCGGCATACCCTTTTTCAACCTCAAAATATGTGGGGGAATCCGGGTATTTGAAGTGAATTCAGATACTCAGTCGGAACATCCATATCGTCGTTCTGCTGATTAGGCTCCATTGCATCCGCACTGACGGTCAACCATTCCTCTCCAGGAAACATTCCGGCTACTTGTGAATTTATTTCATCCACCGTTGCATTCGTATGAGTTAGAATAACGCGTTCCGATATCCAGGAGATATTCTGCCAAAAAGCATTCAAATTAGGGAACACCCAGTCAATCAATGCTTGGCGGTCCAGTGGCATGACCAAATGGTCTGGGATTCTTACAGTCTGATTATCACCAACGTGTGGCAATTCATCGTTTCCCAACTGCATCAACCATCGGCCGTATGTCTCAGCCTCTTCGTTTTGCCCGAACATACGAAGTCGCATATTATCGTGTAATCGCAAAACTCTGAAATGGCGCCACAACGGGGACTTTTTCAGGCATGCATTGACAATTTGCGCTCTTTGAGCATTCCTAACGATAGTCTTACCACCGAATGGCAGGTCACTACCGCAGATATCTCTCAAAGTTCTGTGCAATGCCTCCAGCAAATATCTGTGTGCCATTGGAGCCTCGTCCCAAATAATCAGAGACGTATTGCGTATAAGGCCCGCGAGTTTACTTTGTCCTGTAATGTTACAGACACTCAACTCATCCGGAGCCAATGGAACCTTGAAGCATGAGTGGAAGGTCCTTCCACCACTCAGCAAAGTGGCAGCGATACCACTGGTGGCCACAGGGAGGGCAATCTTCCTCTGAGCTCTGACTGCCGATAACAGAGTGTTGAAACAGAATGTCTTTCCGGTGCCTCCTGGAGCATCTATGAAAGCACAAAGTTGCTCATTAGTGGAAATCGAGTGGAGAACGCCATCGACCAATTCTCTCTGAGATTGGGTCAACATTGGCATACGTTCATCCACAATACGTTGCTGCTCAGTGGATCAAATTGGAATAGTTCCCTCCGATCGAGTGAAATCTCATGTTCAATGCTAGGACACGTTGCCGTATTTCTTCATCAGGAATTGGCAAATTGAAATCTGTTAAACATTTGAAATGAACTTCAAGCAGTTGCTCAATATTGAGCAAAACAATAGCTTTCATCAAATTTTCATCATCGACCTGAAGATGATGCCTAAAATCATCAGCCATAATTTCCCAATGGCGTTCAAATAATCTCTTGGATCGGCAGGATTGCAGAATCCTAGAATCGTGACAAACAACTGCCTTATTTGAGCTGGCATCTGTGTTGTTCCTGCAGCTTCCATGGCGTTATTCCATTCAGCGTCATTCTGAAGGAGTCCCAGATGCTAACACACAGTCTGGTATGTTTCTTATTCCACGCCATTGATTGTTTTCAAATCAGCGAAGCTCTGTTTACCTCTCGAAAAATCATTATGCAACAGAATTCGGAGATAAAACACATCACCAGATGCTGCATGGACATTACAAACCCGTCCAATAGTCATGAATATAAACTTTTGTTTTCTATCATTCCATTTCTTTCCCTTCTTATCCCACATATAGTGCGAAGGAAAATCGCAGTAGAGTTGCCTTTGATCGGGGTTCAAAGCATGTTCCCTATTATGCTTGAACCACTCAGTCAATTCCATCTTAGGAGGTGGTGCGTTAGCAATTCTTTCGACACATCTTCTAGTGTCCTGAAAACAGACCATTTGCTATTCTCTAAGTGAACACTGGGTTTGCGATCATTGAGATCAAAATCGAACAATCTCCAGCAAGCTTCGCTAGATCCAATCGAGAGAACATCCTGGAACCTGCCAACTTCATCTCCTTGGTTCGCTTCCTCATTCCTGACATTGATCATTGCCCGATCATGACATTTGTAAACATATTTGAATAGATATTTGCAAACTTTCACTGAGCTACAAATTTCCACATTAATATGACAACGATATTTCATAATCAAATATGGATTGTATGGCACAACCCATTGATTTGTAACCTGTCGACCGTTTACATTTTCGACCAAACCGCCATCTGCAGGCGACCGTCTTCTGTATGAGGGATGAGCATCCCCATCGTTCCAGGAAGTGTTCGTGACAAAAGATTTCGGAAAGTGCTTACTGCATTGGCCATGTTTCATGCAAGGCGCTTTCCGATTTGCCACTCCGCATAGGTTGTGCACCATTGACTTTGCCACCAAGTTGCGTAGTGCCTCATTCTCCAGCAGTTCAGCACACACAATGCTGTCGACATCCTCAGCACATCTCAATCTGCAATCTCTATGTAAAATGATCAGCAAATGTGCATGTGGCAATCCTCTTTTTTGGAATTCAATTACGTATGTAAAAGCAACTATACCTCCAAAGATTCCCTTTTTCCACATCATCCATTATCTTTTTCAGATATCCACAATATCAGGACGGTCCTTTGGCTGTTGTCCTGGCAAAAGTGCATCCTTAATATCAGTCCATTCAGGATTGCATGTAACCGTTATAAACAAATCTGGCTTTCCAAACTTTCTGACAATAGCCATTGCATCCTGATAGCGAATGTTCATATATCTCGGGCCGCTGTTGAACGACGATGGCAAAATGATGCGTCGACCAATTTGCTTGTAATTGTCATCATCGGCTGTTATCGCATCCTATATATTATTATACAATTCAGCTCTGATATGTTGCTGATGTGTAGCTATATAATTTAGCCTTTGATTTTCGATCTTTGCGAATGCCATACAACAGTATTCCTGGAACAATCTGCTGGCTTGAAATAGCGCATTTCTCTGTTGATTCCTCTCGTTCAAATGGAACGCGTAAAAGTCGCGAATCAAATTATTGTGTCTATTGCCACCTCCCTGTTGATGCTGATTCTCATGATCATCTAAATGAACAGACATGTTCCATCCATTTTCACCTTTTGGGAATAAAAGAACATAATGCAATGGATCGTATGCCCTATTTGACTCATTGATTGTCTTGACACCACCATCTCTGCGATTGAGGACGATATCTCTCGATCCAGGCTTATCGTCCATCAACACAGCAACTTCACGAAATCCTTCAGGGGCATTATATCGCCGTTCGTGTTGATTCCTTGGCACTGCGTCAGCCTTAATCACCAATGTTTGCTGCTGAAGATTTTGTAGTTCAGCCACCAACATGAAATCCATAACATAAGGATTACACTGTCTAACCCATGATTGCAAATCACGGATCAAATCACTTAACCTTTGCCGTTCAGGTTCAGTTATATTTCCCGGCAACTTCATCCAACCGATCCTGATATCCTCCTCCGATTCACTATAATCTGGATCGTTAACGTAAATTTGAGCGAATCGAGGCCTCTCTCCTGGGGTAACTTCTAAATTACCGATACAACGATACAAACGGCCTTGAATGACTACATTCGGTTGCCATGCACCACTCTCAAACATCACACTAAATCTCTGCGATGCTAAAGCTAATGAATTGTTAATTTGCCGCGAATATTTGCGCAGTAATCTACCTCGGTCTCCTTGATCACCCCACATACTTAGTATTTTAAACTTCAGTGACTTCTCATCATCCGGCATTCGCAAGGGTTCTAGTTGAACTGCTCCTTTATGACAGCACATTGTGGTCCACGTCTTTTCGTGCCTCCAAAGCAATGCTCCACAATGTGGACACTCTGCTCGTCCACCAATCTGAAAATGACACGGTTGCCATGATCCATTTTTAATATCATTCGTTCGCCTTCTGGCCTCTTACACACGCAAACACTCACACATGTTGATAGTTTTTACTTTCTGTGGAACGCTGCACGCACGCATACACACATAAACATACACGCACGTACATACACACGCACACATATTAATAGTTATTGAACACAGCGTTCACACTCTCCTCTCTCACTCCCTCATTGGCATTATGAATATTAATTTCAGTTTGGCGTCGTTGAGGTGGGCGGAGTCGTTTGAAACCTATGAACCAATGATAATCGAGAATTATGACATACGGAATAATGACGTTCTTGAAATTAATAAATAGACTAGCTGACGTACCCAGCTTTGCCCGGGTAAACAGATGATAAGAGAGGACAGGTAAAAGAGAAAATGACTGTAATGGATGATTGTCTGGTTACAGTATGAGGCGAGTCCGTGGTGTCTGCGTGATACAAAAACAGTAAAAAAATCTTCCAGATATACCAGATTCTTCGTTGTACCGTTTGTGCATAGTATATGAACAATTCTCGGTGCTTCCACCTAGAATAGTGACCTCTAGGAGATGGTTCATCTTTTGCTTGACTGTAAAACGTGTATCATTGCATAGACATGGTTGTCCCACGTCTCTCAAAAGGATGATGGAAGTTCCAATCTTTTATATTATATGTAGATATAGATATAGATAATTAATATAAAAGATGATGCTCAGCCAGTTTGTCTTCAACTATTGCAGCCCGCCGTCGCTGCTTGGCTCCAGTGTTTCGTTGACGTTGTTCAGCCAGCTCCTCTTCATTCATGGCAGCACGTCTTTTCCTCTGAAGTTCGGCGTTCCGATGGCGCTGTTCGGCCCGTTTTTCTTCATTCCTGGCTGCATGCCGTTGCCGCTATAGTTCACTGTTTGATAAAGTCGAATTGCTTTTATTATCAGTATTCATTTCGAACAATTGTCAAAAAATGACACAATAATAAATACAAAAGATGTCCGTTAATGTAAAGAAAGGTCCCTATTTACTCCCTTCACAACTCTGTGTATGTTAGACTGACAGACAGGCACACAGACAGATAAACTGCATGGCGATTGTGGAACGCCGCACGTACACACACATACACGCATAGAAACGCGCACACGCACGCAAACTTACACACGCACCCGTGCACTCACACACGCACCCGTGCACTTACACACACGCACACACTCACACATGTTGATAGTTTTTACTTTCTGTGGAACGCTGCACGCACGCACACACACATAAACATACGCGCACGTACATACACGCGCGCACATGTTAATAGCTATTGCTTTCCTTCCCCTCTTATTTCCACACACATCACACACACACATGTCTCTACACTGACACATATAGATAGTGTATCCAACACAGCGTTCACTTTGCTTCTCTGTTTCTTACTCTCCCCTCTCACTTCCTCATTGGCATTATGCATATTAATTTAAGTTTGGCGTCGTTGAGGTGGCGGAGTCGTTTGAAACCTATGAACCAATGATAATCGAGAATTATGACACACGGAATACTGATTATACAGAGCTTTTAATTAAGCATACAGTGTATTGCAAAATACACTATATATACATTCATATATATATCGCTATTTCAGAGCACCAATTCTAATTTTCAATTTCTGCTTGACCGGTAACCGCTCTGTATAAGCAGTTCCTGATTATTACTAAGAATTCTATAAGAATCAAACATTCATGATTTTCAGCAAACAAGAGGAGTAATTAGCTTTGATAAGCATAAAAAAATGCGAAACAGAGCTCTGTCAGCTTCATCTCCCCTGTTTGCTGAAAATTAAAGTAAGTGAGACTGTCACTAATCTAAAACAATAGCATAAGGTCTTCGAAATGCTTTTAATTAAGCATACAGTGTATTGCAAAATACACTATATATATATATTCATATATATATCGCTACTTCAGAGCACCAATTCAAATTTTCAATATCTGCTTGACCGGCAATCGCTCTGTATAATCAGTTCCTGATTATTACTAAGAATTCTATAAGAATCAAACATTCATGATTTTCAGCAAACAAGAGGAGTAGTTAGCTTTGATAAGCATAAAAAAATGCGAAACAGAGCTCTGTCAGCTTTATTTCCCCTGTTTGCTGAAATCTAAAGTGAGACTGTCACTAAGCTAAAACAATAGCATAAGCTCTTCGAAATGCTTTTAATTAAGCATACAGTGTATTGCAAAATACACTATATATACATTCATATATATATATATATATATAGAAGTGGTTACACAACAGTTAGTTCATCATACCGAGAATAATTGTTTCACCTTAGCGGAAGTTTTTAGGTTGAAAATGAAATTACAAAGAATCAGTCCGAAGCCTTGTAGTTATGCAATAGCTGTTTGACGACGTGTGGACAACGTGTGAAAAATTCATTTCTCGTGTTTAGGCAATCACTATTGCGTAATCTCTTTAGAATAGTTATTCGTTCGTCAATACATAAGCCACACGACGGATTTCCCCTTGCGTATGGCTTGGACTTAGCGATGGCTTTTCATTGAATGGAGTAGTCTATACTTGAGTCCTTGAGGGACCATACGTGGCTCGCGAGTTTCGTACATGAACGTCTGTCCGGGCACCTGAAGGTAGACTGGTGGTTCAGGAAACGTTCCTTAAATCGGCCATCCGCCATGCCCACATAGGAGTTGACCTCCTGTGGCTCGTTTAGTCGGTTGGAAGTGACCACAGCTTCATAAATTACAGCTGGTGTGTTGCATTGTTGTTGAAGGGGGAAAGCTTCAGGCTTATGATGGCGAGCCCTAGCTTTTGCGGGCAATATTACAGGCACCAACAACGCCTTCAGCCTGAAATCGAGAGCCTACCCTCCTAAGGTAACTGAACTTGCTCCTTTCGAGACGGACCTTCTTGACTTAGTCGCTAACGTTTCCTTTCGCAAACACACTAACCCCTTTCAAACGAAACTCAGAAATGACATTAAGAAATTTAGGTCTTCTAATAACACCTTCGTTCTTTCCGACAAAACTAACAATATTTACGAAGTCGACAACACCACTTTCCGCCACCTGGCCCATAACGCTATTACTTCTAAATATAAGAAAGCTAACCCTATGGCCTACCACGACATTAATACAGAAGCCAAGGAACTTGCCGCCGCCCTTAAGGTAGATAAGAAGCTACAATCTCTAGCTAAGCGGGAGGCGTTCCTCACCCTGAAAGATCACAAGGTAGACTTTACTTCTAACCCCACATGTAGACTAATAAACCCGGCACGCACAGATATGGGACTAGTCAGTAAGGCCATACTTAGAAACATAGTTAAGACCATTAGGACCAAGTCCAACCTGCCCCAGTGGGAGAACAGCGACTCCGTAATTAAGTGGTTTAACTCCTTAAAATCCAAAAAAGCGAAGTTCACACAGTTTGACATTGTCGATTTTTACACGTCGATCTCAGAGACCCTCTTAAACAAAGCGTTGGACTTCGCTATCACTTATACCACCCTCGATGGTTTAGACAGGGAAATCATCGCTCACTGCCGGAAAACCCTCCACTTCAACGACGGAGTAGCCTGGGCAAAGAAGTCTACAACTTCAGACCTATTCGACGTCTCCATGGGATCGTTTGACAGTGCTGACTTGGTTGGCCTATTTATCTTAGACATATTACGTGTTAGATTCCCGGACTTCCACACGGGAATATACCGTGATGATGGACTGACTTTATCGAGCCATAAAAGTGGTCACGACCTCGACCGGTTTAAAAAAGAGTTAGCTTCTACCTTCAATGAGTTAGGATTTAGGATAACATTAGCCACCAACCTCTCTAGCGTAGATTTCTTAGACATTAATTTAGACCTTCGCACACACACCCACAGACCCTTCCATAAGCTAAACGAGAAACTCAATTACATTCACAAGGACTTATGCCACCCTCCCACTGTTTTTAGAAACTTCGTTAAGAATATCAGTACTAGAATCTCAAACCTCTCCTCTAATAAGGCTATCTTTGATAGAGCGGCACCCTACTATTACACGGCGTTAGCTAACAGCGGCTTCTCGCAACCTATCACTTACTCTCCCAATAACAACAACAGCAATAAGAAAAGTAAGCGTAACAATAGACAGACTATCTGGTTCTCTCCTCCCTTCTCACTCAACGTTAAAACCAATGTAGGAAAAACATTTCCAGCCCTCTTAGATAGACACTTCCAAATAGGTCATAAATACCGCTCCATCTTTAACCGACACAAAGTTAAACTAGGATACTCCTGCGCTAAGAACATGAAGGCCCACATCACCAGCAACCCCAGGAGCAACACCCCACCAGGGTGCGCTTGCCCCTTTCAACAGCAATGCAACACACCAGCTGTAATTTATGAAGCTGTGGTCACTTCCAACCGACCAAACGAACCACAGTAGGTCAAATCCTATGTGGGCATGGCGGAGGGCCGATTTAAGGAACGTTTCCTGAACCACCAGTCTACTTCCAGGTACCCGGACAGATGTTCATCTACGAAACTCGCGAGCCACGTATGGTCCCTCAAGGACTCAAGTATAGACTACTCCATTCAATGGAAAGCCATCACTAAGTCCAAGCCATACGCAAGGGGAAATCCGACGTGTGGCTTATGTATTGACGAACGAATAACTATTCTAAAGAGATTACGCAATAGTGATTGCCTAAACACGAGAAATGAATTTTTCACACGTTGTCCACACGTCGCCAAACACCTATTACATAACTACAAGGCTCCGGACTGATTCTTTGTAATTTTATTTTCAAGCTAAAAACTTTTCGGACTTTCGCAGTTATCTCCCTTACACCTCTCGCACGCAGTCTAGTATTGCCTGTGTAAAGTGACAGGGTTTCTGCACATGCGCGTTCGTACGGTTGTCCTTCCTGTTCCTATAACCATGCCCATTCCGAGCTGAGGATCCGCTAAGGTGAAACAATTGTTCTCGGTATGGTGAACTAACTGTTGTTTAACCACTTCTACCTAACTCGTCCCACTACGGATATTACGGACAAAGAGAGTAAGAAATGTGTGTGTATTGTGTGTGTGTGTGTTTGGTACACGTTTATCTATCTATCTATCTATCTATCTATCTATCTATCTCTGTCCAAAAGACAGAACTATATACACAGATTGACATCTCTAATGCCGGAGAATTGCTAAGAGATGCCAAGCAATATATAACTTTTGGGGAGAATGGCGCTGTTAGCATCACTTCTCCCAACAAATTGCGTAGAGACACTGTCCTGAAAACCATAGTTTTTAGGACAATCTCAAATACCACCAGAAAACCAGCTCAATTAACTCAAAACGAAATTGAGCTGGTTCTAAGAAACTCCATGAAGGACATTACCTTCATACAGAAGGGAAAACTCTTCGGGAGTTTATCAATAATAATGAAAGACCAATTGACGGCACAGAAATATTCTGTGTCGCCAATTGTGTCCCCCTCTGCACCTTTTCCCCCACATATATGGGAAAAAGGACCCCAAAAATAAAAGTAACAAATATCACACCAAATGTAAACATGTGGTGGATATTAACTGGTTTCATCAATTTTGATGAAGATACAGTAATTTCGGTAGGAAAGTCCTCTAGGGGCATATTCAACGGTACAAGCTTAGAAGTTCTGGTCCAAATGAGACCAGAACGGATAGCTAGTATACAACAACGTGTGCCTCTGGATGGAAATTCCAACATAAACATTTCTGTTGAGGGTAGGCGGCCTTCATGTTACCAGTGTTTAAGCAGTGGTCACATGAAGGCTTCCTGTCCTCAATTAACTGCATTAAAAAAGGCACTACTGCCGACACCCAACACAACAACACAACCAACACCACCACCACAACAGCAACAACACACAAAAATAACAAAAACAAACCAAACTGCAAACACAGTCCCACCCAACCCGTCCCCACCTAAAACAACTCCCAAAACACCGACAAGCACAACAGCTCCCCCAAACATACCCCTCCCCAATCAAACAGACACCACAACGGACGAAGCCCCCTAGTCATCACTCAGTGATGATGAGGGAGAACCCCTCCGCTCCAAAATAAAAAAGAAAAAAAGACATAACACGAACAAAAAGGCAACAAACACACAACCACCAACACAAACAACACAAACATTACAAACAAAAATCCCCCCTCCCGAAAACAAAACACTCCAAACACAAATACCCACAACAAAACGAAAACACACACAAGAACAACATACAAAAACTAACTCAACACAACAAAAATGTTATACATACATAAACACTGACAATAAAACCTCGTTGGAGGTCATCTCCAAAAACCCTTCCGTAGAAACCGAAGGAAAATATTTTACCAAATGTAAAGACAAACCAAATTTAAGGACACCTATAAGTCCTTAAAGGAAAACTTTGCTGAGGACGTGAGGAATATGTGTGTTTAACCAAAGAACCGCGTCCTCTTGAAACGTTTCCCCACCCCCACCCTACTAGACACCCCTCCCCACCAAACATCTCCGTCACGGTAGTGAAGGTGGAGCCTTCAGGCTGGTGGCCGCATATGCCCCATCCGGGACACCGCGGCCAGACTTCTTCAAACGTCTAGAGACTTTTCTGGGAACGTCCCGATCCTTGCTTTTAGTGGGGGACTGGAATGGGATCCTAGATGCACGTTGGGCTAAAGGAGGGTGTAACAGCCTCAAACAGTTAATCGGCCAATTTGAACTGGCCGATAGATATCGACTAGATTTTCCGACTGTGCCACTGTGGACGTGGACTAAACCAGCGGAACATCTAGATCGTACCTAGATAGGGTTCTAGTTAGAAATAAAGATAGGGACATGTTAAGCTGTCCACAAATGTTCATGGTTGCCTATTCAGATCACAAACTAGTGACCTGCATGGTCAACCTTGATAGAACCCATAGACAAGGACCCGGCTACTGGAAGCTGAACTTGTGGTTACCGACATGCAAAACCTACAGTAGACGGATTAGCACTTTAGTTAAACATCACTTGACAGGGGCCATTGTCAACAACAGATGGTGGTACTCTCTCGTTAGTTTTTAGTAAAGAATTAGCGTTAAATAGAAATAGGACCGAGAAGGAACTGATAGATAAAGTAGAAGAGGCAATTAGAGTGGAAACGTAGCCAGCGTGCTAGCAACGAGAACGGCCTTGGACCAGTTCTTCGACGCAAAGCACGAGGGCTGCGTTGTCAGAAGCAAAATACGTGCTCTGGGTAACGAGGGAGCCAAAGCTGATTAGCTGGGCCCGGGTGACGGAGGCAAAAAGTGGCAACAAGTCCACGATTCTGTCTTTGAAGGACCAAGACGGGCGCGTGATACGTGAGCCGAAGCAGATGTGCGCAGCCTTTCAGCGGCACTTTGCTCGACTGTTCGGACAGGGCGGCGCGCCGGGAGGGGCTATGGATTTCGGTCCATACCTCGACGGCCTACCGCGACTCTCGGACAGCGGGGCGAAGTTCTGCGAAAGGCAGATTTCAGCCGCTGAGATAGGGGACGCGCTGAGCCAATGCAGCAAATGCAAATCTCCAGGTCTCGACGGTCTCCCCTACGAATTTTACGTAGCAATGCCGGATTGTTCTCAGGTCTCCTGGAAGCGGTCTACTGCAACTGGCAGCAGAATGGGAGAATTTACAGTTCTGTGGCCAGGGGCGTAGTCACACTAGTCAGGAAGGACGAGAACAAGGGGGATGACATAGGCAACTTCCGACCCATAACTCTTCTAAACACAGAGTTACAGATTTTGGCCAAGGTGTTGGCAAAGAGGCTGGCGCTTGTCGTCGAAAACCTGGTGGGAGAAGCGCAGACATGCGCAATCCCGACCAGGTCCATACACGACAACCTCCACCTTATGCGATACATCATAGAGATGGTAGGGTGTAAACCCGGCTTCGGTGAGGCCCTGATCAACTTGGATCAGTCTAAGGCTTTCGATAGGGTTGACCATTTTTACCTGGATGCAGTGCTCGAGGCGGCAGGCTTCGGACCCGTATTCAGGGGCTGGATTGCTACAATGCACAACAGCAACATCTGCTCAAGGGTCAAGGTGAACGGCTACCTCTCAGAGCCGTTCCATATCACGCGATCCATTCGACAGGGATGCCCTCTCTCCTCCCTTCTGTACGTACTGACACTCGAGCCACTACTGCGGAAGTTGGAGCTATTGCAGGGCATCCCTCTGGAACCGGGACTGCGGAAAGTGGCGTCGGCCTACGCCGACAACGTTACAGTAATGGTGTCGAGCACCTCACAAATCGAGGAAGTTGGCACCTTACTGAAGGAATACGAAAGGTTCACAGGAGCGAAGCTGAACCGGGACAAGTCCATCGGTTTGCAACTCGGATCGTGGAGAGGCAGGCCGATGCCTTCCGATGGCGTCGTCGGACGCTGGACGGAAGAACCGGTAAAGCTGCTCGGGGTCTGGTTTGGTCCGGACATCCAGGTGGAGAAGAACTGGAACGAGATGACGGCCAAGGTGTTTGCACTCACCCAGAAGTGGGCCGAGTGCAAACTATCCTTGAAAGGTCGAGCGGAGGTGGCGAACACTTTTATAGCGTCCGTCATTTACTACCGCTTGACCGTCGTGCCTTGTCCAGCCAAAACGCTCGCCAAAATGCAGCGCGCGCTCTTCCAATTCCTTTGGAAGAAGCGAGCTCCTTTGGTGAGAAGATCCATCTGCTGCCAACACCCTTCAAACGGAGGGCTGGGGATGCCGTGGCTGACGATGCGCAAACACGCGCTCAGGATGCGGCACCTCCACGTATTACTCACCGGACAACCGGTGTGGTCCCCGTTATTGAGGCGAGCCTTCCCACGACTCGTCTCGCTGACCGAGCTGCAGTCCTGGGTCAAGCAAAGACCGAGGAAAATGGGCGACTGGCACATCGAATGTGCTCAGGCGCTCACAGCCCTCTGGCAGGCGGACCCGGCGATCAGTAGAGACTCCACTTCGTCATTCTATAGAGGGTTGGTCCGCAGCAAGTGCGACGACGCGCTCGGAGAAACTCTAGGCGTAGAGGAAGACGAACAGGCCAGTCTGTTCGGTAGAACCTTCCGCCCGGGACCGATGGACAACTTCCGAAAGTCCCTGGCCTGGCAGTACTACCGAGGAGCTCTACCAATTCGAGACAAGCTCTACAGACACGGGCGCCCAGTCAGGGACCCTTCGAAAAAGATCTGTCCTAGATGCGTGCGCGACGAGGAAACCGTCGCGCACGCATTTGTACACTGCCCGGGCGTTACCAGCATGCGGGGCTATGTAGAACGACTATTGTCGCGGGTGGGACCAATCCAGTTGACCACCGAGTCCATTGTCATAATCAAACCGCCGCCTTCCTTCGAAAACGAAGGAGAGGCGGTTTTCCTTTGTGTGATAGCTATGGCGAAAGAGGTTGTATGGTGGACGAGGTTAAAAGGACTGAGGTCAGACACCTTTCTCTCCGGCCAACAACTGATTCTTTTTTTCAAATACCACTTTGGAAGAAGAATCAGGATGGAGGGAGAGGTGCTGTACCCCAGCAAGTTTTATGAAAGGTGGGTGAAAGTGGCGAGAATGGCCCGAGTGAATGGGCCTTCTCTCTATATCAGCCTGTAGGTTGAGGAAAAGGAGGAGGAGAGGAAAGGAGTACAAACTCTTCGTACTCCTGGAGATGAGGGTTTCACATTTTTTCGGGGGTATGTGTTACCCATATGTAATGTCTCCCCCTATTGGGGAAAATCGACTAACTTTTTTAATTGCATTTGTGATAACATTTTACACGTTTTTATTGTATGTAAACTTTCCCCTTTGTATTTGTCCCCTTCTTTTGTGCCCCTGTGGCTAATAAAGAAACATATCTATCTATCTATGTATCTCTCAATCTCCAACAGGCGAACTACTTTTCTGTGGCCCGTGGTAGAACCAATATTTCATATTGCATTATAACTGATGAAAATAAGGCGGTGAGCGGTGAGTTGGTGGAATCGTTAGCATATCTGGCGAAATCCTTAACTGTACTTCTTCCGTTTTTACGTTCTGAGTTTAAATTCCGCTGATCTCAACTTTGCCTTTCATCCTTTTGGGGTCGATGAATTAAGCACCAGTTGTGTACTAGGATCGATGTAATCAACTGAACCCTAAACCTCAAATTTCATGCCTTGTTCCTACAGTAGAAATGATTATAACTGGTGAAAATCTTCACCCACCACCACGTTTGGCCCACTGTTCCTCTCCTCCGGGACGTAATGGTCCTTTTGTGTCCTTGAGTTTGAGATCCCTCTTCTACACACACACACACACACACACATATATATACTTTACTTTTTTTCTTTCTCTGGACTACGCCCATGCTGGAGCATCACCTTGGTAAGTTATGGGGACGTCAACAAACCAACAAGCATTGGTGGGAGGGCAATCACAAACGCAAAGACACACACAGACATATATACATATATACGACAGGCTTCGTTTAGTTTCGGTCTATCAAATCCACTCACAGGGCTTTAGTCGGCCCGGGCAGTGGGACTGAACCCGGAAACATGTGGTTGGGAAGCAAGCTTCTTTTCACACTGCGCGCACATACACACACATATATATATATATGTGTGTATAATATATATATTATACACACACACATACACACACGCATATATATATATATATATATATATATATATATATATATATATATATATATATATATATATCCTTACAGACTTGAATATAAATGCATGTATATATACAAATGTTTAAAGGCATAGCTATATACATACGTAAATGTATGTATATACGTATGTAGATTTATATATATATATATGTATGTATGTATGTATATATATATATATATCATCATTATCTTACGGGGTCGATAAAATAAAGTACCAGTAATGTACTGGGTAATTGCTGGCCTTGTGCCAAATGTAGAAACAATTATCTATAAAAGGCAGATTGTTGTTGTTGTGTGTGTGCGCGCGCATGTTCCATGTTTATACATTTGCACAATTTCAAACCGATTCGACTCAAAGTCTGTAAGAATGTAGTAAATGGTCTAACTTAGGTCAACGACTATTTATTTCATTCCCACTCACCCACAATTACGGAAATAATTGATAAAACTAAATATATGGCGCTTTACCCCTCTAATACAATCTGATTTACTCTACCTACGTCCATACATACTGCAACCTTCTCTTATATACGCTTATAAACCAACTCCTTAATAATTTCCTTTAGAGAGAGAGAGAGAAAAAATAAAGGAGGTAGCCAGAGAGTGAGAGACAGAGACAAACGTTAAATACATGACACTTACATCTCTTATATACGCTTATAAACCCACTCCTTAATAATTTCACACAATTACATTTTGTGTATAACATATTTACACGTTTATTGAGTGAAAAAAAAAACCACATAGGGATTTTTGGCCAAACAACTTCACATTGCTGACAGAAGCGCGCTTTGAACAAACGGTGAGTTATTTATTTGCCTTTTAGAATATAGTAAATGGTCTAACTTAGGTCAACGACTATTTATTTATTTCAAAATCACCCACAATTACGGAAATAATTTCCTCTCTCTACTCCACATAAAAATCGAAAAAAAAAATACATGCTCACACACAATTACATTTTGTGTATAACATATTTACACGTTTATTGAGTGAAAAAAAAAACAAATAGGGATTTTTGGCCAAACGACTTCAAATTGCTGACAGAAGCGCGCTTTCAACAAACTGTGAGTTATTTATTTGCCGTTCGTTCTCCAACTTTTCCCCCTGCGGAACGCAGACAGTTTTCAGCCTTATACTTTCAAAGGCAATTTTGCTGTAGAAGTAACTTTCACCCTTTCTTTTTCACATAAAATGCCACCTAAAAAGAGAAGTCGCCTCGGTCGCCATACCGCGTCAGCGGCGGCGCAGAGGGCGATTAAAGCAAACGAGCCCCCCCCCCCCCCCCCGAAACTGCTTTAAGACTTTCACAGAGCGCCTTACGTTCAGCGGAATGCAGAGCTGCTGAAAGTTTTCAACAACGCACCGCATACCTAGCCAAGATGGCCTCATACGACGCCTCGAGACGTGCTGCGATGTGCGATTCGGAGCGGGCGATACGTCATTCCCCCCCCCCCCCCCCCCAAAAAAAAAACCGCTTCTACTGCTACTTCCAGGGCTTCAGAGGGCCCGGAACAAAGGTCGACTCGCCTGAATAGAAACGCTGCTGCTACTGCTGCTTCTAGGGCTTCTAGGGCTTCTAGGGCTTCAGAGGACACTTTTGAAAGGGACGTGCTGCTCAGTCTTCAAAACATGCTTCATGAGCACAACAGTTATATTCGCAGTTTCAAATACGCATTGGAAACAAATCCTTCACCAAACTTTACCATTGTCATCGATGCTGACAAAAGACCTTCTGGGGAGCACGCTCGCCGTTATAACGCTCCTTCGTGCAATGAAGTGACCGTAGTTATCCATGGTGAACAGCACAATAAGCGAGACATAGTTCTTCAAAGCCGTGACAGTGGTCTTCGACGTATTAATGAGACGCATCGTTCATACGACGCCCTGCAGTACTCCCTTCTTTTGGCATACGGAGAAGACGGGTACCATTTCGGCATTCCTCAACGCAAACCAAACGAGCCCACTTCTGCGACATCTAAAACTGTTTCATGCATGGTTTTATACTCATACCGCTTCATGACGAGGCCTAACGATTTCAGCACCCTGCACAGGTCACGGGAACTGTTTCACCAGTTTGCAGTTGACATGGCTGCAAAGGTGGAGTCGGAGAGACTGTGCTTCATAAAATTGAATCAGAGGCAGCTGCGAGTAGACTCCTACATCCATTTGCGTGACGGCATCAGGAATGACACTGACCCCCGAAACATCGGCAAAATGTGTATTCTCCCCTCAACCTATACAGGGGGGGGGGGGGCGGTACATGCACGAGCGAACACAGGACGCTATGACGTTCGTTCGGCATTATGGGCGCCCCGATTTATTCATCACGTTTACGTGTAACCCAAGTGGGTTGAGGTTACGCGGGAACTTATCCCAGGGTAGCAGTACTGCCACCGGCATGATATTATTGCCAGGGTTTTCAGGCAGAAGCTGGCTAAGCTAATTGATCTAATAAAAAAAGAGAAGGTTTTCGGGTCTGTTAGGTGCCACATGTATACTGTTGAGTGGCAGAAGAGAGGGTTGCCACACGCGCACATTTTGGTTTGGTTGGTCACCAAAATAGACCCTACAGTTATAGATGACGTCATCGCAGCAGAAATACCGGACCCCGTTGTTGACCGGCAGCTGTACGATATTGTGCACGGTCCATGCGGTCCCGGTTTTCAAGAGTTCTCTTCATGCCACAAGGACCATGTGTGCACTAAACGATACCCAAAGAGGTTTGTTGAGGAGACCCAGACCGGCGGCGACGGATACCCACTGTATAGACGAAGGCGGCTTGAGAACGGTGGTTTCACTATGACGTTACGGGGTCATCAAGTTGATAATAGGTGGGTGAAAACTTTCAACGCTCATATAAATGTGGAGTTCTGTCATTCAGTGAAGTCGATAAAGTACATATGTAAATATGTTAACAAGGGTTCCGACGCTGCCATGTTCGGCCTTCAAAACGACAATAGCAGGGACGAGTTCTCGGAGTACTTGGCAGGTCGATATATCAGCAGTGGTGAAGCCTTTTGGCGGATATTCGGGTTTCCACTTCACCAAAGGCACCCCGCCATCATACAACTAGCGGTTCATTTGGAAAATGGCCAGCGGGCTTACTTTACTGAACAGACTGCTGCTCATTTGGCGGCCAATCCAAAAGAAACAACTTTGACTGGTATTTTTACGCTTTGCCAACTTGACACATTTACAAAAACACTTTCATATCCTCAGGTCCCGTCCTACTATGTGTGGTCAAACAACACTTGGGTGCGTAGGAAGTCAGGTCAGGATGTTGAAGGACATCCTGGTGTCAAGTTTGACAGTTGTCTAGGAAGAGTGTACACTGTACCTCCCAACCAGCATGAGTGTTTTCACCTGTGCCTTCTCCTCCATGAGGTTTTTGGCCCACAAAGCTTTCGAGACATAAGAACTGTTGACGGTGAATTATGTGATACTTTCCGGGAAGCCTGCTTTAGGCGTGGCCTTTTGGAGGATGATTCACAATGGGGCGCCACTATGGCAGAGGGCGTTTTGTTGAAATCTCCTAAAAGACTAAGATCGCTTTTCGCTATTCTACTATGGTGCGACTTGGGTGATCCGGCCTCTTTATGGCTTAGCTACAACGATTATATGTCTGAAGATTTCCTGCGTCACGCTCAGTTGCTAAACCCATCGATGGAGGTCGGGTACAGTGACCTCATTTACAACAGGGTGCTGCTTGAAATCGAAGATACTGTTCTCGATATGTGCGGTAGTGCGTTGGCTGTGTATGGCCTACCTTCAACAAACCGGGAAGGCGCAAACACTCTGTCTTCGGATTTGCTGCGTGAGACATCTTATACTGTTGACGAGCTTGCCCATTACATAGCGGAGAATGAGCCAAACCTCCTTCCAGAACAGAAATTCGCTTACAACTCTGTTGTTAATTCTGTCCGGGGCAAAGCTGGGGGGATTTTTTTCCTGGACGCTCCTGGGGTGACTGGGAAAACTTTTGTCACCAAATTAATATTAGCTGAGATTAGGCGAACAGAAGGCATTGCCTTAGGTGTGGCATCATCTGGAATTGCGGCTACTTTGTTGCCGGGCGGTAGGACAGCTCACTCCTATTTCAAGCTCCCGCTTGACTTAGCGAAGACTGAGACACCCACTTGCAACAGCAGTAAGAGCTCCGATCAGGCAGAAGGGTTCAGACGATGCAAGATTATCGTTTGGGACGAATGCACGATGCCCCACAGAGGTGCTCTTGAGGCGCTCGATAGAACTCTGAGAGACATCAAAGACTCTACGGTTCCAATGGAAGGCATAACACTTCTTCTTTCAGGGGACTTTAGGCAAACGCTTCCCGTTATTCCCAAGGGGACTAGAGCTGATGTAGTACGTGCGTGTCTTAAGTCATCCGTATTGTGGCTCCTGGTGAAGACTCTGAAACTTCACACTAACATACGTGTTCATATGCGAGGTGATATCACATCAGCAGCATTTTCTCACACTTTCCTTGCACTTGGCGAAGGCAAAACGCCCGGGGATGAATCTGATTACCTCTCTCTACCCCCCCCCCCCCCTAAAATTCGATAAAACTACATACATGCTTACAAACTTCCTTTAGGAATGCCGAAGAGAGAGAGAAGAAAGGGAGAGGGAGAGAGAGAGAGAGAGAGAGAGAGAGAGAGAGAGAGAGAGAGAGAGAGAGAGAGAGAGAGAGAACGTTTGTTTTTGAGTGTGGAACGGTCAAACATTTATTTACTTCAATGACAAAGAGAACTTATTACATTTCATACGAAACAACAATTATTCAAAAGCAACAGATAAATTTATTCAACAACAACAAAAAAATAGCGATAAATCTTTTTTAAAAACCCTCAACGAACGTGGAAGAAAGAAGTATCAGTTTATTTACTATACACAATAATATACTCTATGAGGTCACTAAACCTGCTAGAAACAGCAGCTAACTCTCCCCCATATCACACCCCTCCCTACTGTCTTAAATTTGGAAAGCATATCTTCTATGAAGTCACTAAACCTGCTAGAAACAGCAGCTAACTCTCCCCCTATTACACTACTCCCTACTGTCTTCAATTTAGAAAACATATCCTCTATGAGGTCACTAAACCTGATAAAAACAGCAGCTAACTCTCCCCCATATCACACCATCCCCTACTGTCTTAAATCTAGAAAACACATATCCTCTATGAGGTCACTAAACCTGCTAGAAACAGCAGCTAACTCTCCCCCATATCACACCCCTCCCTACTGTCTTAAATTTAGAAAACACAAATTAGACAACCATGCAGAACAACTCCATCGCAGCTCTGTTGTTCGGCTGGCATCGTCTACGCGCGTGTTGCGCAAGTACTGTGAAACAATAAATTTCAACACTTTTTTGCACAGAGATAATATCCATAGGCGAAACTACAATTGTCACTGCTGGCGCAGCTCCTGTTTCGGCAGTCCAGGTCTGTAATTCATTCACCCAGTGCCTGGCAGACAAAAAAGTGCTGCCATAAAATGTGTGGTGCAACCTAACTTTGGTAACTTACTCACTCCGAGCAACGCCGAGCTTTAATGGTGGTATATATATATAATATATAATATATATATATATATATATATATATATATATATATATATATATATATATATATATATATATATATATATATATATATATATATATATATATATATATATATGTATATTTATATATTTATATATTTATTTATATTAGATATGTAATAAACATTAGTTATTACATAACTAATAAGCTCTGTAGCCTTCATAGAGCACTCTTTTTTCCTGTACCTTTCCTACGGAAATACTTCATTTATATATATGTATATAAATCTACATACATACATATATACATGCATATATTTACGTATGTATATATATACATGCATTTATATTTAAGTGTGTAAGGATGTTGACATGATTTATGTTGTTGTTTTTTTGGTAAGGAGAAAATTTTTGTCTCCAGATTTTATTACCTAGGGAGATTAAATACCACAGCTCTGGCTGAAAGTTGACCAGCTTCTCAACCTCATCAAACACTAACGCCGGCCTGTGTGTGTATATATGTGTGTATGTATGTATGTATGTATGTATGTATGTATGTATGTATGTATGTATGTATGTATGTATGTATGTATGTACGTATGTATGTACGTATATATGTGTATGTATGTTCGTTTCACCACCATTGCTTCGTTTTGTTGTCATTTCTGTTGAAGTTGTTCTTGTAACTGTTGTAAAAGTTGTCGTTGTCCTTATTTTCATTTTCTTTGATTTCTTTTGTTTTTTCTTTATCTCCCTAGGGAATTCGTTGACAAGCTTCTTTTATTTATTTTCTTCGTTTTCTTCATTCAAATGCATTCACACTGGTTGTGTAAGAGACGTACAAATATGACTTATAAAACTTACCAAACTAAAGGGGGTTCCAGCGCCCCTCTAGCGCCCCCCAAATCTTCAAACGCTCCCCGAACGCCCCTTGCTCCAAAATGCCCCCTGGAGCTCCGACCTCCCCCCGCCCAGGGGGGGGGGGGGCAATATGCAACTCGTTGAGAACCTTTGTGTTAAACTAATGCATTAAAGGGAAATAATTTTTATCTATATGGAAGAGTTATTTAACTTTCTGGATAAGTTAAAAACGTCACTACTTGGAAATAATGCACAAGGCTAGCAATTTGTGGTTGTAGGCAATGTCGACTATATCGACCCCACTACTTTCTGGTACTGTATTTATCTACTCCAGAATTTGAAAGCAGACCATAGAGGGCCGTAATAAAATACTGCAATGCATTTCATCGGACGCACTAACGAATCTGCCAATCCACCGCCCCAAAAATTAGAAATAACTATAATGCCTTGAGTACTGTATGTAATGTTGTAGAAGACTAACAATGTGAGTTTTTTAAAGTTAAAGTTTGTCCCAAGCCGGAGGCTCATAAGACTTGTACTTATCCTGGTTTCAACGGCGTTAAGCGACTGAGAGCACAAGACGCGCCCTAGGAGGACAGGAGGACAGTCTATCGCATGTTTAGTCCCCAGCTACTGCTGGCACTCATTTTCAGCTGAGTGTACAGGAGCAACGTGAAATTAAGTGTTTTGCTAAAGAACACAATACACCACTTGATCTAGGAATTGAATCCATGACATTCTGATCGTAACAATGTAAACACATGGCTAATAGTCAAAACATACTGTTACTAGTTTAGACACAGTTTAGACGCTACTTTTGACCAACATAGAAACTGACCAAAACTTTATTCTTTACTTCATCTAACAATACAATTGCACAGAAATAGTTTTACGCTTTTAATTCTTATAAGAGAAAGATCTATTCCATTCCATTCATCCTCTGTTAGATGAACCCCAACGTAACGACTTATTTATATTTGTCGTAGGACTACCTATCCACGCTGGTCACTTGTGGGTTAGACGGGGTATTTTCGTGATCGGTGGTGATCCATGGTCATTGGTCTTTCGGCGAAATTTAAACTGAGGGCACAAAAGTGCCGGATAGATGACGCAAGGCCTCTCGTCTAATGTGTGTGATAAAGCTGGCTCAATATATTACAGGTACAATCTATCTGATGGGCTTCTACACTTTCCGACTAAGTCCTGGGTCCATCCGAGGAGCTATAGTCGTGGACAGTTGACTACGTAATGTAATCGAGGACACACACGCACACACACAAACAGATGTATATACAAGCACGTCTATACATACGAGCAGATACATATCCACGCATACACAAATACACACACCCCGTGTAAAGTCATCCTTATATATGCGTTTGTGTGTATGCTTGTGCATGTATATATGCGCGCGCGCCTCGTCTCCCTCCACTACTACCACAACTGCCACCACCACCACGTAATCTTACTAACAAGTAATTACCACTCACCATCACCACTGCATTCCTAAACTTCACTACTACGTCAGCACCACCATATTAACAAGCAAGATCACCATCATCATCGTCATGTGCTAGCCATGTGTTACGAGTCAAGTCAGTTAATTGGCTTAATAAGCCAGGTTAGGTAAAGGTGTGTCTACAAACTCACAATCACACTCAGACACAAACATAGCTGCACCGACACGCTTACATATATACTTGCATACAAGCTCCAGTGCCTACATACGCACGCACACATATACATACTTACATACACACGCATATATACATACAACCACACACACATGCACACACACACACACACACACACACACACACACACACACACACACACACACACACACACACATACACACATATATATAACTACATACACACGTATACACATACACACGTATACACATACATACATACATACATACATACATACATACATACATACATACATACATACATACATACATACATACATACACAGAAACATGATATCATCTGTTGACAGTCATATATTTACCTGCAGTGCTGTTGTCAGCAATTCAAAATATGGCAACTTATAACAACTCAGCCATTACCTAAAACTGCCACCACCACCGCCACCACCAACAACACACCACGAGCAGCAGGATCAGCAGTAACAGCAGCAACAATAACAGCAACAACAAAGGTAACATTTACAACAGCTAATTGCATACCTGTCAACTCTTCCTGTCCGACGGGGAGATCTCCCACCCACTTTGGGGTGGGTGCGAGATGTCTTATCTTGTGCGAAAATTGGTATAGTTTTTATTATGTAAAATCTCTCCATTTTGCCCCCTTTCTTCCCGTTTTAGGACACTTTTTTTCATGGTACTCCCCGTTTGGATTTTAGAGGTTGGCAGGTCTGTAATTGAAACATCCTTGTTGTTTATTCAGCATCAAATTTTAGTGTATTGGTTTTGCTTTTTTTCTTCTTTTTCTAAATACAATATATTTTCTAAATATATTATAAATATAAATAATATGCCTAGGGTTCTGCTGCTCGCCAGGTCAAAAAGGGCAAACTGTCCAAGTATCGGCCACTCACTGATAGGTTTGTGGTAGAGC
>OZ024741.1:297682288-297689788 GCA_964016885.1 Eledone cirrhosa
AAAGATTACAAGCAATAAATCCGAGCATTTATTAACATAAAATTAAAAGTCATATATATATAGACATATATATATAAAATAAACACATCAAACAATTACAGGGGAAAATTTAAAAAGTATCCCCTGTAATTGTTTGATGTTTATTTATATATATATGTCAATCGACTTTTAATTTTATGCTATATATATATATATATATATATATATATATATATATATATATACACACACACACAATCTAAGGATAGATCATCGAATCGATACAAATAGGTCTGCTCGACCAGGTTTGACCTGGGGTTAAACAACAGTGTAACGCAGAAGTTTTGAACTTACCAAACTAGCGTTTCATTATTAGTTTTTTAATTAATTAATTTGTCTAATAAGACCAAAACAATGACAACAATCATAATTATTGTATTTTTATCTTGTTACAGCCAGGAACCGTTTCAGAAATATCTCATAGCTGTATGGAGAAGAGACTGTTTAAGTTAAGTCACTGAATAAAACACATACAACAACAGCAACAACAAGGTGGTAACGCAACGTGATCACGCGGTTAGGTCTGCAAGAAATAACAGTCAAATTCTCTTAAGTCTGAACTCATCATATTGAAAAGAGAAAAGATACACTAGTTCCGGATATTATTAAAATGACAGGATGGTCTCAGCTGGAATGTCTTTTATCATAGATCTACTCAATTGAAATTGATTTGAGTCTAAACATTAGCAACAACAGCCGCAACAGCAATATCAATAACAAGGACAACAGCAACAGTAATAGCAAAAACAGCAGCAAGAACAAGTACGTCTACAACAACAGCAACAACAATAGTAATAACAAGGACCGCAGCAACAACAACTATAATAGCAATAGTAATTATAGCAGCAGCAGCAGCAGCAGCAGCAGCAACAACAACAACAACAACAACAACAACAACAACAACAACAACAACAACAACAACAACAACAACAACAACAACAACAACAACAACAACAACAACAACAACAACAACAACAACAACAACAACAACAACAACAGCAGCAACAACAACAACAACAACGACGGCAACAACAATAACAACTACAGCAACAATAAATAGTAAACGGTTTTTAACGTCGTCTTCAACATTATCTTTATCATCATCATCAACATCAATATCTCCATCAACATCATCGTCATCATAATCGTCAAGTGTAACAACAAAACAACAATAACAACAGTAATGACAATCAGTTGCTATTTCTATCAAGTACCACCACCAAGATTAACATATATTCGTCAAAAACAACAGCAACACTAGCAACAACAACCACAACAATAACTACTTCAATACCAACACAGTAAAAGATTACAACAATAACTCGTTCAGACATCACTTTCTAGTTCTTTTCAAATCTCTTTATTTATTTGTTTAACTTATAGACAAACTAATATATATATATATATATATATATATGAGCATCTCTACAGCAATAACTACAAAAAGCTTAAAGGTTTACCGGCAATACCAAAAATAACAACAACGTTATCATCAGTGTATCGGCAGGCACAACAAAATCCCAGCAATAAAATCGATGGAACATCGAAGTAAAATATATATGTTGGTGCAGATCTGAAATCAAATGAATATACACTGACCCGCAGACACTGTTTTATATATTCACATACATAATCATACAGAGACATAAATACACACACTCAGCCACCAACACTTATATATATATACACACACACAGAGAAAGAGAGAGACAGAGACAGGGTTTCAACTAAGTTCGTGTACGCGTTATCAATTTATATATGTATATAAGACCCTCTCCCTGCTATATCAAGCGTTAACCTAATATATACCTTCCATATACTGTACCGATTGTGTTGTTATTTCTGTTTGCCTTTTACATACATACATACACACACACACACATATATATATATATATATATATATATATATATATATACACACAAATAAAGATTCAGCGAGAATCGCTATTCGGCGGGCAGGAAAGGCGAAACGAAACGCAAAAAATCAGAAATGACACTGGCAAAGTGCTCAATAGTTAAAAACCAGAGCTAAACAATGTGTTAAGAAGCCATACAAAACTGAAAAGGTGGTCAAGAAGGCATTAACCACCCAAGCCAAAAAAACAAATCAAGCTAAACAAGTCAAAACAAATTAAATGATAAAAAAAAAAATATATATATATATAGTACCAATTTATAAATACATATACATACATACAAACAGGCGTACATAAATACTTTATATACCTTCAGATAACCTACAAAGTGTATAGAGTTAGAAACAAGACACGCGTAGTGCAGATATTGAACGCGTAATTGATACTCACACATGTATAGTAAATACAGCCACATTGTGCCCACCCTTATAAACAAAGTACATTTGTACAGAGACATATATCAATACATGCACACACGTCTACATATATACCTTTATGCTGTTCTAGATATTTATAAAAGTACGTTTATAATGAATAGAAGAGAGAGAAGACATTCCGTCTTCGATTACAAGAAATATAGAGAATTTGAAACAGGTATTAGATACAGAGAATATCAGTATGTATAGCGTATTGTATATTATATATATAGCATATCAGGATTTATAACTTATCAGGATGTATAGCTTATTGTATATATATATATAGCATATCAGGATGTATAACTTATTGTATATATATAACATATCAGGATGTATAATTTCGAAGATACAGAATATATCAGATATAGCCCATATCAATTGAAATAATCGAAAATTTCGACAACTCACTATTCGTTATAATTTTGCTATCTTATATTTAAAGCTTACATCTCTTTCCAGCAATCTCAGAATAAAGATAAATGTCTGAAGCATTAGGTTAGGTTCTTCAGCTTCACTGCAATTGAACTTTTAGAACGTTCATAGTTGCATAAATAACATTACAAATTGTTTATAATTCTTACAGAATGAAAATATAAACACATATATGAATACAATTAATTATTGCTAGGGACCTCACAAATGTAATGCACAAAAATATATGATCAAAGCGAGAGAAAAAGAAAAGGAAAGGAGAAAAATAAACAAAGATAACTATTAATTCACCACCAAGTGCAACAATTGGTTGCACAACACATTACAAGGGTCAACGGAAAATTTTGAGGCAAGCCAACACGCTGACAGTATTACCGCAGGTGATGGCGAGGCTAAGGCGCTGAAACAACCAGGCAATCTTCTAGATCTCTATCATATGTATAATGTATTTCTAATTATACAATCTGTCGAAGTTAACATTCGTGTGTATTTTAAACTTGACTTTATTTAAAAAGAATTTTTTTTTCGTAGTTAATGCGTTGTGATAAATGTCTATTGTGAATGGAAAACAAGTTATCGCGATTTGGGTTTAAAAAGAAAGGAAGAGAGGTAAACGAGCAAAAATAAAACGAAAGAACCAGTTAGTAATTAGCACACTAGAAAACAGTTTTTATTCATCAAACCATTCACACTTTTATCCTTTCATTTTGGTGAAAACAAAGGATTCGAACTAGGTTCACATGAACAGTGTTGAACTTCCATCGGTTCCGCCGACTATTGTTCCAGTCATTTGAACAACGGAATAACCAGTACATGAAATTAACTTAAAAGTGACTGAGCATTTCAGACGCATGTACCATTATACAATTCTCAGGGAGATTCAGCGTCACATGGTACGAGACAACGCTGGACCTTTGAATTTACAAATACATTTGTTAGCTAAGTGGATTCGTGCAAAGTGAAATAAAGTGTCTTGTTAAGAACATAGTGCGCCTAACTTATTAAACCAAGCGCCTTCATTCTTCTGAACACTGAGACATGTACATCCAAATAATTTAACTTTTTACTGTCGTTGTTGGTGTTATCTCTCTCTTTCTTTCCTTCACTCTCTCCCGCTCTTTTTCTCTCTTCGCCCCCCCCCCCCCTCTCGCACACACACAAACACACACATACACACACGCACACACAATTTTTGTTATACTATCCTTCCCTTCGCCGTTTCCAGCAAAGACTTGGAGGACTTTAATGGTATATTTACGTCCATTTCAAAACACGGTACAATTTTGCACACATACGATACGAACAAACAATATTTATAACCAAAAGATGTTGATATATTTTCGGCTGAATCATTCAAATTATTCATATAAAATCGGATGCATGTATGTATTTATGAACCACCAATAATGGATATCGTAGAAATATCCTGTATGACAACAAAGCAAAATTGTTGAATCTACAATTTTTGTAACGTTAAAAGAATGGAGATTGAGCATTATTCTATTAAATGGATTTCATGAATTTAATGTTTACAGTGGAAATATATTTACATATTTATATGCTTGTAATATCGTTGACAACAGTGTAGCAATACGAAATAGAAACGATATAACAGCAATGTAAAATCAAGACTGTAACACACACACACACACACACACAAACCACACACACGCACACAATCACATATACACACATTTATATATACATATTTATATATACATATATAAAGACCTTTTGTTTATACATACATACATACATACATACATACATACATACATACATACATACATATCGTTCATTCTTTCATACGTTAATAACTAATAACAAATAAAACTGAAAACCTTATACAAGAAGTAAAATAGAAAATGACTCCAATATAGGACAGCTGTGAAGGTGTCTTATAACAATTGCAGAGAATAATATTTGCTATGAGGCCAGAGTTAACGTGGCCGACTGGTAGTCGAGTTTACTCAGCGATATGTAAGTATAACAAATTGTTTTTTACTAATTGATACTGAAAAAAACATTTTCTTTCAGAACATGTATTATTGTCTCTCGATGGATCTCCGTTGGTTTTGACGATGAATGTTCCAGTTGGTCAATCAACTGAGCAGTCTGTTTATGAAAGTAAGGTGTAAGTGGCTGAACATTCAACAGGCATATGTACCCATAACTTAATTCTCAAGTAGATTCAGTGTGACACAGCACGCGACAAGACTAGTTACAGTTACAGTTCATCCGCTGTGCTTCCAGTTTCCCTCGTCCCAATTTCACTCAGAAGACATGGGACCATCTGTGGCTATGATAAATGACTATTGCTCAAGTTGCCACAAAGTGGAACCTAATGGCTGCAAAACGAACTTCTTAACCATTAAGCCATGCTACGTCTACAATATGAAATCAGTACATCTTTCCAAAATGGCTGACTGAATACGTATGTGAATTTTTCTCATTTTTTCCCCGTTCTTCCCACTTCTTAATCTCTTTATAGTTCATCTTTTATTTCTCATTCTATCTTCTGATGAATGACGAGTGTCCGAAACATTAAGACTCTTTTCCTATTATTTCAAGCGCTAAACTAATATATTTCTTCATTGTACTGTGTCGTTTGCTTTGTTATTTCTATTTGCTTTTTACAACTCCCCCACACAACACACACAAACCCCTCACCCCACCCCCCATATATATATATACTTCGTCTTTGTATTTGTTTTGCAAGATTTCTTATCTGAAAACGCGTTTTTAAACAGATATTGTTGTACTTTAAGAGAGTCATGCTGCCAATAAAAACATATACACCTGTTGGATTTCACTTCAATTTATTATTAACTCCCAGTCGGTTAGTTTAATAACCGGATGGTTGTTTGATTGTTGATTGTCAAAGCTTTTTCATCACATATTCTGTGACTTCCTCAGTGACAACTTTTGTTGTTATTTTTTGTCTCTCCTTTCTTTCGTCCTACACCATCTTGTTTTTGTGAAGGGTGGATTGGTTTGAATCTAGAAATATTAACTTGCTCAGAATTCGTAAAGAAAAAGAACAAACAGTATTGTTTTCGCACTCCACCCAGCTGACAGAATACGGAATTTAGATAAAGATCTGTTAATCTGGTTCATGTTTAGTAACTAAACTATATATAGAAGTAAACATGTGGTCGGGTTAAGGATATAAAGCTGGTGATAATCACAACTATTTATTTACAGAAAGACAACAGAGGACAACAGCTTTTCGTATCCAACGTCTAGCAATGGAGATTTAATGTCAATCGAAGCGACATTTATAATATGATTACGTGATTTCTATTATTACCATGACCACAGCAAAGGAATCGATCACAAATAACAAATATTTACTTGAACGACTTTTTACTCTCTCACTCTCTCTCTCTTTTTTTTCTACTCTCTCACACCCTCTCCTCTCTCAATCTGTCTCACTCTCTCATCCCCTCTCCTTTCTCTCCTCTCCATCCTCCCCTCTCCTCTCTCTTTCTCTCGCTCTTTTCCCCATCTCTCTTTCTCCCTCTCTCTCTTCTCTCCTCCTCCCTCCCCATTCTCTCCCTTTCGCTCTCCCTCCTCCTTTCTTATTCTCTGAACATGAAAATCTTTGTTGAAATATTTCGCACTCCACTTCACTCCCATAGTGTTAATCTTTGTCTCCCTGTCTTTTGCTACTCTTCTATCTTTATCTGTTTTCCCCCCAGGTTTCAATCTTAGGCTAAGCGTTTCCTGAAAATGTGCTCCGAATTATTTTGGATTAGAATACCGACTAGAGAACACGTCTAGCCACAATTCTCACTTAGCGGAACATAATATTTTGCCTGATGTAGAGAAGATATCCAACGACAGGCAAAAACAAGTATCTCATTAAACAAGTTACCATTTCTGCCTGTATTTTATTTGTAGTAAGGAATGTTATTAAAGTAATATCACATAAAATTTATTGTTCTTCTTTAAATCCCGGGATTAAGGTAGCCTTCTGGACAGAGCAGTCTGAGGTCGAGCAAATTTATTATATTTTGATATCATGGCCCGCCGAAGAGACACTGCATTGCAATGTGACCTGCACACCCCAAAAGGTTGTCGACCCCTGATATATATCATCCACTTCTTCTTCTTCTTCTTCTTCTTCTTCTTCTTCTTCTTCTTCTTCTTCTTCTTCTTCTTCTTCTTCTTCTTTTTCTTCTTCTTGAGAGGGTCGTGGGGGAACAGTCCCCAAACATTCCTTCCTATCAAAAACAACCGTCTCCAACTGATCCGGCTGGATCCCATCATCCAAATATAAATTATAATTTTAAGAAAAGGTTCAAATCGGACGATGTGTTGTGTTATATTGTTTGGTAGTAACTCCGTTATTGACCGATGGAAATGACGGTGGTTCAACCACACACAGTAACCCCGTATTGTATGAGATGTATTAATTCGTTGGCTGGTTATTGTATAAAGTATACGTTGTCACATAGGCTATGAGCTGTGTCGAGCAATGTTGTTGTTTTGTTTGTTTGTTTTTATTGTGTGTAACTCTATGAACCATAGCATGTTTCTGTTTTTGTTCATATGGCTGGTAATATTTTCACTTCATGGTTCACATCCTGTTTTTATAGTAAGGCTTAAGAGTGCTGAGTTAGTAAAATAGATGAACTTTTCATTATTAAGGAGATGTTATGTATCAAATTAAATACATATACACCAGGT
>OZ024741.1:297697288-297699788 GCA_964016885.1 Eledone cirrhosa
TATTTTGCTGACCTGGACACATACGTGGACTGACATCTTTCCAAGAATTGAGAACAGTAAACGGTCAAGTATGTGCCACTTATCGTGAAGCTTGCCAAGAATTAAATCTTCTTGAAAATGATGGACATTGGGACACTTCACTCGCTGATGCATCGAATACTGCTCGACCAAAGCAAATACGCACATTATTCTCAATAATATTGACAACGTGCTTCCCATCAAATCCAAAAGATCTTTGGGAAAAATATAAAGACTACATGAGTGAAGACATCCTACATCGTTTGCGTGCAACAAATCAAAATATGAATATTCAATTCACACAAAATGTGTATAATGAAGCATTGGTTTCCATTGAGGTCATATGTTTAGCAATCGCTAACAAAACATTGGTACAATTGGGAATGCCTGCGCCGAATCGATCTGTAAACGACATTTTCGATCGTGATTTGCAACGAGAAACAAACTTTGATGTCGCCGAATTGGGTACATTTGTTCAAACGAATCTTCCCAAATTGCTACCAGAACAACGCATAGTATATGACCAAATTATGCAGGCAATTATAAGTCAAAGCGGCGGATTGTATTTTATAGATGCGCCTGGTGGTACAGGCAAAACTTTTCTCATTTCACTTATTTTGGCAACTATACGATCAGAAAATAATATTGCACTGGCAATCGCATCATCTGGAATTGCGGCAACTCTTTTAGATGGTGGCCGAACAGCACATTCAGCCCTGAAATTGCCATTGAATATGCAAATCGCTGAGACATCAACATGCAATATTACCAAAAATTCTGGTATAGGTAAAGTACTCCAATCATGTAAAATCATTATATGGGACGAATGTACTATGGCGCACAAAAAATCATTGGAAGCGCTTAATAATACGCTAAAAGATTTGAAAGGAAATGAACAGCTCTTCGGTGGCACACTCATTTTATTGTCTGGTGATTTTCGACAAACTATACCAGTTATACCGCGATCAACACCCGCTGATGAGCTTAATGCATGTCTCAAATCATCAGTTTTATGGCGACACGTACAGAAATTAAATTTAAAAAACAATATGCGTGTACAACTACAAAATGACGCATCCGCTGAACGTTTCACAAAACAATTGCTGGATATTGGGAATGGGAAAATGGTAATCGATGATTCCACAAAATGTATCACATTGCCAACAAACTTCTGTAGAATCACGGCAACCAGAGACGAACTGATTCACAAAGTGTTCCCAAATATTGCGCACCATTACAAAAATCATCAGTGGCTCAGTGTACGTGCTATATTAGCAGCCAAAAACACCGATGTCAATGCCATTAATTTCAGCATTCAAAACGAAATACCAGGCGAAGCGACAACATATAAGTCCATCGATACTGTAATGAATCAAGACGAAATTATCAATTATCCAATTGAATTATTGAATTCACTTGATTTGCCAGGCATGCCACCGCACATTTTAACATTGAAAATTGGCGTGCCTATCATCCTTCTCCGAAACATCAATCCACCACAACTTTGCAACGGTACCAGACTTTCAGTGAAAAAGACGATGAACAATATCATCGAGGCTACAATTTTAAATGGAAAATTTAAAGGAGAAGATGTACTCTTGCCACGCATCCCAATCATTCCAACAGATACGCCATTCGATTTCAAACGTTTGCAGTTTCCGGTGCGACTCGCCTTTGCAATGACTATCAACAAAGCACAAGGACAATCGCTACAAGTGTGTGGACTAAATTTAGAAAATCCATGCTTCTCACATGGACAGCTGTATGTGGCTTGCTCACGCGTCGGTAAACCTTCTGATTTATTCGTGTACGCACCAGAAGGAAAAACAAAAAACATTGTGTATCCAAAAGCACTTCAGTAAAACAAATTAAATGTTCTTATAACGAATTTTCTTTAAATTCGTCAGTCATTCAGTCATTTAAAGATAAATGTTAAAATCTAAAAAATAGAAACTAAATTACAGAAGTTTTTAAATAACGATTAAAATATTAATATTATTCTTTTCTAAATAAGCTTTTTAACACTGAGCGAAGCCGGGTAGCTCCGCTAGTATTTTATATATATGAATATGTATGTGCATGTACGTGTCTATGAGACACATTCATACAGACGCATTCATACACACACACACACACACACACACACACACACACATATATATGTGTATACAGAGATAAACACAGTACCATACACACGCACGCACCCTCGCCAACGCCACCACGTTCGCCACCACATTCGCACAGATTTATATATTGTAAATGTACATATTTCTAATCTTATTCACGATACCGTTTGAAGAGATTATCCAGATTATATATGAGTATAGCAGCAATATTGTTAATCCGATACCATTCCCCAACCTCTCGGCATTTAGACAACTACACGTGACACATTGACCTGAGATGTGTCTATAATTATGAATAATATAGTATGTGTATGTGTATGTATATATGTGTAATATATATATTAGAAAAAGAGGAA
>OZ024741.1:297712288-297737288 GCA_964016885.1 Eledone cirrhosa
GGTTTCTGTAAATCCTTAAACTGTACTCTATCAGCTCACATATAAATATATAAGACTTCTAGAATTCAGCGGACTGGAAATTTACTTCTTCAACGAGCTTCGTCCGAACGGATAAGATGGCTAAACTCAGGCAAAATAATGTATATATATATATATATATATATATATATATAAATATATATATATATATATATATAGTAATAATAGTAATAATAAATTTGAAGACTAAAATCTAAAGAGTGCTCGATAAGGATAAATATATATCAAATATATAAGAACCATGGAGCAAATATTTATTAAAATAACAGATTAAAGTTTAAGCAAAGAATCGCTGCTTTCACCCTTCACGGGATCTTCTGAAACTCCCGTTTATGTATATATATGTAATAGGAAAAAGTATGGCCCCGACGGCAGAGCTCAAGCCGTTTCGACGGCTATTTCTGGAGTCCAGAAATAGCCGTCGAAACGGCTTGTGCTCTGCCCTCGGGGTCATACTCTTTCATATATATATATATATATATATATATATATATATATATATATATATATATATATATATATATATATATATATATGTATACGTATATATATATATATATATATATATATATATATATATATATATATATATAACCAAAAGTTAAACAAGGTTCATTGATTAGTCAATGAATATAGTTTTACAATAGATTAGAAGCTCTCAACAAGGTTTTCCTAGACTGGAATTGAACCATCAGCACAGTTGAGGTATGTCATACATCAATTTATATATATTATCTGATGAGGACGTACTGAAAAAACAGCACAGTACCTCCGAAATATATATAATAAAATATATTTTGTTTACGTGAATGTCTATATTTATTAATATTTTGAATTTATATATATATATATATATATATATATATATATATATATATATATATATATATATATATAATTGTAGGAGGTGAGTTTTATTGTAGTACAATAAAGCAATGCAGATATAGGATAAGTAGCACTCTACAGTTTGTAGGACTGGATTATAAATAATATAAGATCAAAATATGGTTAAAAGAGTTCCATGTATTTTATTATGCGCATTTCAAAAACAAATATCATGTGATGACATTTGCGTTTTCATCAGATAAAATAGGGAGACATGATATGAAGGTTAAAAAACACTTGTGAATAGTGCAGTATTAAATCAACATATCCATATGTTGATTTAAATCTGCACTATTCACAAGTGTTTTTTAACCTTTATATCATGTCTCCCTATTTTATCTGATGAAAACGCAAATGTCATCACATGATATTTGTTTTTGAAATGCGCATAATAAAATACATGGAACTCTTTTAACCATCTTTTAATCTTATATTATATATATATATAAATTTTAGTACAGCATTAACGAAGCTTTAGGCTGCGGCAAAGCTAACGAATGCAGATTCGGAATGCAGCTTTAGCACTCGATGGAGAATAATACCTCAGAGTTATAACAATACGTTTAGACAGCTTTGCAAATCAAATATAGCGACCGGCAGTCCAGCCGCATTTCCATAGCAACGAAAAAAACTGAATATATATATATATATATATATATATATATATATATATATATATATATATATATATATGCTGCAAATTACGGTAAAGACTCTGGAACCCTGAGAAAAAGCATTAAAAGTGGACAATCTCATCAACACAACATACGCCAGAACACGTGCCAACACAAACACTCACCTTACCTTGAATCAAAGAAGAACTACGGTAATAACTCTTCGCTTTTTCTACAAAAACACCCTATCGCACACAACATGAACAAAAAGCACAAACACGATAGGTATTCCTTTGACCAGACCATGAGAAGTAGTAAAACCAGGAGATCATTCTCAAGATCTCAACAGAGACTACCAACAAGGAATGTGGAAACAAAACGTAGAATAACCAGATCACTCTCAAGATCTCAACAGAGATTGCCCACAAGAAACTGGACGAAAAAACGATCTAAACCTGAAAGCAAACCTAGGTCATTTTCCCAGATTGTTAAAAATAATGCTAACAGGAAGAAAAATAATATACAGAATACCAAAAATAGGACAAAATACATAACGAAACCAAATATAATATCACGACCAAAAGTTCATCAAGCGAACACCAACAGGAATATAAATCCTGAACAGAGAAAAATTCATTTTTTAACGTCAGGACAACAAAAACCGGAAAAAGAAAAACTCCAGGAGGAAACATACCCAAAACAGCTGTACACGTAGATCCTAAAATAATTAATTTATCTAAAAGAGATTTTGACAATGATGAAATGCAAATTCTGTCAAAAGGACTGAAATTCACACCGACTCCAACAGTCAACCACCAAGAACTGAAGGAGGATACCCAAGAATTCTGTCGAAAATTACGTCTTGTAGAATTCTTCGCTGATAAAAATAATGAGAGTGATGAATCACTAGTAAAGAATAAATCAAATTTCACTCCGCCAAAAGGAAGAAATATTTATCTCGACCAATACATTGACATCCTGTCTAAATTTCCTCTTAGACATAATACTAATGTTAGGCCAAACATTAACAAATCAGAAATGTCTGCACTTAAACGTATACAAAATGATAAAACAATAATAATTAAACAAGCAGATAAAGGGGGTGCAGTTGTTATAATGGATACTGAATACTACAAGGATTTGGTTGAGGAACAACTGAAAGACACAACATTCTATCACGAAATACCGTCAAATATAGACCACAACATCATGAAGAAAATCAACAACCTGGCTTCAAAATACCACAACTCATTTACTGATAAGGAAAGAGACTACATCACCAATTTTGAGCCGAAACCCAGCAACCTGTATGGCCTACCGAAAGTTCACAAGTCAAAAGAAATACAACTGGCAGTAAGAGAACAAAACAGTGAGTACATTAAATTATTACACCCAAAAGACTTAAAACTTAGACCTATTATAGCTGGTCCAACATGCCCCACTCACCGTCTAAGCAATTTTGTTGACATTATTTTGAAACCACTATGTATTCACATACCCAGTTTCATCCGGGATGATATCGACTTCCTGTCCCATCTTCCCAAAACCACGGAAACGAATTCACTTCTACTCAGTTTTGATGTGGTAAGCCTTTACACCAACATTACACATGATTTAGGAATAAAGGCGGTTAAATACTGGGTGGAAAAACATAGAGAAGTGATTCCCATTAGATTCACAGTGCCATTTATATTAGACGCAGTTAAACTTATTCTGGAAAACAACACTTTCTTCTTCAATGGAAAGAATTACATCCAAATTAGAGGCACAGCGATGGGAACGAAGTTTGCTCCCGTTTACGCGAACTCTGTAATGGGATACTTAGAACAACAACTCTACCAAGAAATAGAGGAAAAATATAGTACTGACTTTAGAAAGTACATTGAAAAATCTTGGAAGAGATACCTTGACGACTGTTTCATCATCTGGACAGAATCTCTAGATACTCTGGATGAGTTCAATATCCTCCTGAATAACCTAGACCCATCTCTCCAATTCACAAAAGAGATGAGTAGGACCAAATTACCATTCCTAGATATAATGATAATCAAAAACGACACCACCATTACCACGGATATATATTATAAACACACAGACACCCATCAATATCTGAATTTTAAGTCGTGCCATCCACCTCATACAAAACGCAACATCCCATACTGCCTAGCCAGAAGAATTTGTACCATTGTAGAAGATACGAATACCAGGTACAAACGCCTAACAGAACTAAGAGAATTTTTGCTCAAACAAAAATACCCATCTCTACTTATAGAAAATGACATACAGCGGGCTATAAAAATACCTATACAACAACTTAGAACAACCCAAGGAAGAAGAAACCAAGAACTGGTCATACCATTTATAATGACACACAACCCATGTCACCAGAATATATTCAACACTGCCAAAGCAAACCTACCGATCATTGCTCAAAGTAATGAATTAAAAGGCTTAATCACAGATCGATCTTTGACTCTTAGTAAAAGACAGCCAAAAAATTTGAAGCAATTGCTAACAAAAGCAAAGTTTGACCTTAACAACAAAGACCAATCATTCACTGTATCTAAATGCAATGATAATCGATGCGGCACATGTCAATCCATACACGCCGGTCAACATATGAAAACAAAAACTGGAAAAATATTCCCAAATGCAAATATGAACTGCAAAAGCAGAAATCTAATTTACTGCATTAAATGCCCAAATTGTGAAGAACTATATGTCGGTCAAACTGGAAATGCACTATCGGAACGTGCACGGGTACACCGTCAACAAATCAGAGACCCAAATATCCGTCAGATACCCCTAAGCGGCCACCTGGCAACATGTGGTCAGGGAATATTTAAGTGAAATCAAGAGAAAAATCAAAGACAATAATTTTATTGATAAATTCAAACCCAAGCTAAATGAACAATAATAACGCCTAGGGGTATTACTTCTACTACCACTATGACCACGACCACTAACAACAACAACAACAACAATAATAATAATAATCAAAGTGATGTTGATGGTGATGATTAATAGAAAATGCTATTTTCATCATTTCAAAAAGCAAAACAATTGATACGTTGGGTATGACTATTGGTCGTTAGCATGCTCAACCAGCCGTGACGCTTAAACCAATCAGCTGTAGTAATTCAGTGAAACTACACATTGATTGGTCGAAATACAGTTTACAGGGCTTTGCATTCCGGAGCCACTTTTCTCTGTATAAAATGTATAAAAGGTAGTAAATTTACCCATCTCATTACAGTTGAAAATTGCAAACTCGACTGTCACCACATATCATGAACCTGAAGATTGCGAAAGCATGAAAGTACTTGTTCAATTAACACTTAGAATTTAATATTCTATCATACTATTTCATTATAATACCATATTATATTATATATATTTTAAAGGATTGTAAATAAAATGAGTAAATCAGACAAAGTTGGAATTCCTCTTATTAATATATATATATATATATATATATTAATATTGATTTGATTATCAATATTAATATTATTGGGCACCCACTGAAGAATTATAAGAACCCACTTGAATAGTATCTGTTGATCTTATACAAGCTTCTACATAAATTGGTATAATTTCACCCAGCTTTTCGGAATCTTATAATGAAACGAGACGTCCGTCTGGGAAGAGATATATTTGATATATCTCATATGAAATGATACACCAAATTTTCCACACAATACAATTAGTTAGCACCCCGAACGTTTAATTAGGAATATACTCACTTATTTCCTAATGTTTGTTGAGTGAGTTGGGATTTGGCCGGAGTATCGCTATTAGCTTTCTCCGGTAATGTATTTATATATATATATATATATATATATATATATATATATATATATATATATATATATATATATATATATATATATATATATATATATATATATATATATATATATATATTTCTGAAGACAACATTTATATGTGTAGGTATGTATATTCCCTCTCATAGTTTGTGAAATTTTTACATAGATCTATATGATATACATACCAACACACACACATATATATCCTAGAAACGATCGTAAAATGATGAATATTTTAACGTAAGGAACTGTTTCTTTGTTTTTATTTATTGTTTTTATAAATTTATCTTGACTCTGTTTTCCTGTGATTTTCATCGAAAAAATTTTTGAATACATCTTTTCTTTTCATATTTGCATTACATTGAGTTCTTCATACGGATTGGACACTACCGTATATTTTTGGTAGATCTCTCTCTCTTTCTCTCTCTCTCTCTCTCTCTCTCTCTATATATATATATATATATATATATATATATATATATATATATATATATAAGTATGCATGTATACGTACATACATATATGTATACAGACGTACAGTAGCATGCACATATATATATATATATACATATATACATACATATGCATACAGGTACACATACATATATGCACGTATCAGTTTAGGCTGCTCAGCCGTTAATTTTCATAAGGAAAGTATATACTTTCGAACGTTCAACTATCTGGCAGATGGGTAAACGGTGCTGATGATAGCTAACAAGCTTGAAACTAGTACATCGTTCCTGTGTCAGTGTTGAACAAAAAGGTGACGTGGTTGCCTTAACACCGTATGGCATAAATTCAGGCTGTTCAGTTTGTTTACAAACGAACAAAGCGACGTTATAATAAGCGCCGCTAAACTGATACGTGCATATATGTATGTGTACCTGTATGCATATGTATGTATATATGTATATATATATATATATGTGCATGCTACTGTACGTCTGTATACATATATGTATGTACGTATACATGCATACTTACATTTAAGTAAGTGCCATACTAAGAGTGAGAAATGAAATTTCGTTTTCATTTTGTTTCAATTTATCGTTTTCGGTATGCCTGACCGATTTAACTCACTCAATATGCAAATTAGGCTGCTCAGCCGTTAATTTTCATAAGGAAAGTATATACTTTCGAACGTTCAACTATCTGGCAGATGGGTAAACGGTGCTGATGATAGCTAACAAGCTTGAAACTAGTACATCGTTCCTGTGTCAGTGTTGAACAAAAAGGTGACGTGGTTGCCTTAACACCGTATGGCATAAATTCAGGCTGTTCAGTTTGTTTACAAACGAACAAAGCGACGTTATAATAAGCGCCGCTAAACTGATACGTGCATATATGTATGTGTACCTGTATGCATATGTATGTATATATGTATATATATATATATATGTGCATGCTACTGTACGTCTGTATACATATATGTATGTACGTATACATGCATACTTACATTTAAGTAAGTGCCATACTAAGAGTGAGAAATGAAATTTCGTTTTTATTTTGTTTCAATTTATATATATATATATATATATATATATATATATGAGAGACGTAAAATAAGAAAATTATAAAATTAACTTACTTACTAAAATTTCACTCCAACTAATTAGTTTCTGAAAGGGAATAAACATAGCTTCCCCATGCATTGAACCACAAAGTTACTAAGACAAAACCTATGTATTTGCTAGCATAAGTATGCATCTGTGTATATATATGTTACTAGATATATGTTACTAGATATATTAATTCTTTATATATATATATATATATATATATATATATATATATATATATATATATATATATATATATATATATGTATATATATATATATATATTATATACATACATATATATAGATGCATTTGAAGGCCCGTAGCCTCGTAATTAGGGATGCGCGTCCAAATATCGTAAAATTATGAGTTCGATTCCCAGCTGCACCTTGTATGTTTCCTTGATCAAGACACTTTATTTGACGTTGCTCCAGTCAATTCAGCTTGTAAAAATGAATAGTAACTGTAATTCAAAGGGCCAGCATTGTCACACTGAATTTCCCAGAGAATTGCGTTAAGGATACACGTGTCTGTGGGATGCTTAGCCGCTTGCATGCCAATTTCATGAGCAGGCTGTTCCATTTGTCGAACGTCTGTAACAGTGGTCGTTGAAACTGACAGAGGTCAATACATGTATGTATGTATGTATGTATGTATGTATGTATGTATGTATGTATGTATGTATGTATGTATGTATGTATGTATGCATGCATGCATGTATGTATGTATGTATGTATGCATGTATGTATGTATGTATGTATGTATGTATGTGTGTGTATGTATGTATGCATGTATGTATGTATGTATGTGTGTGTATGTATGTATGCATGTATGTATGTATGTATGTGTGTGTATGTATGTATGCATGTATGTATGTATGTATGTATGTATGTATGTATGTATGTATGTATGTATGTATGTATGGGAGAGATGACCCCTTAGCCTTTGTCAAGGCAGAATTCTAGGAGAAGGAAAACTCTGATATAACACCTGCAACCCTGATGGTATCCAATGATGTTGACTTGTTCTTCTTTTTGGTAAATATCATCTTGGTTAAGAGAGTGGGACTGGCTTTGTGCAGTGCCTTTGCTCACTATAAAAGCTTCACAGCACAGGCATTGCTTTATATCTGGAGATCTCTCTGCACTTGTCATCACATGGTACCATGGGCCCAGCACTAAGTGTCAATAATTGTCACAAGTGTAGTGTTTGTACCAGAGTTTTCAAGTCGCTGGCTGGACTAAAAAGTCACACTCGTTCAGCGCATCGGTAGGGGTTCTCCTACATGGATATAAAGTAGTGGCCATACTCGAAAACGAGTTGGCAGCCACCATGTATGTATGTATGCATGTATGTATGTATGTATGTATGTATGTATGTATGTATGTATGTATGTATGCATGTATGTATGTATGTTCTTTTGGTTTTATAATTTCACAAAGTTTTACCAATAGAGAGAGAGAGTCGGTTTCTAACATATACACAAGACTCTCTCATTGGAATTTACACAACATCAACTAGGTAAATATGTAGATATGGATGTTATTGTATGTGTGGATGTGGATGTTTTGAGTTGTATGTGTGCATGTGTATATGCTTTGCATCTGTACATGTGTATATGCAGTTATTAGATGCAAAATCTTTGGAATGTTTTACATATTTTTACTGTTCCATTAATGGATTGTACTTGTAATTTCCTAACTAGTTGTGTTCTTTCTGTTCATGTGAAGCCTAGCTTCCCAAGATTTGTATTGAGGCAGTTATTAACATATCCCAGTGCCCCAATAATCACAAGCATAAATCTGAAGGTGTAATCAGGGTGGAGTGTCTGCAGATTTCTCATCAGTTCTGCATAAATATTCTCCTTTTCACTAATCTTTGATATTATATTGGCATCTGCTGGGCAGCTAATTTCCACTACTGTGCATGCTTTCTTCTCCCTGTCCCATATCATATCTGGTCTGTTATGCCTGCATTTTATTGGGGTTTTTACTGGAACATTCCACCAGTACTCTTTCATATTATGTACATGGATGTCTTCCACATTGCTGTAGCTTTTAATGTGTTTATTATCGGGGCTATCTTTTTTACGAACTGCATTGTAAAGTGTTTTGGCCACTACATCATGCCTCATAGGTAGATAGTACCGCGATGACATCTTTGGACAGCTGCTGATGACATGGGTGATATCCTCAATGTAAGTTCTGCAGAGTCTGCACTTGTTATCACATCTAGGTGTTTTGCCTGCATCCCTATCTCTTTTGTGAATCAGGTATTTCGTGTTAATCTCCTGTTCTTGGATTGCAAACGCGTATCCTTCAAAGTGGGAGCCAATATAGCGGCTGTTGGTCCAAGATAGACTACTTTCCTTATCTATATTACTCTCACTCTGGAGCTTTCTGGGAACATATGCATGCATGATTTTTTGCTGATAAGTATGCAGTTTTTCATCCATGGATTCACTGCGATACTGCTGAGCGACTTCCCTGGGTGTGAGGTTTTGATTATCACACAGGGAATATCTCTCAAGGAGTTCCTTCCCAACTCTTATGATCTGATCTGTTTCATGCAGATAGACTTGCTCGAGAAACGGGCTCCTACGCTTCGAGGTTCGTAGATGTTGTCGGAGAGATATGATGCGACATTCAAATGTTGTCTGGACTGATGTTAGGCCTCTGCCTCCCTGCTTACGTTTCAAGTAAAGGCGGTCTATGTCACTATTGATGTGGAAGTTTCCGGTGTTGTTTAGTATTTTTCGAGTTCCAACATCAACTGCTCGGATTTCGTCTATCGTCCAGTTGAGTATTCCAAACGTTGATGTTAGGACAGGCACAGCAAACACATTGTGAGCCAGTTTTGTTTTGCGCAGAGAGTTCCGATGACCAGATCTTTCTTAATCGAGTGTAGTATACCCTGGTTACGCGTTCTTTATTACAGATACGATTATAGGATATGTTCTCATCTATCCCCAGGTATCTGTAGCAGTCCTCATCAGATATCGGTGAAACAGTTAGGCCATTGATGACAATGTTGCTAGATTGGGTTGTTGTTTTTCCCCGCTTTACAGTCATGTATAAGCATTTTACTTGGCCAAATTCCATTCCTATATCCTTTGAAAACGTTGTAACCAGGTCAAGATTTTTCTTCATCCCATGCATGTTCTTGACATAGAGTTTCAGATCGTCCACAAAGAAATTATTGGTTAGGTTCCTATTTCTGTCCTCCTGTGAGCCAATGATGTATCCCTCACATTTCTTGAGCAGAAAGGACAAGGGGTTTAATGACAAGATGAATAATATCACAGAGGGGCTGTCACCCTGAAATATACCCCTGCAATATTTTATTTTATCAGTGAAAATAGAGTCCCCCCTCTCTGTCTTTAACCTTAGGATAGTAGCCCAAGAAGAAGACAGCCTCTCTATGGCTCTGACAATAATGTCTGTGACTTGAGCAAGTCGGAAGACCTCTATCATCCAAGAGTGGGGAACAGAATCGAAAGCTTTCCTGTAGTCCAGCCAAACTGTAGCCATATTCCTCCTAAGTTGTCGTACCTCCGACATCGTAGTTTTGTTGATTAGGAGTTGTTCAGCACATCCCTAAACCCCTTTCTTTCCAGCTGCTTGTTTATCTGTGATGATGTTATTATTTTCACAGTGATCTTGGAGGAATAGGTTCAGGCAGGCTGTATACATCTTATACATCAGGTTCTGGCATGCAACGGTCGGTAGTTTTTTGCCAAGCGGGTGTCTTTGTTCTTGGGGACCAGTAATGTTTGTGCTAATGTCAACTATTCTGGTATAAGTGTATCTCCCTTAAGAACTTGTTGGTAGAGGTCAATAAGATACCTCCAATAGAATATCAGTTTTTTTGTACCAGTAGCCGACAATCATGTCTCTTCCTGGTGTTTTCTTATCTTGGAGTTTTCTTATCACAGTCTCAAGGATACCCTCACTTATTTCGTATGTTTTTGTTGTAGTGTAGGAGCAATAGTTCTTTCGGATTTCTCTTAGCCACACTGCATCTTGGTTGAAATTCTTCTTTTCACCCCATATTTTGCTCCAAAAGGAATCTGTCTTTCTGGGATGGGGCCTCAGTGACACTTATTATTTTGCCCTTCATATCTCTATAGACTGATATTTGGTTTCGTCTGAATCTTTTATTAAGTACTTTTCTCTCATCTACCTTCTTCATGTATCGGCATTTTTCGCTAACAGCTCTCAATTTTTGTTTGAGGGTGATCAGCTTATATTGGAGAGTTCTGGTTCTACTGTTACCAAAGATCGTCTCTATTTTATTTTTCACTCTTTGTTGGTGAGGAGTGAGTTTCTTTTGTGTTTGTTTGCATGTAAGGAGCATTGTCACATATCCTATGTTTTTCGTAGGTCAGCAATCTTTTTTTCTATTTTAGTTATATATGTTGGTATTTTTGGTGGTGTTCTGTTCTTGTTAATATCTCTGCTATCACCAATATAATACTTCACTGTCGTTGCTAAGGCATATAAACAGGCGTTGATTTGCCAATATGTTGGGGTTTTTATCCGTCGTAAATATTCATCCCCTATTTCGTCAATAACACGTAATATTTCATTATTTGTTTTTTTTTTTTATTAAACATTGTCGTTTTAATACGTTCAGCAAGAGAGATATTTATACATGAATTAATTTCTCTCTGGAAGACTTTGTTGAGGGAAAATTTCAATTGTTTATGTATGTATGTATGTATGTTTTCTCTTTCTCTTAATTTCGAGTATATTTTTTTGACCGGCCACCTTCCTGGTGGCAAGGTTGTAAAAGAAAAGAAATTGTCATCCCTTGAATCGCAAGAATGTTTTGCATATTTTGAAGGTGCCAGCTATCGCAGCCATTTGTAGACTATGAATTAGGGAGCTGCGCTTTTTGTCCGCAAATCCAAGTTCGGTCATACTTTGGTCCAAGCGGGTTGGTATATAACCCGTAGCACCAATAATGATGGGTATGAAGCTAAAGGTGTATCTTGGATACTGGATTTGTAAGCTCCTCATCAATGGTCCGTAGATGTCCTCCTTCTCCTGTATTTTTCTGACAACGTTTACATCAAGTGGGCAGCTGATCTCCACAACAGAACACGTTTTCAATGTGTGGTCCCAAACTACAATATCAGGCCGGTTGTGCTTTAATTTGGTGGCAGTTTTTATTTTCAGGTTCCACCAGTATTCCTTAGTGCCATCTGTCTCAATATATTCTTCCTCGTTTGTTGTTAATTTTGTTTTCCGAAGTGCGTTCCAGATGGTTCTAGCTATCCCATCGTGTCTCATGGGGAGGTAGTAGCGAGATGACATTCTTTCGCAGCTGGCAACAATGTGGCTTACATCCTCGATCTTTGTTTTACATAGCCTACATTTATTGTCAGCTGCTGGCCCTCCTCTTTTGTGCAGCAGATATTTGGTAGGGAGTTCTTGTTCCTGTATTGCATAGAGATATCCCTCAAGGTGTGATGTCATAAACTTGTCGGAACTCCATGCCAGGCTTTTTGAGTGGTTTATCCCCTCTATGGTCTGTGTTTTACGCCTCAAGTATCCATGCACAACTTTCTCTGTAAATTGGTCAATTTTTTTTTCTTGTTTGAACATTGAATAGGATCTTCCGATTTCTCTGGGTGAGAGATTTATATCAGGCTTTATTCCATATCTCTCCTCCAGATCAGTCGCTATTCTAATGATATTTCTTTTTTCATGCTCATAAACCTGAGCAAGATGGTCGCCAACCTTTTTCCTCTGTTGAAGGTGTTGCTTCAGTGTTACTATCCGGGTCTCATATGTTGTTAATATTGATTTTAGACCCCGGCCACCTTCCTTGCGTGAGAAGTATAGCCTATCCACATCACCATTGATGTTAAAGTTCCCAGTAACACTGAGAAGTTTTCGAGTTCTAACATCCATCCCACTTAGTTCTTGCAATGACCAGTTCAGTAGGCCAAATGTTGGCGTTAGAATTGGCACAGCATAGGTATTGTGGGCAATGTATTTGTTGTATGCTGACAGTTCTGATGACCATATTTTTTTTACTCTTCTGAGGTATTCAGTTCTGGTTCTCTCCTTATTTATGGGTCCATCATATCTGACATTCTCATCCTGTCCAAGATATCTGTAGTTGTCACCTGACTGCAGAGGTTGTATTGTCAGGCCGTTCATATCTAGATTTCTAGAGGAGGGCACAGCTCTTCCACGTTTTACTGCCAAATATGCACACTTGGACTCACCAAATTTCATTTTGATGTCGGTTGAAAATTGTGTAATGAGGTCCAATTGTTTCTTGATGTCATTGATATTTGGCCCATACAACTTCAGGTCATCAACAAAGAAAAGATGGGAGATACTTCTGGGCCCACTTCTTTGTCCACCTTGTTTCCTGAGTAGGTAAGATAGTGGATTCAGTGAGAGAACGAAGAGTAGCACTGACAAGCTATCACCCTGAAAGATGCCCTTCTGGTAATGTATCCTATCAGTCTTAACCTGCTCCTTCTCACCTCTAAGGATCAAATTGGTGTACCAGTTCTTGGTCAGGCGTTCAACAGCAGCTACTAATGGTTGTGGGACTTTAGCTAACTGTAAAGCCTTAATAATCCACCCATGAGGTACACTATCAAATGCTTTTTGATAGTCCAGCCACACGACAGTCATGTTTCTGTGATTCTTTGTTGTTTTTTCCTGAATCATTTTGTTAGTTAGTAGGTGATCTATGCAACCCCACACCTCCCTCTTTCCACCAGCTTGCTCAGGTGTTATGATGTTGTTGGTAGCACAGTGATCCTGTAAGAACAGGTTAAGGCACCCAGTATATAATTTATACATGATGTTTTGGCAGGCAATTGGGCGGTAATTTTTAGCAAGGGTGGTTTGGCTATTTTTGGGAATGAGGAGAGTAGTGGCAGTTGATAACCATCTGGGCAGTTCTTGTGTGCCCTTAATGGTTTCTGTAAACAGCCGTATGAGATCTTGCCGATAGAAAGTGATGTATGTATGTATGTATGTATGTATGTATGTATGTATGTATGTATGTATGTATGTATGTATGTATGTATGTATGCATGTATGTATGTATGTATGCATGCATTTATGCGCGGGGACATGGAAATAGTCGGTTTGGTACCCGAACGCGCGGTTAGCCCACTGGGGGTGAGAGACCCCTAGTTCTTGTTAAAACATCATTCTAGGAGAAGGAAAACTCTGATGTAAAATCTGAGACTCGATTAAAAGGAAAGGCCATTTACTTAATGTTTCTGGGGACACTTTTCGGCCGCTTGTATTCGCGATCGTATTCTTTCGGTCATTACCCATAGGTAAGGGTTGGCACAAATACCGAATTGAAGATAGTGAGTTTAGTTTTTACACTTACCTCCCTTCTTCTGATGACCAAATGCTGAAGTCTGCGCATTACTGCTTCACCTCCAGCAATTCCTCACTTAATTCAGCGTTCTGCTTTCCATCACTCATGAACACGGCCCCGTGATACTTAAACTTCTCCACCTGCTTCAGTAGAACTCCACTCACATGTTGGGTGCATTGTCCTGGCTTCCTTCAGAGGAAGAGTGTCTGTCTTGGCAGCACTAATTTTCATTGAAGCCGTGCAGCACTGGGCAGCAAAACTATCAAGTGCAGATCACCTTCTGACGAGTTAAGTAGTACCAGCTGGACAGTTGATCTTCGACTTGCACTTGATAGGTTTGATGCCGAGTGCTGCATGGCTGCAATGAAAATCAGTACTACGAAAATTGAGACACTCGCCCTCTCAAATATCTCAGGGCCGTATTCAAGAGTGATGGAAGGCAGGAAGCTGAATTAAGTGCAAGAATTGCAGGAGCTGGTGCAGTAATGAGAGTCACTCCAGCTTGGCTGGTTTCGCTTGGGGATCCAGCTGGATCAGTTGGAAACGGTGGCTTCTGACAGGACCGCTGGAGGGAGTGCTTGAGGAAGAAGAAGAAGAAGAAGAAGAAGAAGAAGAAGAAGAAGAAGAAGAAGAAGAAGAAGAAGAAGAAGAAGAAGAAGAAGAAGAAGAAGAAGAAGAAGAAAGAAGAAGAAATTATTGTTATTGTTATTATTAATCAGAGTGGAGAGGGAAGTGCTTTCTTCCCAGCAATTTGTTCAAAGATGGGTGAGAGAAACAAGCATGGCCCGAGTGAATGGGCATGCTCAGAGTATGCGCCTGTAAATTGGAGGTGGAAAACTGGGAGAGGGCAATTGCCCTGGTAGTCAGGGTCACCGTGGCTTTTTTAATGGCCTTTCTCTACGAGTGTCCCTAGGAAGTCTCCCCCATATTGGAGAATTTTCCTTTGTTTCTTTTTTTCTGTCATTTCCTTTGGGTTTTTTTCTTTACACGCAGAAATGCCCATTTGTACCGTCCTGTACCGTCCTGTACCGTCCTGTACCGTCCTGTACCGTCCTTAATGATATACTTTAGGTCAACCCTTGAGGTTATTAAAAAAAACATTATATCATTATTATTATTATTATTATTATTATTATTATTGGACTTGGCAGTATCAGTATAGTGTCAGACAATAGGCTTTGCGGCATATAGTTGCGTCCCTTTACGTTCTAAGTTCAAATCCCGCCGAAGTTAGTTTTGCCTTTCATCCTTACAGGTTCGATAAAATAAAGTACCAGTAACTCACTATGGGTCGATTTAATCAAATTTCCACTCCCCTCAAATTGTTGGCGTTGTGCCTAAACCAGAAACTATTATTGTGGATTGGCAGCATCGGTAGAGGGTCGGGCGCCATGCTTTGAGGCATAGAGTTACGGCCCTTGCTATTCTGAGTTCAAATCCCGCCGAGGTTAACTTTGCCTTTCATCCTTACGGGGTCGATAAAATAAAGTACCAGTAATGCACTGGATAATTGCTGGCCTTGTGCCAAAAGTAGAAACAATTATTAAATACTCACAGATACATACATACATACATACATACATACATACATACATACATACATACATACATAGCCTGGCATGGAGTTCCGACAAGTTTATGACATCACACCTTGAGGGATATCTCTATGCAATACAGGAACAAGAACTCCCTACCAAATATCTGCTGCACAAAAGAGGAGGGCCATCAGCTGACAATAAACGTAGGCTATGTAAAACAAAGATCGAGGATGTAAGCCACATTGTTGCCAGCTGCGAAAGAATGTCATCTCGCTACTACCTCCCCATAAGACACGATGGGATAGCTAGAACCATCTGGAACGCACTTCGGAAAACAAAATTAACAACAAACGAGGAAGAATATATTGAGACAGATGGTACTAAGGAATACTGGTGGAACCTGAAAATAAAAACTGCCACCAAATTAAAGGGCAACCGGCCTGATATTGTTGTTTGGGACCACACATTGAAAACGTGTTCTGTTGTGGATATCAGTTGCCCACATGATGTAAAAGTTGTCAGAAAAATACAGGAGAAGGAGGACATCTACGGACCATTGATGAGGAGTTTACAAATCCAGTATCCAAGATACACCTTTAGCTTTATACCCATCATTATTGGAGCTACGGGTTATATACCAACCCGCTTGGACCAAAGTATGACTGAACTTGGATTTCTATCTTCCAATGAAGGAATAACGTTGAGACTCTTTTCTTAGTATATCGAGTGTGAAACTAATATATACCATTTGCGCATCGGCGTTTCCTTGAGGCTCGGCCTCCGGATCTGCCAACCACACCAATGTCGCTGCGGTTCCACCGTGGACTCTTTCGACCTCCACCCGCTTTCCTGTCGCCACAGTGCCGGCCGCATTCCACGCCATGCTGCCCTCAACGAGGTCATTAAGCATGGCTTGGACGCTGCAGGCTTCCCTTCCCAGCTCGAGTCGGTGGGGCTGGATCGATGGTACGGCAAAAGGCCAAATGGCATGACCCTCTTCCCGTTCCACGGTGGCAAACCCCTCGTCTGGGATGCCACTTGCACCGACACTTTCTGCAGCCGCAACCTGGTGCAGTCTGCGACTGACCCAGGTTCTTCTGCACGCCGGGCTGAGGGGGCCAAACTCCTCAAATACCGGTCGCTCTCCGACAGGTTTGCGGTCGTACCCCTGGCAGTGGAGATTTCTGGTGTCCTCGGTCCCATGGCTACCTCCTTACTCACCACCATAGGCGCTGAGCTGGTCAGCCGCAGGTGTGAGCCCCGTGTGTTGGAGGGGCTTTTCCAGCGCGTCTCCCTTGCCGTTCTCCGGAGAAACGTCTTCTCTATTCTGTCCGCCGGGGCTGTGGGTGGGCCCCATCGCGTACCGTTGTAGTTGTTGTAGAAGAAACAGGAAGACAACAACTGGAAACTACATGGTGGGTACTGAAAATTTAATTAAAGCTGCCCAATTATTTTGAAAACGATCTGAATCGATACGTGCCTAAATAATTTAGATATAATGTATTATTATAACAAGACCATCACAACATCATTGCACGCTTGTGTTGTTTTCCTTATTGAATTTTTGCATATAATGTATATATTTGACAACATGCACGTTTGTTTTATTAAATATTCACCTAAATATATATTTATAAGTGTGTACATATCTAAACATTCTGATATTCTGCAGCTACAGCCCGGATATGTATTCTGTTGCTACTTCACTGTTTGCTGTACAAAATATACAATCACCTCTACTGGCTACACACCTTTACTCCTTTTTATATATTCACGAAGAGATACAAACGTCTTAATGTCCACAACAGCCTCGGTGCTCAACTTTACCGACCAAGTTTTAACCAATTGCTCAAAGACATATTTTCTTCTGGTGAGATATGTATTCTCGTATTTTAGCGGTCATTGTTATTATTTTTGTTTTTGTTGCTGTTGTTCCTTCTTCTTCTTCTTCTTCTTCTTCTTCTTCTTCTTCTTCTTCTTCTTCTTCTTCTTCTTCTTCTTCTTCATCATCATCACCATACTACTACTACTACTACTACTACTACTACTACTACTACTACTACTACTACTACTGCAGTTGATGGTGATTTCTCTAATCCTTCTGATTGAGAATAGTTTGAAATGTGAACGCATCATAGCTGATGGTTAAAAAGTCCGCCTTGCAGCCATTAGGCCCCAGGTTTCTTCCCACTACGTAGCATTTTAGACAAGTGTCATTTTTCATCACCACAGATCGAATAATTCCATGTGAGTGAAATTGAGTAGAAGGAAACAATTTGGAAGCCCGTCGGATGGATTGTGTAATTCTATGGTTCAGCTTAGTCACATGCTGTGTCACACCTGATCTCCCTGTAAATTACATTAAGAGTACATGTGTCTGAAGAATGCTCAGTCACTTCACGAGCAGGCTGTTCCGTTGGTCGAACAACTGGAACAATCATCGTCAAACGACATAACTCCATCGAGGTCCATTGAGTCTGAGAGTGATTTACCACCTTATATATATATATATATATATATATATATATATATATATATATATATATATATATATATATCTTCCATTGTGGGTTCTATGATCTTTTCTAGGCCTGAACATAGCTGATTTCTTCCAGAGAAGGAGTGGGAAGGGTGATGGCGAAGAATTGAGAAAAAAATATAGAGGAAGAATCGACATTTTAATTTATCAACTGGTATTTTAATTTATCAACTCCGGAAAGATGAAAAGCAAGGTTCACCCGAGTGGAATTTGAACTAAGAACGTACAAGTCTAATGTTCTACAGATTCTGATAATCTACCGACAATCCTGTGCCTAAATCAAAAACCATTATTTGTGGATTGGCAGTATCGGTAGAGGGTCGGACGCCATGCTTTGGCACATAGAGTTACGGCTCTTGCTATTCTGAGTTCAAATCCCGCTGAGGTTAACTTTGCCTTTCATCCTTACGGGGTCGATAAAATAAAGTACCAGTAATGCATTGGGTAATTTGCTGGCCTTGTGCCAATAGTAGAAACAATTATTTGTTAATGTTATTAGTGTTGTTGGTGATAATAATGTTGTTATTAAAGTAACAGGTTTTAAGTGTTGTTCTTGTTATAAATTTTCTTTTCTTTTTATTTGTGTGTTATTGCCGATGCATTGCAGAAAACCAACGAAAGGTGAAGCTGCTGACATGGATCTCCAACGTTGTACCACAATTTCAAGTGACCGACTTTCACACGTGTTGGAATGATGGTATTGTCCTCTGTGCTTTTTTAAACGCCGTTTGTCCTGGTATATGTCCACACTTTAACTTTCTACAACCACACAATCGTGTCAATAATTGTCGTCTTGGATTACAGTTGGCAAACGATTATTTGAATATACCTACGGTGAGTAATATGAACTGGTGTTTACATACACACACACACACACACATATATGTGCATTAGCTCAATTGTATTTATATGTTATTGGTCTGATGAAAAGGTAGATATTTTAGGGAGAAAAGGTTGTAAAGGCAGACATAAACACAGCAAAAATAATCAAATAATATAGATGGAAGAATTAGGTTTTAGATCATTTTTAATTCCATAAGAATAATTTGAAAGCTTACTTTTCCATATCTCTCTCTCTCTCAGTCTCTCTCCCCCCCTCTCTCTCTCTCTCTCTCTCTCTCTCTCTCTCTCTCTATCTCTCTATATATATATAACAAAGAGGGTGTGGTAAGATACCAAGTGGACCATAACGCGCCAGAGTACTCGATACTTTGGGCAGTAGAGTGGGTAATATGAAAAGATTCAGGACTCCGACAGCTGAGCTCCAGCCGTTTCGACAGCTAAATCTGAACGGATCTAGCTGTCGAAACGGCCGGAGCCGTATATATATATATATATATATATATATATATATATATATATATATATATCGTTAATCTATTTCTTCCATGTACTCTGCCGTTTGTATTGTTAGTTCCGTTTACCTTTTACACGCACGCACACACACACACACACACACACACACACACACACACACACACACACACACACACACACACACACACACACACACACATAGGCGCGCACACACACACACGCACGCACACGCACACGCGCACACACACACACACACACACACACAACATTGCTAATTTTTATTTCATGTGGTGACACGCTAACGTGTGTTGAAAATAATTCTAGTTATAAAATTTGACTTTACCTCTGTCGCAATTTTAGTATTTATTGTCCAGTTCAGATATTTTTATACAAATTTCTTCATACATTAAGAAACGTATCATTTCCACAAAATATTACTTAAATTCTGTATTTCTTTATATTTTTAGTCATTGATCTCACCAGAAGAAATCGCCATAGCAAACAATGTCGAAACAGCTAACAAAATATTTCGGTTGGCTTACATGATAAAACTTACAGCAGAGCAGCAAAAGTGGATACCATTTAATGATTGCAGCGACGTTCTAGATAAACTCATTGATCACTCTAACACCACTTTAGTTATCAATGGTTCTGGATATAAACAGGCAACTGTCGGTAGAAAATCTCAGTTTACTATTTCATATTTGAAGAAATTTCCAACGTACCTAAAATTAAATATCCTTGGTCCGAGCGTCTCAGACAGTTTCTCTCGGAAACTGACTGATTTAACCGTTACTGATCAGCAGATTAATTCACACCATCAACAAACCAACAGATTTTCACTACAAAGTAATGCAATTTCTGATTATGATAGTGACGGGACATTCAAGAAGGATGATAACGCTCTAGAAACAATTGCTTATGATTACAAGCTGTCGATGAATGGTACATCTCTGGTTACATATATTCCTCGTAAAACTGGTATCCATTATATTAGTGTCCAACTGCATGACACTGACATTGATGGCAGTCCATTCCGAGTTATAGTTAGTCATCCAATTTCGTCTCATTCAAACTCAAATGCTTTGCTTCTGAAAAGTCTTTCTGTTGACACGCCGGTTCTATGGGACAATAACAGGCGCCTGAAAGTAAAGAAATTACGAGTGGTCCGCAGAACTTTACTGCCGAATAACATCAAAGAGGATAACGACACACGCGATTTTTCAAACAGTGTTGCAGATGTTAACAATACCGATCAAATAGTATCCAAAGATTCACCTCAACAATTCACAGAGACCAATTTAGTGACATCACAAGAGGATACTATAACAACATCAGCCACTTCAAACCCGTCATCTGAAAGCATGGCAGTAGACGGTTTTCCTGACTCAAATACTTCAACAGACACAGCATACACAAGCAGTAGTTCCTCTAGTGGTATAACCAGTACATTACTGGTCGACGACGTTATTGAGCCTAATTTCTTGTTAAACCCTGGAGATGAAAACACAAATTTAATGAATACAGATATATATTCATCAAGCGAATTTTTCACACCTTCTACGTCTCCGCGACATTTTTGTAAAAACAGAGAAAGAGAACATTTCGCAAATGAAGAAAATTCGACATACGATTATCAAACCAACTACTCGGACGAACTGATACGAGACTCAATATTTCGTGAAAGAATACAACCCCATGCTAACGCAGAGAAAATCAACAGAATTATGTTAGGTTCTGAGAGTAGTGCCTTTAACAGAGTTGTCAATATTCGGAAAAGTTTGTCATCGCCAAATTCAGAAAAATCTCCAGAGTCCTCTGCTGTAGACATTTACTTCCGTGGAACAGAAAATAAAGGTAACTTCTGTTCTCCGGGAAGTAATCACGGTAAAATAGATCCATCAACTAGAGATCGCATGTGTCGATGCTTTAGTTACAATTCAAATTTTCAAGATACTGCTCCAAAAAGTTTAAAAAATGAAGAATCTATGGATGTCTTCGATTTGTTGGACAATATAAATTCCCTGAGTTCTGACCAATCACACGAGAACAGCAGACGTTTATTTCAACGCCCAAGATCACCCTTTTGTGGAAATATTGAGATGAATGAGTTAGTTAGGAGAAAGAAAAATTTCAAAGAAGGTGGTTATAATTCAAATGTTGAATGCTCACCTCACAGTTTGTCTAATGATGAGAAACACACATCTAGTTTTTATTCCCCTAAGAATAAAAGTAAGAACAGATCATTGCGGAAGAATAAAACCCTTTCTGTCAATTCACCTGCATTTTCGAGGTTTTCTTCCGCAATCGATGAAGTTCCTATGAGGAAGAATATCTCAACACACTGTGGATATCATAACTTATCGTCTCCACAAGAAATATTTAATGAAAACTCTCCAATCAAATCAAATATATGGCAACAGCAGATTCCATGTAAAAATTGTGTATATGGATTTAATGCCAATCAAACGAGTGTTGAATCTCCATTCTATCATCAAGGTGGGAGTAAAGTGAATGAAGAAAATTTTCCATCTGTCGATAAAAGTCTAAATATTCCTTTTTGTAATACCTCTGGCTGTCTTCCATCTTGTGGAATACATACTAACCCTGCTTCTGATTCTCATGATCAAGGTAAGATTTTTAAATCGGAAGTAAAAATTTTCCTTCAAACACCACGGAAGCAGCACAATTCACGGATAAATTATGAGGACAAGTGTGAAAATATAAACACAAGTAACTGTCAAAATAGTTTGTTGGTGAAGAAACGCAAGTTATTAGTATTACATAACTACAATATCAATAATAAGAATGAAGCTTTGGGTAGCACAACCGACGGTGATGCTCTCCCATTTCCTGTTTACTGTGCCGAAACAAATTCGAACAAAGGTGAAGTACCCACTATTATTCTTCAACAAACTTCAATATCTGACCCTAACGAAACAATAGACGAAAACAGCCAATCGTATATTCAAGATTGGATAAGTGACTCGGGCAAAGTACCAGTACGTCAATTCACAACAGAAACAAATGACAGTGGTATTGCAATAAATTCTAGATCTCCTTCCCCACAACGAATTAACGTGTGTGGTGGAAGGAATGCAACAAAAAGAATGAGTGTTTGTGATGTCCCAACAAAAACTTTTACAAAGTATTCAGACTTTCAGAGGCAAAAATTTCGAAAAAAAGATCGTTTCTCAGAAACATCGGCCGGTAAAAGACTCGGTGACTTAAGTAACTTAGAGGAATTTGATAACTTTAATCGGTCGAAGCTTGAAGAGAGTGAAACTCAACGAGAACATTTCAGAAAAAATTCAATGTTCAGAGATCTAGAAGAATTTCTTTCAAGTGAACTGTATAATGGAGCTTTGCTGAAAGCGATTTTGAATCCCAGTGAAATACATAACGACTCCTCTGTTAATGAGGATACACAAAATAAAGTACGTGAATCAATGGATCAAAAATATTTAACTGATCCATATCATCAGAAACAAGATGTTACAAGTGCCTGTTATTTTGGTGATCGCTCACATGAAACGAGTGAAAACCTTTTCAAAAAGTATCATTCCATACATCGGTGGTCTGAATGTTCAGAAAAATCAGGTTTATATTGGGATCATACGTTAGAAAGACGGAAAAGTGACATTCCACAATTCAGCCCACATCATGACATCGACCGCTTCAAAAGTAATCAATCAGGTGCATATAGAGGATCTTACACTCGTCAGTACCAATCATACTCTCACGGTCTCAATGAACTTCCACTAACTGATACTGAAGACGAAATGCATAGCAATGATATATTTGATGAGCAGACATTTACTTCAGTGTCCAGTTCACCAGAGCCAGAAAACTATTACCAATATTTAGATAGATCAGATGCTACAAATATATCTTCATTGGCAGACTTTGAAGAATTAGCTTCAATAGGGGAGCCAGCACTGGGAGAACTGCCAACATATCTCAGCTGTAACTGTTGTTCAAACAGTATAAATGTTAGTCAGAATTTTTATAATACAAACAAAAAAAAAACTTGCGAAATACATAAGTTAGATGACATTTTTGACATAGGAAATATTCAAACAAACACCAGTCCTGCTAACAGGGACTTTCAAAAACAATGCAACCCGTTGCCAGATACCTCTTTTTATCCATGGTGCGTCGACGAATCAGAGCTAAGTCATTCCAGTGATTGGTTACCGAGTAGTATCTCGATGGCAACTCACGAATTATTATCTCCAAGCATGGAATGTCTATTTACATCACTTCATAAAGCCATAGCTGCGACTGAAGAAATACCTAACAGTGTGTGCTATGCTCTTGGACCAGGACTAGAATCTGGGTATGTGAAAACTTTCAACTTCTTCCAGGTAAGTCTCTAAACATAGATGTTTATATATTTTGTGCAGCAAACAGTTGAATCTGAGGAAATCAGTGATGGTCTGCAACATTAATTAACGAGTAGATGTAATTTAAAAGTGGAACAAAGCTTGGATAGAACAAATGACTAATGCTGGTTATATTTTCAGATGTTGTTTTTATTCATAACGCCTGGGTGGATCCATCATTTAGTAGATCAGATGGTGTTAATATACATAATGTAGTGATTCAAAGGTCTTTTAGTAATTAAAATTACACCCGCAATGGACAAATAAAGACGATTAGCTTAAGGGTTAATTTCATCGGAAGCAATTTTGAAATTTAGACCAATTAAACATTGAATGTAAACATACAGTGAAGTATGAGTCTGATCTTTATGAAGTTCGTTAACAACTCCAGACATGTTTCTGTCTTATTAAACTTCCTCGGTGAAACAAAGTCTTTAACAATATTTGTTAGACGGTAAGATAACTGAAAGATATACCGTTTGAGTTAATGGATACTGAAAAGCATGACAAAAGAATGGCAATTTCACCTTTACATTAAAAGGACGAGCTAGTCTCTACTTCGTCGTTCTTCCTGCTAGAAATGCAGTCAAATGCACTTAAAACACATCATAATGTATTTATAAAGGAAAAACATTTTTGATAATGTGTTAGTTTCACTATAGAAAATGGTATGGTCATGGCTAGAATGCATTTGATGATAGGTTGAATCGATCAGGGTTGACCTTCATATAAATAAGACACACACACACACACATGCATACACACGAACACACGCACACACACACAATCACGCACACACACACAGAAACTCGCGCGCACATACACGCATATATAGGCACATACTCACGCACACACACATATACACACAGAGACACACGCACACAGACACATATACACACATTTACACATTCACGCATACACATACACACTTA
>OZ024741.1:297739788-297754788 GCA_964016885.1 Eledone cirrhosa
ATATTTACTTCTGCGTTCACAGATTGATTTTTTTTTAGTTTCAGAAGATCTGTTAAGGGTGAAAGCAGCGATTCTTCGCTTAAACTTTAATCTGTTATTTTAATATATATATATATATATATAACTATATATTCGTGTACAGATATTTTTGCATACACAATAACAAAATATAAACAAACGTATTTATTTCACGAGGCTCGATAAGGATAAATATATATCAAATATATAAGAACCCTTGAGCAAATATTGTTCTCATTGCTGACGAGGCAGAAGGGGATATACACGATTGGCTGAAGAAGGACGAGACTGTGTTAGTAGTACGACCAATAGCTGCTATCACACCAACAGCAGCAAAAACAACAAAAAAACAGAGAGGGAAATTACATGCTTTTGAAAAATCTTAATGGAAAATGATTTGCCTATTCCCCCAAGGCGACTTCACTTTTTATTAGGACTTCTGCATCAACTGGTGAACATACGACGAAACTGTTTCAGAAAGGAGGGATAAACATGCCAATCTATGTTTAGAACCCAGAGCAACACCGGGCCATTCTGCTAGTATATATCTAAAACAGAGAATGTCTGTCTGTCTGACTCCTAAAACTCGAGAACCACCCAACCGACTTTTTTTCAAACTTTACATATGTAATACTTATGGTCGTGTGAGTGTTTTGAGCAAAAATTATATCAAATTTTCAATGCCCTAGGGACTGCATTAGGCGCCGGTTATCTCTCTCTCTCTCTCTCTTAGTCTGTCTTTTTAGATAGATACATAGCTATAACGTCGCGCCCTAATAATTGTTTCTTCTTTCGGCACAAGGCCAGCAATTAACCAGTGCATTACTGGTACTTTATTTTATCGACCCCGTAAGGATGAAAGGCAAAGTTAACCTCGACGGGATTTGAACTCAGAATGTCAAGGGCCGTAACTCTATGCGTCAAAGCATGGCGTCCGACCCTCTACCAATACTGCCAATTCACCGCCCTAATAATATCTGTCTGTATGTCTGGCTATCTGCATTATGACATTATGAAAACATTGACTTCGTTATCTGACGTATTATCTTCGCTATTTTCCGTTCATTGCTAGGGAACGTCTTCACGAACCAAAGTATCGTCTTCCTGTTTTCCTTCGGTTGCAACGTTTTTTGAAATATTTACTTCTGCGTTCACAGATTGAATTTTTTAGTTTCAGAAGATCCCGTTAAGGGTGAAAGCAGCGATTCTTTGCTTAAACTTTAATCTGTTATTTTAATATATATATATATATATATATATATATATATATATATATATATATATATATATATATATTCGTGTACAGATATTTTTGCATACACAAAAACAAAATATAAACAAACGTATTTATTTCACGAAAGCACAGACGGCTTATCGTCATTGTCACTGCCGATATGCCACCCCAAAAGTCCCACTACTTTTGTCACAAGGCCAGCAATTACATAGTCAACGGTTGGAAATCACATGCATCACTGACGAGTTTACTCCTTACTCTACCAGTTAGTCTTAGTGTACTTCGTTCTGCTTTTAGGTTATGCCTGTACTGTTTCATAAAGGAGGGATAAATATGCCAATCTATGTTTAGAATCCCGAGCAACGCCGGGCCATTCTGCTAGTATATAATAAAAATAACAAAAATAATAATGCCGATGTTACATAAATCGTTTAATCATTATAATTATTTCCACAGTTCTCCATGCAATCGAGAAGTCCTTCATATGTCTGCTGGGCACACAAGCAGAAGGACGTGTGTTTTTTCCTGCCGGCAGCATATCACTAAATCGGTTTTCTTTTTTCTTTTTTCTTTTTTCTCCCTACAAATTGCTGGTCTTGTCGCTAAATTAATAATCACTATTTCTCTTCTGTTATTTTCAGGTTCGAACAGTAGATGGTTCTGGTCCACTGACAGTCGGTATTCATGGCCCACAACCAGGGAATACTGTTGAAGAGATCTCTATAATCTACACAGATCACTGTACCTATGATGTCAGCTATTACGTCACTAAGACTGGCTGTTACACGTTGGACATTAAATGGGCAGGCCGTCATATCTTTCAAAGTCCATTTTTCTGCCAAGTTTTGCCATTGAAGGAGTAAACGTTCTCAACGGTCTGACTTTCACTTTGATTTTTCAATCTTTTATTTTGTGAAAAAATATTTTTGCATAGATTTTTATTCTTTAATTGATTAATTAATTTTTTAATAAAAAAACAACATACGCACAGGCAATAAAATGGCAACAAACATACATACGGTGACACTCAATTACACACCTCACAGACGTACATACATACACGCACACTCTCTCTCATGCACGGAGACACACACACGCACACATACATGCGTGCACACACACACACACACACACAACACTGTCTCACACGCGCACACACTCTCTCACATGTACGCACGAGATAACACACACACAGACTTTCTCTCTCACTCGTATGCACACACCCACACGCACACATACACGCACAAGCACACACACATACACACACACACACACCCTCTCTCACACACACACATATACTCTCTCTCTCTCTCTCTCTCACGCACACACACATTCACATAGACACATATCGTAATTGACACCGCTGGCGGGAGTGAAATTGTTGCACTGAACTAAAGTTTCTAACTTAATCTCTGTCACGCAGTAGTGCAGGCTTTGTAGTTCACCAAGTCCTGTATTTATTTATATATTTTACATTTAATGCAATCACATACATAAAAACGAACTCTGGCTCATCGTCACTAGCTTAAAGCATCAAGGGAGGCAACTGTAAAATTAATCGTTTGCTATATACTCTCGGGTTTCGAATATTCGCCCCTCCCGCTTATTAATTTTTCAGACCCACCCACGCTCTTATTCCAAACCACCCGTTTATTAAATTTTGCTAATCTATCTCTGGCGATATTTTATTTTAAGTCGTAGCATTACTATGACAATTATTTTAGTTTAGACATTTAAAAAGCATTATACATGGCAAAACATTACAAGAAATCCCGTACGTTATAAAATAACTAGGATAGGTTGGGGTCTCAATATGTAATTCTTCTTCTTCTTCTTCTTCTTAACTAAACGATTAATTCTGGTTATTTAAAAATCAAAGGAGACGACCTAGAAAAATTACTGATTTTCCACCCCCAACACCGAATATTCCAACGCCTCCATTATTTGGGACCCGTGAGTACAACCTCATGGTTAATAGTAGATTTATTATTTTAATGGCCAAGTGGTCAAAAACGTCGGATTCAAGATGAATCTCTGGTGCCTTAACCAGATCCTTGACAACTCTGGTCCACTAATGTGGGCAGGGGTTCGAATCACTCTTCTGGCAGATAATAATTGATATGGGTATTTATTGGCAGAATTGGTAGAGCGCCGTATAAAATGTCATTGTAGTATTTGTTCTGGCTTTTTATATTATATATATATAAGGTCATAGATGTTTCGGCGCTTAAAACAGGACATCAAAAGCGATCAGCGGCGCGCCCAATGCCTTTTATCAATCAAAAGGCCATGAGGGAAAGAAAAGGAAAAAAAGGAAAAGTAGTGAGGAGAGAGGAAGAAAGAGAACTATATATATATATATATATATATATATATATATATATATATATATATATAAATTATCAGCATAATCATTGTCATCATTATCATTTAACGTCCGTTTTCTCTGCTAGCAAGGGTACACATACCTGTGGAATGCTCAGTCACTTGCGCGTTAGTTACATGAGCAAGCTTTTCCGTTGATTTAATAACTGGAACAATAATCGTCGAAACCAATGGTCGTCTATTCCATTCCATATCATTTTCAGGAATTGACTTACACTATAGAACAAAAACTAATAATTAAAAAAAAGGAGATATGCAACGTCAGGTTTGACAACTTTGGATGGCAATAAGCCACATTACCCGTTAGAAACTATAGCCTTAGTCTTCGGTTTCCGGTCTCGCTTGCTTTGCCTGCGTTTCATTGGTCGGTAACCTCTTGTCCTGTTCTCCACAACACAACGGAACCCATTGCGATCGAAGAACGCAAGGCTGCGAGACACGGAACCTGATCAGATTCCGCCCAGTAGACGTCCCTCCTCCTCTTCTTACTGTAGACGTCAAATTCCCCCAGAACATATGGGATGCCATCCAGTGCGACATGGCCTCAGACAGGCTAGCGTGCTAGCTCGACCAACACCGCTTCGCATGTTTTCGTTCGGCCTCGCAACCCCACAGTGGTGCCTGGCTCAATGCCTTACCCTCCTTTTCGATTGGCACGCAACTGGATAACGATAGCCTGCGAATCGGGGTCTCCTTGAGGCTTGGCTTTCGGATCTGCAAGCCACACAAATGTTGCTGCGCCTTCCCTGTAGAAGCTTTCGGCCTCCACTCGCTGTCCTCTTCTAAAAATGGGTAATCTCGGGTCTTAAATAATAGGGGAAGCGGTTGGAATAATCGGGGATCGGGAATGGAAAAATCAATAATTTTTCTAGGTTGTCTACCTTGATTTTTAAAAAAAATCTAAAAAATTAATAAGCGGGAGAGTACGAGAGTAGTTTTGTATTAAAAAAATCAGGGCAGTTTCAGGTGAGTTGATATCAAAAGGGATAGCGCTTAATATAGTAAGAATAGTTGTTGGTGTCGTTGTTTCAATACAGAGCTTTGATCAAACAGACCTATGATAAAAGGTATAGAGTGAGATTTGAGGAAGACTTGACAACTATTTCTAGTCGGTTTATTTGGTGTTGTTGTTGTTATATGCAGAAACAATAATCTAGGCAAAAACATACTCATAAATACACATGCACACATACACGTATATATATATATATATATACATGTACACATATTTATATGTATATATATCTATCTATCTATCTATCTGTGGCAAATAAAAAGAAAGTTATCTATCTATATATATATATATATATATATATATATATATATATATATATATATAAATGAAAGTTAGAGTTAATAACTCTTACTGAAACCCTGTAATATTGGACACACGATTTACTGTGTTTCTTACTACATACATATTATTATATATATATATATATATATATATATATATATATATATATATATATATATATATATACACCCACACACATTTATATCTATGTATACATGTATACACACACATTTATATCTATATATACATGTATCCACTCACAGATGCACACATATAGACATATGAATGCACAGATAGTTATGTGCAAATGAAATATCAGATGCTTTTTACATTAAATCCGGCTTCCTATTTCTGTGAAGGAATCAATGGTGAAGGAATCGATAGGTCCCCATCCATACACACACACACAATGACCTATCGATTGGTTCCCACCACACTTCCATCACTACACTTCACAGCCTGTCACATTATTTGACATCCGTGTACAGCTTTCTTATATTTCGAAGGAATACCGGCAACAACAACACCAACAACAACAGTAATAATAATAATAATAATAATAATAATAATAATAATAATAATAATAATAATAATAATAATAATGTCATAGGCGCACTGGGGACTATCTCCAAAAGTTTCCAGGGATGGTTAAAGAAAATCGGCCCCTTCACGCTTTTTGGAACGCTTCAAAAGGCATGCTTGCTTGGAACAGCAAGAACCCTCCGATACGTCCTGAATATCTGAGGCTGCAGGTAGTGGCTTGATATTCAATCCAACGGACTTTCCAGTTAACCAACATCAATGACTGAGATTCAAGGAATAACAACAATAATAATAATAATAATGATAATAATAATAATGATAATAATAATGGTTTCTTATATAGGCACAAGGCCAGTAATTTTGGGGGAGGGGAAAGTCGATCAAATCGAGCCCAGTGCGTGACTGGTACTTTATTTTATCGACCTTTATACGTTCTCAAGAAAGCATTTAGAAGCCTGAAAACGTTCGGAGTTCAGAAAAATCGCCCGGACTTCTCTATCCAGAACTTTCCGAAAAATGATTGCCAGCAATTTCGGTATAGACCAACAGATTAATACACCTGGTAATTATCGAGAAGTGTTAGTAAAAGAGGGCCTGGCTGATGGCTACAACATGTATATATATAGTAATCTGATATCAGAATCAATTAACAGTTCAGGCATACAACCCGCTCTTTGTACGGCTAGGTTGGGCAAAGAAAAATTAGTGAGAGAGATCACTTATGCTGGTTTTGAAAAATTGCGTAATCGGATTTTCTTTCAGAAATTTCAAACATCATTTGGGGATTTTTGTCATAGACTTCTAGTTTGTGTCCATCTTGAGGAGTAACCTACTCGTTCGATATCTTTTTATATTGGTGGTGAAGCTGGTGTGGCTGGTCTCTCATAATGTTGCTGCTCTGATTGGACTCGTTGCTGCAATTGTTTCCATTGATGCTACTTTCACTGTTGTGATTGTTGCTGCTACTGCTTTAGTATTATGAATGCGTGTAGGAGGGGTGTATTCTCTTATTCTTTACCACAAGCCAGAAAACTTTCAGGTGGCTCTTACTCCCAGTTAACATTTGGGTCACGTGCCTTCTCCCATGACGCAAACCTGCACCACATTTTAAAATGAAATAGGGGGAAGGATCTTTACAATATCTATAGGTGTTGTCAGTAGCAATGCCTCGTGGGTTCTGTTCCTCGTACTTCTCCAGCACAATTTCTAGCTACACGAAGTCAAACTCTACTTGCATCTTTGGTAGCATGATTATGGATTTCGCCGCTCCATTACGTTGGAAGAGGACGAACTTACCCGACGCGCATGGGATTGTGAAGGGCTACTTTATTGCAGGAGAGGAACGGGTGTTTGTCTTTCTTGGCATGTCATGTTGGGTCCCAGACTATTTAGAGTCACCTTTCTATCTGTACCGGCAAAAATATTTTTTTTTTTTTGTTTAAAAATAAGAGCATATAATAAAACTATTTAACTATGGAGAAAATACTCACGAGATAAAATAAGATATTATTTTTAAAAGGGGGCATGCAAAAACAGTGCTTCTGCTACAAAAGATGGTGAAAATAAAATTTATTTACATAGAATAAATTTCAAATAATGTTGACTGGATCAGTCCTGGTTTAAATATTGGTACATAGTTAATCAATGTGAGTCAATCTGAGGAAAGACAAATTAATCGGTATTGAATATAACAATTTATGAGAACAATATTGAAAGAGATATTGGACATCTGGTCGCATTAATATTAGAGGAAGTTTGTATATATATATATATATATATATATATACTATAATATATATATATATATATATATATATATATATATATATATATATATATATATGAGTATCGTTAATATCTTTCTTCGTTTATATATATATATATATATATAGTTTAGGGATTGTAACGTCAAGTTACAGTTGGTTCGCCAAAGTGAGCACTTGGTGCGTAATCTCTAGTAACTACTTTGGGGTTATACTAAAAAGTGCATGATATTAATAATAAGTATGGACGAACTGTCGAATTTTCGCGTTTCGCGATTGATCAGACTTCTGTTGGCTTAATGACGAAATGATTCGCATATAGCGTTAATATATATTTGGGGTGGGCAGTTTTTCTTTGTCTTGATTGGTTGTTTTGGGAGAAAGAAATTATTATTAATTTTTTATATATATGTACACACACACACACACACACACACACACACACACACACACACACACACACACACACACGCACACACATATATATATATATATACATATATGTATATAGTTGAAAAAGGAAACAAGACAAACACGTATGCAAAATGATAGTTATTCATGCTTGGAGGAAATGGAGGAGGGTTCGACGTTCCAGACAGGAGTCCTTCACCAGGAAAGTTCGGATAGGGAGAGAACAGGTAGGTGTATGAAAGTAGGGTGTGAAAGTTAGGAAAGGAAGGTAGGAAAAGTGTGTTGGAAGGAGATTGATAGGTAGGAAGTAATAAGCGAAAGGTACGGCCTTGGGGTTGGGGGACGATGTGGAGCGTACCGGGGTGTCATGGGTGTGGTTGTGTGTGTGTGTGTGTGTTTGTGTATTTTCATGTGTGTGTCGAATGAGTGTGTGAGTGTATCTACACGCGCGTGTGTAGGTGACTTTTTATTGTTTCTATGTATGTGAGAGTATACGTTTGTGTGTGTGTGTGTGTGTGTGTGTATATTTTCACGTGTGTATCGAATGAGCCTGTGTGTGTGTTAGTGGCTTTGTATTAACTGTAGAGGGAAGTTTTTGTGTGCGTGTGTGTGTTTTTGTTTGGGTATGTCTGTGTGTGTGTGTATGTGACCTTTTTCTATTGTTTCTATGTATGTGAGTGTGTATTTTTGTGCACGCAGAACGGAAGTGATTTTGGAGGGAGCTGTGATAATAGGGTGTGTTTATATATATATATATATATATATATATATATATATATATATATATATATATAGAGAGAGAGAGAGAGAGAGAGAGAGAGAGAGAGAGAGAGAGAGAGGGAGAGAGATAGGTAGATAGATAGATAGATAGAGAGAGGGGGTGCCTTACTTATGCATCTTACAAGAACATTATTGAGTGTTATACATGCATCATACATACATACATACACATACATTCATTCATTCATTCACATACATACATACATACATACGTACATACATACATACATACATACATACATACATACATACATACATACATACATACATACATACATACGTACATACGTACATACATACATACATACATACATACATACATACATACATACATACATACGTACATACATACATACATACATACATACATACATACATACATACATACATACATACATACATACTGGGGTATTTCAATTATGCATCTGGTAGCAGGAATATTGGTTTTATACATCTGTGAATAATCAAATTGGGGTTATGTATACAATGTATATATATATATATATTTGCGTGTTTCAATTGAGTATTTCATGACAGCAATATTGGGTGATATAAATTTGGTGATAGCCTCATTGGAAATATATACATCAGGTGTATGGTGTAGGAGAGTTTACAATTTTGGACAAAAATGTTGGGGCATAATTTATCTGGGGACAATAATGATATTGCGATATAATGCCTCCCATAAGAGGAGTGTTGGGTGGGGGGATGGTTTTTGTACTTTGTAATATAGATGGTTTTGTAATATAGATGGTTTGGTAAAATAGATCTAAGCTGAGTTAAGGAATTTACTCTAGATATGTTATATTAGTTATTAGTAAAATACATTATATACGTAGTAGCTATAATGTTCAATTCCACATACGTGAAGTATTGAATCGGTTATATTATATGGTCACCCTTTTCTGTACTGTTTTGTAAGGTCGGAAACTTTTTAGGGCCTCTAAGACTTGTGGGATAGAGGGAGGAAGATATCCTCAAACTAAAGTCTGGGTTGGAATGTTTGTAACAAAGTGAAATCCGTTTAAGACTCTTAAGGGCTAAATAGTAATAATAAAACGAGAAACAAATTAAGTATTTCACCTAAGCAAGTCACAGTGGCATGTCGTTTTTCTATTTTTTCAATCCCGTCCAACATTCAAACAATCACACGTTTGATTTTATTGACCCTGAAAGGATTAAAGGCAATAATGACATCGGCAGCATTTGATCTCAAGACGCAAAGCATTTTGTTTACGTTCTAACGATTCTATTTCTGCCACGTCTTACTAATATTTGCACTATATATATGTCCCAATGTGCACTGGAATGAATGCTTTGACCTAAAATAAATCGAAACCCTAGTGATTTCCAGAGGTTGACTGAGGAGATGGGACTGTCCGTCTTCTCGTTTATTTCCATTGTCTTTGTCCTGTTGAATATATATATATATATATATATATAACACCCGCCCATCGCCTTACGGTCGAACAACGCACTATCTTCATCTTACAGACCCACACTCCCCCCGGCCTGAACTCCCCACCCTTATTCCTTTAGCGTTCGACCCCCCCCCCACACTTATCCCCCACTAACGCCACTAACACACCCCTCCTTTTCACCGCCAACCCCACACTAACAATACTAACACCTCCACTCCACCCCTCATCTGACCACCCTTCCCCAACTAACATACTAACATCCCTTCCCTCCCTTCTTCTCCTCCTCCCCCCTCCTTATCACACGCACACACGCACCCACTTACACCACCCACCCCACACGCAACTAACATCACTAACACCCCCAACCCCACGCACACGTACCCACACACCCTCGTACACCACCAACTCTACACACCCTACCACCACTAACCCCCACTCACACCTGCATTCCACCCCTCCCCACCTCCCGTATACTAACACCCACTAACACCTCTTCACCAAACTACACACACACCAGTACACCACACTCCCTCCATAGAACCACACACACCCTTCTCTCCCCGCTCCACACTCACTCATCCCACTAACACCCCTACTAATACACACACACACACACACCCTCCTCACTCCAACTCTCACACCTACCCATCCTCGCCTCCCTACCATTCCGCAGACTGCTGCTATGCCCTTCCGACCATCTCTCAGCACCAACTGACCACAGCACTCCCACTGCTGACCACTTCCTGTTGCGCGCGCACCCCACATCTCTCCTCTTCCGACCACCGCTTCTTGGATTACCCACACGCGAAATTGACTTCTAACCAAATCTCCAAACATCCGTGGAACTTACCAACTTTTCAACCATCCTCTTACACCATCACCTATATAACTCACCCAGACACACACCCCAAACAAATTTTTTTATCCACACGCCACCCACACCCACACCCACAACACGTTTAAACCACACACACGTGCTTCCCACCACATATTTACACCCTCAGCCTCCTGATTCCTCTCCCCCCCACCCCCTATCCACACACGCACAGACACTCCGACCCACAAAACCCCCCCACACACACGTTCCTGAACATGCAACCCCGTTCTTCCCCCAACCCTCACTTTCACATACACACACACACACACACACGCACACCTAACCACACACACCACCTTCAGCCCTCCCCGCTCGGACACCCCGTCTCCCTCTCCCCACTCCACCCGCCACCACCCCTACTCACCCCACACCCTTCCACCACCTGTTTACCCCCCTTTTAATTTCAGTTTATTTTGATCATGCCTTTATTTTTAAATTTTCTCATTCCTTGTATTTTGATCATGCTTTATTTTTATTTATTATATTTTTTGTCTTTATTTGTTAATTTTTCATTCGCACCGTTTCCTTTCGCTATATATCTCTCCACCACTCCCCTACACACCTTTTGAACTCTGTTCCCACACACTTCTCACCTGAAGAAGGGCTTATGCCCGAAACGTCGTCCCCCACCTATCCCCCACTCTCCTGAGCGTGAATTTAATAAACATTTATTGTACTGCCTCTCTGTTCTGTCCCTGTTCAATTTTTCATTATATATATATATATATATATATAAAGCTATCTCTATCTGGCCATCTCTACCTACGTGTGTTTATACCTCTATATTTGTTGTTCTCTATATCTATGTGTGTATCGTTATATATTGACTCGTTTTACCCTTTTAGTCATACCTTTCTTGAACTTCTATTTTCCATCTGCTCTCTCTCTCTCTCTCTCTCTCTCTCTCTCTCTCTCTCTCTCTCTCTCTCTCTCTCTCTCTCACTCTCTCTCTCTCTCTCATCTCTCTCATCTCTCACTCATTCTCTCTCTCACTCACTCTCTCTCTCTCTCTCTCTCTCTCTCTCGCATTTATGATTCTCTTTTAATCGTTGCCCACTTCTATTCTTTCCTACTTCTCAAAGATCCTCAAAGCCACATCCCTTATGACAATACAAGAAGCACAATTAAAGCAGCTGCGTGTGGCCTAGTAGCAAGTGTGTTGGACTTACGATCATAACATCGTGGGTTCGATCCCTGAACTAGGTTGTGCGTTGCATTCTTGAGCAAAGCCCTCTATTTCCCGTTGCTCTAGTATACTCAACTGAAAATGAGTACCAGCAATAGCTGGGGGTTTAACCTTGCGATGGACTGGCGTCCTGTCTATGGGGTATTCTTGTGCTCAGTCTTTTAACGTTATGGAAACTAGGATAAGCACCAGCCTGATAAACCTCCTGGCTCGAGCCAGACTTTAGATACAGTTAATAGGGATTAGAACGTGGGATAGAATGCTTTGTGATGTTCGTTTCAGCTCCCTGTGCTCTGAGTTCAAATCCCACCGATAAATAAAGAGCCTTTGGGGTTGATTTTTCCCTCAATGTCTCTTTCTTACTTTCTATCCCTAATTTTTGCTTTCTTTCTCTAGAACAAATCGGCTGTGTTCAGACATGTTGTGGCGCGGGACACCACAGACTTAAAATGTGCAAGATATGTTGTATACCATTCGGCGCGCTGCATGGCTTACAGTTATCTTAGTTGTTGTAGTATCTTAATTGTTAATCTTTTAGATTTAACGAACACATTTTTAGGAGATTAGTATCAGTGTTTATATATAAATTATCAAGAATGACAATAAATGCAGGTGTGTGTTGTGACAAGGTTTTACTTCACAGAAGTCAAATAAATTAATATAAATAATTTGTTACCACATGTAGATGTTCAGTTGGTCACAACTCCCAGACTGGAGGTGTAGAGAAGAACAGAAATCTTCTCTTGGAGGTGTTAGTATTTCTTTAGGCTGCCGGTATTCTTCTTCTTGCTGGCAAAGGAAGTGAGACAGGAGTCATCTCTTGACAAGGCCTCAGGTGTTCTTGTCGCTTCAAGGTTCAGGGTGCGAGAGAGGCTTATGGCTTGCCAGCCCTCAAATATATAGTCCCCAGGGGGACGCAACTCTATTTAGTACATGAATCTGCCAATGGGAGTCGCGCCTGTCGCAAAGGGACGTAACTCCTATATGTGCTGAGTTACGACCGTCGTAAAGAGACGCAACTCCCATACGTGCTGAGTCACAGCCGTAAGGGGCCGCTACAGTACCCTCCCCCAGACCCTAGGCAAAAAGCCCGAAGGTAACTGTAGCGAACCCACAAGCATGGGCTCCCAGCACAGGCATGAAATGGTAACGAGAAGGTACAATCATGAAATGGTAACGAAAGATACATGGTAATACAATAACGAGAAAAACAAAAAAAAAATAAGGCTCCAGTGGCCAGTTCACATGAAAACAGTTTGGCAGAGTTTTTTTGGCCAGTAGACTCTCCGACCGGAACGGGTCGTAGTCTTGTATGTAGGTGAAGGTGGGGCAGAAGGAGCAGGTGTATGCACAAAAGAGAAAGATTGGGGTATTTGTGGCTCGGGTGTAAGAGCGTCATTGTATGCCCTTTTTAGTCTATTCACCGAAATTGTCTCTCTGGACCCCTTAATGTCTACAGTGAAATGTTTGTCAGTACGTGCTAACACACGGTAGGGTCCAGAGTACGATTATGTGAGGGGTGGAGTAACCGCATCGTTTCTGACGAATACATGTGTCCACGAGGCAATATCCCTCGGGACTGCAGCTTTAACATTCTGTTTCCTAGCATTCATCGGCGGTAAGTCCTGAAAATAGGAGCGCAAACGAGATACGTAGGAAACAGGGTCCTGGAAAGCAACGCTAGAGGAGCACCATACAGTAATTCGGCCGGGGAGAACCCAAGGTCCTCTTTTATTGATGACCGAATTCCTAACAACACAATAAGAAGGTACTCACTCCAACGTTGAGAGTCTGGATAGGCGCGAAGAGCGGCCTTTAATTGGCGGTGGAATCGTTCCACCATTCCGTTTGAAGCAGGATGATAGGCTGTGGTCCGAATCCGTTGAGCGCCAATGATCTTTGTGAGCTCAGAGAATAGATGAGACTCAAATTGTCTACCACAGTCTGTGGTGACTGTAGTTGGTACCCCAAAGCGGGTAATCCACCCTGATACCAGGGCACGTGCTACAGTCTCAGCAGTTATATCTTATAAGGGGATGGCTTCAGGCTATCTCGAAAAACGATCGACACAGGTCAAGAGGTACGAATATCCACTGCTGAATGGCCAAGATCCAACAAGGTCAATGTGTATGTGCTGAAACCGAGCATCTGGAGTACTGAAAGTACCAAGCGGAGTCCGGATGTGTCTGTGGATTTTAGATCTCTGACACTGTGTGCAGGAACGGCACCAGACAGTAATTTCTCGCCTCATATTGGGCCAGAAAAATCTAGCCGTTATAAGCTTTACTGTGGCAGAAGTTCCTGGGTGAGAAATGTTGTGCAAAGCAAGGAACGCAATTCGACGGTGAGTCTCAGGAACAAGTGGTCGTGGTGAATCCGTATATACATCACATAGAATATGCCTGTCGCTGGTCGACAAGGGCAGATATTTGAAGATGCAAGTCGCAAATTCGGCAGAAAGAGTATCCAACGATTGGAGTGCAGGCTGGTCTGCCGCTAACGACCTAAGTCGATCTCCCTGGATGACGAGATGGAGCTGATTGGCAAACGTGACAATGCGTCTGCAGCTATGTTATGCGAGCCAGCAATGTGCTGGATATCATTTGTAAATTGCGAAACGTAATCCAGGTGCCTTGTCTCTCTGGGCGAATATCTCTCGGTTTTAGCCCTCAAAGCGAAGGTCAGAGGTTTGTGGTCGGTTAAAACTGTAAAATTTCTCCCCTCAAGAATATGAGAGAAATGTTTCACCGACAGATATATGGCTAATAATTCCCACCCAAACGTGCTGTAACGCGTTTCTGCTGGTTTCAGCTTCCTCGAGAAAAATGCCAAAGGTTGTTGGTTTCCAGCGTTGAACTGCTGTAAAACTGCTCCCAGAGCGGTATCAGATGCATCAACACAAAGCGAAAGCTTGGCCTCTGGTACCGGGTGGGCTAGCAAAGATGAACTAGCGAGTGCTGTCTTGGCAGTCTGGAAGTCTTGAAGCTGTCCTTGTGTCAAGGAAATATCCTCATTCTCCTTACGACGATTTTTCAAAATGTCAGTAAGGGAAGATAGCAAATTAGCACAATGAGGAACGAAATGC
>OZ024741.1:297759788-297804788 GCA_964016885.1 Eledone cirrhosa
TTTTTTAAATCAACAGAGACAATTTTGCTAATCTGTCCCTGGAGAAATGTTATTTTAAGTGGTAGCATTCCAGCGACAATTAATTTTCTTTATACATTAAAAAACATACATCACAAAAAATGTAGATTACTAAAAATATCATGTTCTAACATAAATAGGATGGGTTGAGGTTTCAATATGAAAACTAAACGACTAATTCTGGTTTTAAAAAACATCAACGGAGATAACCTAGAAAAAATACCGATTTTTCAACTCCCCCGCTTATTCCCACCCTGCTTATCCCCCCCCCCCCCACGTGCCCCCCCCCCTCTATTATTTGGGATCCAAGAGTACATTGTGATGGAGAAATAGGGATTATGTTGTGGGATGTTGCCAGGTAGGTTGTTTTAATTAATATAAATAAATAAAATAAACTTGATTGGAACAGCGATGATTAGTCCCCATATCGCCTCTGATTCAATAGATCTAAAATCAAAAACGTTTCAATCACAAAGATCACATTTTTGTCTCCTGCTTTATTTACTAAATGCTTAATTGTCCAATGTAATCTTAGATATCATCCGTTTGTAAGATGGTAAGGTCAGATGAAAGGAAAAACTTAGCTGTTACTTTTTGCAAGTTAAACCGCCATACATAAGTACCTTCTGGGGGTCACTAGAGACATGGAAGGTTTAGTTTGAGTTTAGAATCGACGAAAATTTATATAAAGGTTTCGAATGGTGGTACTTTTGGTAACGGACACGGCTAGGTGAGAAAACTAACAAGTGTGCCAGTGATTATGTTAACGTGAAGTTGACTCTTGCTTCTTCAGTTCTAAATCTAATTTTGTGTAGTAAATTTACATTTTGCATCAAATATTACATACACTTACAGGGTAAACAATGGTTAAAAAAATTAAAACATTCCTAAAATATTAAAAATAACCATTAAAAAAAAACTTCCCTCAGTCCCAGAGAATATCCAACACTGGTTCACAGCAACTACGCCAAACATCTGTGCAGTTTTAAATAAACCCTGCCATCAGCATTTGCGTCAGCAAGCGATTTATTAATTGAATTACCGAGATATGTCTTCTATAATAAGTTGTTTATTCAGTCGATGTATCAATTAAATCAAACGGCTAATAATATTTATTTTTAAAAGACGAGAGAGTGTGAAAACATAGTTGAATATTTAGTTGTCATATTTTGATCGTTTTTATTTCTCAAAAGATGAACAATTTTCAGCGTGGAAGTAATCAAACAAAATAAAAAAAAAAGAAATAGAAAACAAGAAGAATAAAGGGAGGAGAAGACAAAAACATTCGATTACACGCTAGAAAAAGGAGCGCTGGAATCTGTCCCTAATAATGTTTTAGGCAAGCCAACACATTCATGGTATTACCACGGGTGATAGAGGGGCTAAGGCACTGAAATAGTCAAGCATCCTCGTGAGTATTACCTGACACGTTGATATGGCAAGCTGCCAATAATGACAAATAAATTATATTTTCTCCCCAAACTACCAAAACACACATCTATTTGTATATGCGCTACAATTTATGTACAAGTTATGTAGAGACAGATGGGAGAGATAGATATAGATATAGAGAGGGGGAGAGTTTGGTGGTAGTTGATATATATTTCTATTTATTTGCCACCAGGGCATCAAAGATTGGGACAAATACAAAGGGGGGAGTTTACATACATTTAAAAAGACGTGTAAAAAAACATATAACAAATTAAATTTAACAATCGATGTCCTCAATAGGGAGGGGCGTTGACATGGGTCGTACACACCCCCGAAAAAATGTGCAACCCTCCTCTTCAGGAGCACAAAGAGCGGGTGCTTCCTTCCTCTTCTCATTCTTCTCTCTCACCTACAGGCTGATATAGAGAGAAGGCCCATTCACTCGGGCCATTCTCGCCACTTTCACCCATCTTTCATAAAACTTGCTGGGGTAGAGCACCTCTCTCTCCATTCTGATCCTTCTTCTAAAGTGGTACTTGAAAAAAAGACCAGTTGTTGGCCAGAGAGAAAGGTGTCTGACCTCAGCCCTTTCAACCTTGTCCACCATACAACTTCTTTCGCCATGGTTATCACACAGAGGAAAACCGACTCTCCTTCGTTTTTGAAAGAGGGAGGCAGTTTGATCGTGACAATGTTCTCGGTGGTCAACCGGATTGGTCCCACCCGCGACAGTAGTCGTTCCACATAGCCCCACAGGTCAGCAACGCCCGGGCAGTATACGAATGCGTGTGCAACGGTTTCCTCGTCACGCACGCATCTCGGACAGATCTTCTTCGAGGGGTCCCTACCCGGGCGCCCGTGTCTGTAGAGCTTGTCCCGAACGGGTAGAGCTCCTCGGTAACATTGCCAAGCCAGGGACTTTTGGAAGTTGTCCATCGGTCCCGGGCCAAACAGACTGAACAGACTGGCCAGCTCGTCTTCCTCCATGCCCAGAGCCTCTCCGAGAGCGTCGTCGCACTTACTGCGCACCAACCCTCTATAGAATGTTGAGGTTGAGTCTCCACTGATTGCCGGATCCGCTTGCCAGAGGGCCGTGAGCGCCTGGGTACATTCAATGTGCCAGTCGCCCACTTTTCTCGATCTTTGCTTGACCCAGGATTGCAGCTCGGTGAGTGAGACGAGTCCCGGAAAGGCTCGCCTCACAAACAGGGCCCACACCGGCTGACCGGTGAAGAATACCTGGAGGTGCCGTAGCCTTAATGCGTCTCTACGCATCGTCAGCCACGGCAGCCCCAGCCCTCCGTGCGAAGGGTGTTGACAGCAGATGGATCTTCTCACCAAAGGAGCCCGCTTCTTCCAAAGAAATCGGAAGAGCGCGCGCTCCATTTTAGCGAGTGTTTTCTCTGGGCAAGGCACGACGGTCAAGCGGTAGTAGATGATGGACGCTATATAAGCGTTCGCCACCTCCGCTCGACCTTTCAGGGATAGTTTGCACTCGGCCCACTTCTGGGCGAGTGCAAAGACCTTGCCCGTTACCTCGTCCCAGTTTTTCTCCACCTGGAGGTCCGGTCCGAACCAGACCCCGAGCAGCTTCACCGGTCCCTCCGTCCAGCGTCCGACGATGCCGTCGGAGGGCATCGTTTTGCCCCTCCACGTCCCGAGTTGCAAACCGACGGACTTGTCCCGGTTCAGCTTGGCTCCTGTGAACCATTCATATTCCTCCAGTAAGGTGCCGATCTGCCCGATTTCCGAGGTGCACGATACCATTACTGTCACGTCATCGGCGTAGGCCGACACCGCTTTCCGCAATCCCGGTTCCAAGGGGATGCCCTGCAACAGCTCCAGCTTCCTCAGTAGTGGCTCGAGAGCCAGCACATAGAGGAGTGAGGAGAGAGGGCATCCCTGTCGAATGGATCGCGTGATTTGGAACGGCTCCGAGAGGTAACCGTTCACCTTGACCCTCGAGCAGGTGTTGCTGCTGTGCATTGCAGCAATCCAGCCCCTGAAAACGGGTCCGAAGCCTGCCGCCGCGAGCACCGCATCCAGGTACCGATGGTCAACCCTATCGAACGCCTTAGATTGATCCAAGTTGATCAGGGCCCCACCAAAGCCGGGTTCGTTCCCTACCCTCTCTACGATGTATCGCATGAGGTGGAGGTTGTCGTGTATGGACCAGGACGGGATTGCGCATGTCTGCGCTTCTCCCACCAGGTTCCCGACGACAAGCGCCAACCTCTTCGCTAACACCTTGGCCAAAATCTTTAACTCTGTGTTTAACAGAGTTATGGGCTTGAAGTTATCTATGTCATCCCCCTTGTTCTCGTCCTTCCTCACCAGCGTGACTACGCCCTTGGTCACAGAACTGGGAATTCTCCCCTTCTGTTGCCAGTTGCAGTAGACCGCCTCGAGGAGACCGGAGAACAAGCCCGGCATCGCTACATAAAGTTCGTATGGTAGACCATCGAGACCCGGAGATTTGCGTTTGCCGCATTGGCTCAGCGCTTCCCCTATTTCAGCGGCTGAAATCAGCCTCTCGCAGGACTTCGCCTCCCCGTCTGAGAGCCGCACCAAACTGTCGAGGTATGGACCGAAATCCATGGCCCAACCCGGCCCGCCGCCCCTCCCGAACAGTCGTGCAAAGCGCCGTTGAAAGGCCGCGCTCATCCGCTCAGGTTCAAGGGTCACGCGTCCATCCAGGTCCTTCAAAGACCGAATCGTGGACTTGTTTCCACTTTTTGCCTCTGTCACTCGGGCCCAGCTAACAGCTTTGGCTCCCTCGTTACCCAGAGCACGTATTTTACTCCTGACAACGCAGCCCTCGTGCTTCGCATCAAAGAACTGGTCTAGGGCCGTTCTTGACGCCAGCACGCCGGCCACGTTGCCACTCCTAATCGCCTCTTCTACTCTATTTGTTAATTCCCTTTCAGTTCTATTTCTATCTGATGCTAATTCCCGACTAAAACCTATCGATTCTATTCTAATTTCTTTTCACCTGTTGAAAGGGTTCTCCCTCGTCGTCACTGGGTGACGTTGATACGGAGTCCTCTTCCGTGTTGTTGGGGAGGGGTATATTTTAGGGTTTTGTTGTGGCTGCTTTTGTATTTGTTTTAGGTGGGGAGGGGTTGGGTGGAACAGTGTTTTGTGTTGTTATTTTTCCGTGTTGTTGTGGTTGTTGTTGTGGTGGTGGTGGGTGTGGTGGTGGTTGTGTTGTTATGTTCGGGGTTGGCAGAAGAGCCTTTTTTTTTTGACTCGTTAATTGAGGACAGGCAGCCCTCAGGTGACTCCTGCTTAAGCAGTGGTAACATGACGGCCACCTTCCCTCCACTGAAATGTTTATATAAATTAGCCCGTCCAGAGGCACGCGTTGTGGGATATCCGCTATTCGTTCTGGGCTCATTTTCACCAGAACTTCTACGCTGATCCCACCAAATACACCCCCGGAGGACCTTCCTATTGAAATTATCTTGTCTTCGTCAAAGTTAATGATTCCACATAGTATCCACCAAATATTTACATTTGGTGTGATACTCATTATTTTTATTCTTTGTGTCCTTTTTCCCCTGTATGTGGGGAAAAGGGTGAAGCAGGGGGACACAATGGGTGATACCGAGTACTTTTGAGCTGTTGACTGGTTGTTCATTAGCACCGAAATGCTACCAAACAGTTTACCTTTTTGTATGAAGGTTAAGTCCTTCATTGTATCTTTTAGAACCAGCTCAATTTCATTTTGTGATAATTGAGCTGGTTTTCTTGTTTCGTTCGATATTGTCCTGAAAACTGTGGTTTTCAGGACAGCCTCTCTACGTAATTCCTGTGGAGAATTGATGCTAAAAGCACCGTTTTCGCCAAAAGTCACGAATTGTTTTGCGTCTTGTAATAGTTGTTTAGCATTTGTTATGTCTATTGGTGTGTATAGTTCGTTTTTTTTTTACAGTCTGTGCAAATGTTGTTTTGGTGTTGTTGTCTTTTTTGTTGCTGTCACTGTTGGTAATATTGTTCATGTTTTCCTTGGTATTGCTATTGTTGCAGTTGTTGGTTGTGGTGTTATTGTCATTGTTCTTGTTGTTGGTGCTGGTATTATTTACCGGGTTTGGTTTCGTGGTTTCGATATTTTTAACGTTTTTCGATGATGCGAGGGGGGAAGGCTGCAAGCTTTGTACTCCTACATTCCCTCCACCACTTTTCTTAGTGGGCGAGGTGGAAATGGCATCCATTGCCACCAAGTCTACAGTTTTGAGATGAAAATTGAAAATTTCGCCCCAGAGAGGGGCGAAAATTAGTTGAATCAACGTCTGACGGCCCAGGCAAGGGGTTAAACTAAACAATGTTATTAAATTGAGCAATAAACTCACAGTTTTTTTGACAATAATCCGTAAAAATCCGGAGCGAAGTAATTCACGTCTATATCAAGTGGTAATTGATATAGAGGGGATTTGGGAAGAGAGTTCCGTGTAGTAGATATAAAGAGGGAGATTTTGGTCTTAATTGATATAGAGAGGGAGAATGGGAGAGTATGTTGTATGGTTGATGTAAAGAGGGGGGAGAGTTTGGTAGTGATGAATATAGTGAGAGAGAATGAGAGTGTTGTATGGTAGATATAGGGGGGGGGGGAGATTGGAAGAAAGTACGTGTAGTAGATATAGAGAGGGGAGAATTTGGTGGTTGTAGATATACAAAGTGGGATAATGGGAGAGTTCCGTGTAGTAAATTTAGAGATGGAGATTGGAAGAGATAAATGTAATTATTTATAGAGAATGAGAGAGTGTATTAGTCTTAGATATAGAGAGTGGGATAAGAGAGGCGGTGTCGTGGTAGATATAAAGATGTGTAGTTTGGTTTTTGTAGATGCAAAGAGGGGGATTAAAAGAGAGTTTTGTGTGATAGACATAGAGAGGAAGACTCTCAGGTCCCAAATAATAGGAGGGGTGGAAATAATTGTTTCTACTTTTGGCACAAGGCCAGCAATTACCCAGTGCATTACTGGTACTTTATTTTATCGACCCCGTAAGGATGAAAGGCAAAGTTAACCTCGGCGGGATTTGAACTCAGAATGGCAAGGGCCGTAACTCTATGCATCAAAGCATGGCATCCAACCCTCTACCGATACTGCCAATTCACCGTGGGTGGAGTGGAGCTTGGGAAATCAGTAATTGTATAGTGTACGTTCGTAAATATGAGATTTCTTGTAATGTTTTTCTTTTGTCATATATGTTTTTTTTAAATGTAAAATAAAATTATGATTCACTTACAATAACATTTCGCCGGAGATCTATTAGCAAAATTTAATAAGCAGGAGGGTGGGGGTGGAATAAAAACCATGGGGGCGGGGGGGATCTGAAAAATTAATTAGAGGGGCGTGGGGACGATTATTCAAGACCTGAGAGTTCGTGAATTATTGACGGACGTAAGAATGAAAACACAATACCGAAGTAGAGTTTAAATATTCATTTATTATGGCTAAGCCTTGTTACTCTGGAGTTTCACCTGCTACTGACCAGACAAGACTGATGATCCTGTGGGTGCGCTGGTGAAACTTTAGAGTAACAAAGCTCACCAATAGACCCAATAAATGAATGTATGTATATATATACATATACATATATATACATACGAGTATATAGGAGATGAATAAATTGGGTATAATACCAGTTTCTTACCAAATGCTAAGAAGCTCGATATATTAAGCCCTTAGGAAAGGACACAGAGCATTTTTTTTAATCATACGGTGCCACAGCATGGCCTCAGCCGGAGGGTTGGAACAGGTAAAAGAGTAAAAGAGTAATATACAGTGGCCGTGGAACTAAAAAATCCAGTAATTATATGTTCTCCCTAAACTACAAAAACACACATCTATTTGGATATGCGCTACAATTTATGTACATATTATGTTTATCGCATATCGAAGTTTTCTGACCATTTTAAAGCCTAAAGAGCTAAATTAATCACTGAAATTAAATTGTCCAAATTCCACCCAACCCCCATTCAGAAACGCTTCCACCGCCCCTGCATACACACATACATATATACATATTTATAAAATTGAAGATACAATTCCCTCAATAAAAATATATATATTCTACGCATGTATTGAGTTTTCTTTCTTCAAGAGGTAGCCAATCCTGGTAGAGAGAATATATACACACACACACACACATATATATATATATATATATATATATATATATATATATATATATATATATATATATATATATATATATATGTGTGTGTGTGTATGTGTGTATACATATGTGTGTGTGTGTATATATACATACACATACACACACACATATATATACACTCACACACATGCATGTATGTATGTATGTATGTATGTACGTATGTATACATGTATGTATATATATATGTACGTATGTATAAGGATGTATAAAATACAAGTAAGGACAGGTATCGTATCGACACCGGTTTAATTATTAGTTACTCAAGCGTCCGTGGCAACACGTTTTGTCTGGTCGACTTTACAAAACTAAGAAATGAACGGATATCAGCTGCTCGGCAGTAGTGTAAATTTCTTGTTTGCTAGCAGCTGTCAATAAACCTATATAAACAAAAACAAACAGAAATTCGGGTGAGTGTTTTCATAGTTACTACTGTATTACTGTAAAGACATTGCTATAACCCTGTAATGATGTTCTTTCTTTGTAAACATAACGTTGTATTGATCTAAACAAATAGATAAATTGTTCTTAAAATTCTTTCTTTTTTTCTTTTTGCTGTATCACTCTAAAGAAGTTGATATATGACTCTTAGAATCATTTTTATACCAACTCAACCAAAAGCCGGCTCTGGTTCTTTGAAACAAGACTACCCATTCTAAAGGGCTCCTATTTATCTCTTAACGTCTTGTACGACATTAAACCACATTGGCAAGGCATACTTTAAAAAAGCACTAAAAAATAAAAATAAATACGTAATTTTTATATGCATTCAATCAAATACACTCTCGCTTCGTCTCGATCAGAGATAACATTATTTTAAGAATTAGTCTTTAGTTTACTGCATATTTTTAAGGCAATTTGTGTTCTAGTAAAAGTTTGAATTAACAAGTTTGTTTTTAGTTATTTTCTGTTAAATCTTTACAGAATGTTAAGAGTTAAATCAAAATCTTCCGACATAATGTTGTATAAAAATCATATGTTAAGTTACAATTTTAATAATGAAATAATTAATGATCTTCGTAAATCCAAGAAAACTCTTCCTTGATTAATTGAAATAGAGTGTGTTCCATTAAGAGTTAATAAATATGCTGTACCACATTGAGATAAGACAGGAGAACTTCCACGTGGTCGCTCGACGTATAGCATCAATATATTTCCTTTAAAACACACAAGGATCATAGAAAAAATATTAGAATGGTCACAGATGGAGCGCCTCTGATGATCATAGATCTCTTTAGTCTGAGTTAACTTTGGGCTTAATCAGACCTGCCAACCTCTAAAAATTCAAACGGGAGTACCATTAAAAACAGCACCTTCAAATGGCGAGAAATGAGATAAAATGGGGGGATTTTACATAATGAAAATTATACCCATTTTCACAAAAACGGGGAGAAATGAGCTAAAACGGGGAGATCTCCCCGTCCGATGGGGAGAATTGACAGGTCTGCTTAATAGCAACAACAGCAACTACTACAATAAATAAATTAGAAGTTGTTCATTTGATTTCTTGAATTACAATTTAAATTAACATATCATCTTTTTAAAATGGGGTCTGCATTTTTATAAAATGACTTCTGGATTGTTTTATGTTACCTCAACAGGTGCGCTTAGGCCATAATATAGCGAGGGAAGGCAAGCCAGTTGACATACAGATACGATTTTGGGGCGGGTACTCCCCTCAAGTTCTGGTTCTTTTATTGAGGTCTGTTGTAATTACAATATGTACACTACATGTGCTTATATATACCTATAACCTATAAATAAATCATATGTATTTAGCTCTGAGTACTAAAATACTCAATGAGTAATTTGAAACGGACTTCAGTTTACACCAGGCCTTGACCTATCACCAGCTTTATGTCGGTTTGGTAATTATATAGCAGTGATGATTAAATCAATAAAACTGTTATCTATTTAATCAATCCTAATAGGATGGAAGGTAACATTGACCCAAGTGGAATTTGAAAATCCTAAATACTAAAAGTTGCTCAACTGAATATGTCACCTACCGTCTTATTATCTATTCATATATTATTATTTTTTCAATTTATAAAATAGGATTATCTAGTATAAACTATCTTTAAGAGAAAAAAATGCCAAAACACACATCTATTTGTATATGCGCTACAATTTTTGTACATTTTATGTTTATTGCATATCGAAGTTTTTTTTTCATATCTTTGTTGATATTTGATAACAACTAAACTAATCACTACAACTAAATTGACCAAATTGCCCCCCCCCCCCCATTCAGAAATGCTTCCATCGCCCCTGCACACACGCACACACACACACACACACACACACACACACACACACACACACACACACACACACACACACACATACACACACACACACACACACACACACACACACACACACACACACATACACACACATATATATATATATATGGAGTGTCTGCGGTGCGAAGACGTGGAAGACCACAAACCAGGGTATTACTCGATGTATGGGGAAATGCAGAGTGGCAGAGTGGGTTTGTTGAAGAGGCAGAATTCAGGCGGCGATGCCTACTGTTTCAACCTATTTCCACAAGAACATATATATTTTACAGGACTAGAACTATATATATATATATATATATATATATATATATATATATATATATATATATATATATATATAACGAAGGAGTTGTGGTAAGGAACCAGATGTACCATAACGAACCAGGCAAGTTCAGCCATCCCCACCCCGCACCCACTGCCATGATAGACTTTTCTGTGTCTGCTACAAATTTTGACCAATCCTCTTGACAACTACAATCTTCCCGTATAAGGAAGTACCCCTTGATAAGTTCGGCTATTTATTTACTAGACTAAAAAAATCTTATTTTAGTCCAGAAATAGCCGTCGAAACGGCTTGAGCTCTGCCGTCGGGGTCATACTTTCTCCTATATATATATATATATATATATATATATATATATATATATATAAAACAGAGTGTCCTTCAAAAATGCATACATACTTTGATTACCTGTACAGGCAATATTTATTAGAATGCTGTTGAGTGTATACATTTTTTGGGACACCCTGTATATATATATATATATATTTAATATAGAAATGGCTGTTTCATTCGGGAGAAATCATCAGTACCTTACTTACTGTGGTTACCCCCGATTGAACCGGGATAAACTTATATCCACCTGGTTCCTTACCACACTTCCTTCGTTATATATATATATATATATATATATATATATATATATAACGAAGGGAGTGTGGTAAGGAACCAGGTGGACCAAAACACACCAGAGTATTCAATACTTAGGGTAGTAGAGTGGGTAATAGGAAAATGTTCAAGACCCCGGCGGCAGAACTGGAGCCAGCTTTTCATAGAGCAATACTGGTTAAGGTCGACAACACACAATCTCACATACTTGTGAAAAAATATATGTGTACATATACATGTGTATGTATGTATGCACATATATGTGCGTACTTATTATTATTATTATTATTATATATATATATATAACTTTATCCCGGGTTCAATTGGGGGTAACCACAGTAAGGTACTCAATTCATAGCAAAGTATAAATATTTAAGCCTGATGATTTCTCCCGAATGAAACAGTTCTAGTCCTTAGAAGCCATATATATATATATATATATATATATATATATATATATATATATGACCGCCAATTGCTTTAATTTGAAAGCAAACAAATCTACAACGAACTAATGCAATCTACGAACTCAAGCATTCCATAAACTAACATTCATCACCACTGCAAGACATACAGCTTCAAAAAATCAAATACCTCATTCGAACCCATATCCCAACCTTCCAAGCATAACAATAAACAGCCTGCAACAATTACTTTTGTAGGAGCCATAATATCAGCAGACGTCAGCCATCGTATTACGTAGTTTCTATATTCCACTGCATCGAATAGTGCTCCATTGTGTGACTGGAATTGCACCCACACATAATCAGTATAACCACCAGAAACAATCTCCGACCATATATGTGAGATGTAATACGAACATGAAAGGAATCAGTTGGGAATAGAAACCGGGTTGTTCCCACTGTCCACTCCTTGAGGTCTCATTATCTCTCTACAAGATTCAGCACATTGTGTAGTAAATATTTCGTTGTTATTGTTATTGTTGTTTAGCTCCGGCAGGACTCTGATTAAGTATATCTATGATGAAAGGCAGACTAGCTATGAGCATCCCATATTTTTATTGGATGTTTCGAAAGCTCCTTTGCTGACTGGTGCACATAGAAATGTTTTTCATCTCAAGGTTTGTTTTAAGGAACCTTTAGAACTGCACAAATCTTTGAGGCTGGAGCCATGAGGCAGGGATTGATATTCTCTGAATCTGAGAGGCATTTGTAATTTTTATTTTAAAGATTTCATTAGCGTTTCAAGTCTTTTAACCACCATTTACATGTGTTTGACTGCTGGCTGTTCTCTGTGAGACGCAGCTAACATATATCGTTTAGCCAGTGGTTTAGCGTCTGGTCCTCCCTTTGCCTCTACTTTTTCTCATTATTTAATTTTTTCTACTCTTAATTGAAGTCCATTGGCGACGAATAGGCAGTCGTTAGAACGTCGGATAGAATGTTTTGTAGTATTCGTTTCGGTTCTCTGTTCTCTGAGTTCAAATCCCGCCGAAGTCAACTTTGCCTTTCATCCTTTCGAGGTCAATTAAAAAGTACCAGTCTAATACTGATGTTGATTATTCCTCTATATCTCTTTCTCACTTCCATTTTCTCTCTATATATATCTTTCTCTTGAAGAAATCTGCTGTATTCAGACCTGGAGAGGGATGGGTTCCGTCAGGTTTAGAAATGCCTAAGAAACACCGTATGTTAATACGGTGCCCCAACGACCCTCTCAGGAGTTATGGGACAGAGAAGAGAAAATTGAAGTTTATTGTTTTTTCTTGCCCTTTTGTTTCTACCACTACGCTCCTTTATTTATATTATTCCTCATTTGGTTTTTATTATTTACACTCTCTATACTACTCTCTTCTGATACGTGTTCAGTTGACCAACAGAATGTTTATGTGGATTTTTCTAATGCTCGAGTTCAATACTTTTAATGATCCTCTAAACTATTTTTAGCGCTTGTTTATCCCAATGTCATGTAGTAAATGTAAGTATGTACATGTATGTCTTAGATGTATCTATCCTAACAAGTTGACATTTAAAAACAAACAAATTTAGGTCAGTAGTCTTTTGTGTATTCATGTATGTGCGTTTGCAGTGGTCAGCGATAACAGCATGAACTAGTTGATAAAACATCAAATTTCCAAACCACAACTTGACGCAGTTGACTATATATACAGCTGTTATTTCCACGACTTTCTCAACTAAAATATATTTGTCAGTTACTTAAAGGAAATGTATCTTGAATTAGAAATACATACTCTCCCGGTGCAAAATATGCAGTAGTAAAAAAAACAACAACTGTACACTATACATGGCAATAAGGAAACAAAAAAGACGAAAATAAGAAAGAGTAAGAAAAAAAAAGGAATTAAGTCAAGAAAATAAGATGGGCAGGGATAGACAGGCTCTACATCCCCGTCTGAATGGTGTTCCAGCTGCGACCCGCAGATAAAATGGCAATGGTATTGTCGCAGAGAAATGGCAAGTGACAACCACTCCAACAGGCTCCTCACTTCACGGGGTCCTTCCTCAGGTAGGCTGCTGTCTTTCTGATTTTACCAAGGAAATTGGCAGTATGAGGACTGAGGACAACTGAGGTGTCGACGACGACCGGTACGAAAAGGATGCGGTCGGTCAAGCGCCGGTATTTAGTTCGCTTCCTTTCCTCTGCGTTGTAGGCGGCTAAGCCTGGGTTTGCGGCCTAATCGATATGGTTGTAGGCGGAGAACGAGTCGCAACACGTCGCGTCCCTAATCAAGGGATTTACCTCACTTGATTAGAGGGAGGTGGTCATTCCGTCGGGGCACTTACCATCACCACGGTCGAAGCCAGTTGGCTCCAGTTGTGACAAGAAGCCGGCTGCGTCGAGGCTCCTTCTGATGAACGCCACAAATTAACGGCTGAGCGTCCAACCGTAACGTTGTTCTCAGGACGATTCAGTGTGACACAGTATGGGGAATGATCCTTTGAAATTCATGTACAGGTTATTTATTTTCCAGTTGAATGGACTGTAGCCACGTGAAATAAAGTGTCTTACTCAAAGACAACGCACTCTCGAGAATCGAATTCCTGACCTCGCGATCGTGGGCCAAAAATCTTAACCACAAAACGATGCAACTTCAGCGGTGACTACTAATATTATATTTTATTGGTTTATACCGAAGTTTGTTTAGAAACTTATCAGCTTATACATATGTGTGTATGTGTGTGTGCTACAGTTCTGGTTTTATGTCGTTATTATAGTTTCTATTTCATATTGCTATACTGCTGTCATCGATATTATAAGTATATAAATATATTTCCACTGTAAACATTACATCCATTTAATACAACAACGCTAAATCTCCATACAGTGTGAAGTGATACGTATATTTCTAAGTTCGATTCTAAGAGGCAAATATGTCCACTTTTTTCCTTCTCTGCAAATTAATTAAATGCCCAACAACTTGTTCGAATATTCTATAATCAAACCTGCGTTGTAGCAGCTTACAATTAGCTTACATACAATATTTAATAATGTCGAGAGAGAGAGAGAGAGAGAGAGAGAGAGAGAGATTGGCAGTAGCACTAAGATACTTTTCACTTTTTTGCTCTGTGATTATGTCAGATATATCTTAGTAACCGTTCAGAATGTCAGACAGCTGTTTTAAGATTCTTTAATCTCTCATTAGTGACATCAACTCAACCGGTTTTGAGATGAAGATAGACTAGAACCTATATGATCTTTGCATATTGAACATTTGTTGGAGGTGCTCATTTACGTATAGCAAATAGGAAACATTTATACCATAGAAAATACTATATATTTTCAACAGTTCAATCGAGTGGTAGAGAGGTATACAGTCTTGATGAAGGGTAATGACCCAGAAACATATTGATTGTTCCTTGATGCTATTGTTGAACAAACGGATGGCGATAGCCGTCAAAACACAGCATAGCTTAGTAAGGCCGTTTGCTTTCAAACGAATCGAATTCTTATTCGATATGACCCATACTTACATTTTGTAATCTGCTATATTAGAGCGAGAAATCAAATTCTAATTTTGTTTATATATATATATAGTTAAGATCGTAAAACAATGAACAAATTAGCTACCTATCTCCGACTGTTTTTGTTTTCATTTTTCTACACGCACACGCACGCACGCACGCATGCATGCACACATATATATATTATTCAAATAAAGAAACGTTGGTTGATCAATTAATCAATTTATTCAAGTGAAAAGATGTTTGTTGATCAATTAATCGACAGACGTAAAGCACTCCATGACTTGGGTTCCTTAAAGTATTATCTACAAGATATCAGACGGAGTGTCAATATTATAAAGAAGAGAGATGGTTTTAAGTATACATCCCCCTGTTTATTATATAACCCTGATATACGTACAACATATGCTTACTGGTAATGGGGCTGCTATCACCATGTTCCCAACTACGGTAGCATATCAAAAACAAAAACATTACAACTTAACATCTTAAAGAGTTATCCAATCACTTTGATATCTTTGAAATACGTATAACAGGATTATATAATAAACAGAGGATGTATACTTTATTATATATATATATATATATATATATATATATATATATATATGTATATAATAGCGATTGCACATAACACCGATTTTTACCACTGACTAACTAAATGTGTAAGCTCTGAATCACCAACCTACATTTCGGAAATGCAGCTCCTGTGAAATTATTGAGCGAGTGACAAATTTCGGCGGAATAGCACAAACTCACTTTATCTAGTTCTATATATATATATATATATATATATATATTTTTAAATGGCTCTGGATTGAATATATATATATATATATATATATATATATATATATATACATATATATAAACGATCACTGTTAATTGCCCTAACATAAAAGCAAACAAAGTGGCTTCAAGCCAACGTTATCTACGAACTCAAGTAAATATTGTCGATGTACTTAAACCCAACATGACCTACCAAATACCACATTTGACATGGAGTAGATATAATAACTGTTTCTACTTTTGGCACAAGGCCAGAAATTATCCCAGTGTATTACTGGTACTTTATTTTATCGACCCCGTAGGATGAAAGACAAAGTTAACCTCAGTGGGATTTGAACTCAGACCATAAAGGGCCGTAACTCTTTGTTGCAAAACATGGTGTCCGACCCTCTACCAATGCTGCCGATCTACCGCCCTTGGAGTAGATATAATAACGTCATTAAGAATTATATTAAAACACTTCCACCGTATCTATAACCAAACCTATACTATTTATCGATACGGGGGCGACGGACGTCATCAGACTGCAGCCGGCATATTACGTGTTTTCTATATGTATATATGTGTGTGTGTGTGTGTACGCACACACACACACACATATATACATATATTGATGAGGCTGCCGTCGGAAAACAGGTCGTACAACTATGCTTTGTTCTACTTGCCTACTCTATTATATTCTATTATTTACACTGATTAGTTAAAGCAGAAATAATAATGTTGTTGCTGTTGCTGTTGTCGTCGTCGTTGGCGTTATTCGTGTTATTTAGCTTCAGGTCAGCCCTAGAACAGCAGACCTATATTGAAATGGCCTTCGAGTCAAGATCATCTCATCTTTCCTTTTCGACGAATTACAATATTCAGTGTATGTTTCATTTTAAAGTGCCTGCCCTTTCTAGCTTGTTGAGCAACCACGTAGGGGTTCCTTCACAGCTTCGACAAATCGCGTACATATAGTTGCTGTTTTGTTGTTGTTATTGCTGTTTTTGCTGCTACTGTTCCTGTTGCGGTTGAAATATCTTATGATCAACGGCATTCTAACTAAGACCATACCATCTTATTTTTGTGTTTTTCCTATCTTTAAGTTGTAAAGTTGTGATCTGAGGTAGATTTAGCTGCTACTTATTGTGAGTCTAGTAAACACCTAAACTCTCCCTCATTGGCTCGGTGTTGCTTCTATTGTTGTGCTTTCAATCTCTTTTGATAACAAAACGTTATAATCTTACAATTAATACTAATTAATTAATGAATCAATTAGTGACTGACAGCTGCTCATTGTAGATATTTGTTAATAGAGTAGTTAAAAGACCCTTCTCTAAGTAACATCATATCGTTAGTGGTTTCCACTACGTCAACTATTAAATCTTAAAGGTTATCATTGAAATAAAGGCTAATTTATCTCGTTGTATGCTTACTAACCTTTCTGATACCAAATCATCAGAAATTGACCCAGTTTTTACGATACAAGACTGTTTGTTTTAAAGTGTTTAAGGTGAGATACTAAAGGGCCCTTAACCCCTGATAGTCACAGGGGCGTCGTTCTGATACACGACGTGTCTTAGGGATGTTATAACCTGACAGAGCCTATCCCTCCCCAGGCTGGAACACAGCAAATTTCACCCAGATAAAGAGAGGACTAATTAACCCTCAGTACTGGACTGGTAATTTCTTTATTGACTTCGAAAGGATGAAAGGTAAAGTTGATCTCAGTCGGATTTTAACTCGGAATGCAGTGAGCCGGAACAAATATCAACGTATTTTTAATTCGACACTATACCGAATTACCCAATTCGCTGCTTATTTTGAAGTATTTATATTTATCTAGAAAACTTTCACCATAATTTGATCGAAGATAACTAATGTGAAAGTTATATTACTAAATCCCTTCACCCCCCCCCCCCCCCTTTTTTTTTTCAAAAATGGTTTGAAAATTATCGACATTGTTTTTCAATAGAAATATGTTAAATGTAAAGTATTAAAGGATGCAGCTTGATTGGTTGACATATATACAATCTATATATACTTTGATTGAAGCAGATCCAGTGAACGACATCACAAGTTCGAGAATAACTGATAGGAGAATATTCATGGCTTGGTTAATAGAATGAGAACAATCTACATTGAATGGGTGGTTAATTAAACGTTTGCCCCTGAAGTAAACCTGAGTGCACAATGGTCCGAAATGTTGTGATTATAGAAAAGAATATGAATAGACTTCCGTCGGTTCCCACTATGAGTGTTCCAGATATTCGAACAACGGAACAACCTGCTCGCGAAATTAACGTGTAAGTGACTGAGCATTCCTCAGACATGTGCACCCATAACTTACTTCTCAGGGAGATTCAGCCTATCACAGTGTGTGACAACACTGGCCATTTGAATTACAAACTCAATCCATTCAATGGGCTTCGAAACAGTTTCTGTCTACTCAATTTCATTCATAAGGTGGACCTGAGGTTATGGTAAATGACAACTACACATTAGGTCCCGAGTTCGATCCTAATGATTACGAAGAGAACTTCATAACCATTAGGCCAGTTTGTAGTTGTGACTGTAACAACCAAGATAAAGGACACTAATCCAAATAAACCTCTTTTGTTTTTATTTACAATATTATTCCTGCTAATATAAATAATGAGGGATACACTACACGATTGTTCAACTTGCTAGAAATAACAATCAGATTTCACTCAAATCAAATCTTATCATCTTTTAAAAAACAAAGTCACTTTGAATAAGATACTCTGTAGTACAGTATTGCGAGAAGAAGTACGAGATGGTCAAGATTTCGATGCTTATGATCATGTGTTTGCTTGATTCGAACTGACTTGGGGTTAAATAATACCAGCAATCACTAACTATCTTTATTTTTAAAGTAATAACATTAATTTTGTGATGTGTAGTTTTGTTAGTCAAGGCGTTGTGTATTTTTCAGTCTCTGCGTTTTGCGTTCAAATCCGTTCATATTTCGAGGTCGATAAAGAAAGTTCTTGTCCAATTCTGGTGCAACCCTCTTTCTTTCCAGTTGTCACATTCTGTAGGTTCCTCTGGATCAAGGGACAGAAAGTCGAGAGAGTATCCGTGTCTGTTTCCGACTGCATGGGCACCTAAAACCCCCACACGGAAAGCATAATACATACCACCAAGTCCTATTCGATTACCAGTGACGGTTGCAGTTTTGTTACTAACTTTCAATGTTTGTGTGACATCGATAAAGTAAAACTGATAAAATATTTGTTTCGGTGTCTCAACATCAATAGAAACGATTATTGAATATTCATCATTTACTGCTACACAAACACACCGCCCACATCTCTGTGGGTCTTTTGTATGTGTAGTGTTTTGTTTTCCTACTCAATCGCTGAAGAAATCCCAATACCGGATAGACACTAGTTCAATTGATACCGCTTTTTACTGTCCATGAAGACATTGAATATAAAAGGCAAAGTGTTTACATTTGTCTGAAAATCTAGTCATCCTCTGTACCACTGAATGATTTTGAAACAAAATGTTGTTAACGCATCAGTGATTTATTTGTTGAACAAGCCACCAAGAAAATGGTTATTTAAAAAATGGTCTTTCCAACCATTTCAGTTGGTTTCACGGGCAGGCTATTCCGCGGTCAAAGAACCAGGACCCTCGATGTCAAAACCGATGCAGGTTTAACACAAACTCATACACACGCTCTCTCTCTCTCTCACTCTCACGCACGCACAAAACTGAGTACCTTACTTACCCCCGATTGAACCCGAGATAAATATATACATATGTATATACAATATATATATATATATATATATATATTGAGGACGGTACTCATTTCTACAGCTGAGTAAACTGGAGAAACGTGAAGTAAAGTGTCTTGCTCAAGGAAACAACACATCACCCGGTCCGAGAATTGAACTCACAACCTTTCGATTGCATGCCGAATGCTCTAAACACAACCTTTCGATTGCAAGCCTAATGCCATATATATATGGTTAGAGCATTAGGCTTGCAATCGAAAGGTTGTGAGTTCAATTCTCGGACCGGGTGATGTGTTGTTTCCTTGAGCAAGACACTTTATTTCACGTTGCTCCAGTTTACTCAGCTGTAGAAATGAGTACCGGCCTGCCCGCCCAGCCAGTGAGATGGCGTTATCTTATGGCCAAAACAGCACGACGTGCTGTGACCAGCGGCGCCGATTGGTGCCCGACAGACTGGTCGGTCAAGGTGATATATAGTAGTAATAGGTAGGTAATATATCCAAGATTCTAATCTGTAGGCCGAGTTTGAATATAATTATTAAGACCAGTTACTACAACGGCTCCATACCAGGTATGTACATTTCGTTAGACCTGAGGGCCAGCTTGTTCAACCTATGCCGATGAAAAAGAACCGAATGTATGCATATATTATATACGTATATATGTATCTGCATATGTTTGTCGTAAGTAGGATTTAAAATGTCCTACGTAAGTGTTTCGTGCCGCCAGCTTGGTTGAATGCTTTCCTCGACACGTTCATGCGAACAAGGCTGTTAGCACGAAATACGAAATCATTAGATTTACGTGGATGAACTTGTAATCTCATCTATCTTATACACAAACAATTTGTCCCACATATTTTAAAATGAAGAGAGTATTGATTATTCTTATCTTTGTACGATAAAATAATAGCACACATACGCGCGCGTACACGCACACGCACATATATATACATATGATTATATATGTTTGTTTTATGTAACACACAGACACACACACAGATATGTTTATGTAGAAAAGGCTTCTACAAGACTAGTACAGTTTCATTCGTATGAAATCATCAGTCGGTTTCGCCCGACTCAACTCGGGATCTACTTATCATTATATATATACATATATATAATTATATATGTTTGTGTTATGTAATATATATATATATATATTATATATATATATATACAGTGCAGATAATAAGGGTGTTTATCCCTTGTGGTTACGAAATGTTGTTAATCATGTAAAAGTAACTCTGTCCTGATATATTTCGTGTATGTATATACGTATATATATATATATATATATATATATATATATATATATAGTTACTTAGTCAAAGAAAAAATACACCCATAATCATGACAAGATGGGGTTTTATGTAAATTTGTGGTAACATAAACAAACATGGTGTGTACAAATGATAATCGGCCTTAGATGATACATTCACATCCTCTCTATATGACCTCTACAATTGAGCATCTGTTTGTTCCCTTTCCTATAGAAATATATTGAGTCTGTTAGGCTTGTATCAGAGTTCTTCTTTTAATGGGATGTTCCATGACTGTTCCATATTTTTAAAGGCCTTTTATTCGACGTTTTAACGATTTAGCCAACCTATTGCCCTTGACACTACTAATGTAACATGCGTAACCTTTACATCATTTATCCACATTTGTTTTATATCCAGTCACAACTCTTGGTACTTGTTCTTTTCACAAATATAATTCTTTCCTGTAGACGAAGTTAGTTGATGACATGATAACTTTAATCGGTTTTTGATGAGGTTACATTGTTCATTAACTTTAGTTTGTATGTCTTTATCTGCAACTATATCCCAGATAATCTGGTATTGCAATTGAAGCAGATATAATTGATGACAAGTTTATAATTCGCCATTGCTATTACACAGCGGTCACCATCCCGCAGCGTCAGTCAAAATAGACTCAACGACAGATCTTCACATCGGTCTGTCGTTCATTGCATTACCTAGATCCCGAATATCAATACCAGAGTTTGACCTTGAGAATTTGTGAACTCTTTGGCTTTTGTCAGAATTTGTTTTCCAAAGCATTAAAGTGGACACAATTTTACTTTTCGCACAATATCAGAAATGCGAGGGACATAGTAAGTGTCCAAGTTTCACTTCCATAAAGTATGTTGGAAGAGTCATACTTTGGAGGAATTTGAAGAAGGTCCAGATTCTATTAAACTTATTGCATACTGACCACGCGAACGGGTAAACAATTGGATTTGAGGAAATGGAACGGCTTGTTCATGAAATTAACGTGTAAGTGGTTGACCATTCTACAGACACGAATAATCTTAACGTAGTTCTCCAGGAAATTCAGTCTTCTTTTTGTATGACATGCATAGTTTGAGAGGCAGGTCGAAAGAGGCGAGCCAGACCGAGGTGTCATTTGCAGCATTATGGATTGCCTCCAGGTCTCTGGGAAAGTGACTGAGGGGGCAATCTCGAACAACATGCAGTACTGTCTGGTCAGGGTCCCCACAGCCACATGATGGGCTGTCTTTCATTTTCCATCGATGGAGATGATAGGCTGTCCTGGCATGTGTTGTGAGGATTCGATTAAGAGACACCCATTGCTTTGGTCAAAGCCGGCTCGTTTAGATGTAGGGTCCTAGTTGAGGCCTTGATTGGCAAATTCTGACTCATTCCATGATTTTTGCCGCTCTTCCTTCAGATCAATGTTATTGTTCTGAAGGATTTTCATTTATTCCCATAATGGTTTGCAGGATTTCAAGCGCATGTTGGGAAGGTTTTTCAAGTCTTTATGGGTGGGAAATCTGGCTTGGACTTGGTAAGAAGTGTTGCTTCGCGCATAATCTCCTGACACCGCATGTGAGAAGGAGCTATATGAGAAAGGGTATGCAGCAATGGGGAGATTCAGAGTGACACAGTATGTGACAAGACATTCCATCCGACGGTTTTCCAAACAGATGCCTGTCTACACAATTTCACCCACAAGGCTCAGCTTGACCAGATGCTAGAGTAAATGCTGTAACTGCAGTGGGATCGAACCCGGGACCTAATGATTGCGAAGTAAACTTCTTAATCATTAGGCCATGCTGAGTTCACACATTTGAAATATTTCAAGAAAGATTGACACTCTTTCGACCGTCGCTTTAAAACATAGTTACTGACAGGAGGGAAATGTGAGGAATAATATCGAATACTTTACAGTAATCGATATATTCTGTGAATAGGTTCATTTTGTGTTTTGGCGTATGTTTTATTGATTCTTTTAATCGAATGATTCCTTTTATATAGCGCGACTACTTTTATATCCATACCTGAGGGAGAACGTTGTTATATTCTAGATGTATATATATACGTACATATATATGTGTGTGTGTGTGTGCGTGTACATATGTATATATATATATATATTAATTGAAGATATATATTTTTATACTCAAGTATAGAGAGACATACATAGGGAATCAATACCAGTTTTGCTCAATGAAGGAATTAATAAAAAAATCTATTTATCAGAGCATAATAAAATTATATTTGTGAAAAGTAAACAAGATAAGAACAAATTTTTACTTTGATCTCCAGTTTTGATGTCCAGTTTTTATTACTTAATAAATTACATCTGTTGTGAGGTCTTTTTTGATGTTTTTTTATCATTTTTATTCTTGCCTTTTTTTTTTTTTTTTTTTTTTTTTTTGCTTCTATTTTCTCTCTCTTTTTTGTCTAGTTTGCTCCTTTGTGGTTTGTCATTTTCCCAGCTGTTGGTAGATGCTTCATTATACGGCTAGATAATATTTTGGAGAGGAGTTTAAAAAGTTACAGATAGACAAGTGATCTAGCAATAGTTAGAGGTGTCATCTGTTGGTCATATATTTGGGGATTGTTGTTATCCTGTTGGTAAGAATCCACCAAGGTTCTTGGTCCGGGTAATGTTGAAGGTAGACGTCGTTAATGATGACATATGTCAAATGACACCCACCAAACATTTTAAATAGTGTCCATATTAAGACTTTCCCACTTTCCGTAGCTGACTGAAACTATGTCAAATAAGATACTATTACATGATTTATTGAAGCGCTTACATGATTTGAAATTTGAAAATGTTGATATCCAAATACAGAGTCACTACAATGATAATAATAATAATGGTTTCTGGTTAAGGCACAAGGCCAACAATTTTGAGGGAGAGGAAAGTCGATTAAATCGACCCCAGTGCATTACTGGTACTTTACTTTATCTACCCCGTAAGGATGAAAGGGAAAGCTAACCTCGGTGGGATTTGAACTCAGAACGTAAAGGGTCATAACTCTATGCTACTAAACATGTTGTTCGATGCTCTACCGATTCTGCCAATCCACCGCCCTTACAACGGTAATGATAATGGCGTTAGAAAATCATTATCATCTCCTGGGGGCAGAAAATAGGTGGTCAGTAGCCAATACAGAAGTAACGCATTTCAAGAGATACAGAATTCGTTTCTCTGTAGTGATCGCAGTCCACTTATTTTCCATCTCTATGTGCGTTTTATCCGATCTTCTAACGCCATTATCCTTATCCTTGTTATTGTAGTGATTTTGTGTTTAGATATCAACATTTTTAGATTCTATTATGCTTTTTGGAAATGGTTCTTTCATTTTTCATTGCTTATTGTTACCTATTCTTCTAACCAGCTATTATTCTTGTTATAATTAGTTCTAAGCAATCCCCTGGATAAATAACAAAAGGATAAACAATTTCTATAAGTTTTTAAAGATTAGCATAGACAAGAATAGATTAATCTTTCCACAATAATCCTTTCCTTGCTTTTGTCTGTGAAGACATAATTCGTATTTTACAGAAAACACTTCTTAGACCACACTGGAAAAGTCTTACTGATCAAAGCAATACAATTTGTCCTGTTTTAGTTCCTGCTTTACATTTGTATGATATTGCTATTCATGATGTTATTGTTGCTTTGCTGGCGTTCTTGTTATGATTTCTGTTCCCTTGATTAGACAAATTTTCATATTGTTATGTTTATATATATATAGTAACTATAATTGAAAGCGCAGAAAATTGTTCAAAAGCGTCAGTTCTGAAAATATTTGTTACATTAACGCCAACGAGGGACTTTATATATATATATATATATATATATATATATATATATATATATATATATAGTGGGTAATATATAGAGTGGATAGAGCTCTGCTGTCGGGGTCTTGAACATTTTCTTATATATATATATATATATATATATATATATATATATATAATCAAAGATTAATATGATTCATTGATTACTCAATGAATATAGTTTTACAATAGATTAAAAGCACTCTACAGTTAAGGTTTCTGGAGTTAGTAATATTATTCAAAATATTAATAAATGAATACGTTCACATAATCAAAATATGTTTTATTATATATATTTCGGAGGTACTGTGCTGTTTTTTCAGTACGCCCTCATCAGATAAAAATATATGAATTGATGTATGACATACCTCAACTGTCTTGATGGTTCAATTCCAGTCTTGGAATTGAACCTTCAAGACAGTTTTTATTAATATTTTGAATAATATATATATATATATATATATGTGTGTGTGTGTGTGTGTGTGTGTGTGTGTGTGTGTGTGTGTGTGTGTGTAGGGAATGTAACGTCCCGTTACTGTAGGTAAGATCGAATCTTGAGTTGATCAAAAGCGAAACGCGCGTCACTACTCAATAAACGTAATGAAGACATAACAAATCACCCTTATTATTATTATTATTATATATATATATATATATATATATATATATATATATGTGTGTGTGTGTGTCCACTTAGTATTGATGGTCACAGGAATGAGTGTTCAATACCACAGTAGATTAATATTTTTATTATTAAGACTAAGATAGAATCCTGTTACTCAGGAGTTTCGCCTTTGTATTTATTGGTGACCCTGTGAATACACAAATGAAATTCAGAAATCTCTTGGCATTAAATAAATATATTTCCTTTGAGCTCAAATTCTACCTAAGTCACTTTCACCTTTCATCTTTTGAGTTCGATAAATAAAGTACCAGTCTAGTACTGCGGTCGTTTCCTTCTCTCTCTCACTCTCTCTCTGGAAAATATTGGCTGGAATCAGACATGGTGACGTATGAGTTTCGTCAGGTTTAAATGTTCAAATGTCGTTCGGAGTTAAAGCTTCATTACAGGCATACATGCATATCTATATTGATCTCAACTTTTTCTTCGGATAAAACTGAGTGAAAGTTTGTTTAAAATACTTTTTACATCATACGTGATATTACAAACATCCAGTGATTACCTTTACTTTTCCTGCTAATAAGCAGATGCAATAAAGATTCTTTCTCGTTTTTTAACAAAGCTTTCTTTTTATTTTATTTTCTTCCCTTTCTCACTCACTTGCTTTTTCTCTCTCATTCTTTCTGGTCTCAAAGCAATCGACTGTATTCAGACCTGGAGAAGAGATGGGGTTCACCAGGATTTTTTAAATGCCCATGACACGTGTATCACGACGGCGCCCCTACGACTACAACAGTAATTAAGGGCTCATGTGCATGGATTCTTTTAGGAGAGACTTTTACAGAAATGACTGCGAGTTATCTTCGAACTAAGCAAACTTATACCAATATTGTGAAGTGTTCTGCAGCGGCAGAGAAACAACAGAACCTAGACCTCTGAAATAATGGATAGCTACTACATTATGAGCTGGATCTAACTTAAATACTAGCTAAAGAATTTCAAATAGGCGGGAAAAAGGCAAATACGTTAGAATGTTTCGCAGCATTCGATCCAGCTGTTGAGGCTCGAGTTAAAATCCTGTTGAGGTCATCTTTACAACGAAGTGCCAGTCAAATACTGGGATCGATTCTTTCTCTATATCTTTTTCTCCCCCTCTTTCCCTCCTCTTACTCCCATACACCTATATATATATATATAATTCAAATATATATATATATATATGTACACACACACACACACACACACACACACACACACACACACACACACACACACACATTCATATATATATATATATATATACATTGGACGGATAGGTGTCCTCATCTGGTTTTGTTGTTAACACAACGTTTCGTCTGATCTACCCTCCAGCCTTCATCAGGTGTCCTAGTGATGTTATTATTAACGTTTGTTCAGGTCACTGCCTAGAATTGTACACGGAATCTTGAGGTTAGTAGCCCGCTTTTTAACCACTTTTTTCTCGTGAAAAAAAAAAAATTTTTCTGCTTCTTTGTGGAAGGATAGAAAAATATCAGTTTATAAGCCCTAAAAATTCACGAGAGAAAAAAGAAAGAAAAGAAAAAAAAAGAATTTCACGAGAAAATGTGGTTAAAAAGCGGGCTACTAACCTCAAGATTGCGAGTACAATTCTAGGTAGTGACCTGAACAAACGTTAATAATAACATCACTAGGACACCTGATGAAGGCTGGAGGGTAGATCAGCCGAAACGTTGTGTTAACAAAAAAAGATGAAGACACCTATCCGTCCAATGTATATAATGTAAATGTAAGGGAGATAACCAACTTTATTGACAATCCTTATAAAAAAGGGAGATAACCAACTTTATTGACAGATATAAACATCAGATTCATTTGAAGATAAATCTCTAATATTATCGTTTATTTCTTGTTTATTCTTTTTGCACTTTCAAAGTTAAAAAAACACTTGTTGTTTTAACTTGTTTCACTATATTAAGTGTTAATTTTCGCGTTAAGGGCCTAATCTCGCAGCAGACTCGAATTGACGAGATTTTGATGATGGTTTGTTTATTTTTAGAACAATCGTTATGGGACTTTCCATTCAAACCATTGGGACCTACAACTTTTACATTTTTAAAACTTTCATAAGCCATGTTGACACTCAGACTGGTCATGACGGATACCCACTATATCGCCGGAGAAGACCCGAAGATGGTGGATTCACAGCAAGGGTTGGCAAACATGAGGTTGCTGGATATCCACGGATATATAAATCTATTGATACTGTATGTGATCCACAGGATGCGGTCAATTATCCAGTTGAATTTCTAAATACTTTAAATCCTCCTGGTTTACCTTCTAATACATTGGTTCTGAAAGAGGGAACGCCAGTTATTTTGCTGAGAAATATCACTCCTCCAAAACTATGCAATGGTACACGCCTTGTGGTTAAAAAACTGCCTCCACTTAGTATTGACGCTGCCATTCTATCCGGATGTGGAAAAGGCGAGGATGTGATAATAACAAAAATTAGCCTGACTACATCAGGCGTGGATACTCCCTTCTCCTTTCGCCGAACCCAATTTCCCCTTCGTGTTGCTTTTGCGATGTCCATAAACAAGTCGTAAGGTCAAACTCTGTCCGTCATTGGAATTCACTTGGATGAACCTTGCTTTTCGCACGGACAATTCTACGTTGGCTGCTCACGAGTTGGCAGTAGAGATAATCTCTTTGCGTTTGTTCCGAAAAGAAAAACAAAGAATATCGTCTATCCCGAAGTGCTTTAGTGTTAACAAAAAAACTTATTACAGCTCTGCCTTGACTTCACCTTACTCATTACAAAACGTACCAATAAATATGTCATGCAGGATATTTTGGATTATAAGTTCAAAATTTAACCATACACAGCAAAGGATGATCTCAAAGAATAGATTTTCTCTTATTCTACTCTCATTGTTTTTTTGTTTGTATACAACTCTGCTTTCATTACAACTTTTTGTACTTTAGCAAAACTGCCTGTTTTTTTTACAGATTTGCAACGTGTATTGTCTTTAATCATTTGTATAACTACATCCTGTTCAGTGTTTTCCTTCATTATCAACATAGTTTTATGTGTACAAAGATTGCATTAAAGATTCGTTTGCATTAATTATTGAAGTCTTCTGCTTATTTTGACAGGTTGGGGACAAATAATGTTCTTCTTTTACTTCCTAGCTGTATATTCTTAGCATAATTTCAAACCCCCGGCAACGCCGGGTAAATCTGCTAGTATATATATATATATATTTTTTTTTGCAGCAAAGAGTTACGGCCTTTTATGGTCTGAGTTCAAATCCCGCCGAGGTTAACTTTGCCTTTCATCCTTACGGGGACGATAAAATAAAGTACCAGTAATACACTGGGATAATTGCTGGCCTTGTGCCAAAAGTAGAAACAATATATATATATATATATATATATATATATATATATATATATATATATATATATATATACTAGAGGAGGATGAACTCCACCAGGTTTAAACTGCTCAAAACGTCATGTTACGACAGCGCCACTACGAGTCAATCAGAGGCTCATAGCAAAACATGAGTAAGAGTTTCTAATATATGAACAAGATAATTGTGGCTTGTCGAAGTTGATAGAATATAGTCATACATTGTCGCTAAGACATGATATTTAGTCATTTTATAAATCTTGGTCTCACTAATAACAATTTATGTTCTGAATTTGTGGTGGTTCGTTATTAGAGCGTTGTAATGATCGGATGCTGAGAAGTAGTCAGTTGAATTGCTGCCATTAATTTCACCTGTCATCAACGTTACCTCCACTATTGTGTTGAGCTGATATGGTTTTAACCGGTTGCCAAGCTTGATATTGTTTACTTATATAATCACCATACTTTTCTATGGATGTTTATTGAGACCTAACGAAAAACCATTAAATGGGCCATGGTTTCAACAAAACATGATATTTACGAAACTTGTATTTTAGGCTTTCCGTTATGTAGAAACTTATACCACTTACTCTGTTGCTATCGTAGTCGTTGCTGTTTGTTTTATTATTATTAATTAATTCATTTATTTATATTTCCTATGTCTGTAAATCATTAAGAGCAATGTGCAGCAAGCCACAAGGTACATAGATAATTAAAACTCAGTGCTGCAATTCCAATTCGCCATCGTACTATCCTTTTATGAAACTGCGTCTCTTCTTTTACTTGTACACAGGCGACTTCTCCAAGAGAGAGAGGGGGGAGGGGAGTGTGTGTGATTGGTAGGGTGTGATAAAGATATATCGACCACAGTACTGGACTGGTACTTTTTTTATCGACCTCGAAAGGATGAAAGATAAAATTGACCTCGGTAGGATTTGAACTCAGAGCGTAGACAGTTTGAGCGAATACCTCAATGCATTCTGTCCGTTCTACCAACTCTGCCATATGCACCTGTACATATTTACAACTTTATACAGTGATCTATCGGCAATTAGAATGGACCTCCATAGGTTTTGACGATGAGTGTACTATTGTTTGATCAACAAACAGCCTACTCGCAAAATTAGCATGTAAGTGGCTGAGCATTTTACTGATATGTGTTCCCATAAAGTAATTCTCGGGAGTAATCAGTGTGTGTGCAACAAGGCTGGCCTTTTTAACTAAAAGTACAATCTATCCAACGGGTTTCGAAAGAGTTTCCATCTACTCGATTTCACTCAAAAGTTATGGGTCGAACCAAGACTATGAACGCAGTTGGATCAAACCCGCGATCTAATGATTTCAAGGCAAGCTTATTAACTATTCAGCTATGCAGCAGCCATATAGCGGGAGTTAAGTATCACAGCACGATACCAGGATAAGTGTCCCAGTGATGATGCAAAGATACGCCAATCTTTAGTGTGATAGCATGCTCCCGTAAGCATTTGTGACATTTATTTTGGTGCTCACCTGACAGATAACTAAACAACACGTACGGTTACAATTTCTATCAATGTTCGTCCATTAAGGTCTTCTATAACTCAGATGTTGCTATGAAAGTAAGATAGGATATGTTTAACCAGACCTGTCAACTCTCCCCGTGCGACCGGGATATCTCCCACCCATGTTCGGGTGGGGGAGAGATGTCATCTCTTATGAAAATGGGTATAGCTTTCATTATGTAAAATCTCCCCCATTTTGCCTCATTTCTCCCCGTTTTTTTCATGGTACCCCTCGTTTGGGTTTTCAGAGGTTGGCAGGTCTGTTGAATGTTTGTTGTTGAATGTTTGAATATTTAGCTAGGCCACTGACACTATGTGCGCATGCGTAGCTGTAAGAAGTTCGTATTGCAACCACATAGATCCTGGTTCCATCCTTCTGCGTAACAATTTGAGCTAATCTTTTTTACTTGTAAGTGGAATTCAGTAGATAGGAACGGCTCAGAAATTCGTCGCGCGTGCGTGCGTGCGTGCGTGCGTGCGTGCGTGCGTGCGTGCGTGCGTGCGTGCGTGCGTGCGTGCGTGCGTGCGACTTTCGATGATTTGTTCTTCATCAAATTAGACCCACCCACATTACTCTCGTCCTCAAGATTGCGACGAACCAGTGATTGGTCAGCTGGAAACCTGTAACCAACGACGCTATTGTTCACTATTTGCGATATAAACTAAAATAAATAAAATCTGTTGCCCATTAAGGTTTGATAATGCTCTGGACTTGGTTTGATCTGATGCTGTTATTGTTGCCATTTAACATCTCCAGATCATGCTTCCTTTTTGTTCTTTTACAAATGCAGATATGAGTCTTTAAAAATACAAAAATGCATTATGCTGTGATATTATCGAGACATAAGGAATATTTCATAGGAAACATTGAAATAACATATGTGCATAGAAGAAAGACAACTATTGGAAACTAACAGTAGAATTATGGATGTTGTGACTTGAAGGAAAAGCAAGCATCAACCATTTCGTATCGAACGTAATAAATATCTTGTGGTGAGTGTTGTTAACATTTATATACTCGTGTAAATATTGACGTTTTAAAACTATTTATTTTTTAGATTGAGTTTATGGGGTCGACTATTACACAGATCCTACTTTCAAAAAGCTGAAATTTAGGTTGAAATTATGGGGTCGACTATTACACAGATCCTACTTTCATAAAGCTATTACATAGATTCTACCTTCAAAAAGCTGAAATTCATACTACAAGCCAAAATATCGCATGAATAAGCACAAGCTTAGATTGTCTCTAAATGAATAAAAATAAAAAATAAAAATTAATTAAAGTAATAATTGTTTCTACTTTAGGCACAAGGCCAGCAATTACCCAGTGCATTACTGGTAGTTTATTTTATCGACCCCGTAAGGATGAAAGGCAAAGTCAACCTCGGCGGGATTTGAACTCAGATCGTATTAAAGTAATAATGGTTTCTAATTTTGGCACAAGGCCAGAAATATTTTGTTGAGGAAGAAATTAATTTTATTGACCCCTGTATTTGACTGGTACTTTATTTTATTTACTTCGAAAGGCGAAGATAGCGTCAGCGGGATTTGAACTTAGAACATATAAAAACCGAGAACGAATACTGTTAAACATTTCCCCGGCACTCTAACGAACTTGCCACTCATCGCCTTAGAATTACAGTAATAATTACTGATGTTTCTAAGCAGCAACACATTTTGTTTTACTACTTAATCATAAATAAGCTTTGTCTGTAATTGAAAGGCAAAAAAAAACTTCATAGTAACTCAGTGGATTCCATACAATTTTAATCGGCTTTAATCGTTCCCTTTACGATTGATAGTGTGTTGCTACGTAAGATTTCTATTCGTAATGAATATAAGTATTTACTTGATTATGTTTCATATTCATAAGTATTTATAATATAAATATTATAAATATAAATAATATAAATATTATTGGATGTTTGTATTCCTTAGTTGGGAAAGGAAGGTCAGTTACCATGACTTTTAATGAGGCCTCCGAGACAGGTGGACGAAAGAAGGGAGAAAGGTGTCCTCAAACCGAAGACATTACCCAAATGATTGCAACAGAATGAACTTGGCTAAAGGCACCGAAAGGGCAAGTGCTATTCTTAAACCGAGCAACCGATTAAGTTTACAACCAAGTAGGGCATAGCGAGATTTTTAACGTAAAGATCCGGAACGGATACCGCAAGGTATCTCCTCCAATGGTTTAACAATTTCGTTAACCTATTGATAGATCCAAATAATCATTTTACCGACAGAGGATGAATAAAAACTATTTTTTGGTGCTAGTTAGATTTGACCTAGAAAATGAATGAGGTAAAACGTCTTTAGAAGTATTAATTGCTTTTCTTACTTGCATTTCTTGTTGCCAAATTTCCTTTCCCATAATTTAATATTAAAACGGTATGTAAGAGTGGTGGATTGGCAGTATCGGTAGAGCGTCGGATAAAATGTTTTGCAGTATTTAGTTATAGACTTGCCAACCTCTAAAAACCCAAACAGGGAGTAACATTAGGCAAAATGGGGAGATTTTACATAATGAAAGCTGTACCCAATTTTACAAGAGAAGACATCTCTCACCAACCCCAAAGTGGGTGGGAGATCTCTCCGTTGGACGGAGAGAGTTGACATGTCTGTAGTTATGACCTGCAACTCCCACTGAGATCAACATTGCCTTTCATCCTTCCGAGGTCAATAAAATAAAGTCCCAGTCAAGTACTGGGATCAATATAACTGGCTTTTCCCCTCCCTATAAATTGTTGGCTTGTGCCAATATTAGAAATAATCATTTCTTACATATACCGAAGATCGGGGATTTTTTTTATGAGGTGTATATAAATACTTTCGTTACGTGCCAGCGAAGGCTCATTAATACACACAATAAAAAGGACGTAAGTATGTTATTGATTATGTAATGTGAGATTATCGACAAAGTTATATAAAAGTACGTGTAGAGTCAAGGTCATTATATAATAAATAAATAAATGGACATATTAAAGATATAAATGAAATATACAGAATAAATAGATAATTACACAATACATATAATGATTAAGAACTATATAATTTAAAAGACATGAAAAACATTTAAAGTAAATCATCACAAACAAGAGAGAACCACACCAGCTAAGTCAAGTTAATGCATCTCATGACTGGCTGCCTTTCTATTGAAATCAAATGCACCTAAAAGAGCTCGTAAGCATTTCTGCGTAAAAAAAAAAAAAAAAAAAGCGCGAACGTCTCCGGTTGCTGTTGTTTTTATACAGTGATACATTATTGATGATGATTTATTTCCGTAAGTCCCACATGACCTGTTCTTTGCCAACACCTTACCATTTACCTACTCTTGGGTCTCAAATAATAACACCCCCCCCCCCCCTCCGCTTATTAAATTTTGCTAATAAATCTCCGGCGAAATTTTATTTTAAGTGGTAGCATTCCTGCGATAATTAATTTTCTTTAGACGCTAAAAATATTATACATGACAAAAATATAACATTACTAGAAATCCCATACGTTATAAAATAAATAGGATGGTTTGCAGTGTCAATATGTAAACTAAACGACTAATTCTGTTTTTTTTTTTAAATCAAGGGATATAACCTAGAAAAATTGTCGATCCCCCCCCCCCCCCTCGCTTAATCCCCCTCCCCTACTATTATTTGGGACCCGAGAGTACCATAAATCTTTCTCATCATATAGCACACCGTCACTAATATTCAATTTATAAACGGTCAGATCTGATCTGAGATGGACATTGCTCGTTCAGATAGCTGTGAACTTCATATCTTCTTATGAAGTGGAGAATGCTTATTGTTTTACACACATTTTCCATTTTCCTTTTTCTGCGCGGTTGTCTGACATTATCATCGTCGCATGTGGATGGGGTGGTACTACTGAGATCTCCTTGTCATATGCACAAATGTTACAGAGGCAGGACAAGACCGATGAGCCAGATCAATGCGTCATTTATAGCATTATGGATTGCCTCCAGGCCGCCGGGAAAACGTCTGAGGGGGTAATCTCGAGCAACATGAGTACTGTCTGGTCAGGGTCCCCACAGTCACATGCTGGGCTGTCTTTCATTTTCCATCGATGGAGATGGTAGGCTGTGTTGGGCGGATCCGATTAAGGGACACCCATTGCCTTCTGGACTACTGAGATGAAAAGATTCGGTTTCTGTAGCTTCTGGGAATAAGGAGAGAATCTCCTTAGACATTTCTCGCGCTTTAGCTGGCAGTTCTGAGATCTGTAGTTGTGTTCGCTTTAAACGGTATTTTCTTTCTCTGCCTTTCTAATTCGTCAGAGCAGAAAACCATGAAGTAACACATGCTGCAATAAGTATAACAGCTGGGCTTTGTACCTTACTCCACTAGTCCCATTGATTCTGATCATCAAATTAGCACGTTTACTAAATTTACTGCATTGTCCAAGTTGATTTCTCCACATGTTATCAAGTCGTGTGTTTAGACTTACATCGTTCACAAGTTAGTCAGATGTAGGAGAAATCAACAAAACCATGTTCTAAGTTGATACCGAAATGTGGGATTGGTATTGGTCCCCCACTAGTAATGCAGGTTTTTCGTTTAAAGATTAATCTGCACAAAAAAAAAATCAAAATAACATGCCCAATTGTTTTTATAGGTACCATGTTTATACATTTATTTTTCAAAGTTATTTTGGATGGCATGTCAAATGGTTACGGAACTTCATCCAGATTGCCTTTTTGCTCTAGTTCATAAATTGTTGCCTTCCAAACTTTGACCACATGTTTGTGATTCTACAGAAATGTTCTTTATACTATTTAGGTGCCTTCCGTGATATCTCTTCGTACTGTTTCATGAAATGTTAGCGCCAAGACAAAGTCCTAATATTTTTTCCTGGTATATTTCTATTTTCCTTTTCTACCAGTCTCCCTTGCAAAGCACGTGAGCATCTTTGTTGAAACTTCATATCCAATACTTCTTTACTCGTATACTCATAATTTTACGAATTTGTGAAAATTGCGTATAGATATATCAAATAACGACTTTATATTGCAGTTTCCTGGTGCGGATAGAAAAGGAAGAGCGATAGAAAGAAGGGCACAAATGATAGATAGACAGACATGCTGAAGTTCATGTTTCCCCGCTCCCGTTTTTTTCTTTAATGTCACTTCCGGTTTCTTCCATTCATGTATACTTTTTCAATTAATGATAGCCTATAATCACTCAGCTGCCTGGTTGCGTGTTGTTTCGCATATTCAGCAACTTGGAGCTTTTGACTAATTTTATATGCTTTTCTTTTCTATTTGGTTGCCATTTTGTAGTGTAGTATAAGGGTGTTTCCAGGTAACAGGTAGCTCTTACTTCTATTTTCCTACGAATGGCTTGTGAGACATCATGGAGGTCAATTCGTCATAAACTAAACCAAGCAAGCACCATTTTGCTGCAGTAAACCATTGTAACGTACTTAATAGTTATCAATACATTACAAAACTAATAAATAAATATGGTATTCATACTACTGAGATACATTTATTACACGTGAATCATAACTGTAAACCTATATTACAAGATTGAGGGTTTAGGGAGAATTGGCTCCGGCTGTCAAACATCACTTTACAGCCTGACCTTTTATTGATAAAATACATGGTGATTTAGGGAGTTTATTTTCATTGTCTTTCATCCATTCAAGTACTGGGTTCGATTCTTCCTCTATATCTACTTCTCACTTCTGTTCTCTCACTCTCTCTATCCTTCTCCAAAAGAAATCTATTGTATTAAGACCTGGAGATAAGATGGGCTCCGCTAGGTTTAAAAAGATGCCTTATAAACGCTCTATGTTGATACGGCGCCTTTACCACTCCCTCGGGAGTTACGGGACAATTTTTAGGAAAACGAGAAATACAGTAATTAAAAGATCTTGACTCACTACGTTATGTACATTAACACTGACCTTACATAATATCTGTGATAGACAGAACAGAAAAATCGATAGAATGTTTCATTAAAAAGTCGTTCATCTTTTGGGAGACTGCATAAGCTCCGTGTGAACAGTAGTGATCTCGAACCAAGGCTAGCAGCCTCAATGGAAAGACTAAAATAACATGAAATGAATAGCTACGTCAATTGATGGAAGATTGGATAAATGGATGGATGGATGGATGAGTGAATGAACGAAAGACATTTACTTTGACAGCTGTTGTCGACGTGTTAATTACAATAATACAAACAGAAAATTGCGTATTGATATATCAAACAACGACTTAGTTTATATTATAGTTTCCTGGTGCGGATAGAAAAGGAAGAGCGATAGAAAGAAAGGCACAAATAATAGATAGATATTTAGATAGACAGACAGGCCGGCAGGCAGGCAGATGTGAAATTAAGATTGAAGTTTGCCATTAAATATTCATTGTTTAAAAAGTCACGTTTTGTGGTTTGTTTGTTTGTCAGTTGTTTTGGTTGTTCTAATAATTGACTTTCTCCCTCCTCAATGGAATGATGAGCCGAACAGAGCGTTGTGAAAACATTGGCTTCAGATCTGTTTGAATAATGTGAATTACCTTTCAGTCACTTCGTGCCAACAGCCAAGATCCTTAGCTCTTCCCCCTTTCTCTCTCTCCTTCCCCACGCCCCCCTCTCTCTCCTATTTTTTCTCCCATTAATAATATTATCCATGTCTTCTATAATAAACAGTGAGCTGTCGGACATTTTTTCCTGGTTGTACCATACGTACTTCTCTCTTGTCTTGATTTCCTCCGCATACATACTTCGATTCACAGCTTTAGATCTATTAATTAACTTAGCTAAAGTTATTATTTTTTCTTTCATAATTTAATCAAAGAAGATTCGTTACCAATGGGTCTTCATATTTAGATTCGTGTGATTGAATTTCAGTTTGAAATTCTGAAGATAAAAAAAGTTGTTGCAGGAAGGATTTTTGAGTGTTGCAGTTTTGTGGGAGAACGAATGTGGGAAATGGGTTACAGTAGAAGTGTTATAAATGTGAAGGTGAATGTACTCGTGGTTAGGGTGCTGGACTAACGATCATAATGTCGAGGATTCGATTCCTAGACCGGGTTGTGCGTTGTGCTCCATTTCACGTTGCTCCAGAATAAGTACTGGTATTAGCAAGAAGTTAATCCTGCGATGAACTAGCGTCTCGTCAAAGGTGGGGGAGATTATTGTACTTTTAGTCGCTTAACGCCGATGAAACCAGGATAAGCATCGGCCTGATGAACCTCCGGGCTTGGGAATAAAGAAATAATAAGAGAAGAGACGGATTGGGTGGGCATGGGTGGACTCGGGAGGAAGTGTTATGGAGCTGGTTTGTTCAAAGAGCAGTTATTGTTGTAATCACTGAAGAAGCAACAGGGAGAGAAGAAAAAAAAACGCATGTCTAAGAGCCAGGACATACAGAGTTCGTTGTGAAGTAGCGTGGCTTAATGTTTAGGGTGTTCGGCTTACTATCGTATGTTCGTGAGTTCAACTTTCGGCGGCGCCTTGTGACCTTTAACAAGACATTTTATTTCATGTTTCTCCAGTTTATTCAACGAGTTAAATATAATAACATATCTAATTTGGAGGCATATAAACATGCCAGAAAATACGAATTTCCCTGTAAATTGAAAAAATGATAAGCATTATTAATCGATTTTCGGATCTTATAGGACTCTCATCAGAAGACGAGTATATCATCCAATCAACCACAAGGAAACATGTATTTGACGGGTATATGAACCCATTCGCTCTTAGTATTATTCTGAAACGGTATACTAATTTGCATATAATTAGCGCTCGTGTTGGTGAAAGTTATATCTGTATAAATGAAGAGTGTATAACCAAGAGTGAACCAACGTGTATAAATATATATACATATCTAATTTGGAGGCATATAAGCATCCCAGAAACTACGTATATATATATATATATATATATAAACTCTCTCTCTCTCTCTTATATATATATAATCAAGGGAGTGTAACCTTCAGTTACTGTAGGTTCCCCCGAGTGAGCACTAGATGCGTAGTTTCCCGTCTTGAGCTGAAACGCGCGTCACTACTCAATAAACGCAATGAAGACATAACAAATCGTCCTTTTATTATATACTAGCAGAATGGCCCGGCGTTGCTCAGGATTTGCTCTAGGGTTCTTATATATTTGATATATATTTATCCTTATCGAGCCTCATGAAATAAATACGTTTGTTTATATTTTGTTTTTGTGTATGCAAAAATATCTGTATACGAATATATAATTATATATATATATTAAAATAACAGATTAAAGTTTAAGCAAAGAATCGCTGCTTTCACCCTTAACAGGATCTTCTGAAACAAAAAAATCAATCTGTGAACGCAGAAGTAAATATTTCGAAAAACGTTACACACTATATATATATATACACACACACATATAGCGTCATAATGTCATAATGCAGACAGCCAGACATACAGACAGATATTATAAGGGCGCAACGTTATATGTATGTATCTATCTAAAAAGAGAAAGACTAAGAATTATAGAGAGAAATCGCCTAATGTGGTCCCTAGGGCATTGAAAATTTGAAATTATTTTTGCTCAAAACACTCACAGGACCATACGTATTACATGTGTAAAGTTTGAAAACAATCGGTTTGGTGGTTCTCGAGTCTTAGGGAGTCATACAGACAGCCAGACAGAGATTCTCTGTTTTAGATATATGTGTGTGTGTGTGCGTGTGCGTGCGTGTGTGTGTGTGCGTGCATGCATGAGGGAAAAGGGAAGTAAGGTTCTATAAAAAAAACAGTGGTTATAGGGAAAAGGTGAAACTGGAAATAGCACGGGTCTGTTTTTCTTCTTTTTTTTTTCTTCCTTTCTTTGATTCGTCAAAGTGACATTATTGGAAAAAGGAGAGGGACATGGACAATTCTTTTAAAAAAGAGTTTTATAATGTATATAAAGTATAACCGGTTTCGAAGTATTAGTAAAATTCATCTTATCAAATGTTGAGTATTACAATTAAAAAGAATTAATAAGAATTAAAAACTAAAAATTAAAGATTTAAAATTAAGTGTTGAGGCAAGTTTTTTTCATCTTCCTTATTGAGAAGGAGACTGGAAAAAATATATACTATATCTATATTATACTCACCATTCTTATTGTCCTCATGATAATCTAATCTCCATACCAATTACAAGTTCTTCTGTATTTGACAGGTGAAAATGGCCAGCTCCACGGGCAAAGAATCTTTGATGAAACAGTATCTTCAGTCATTCCATCAATTACCCATTAACAACATTTATACAAGAAAAACACAAGGTGAGATACAAGAACAACTACAAATATATTTATCACCTGCTTCTCTCTATGTATGTGTGTATATATATATATATATATATATTCAGATAGGAGGTGGGGGGGTCTCGCATCTGGTGCAAGAAAAACCACAAGCCCTCCATCTCAACTCTACTTTTGAAAAGCATAAGAACTGTGAAATCGGTAAAGGAAATAAATAAATATTCTTAAAAAGACTCCAGTTGTATTTTCGATTTCTTTTCCTTATATGTGTGTATATGTATATATATATATATATATATATATATATATATATATATATATATATACATACAAGTTAATATAAATTAATATATTTGATAAACACAAATACCAACATATCCATGTTTGTATTGTAAACGACTTATCCATGTTTATATTGTAAACGACTATGTTGGTATTTGTGTTTATCAAATATATTAATTTATATTAACTTGTATTACACGGCTCAGAAATACTTCTTTCTTTGAACTATTTCTTTGTAAAGGACTACCTGAGTTTGAACTCATTATTAATTGTATATATATATATATATATGTGTGTGTGTGTCCCCGCGCATATACATACACGTGCATACATGTATATATATATTTACATAATTTTGGATGGCCGTTGACTCTTATGAGTTTCTCCACTCTTTTGTCAGGTTTTGCTTTTTGTCCTGAGGGGTGTCCAAAATCATCCTCCTCACCAAGTAAACTTAGTGGGGTTGCCAGTTTAGTCACGGACGACCCGACCATGCGACAGGTTGTAGTGGGTTACATCTTACCAGAAGCACTCAAGAGTGACCTGACGATCGCGCGGTTAAACCACTGGAAGTGAAGGACCCCTAGCCTTTGTCAGGGCATTCGTCTAGGAGATGGCAACTCGGGAAACTGGGATAATTCCGACATAAAACCTACGGCTCAGTCGTTACTGATGATGTTGATCTTTTCTTCTTTTCGAGTTATGGCTACTGTATACACACACAAAAACAAGATGGTGTAGGACAGAACAAAGGAGAGACACACAAAATAAAAACCTAGTCACTGAGGAGGTCAAGAATGTGTGACGAAATAGCTTTGACAATATATAAACAACCCTCTGGTTATCGAACCAAACAACCAACCGGAAATGTATAATACATTGAAGTGAAAACCAACTGGTTCGTGTGTTTTTTATTGGCACATGACCCTCCCAGAGTATAACAATATCTGTTTCAACACATGTTTTCAGATAAGAAATCTCGCAAAACAAATTCAAAAACGAATTATCTATCTAACTATCTATTGTTGCGCCCTTGTGGCTAATAAAGAAATCTATCTATCTGCCTGACGCGTGGAACATCGCCGATAAGATTTTTTGTAAATTTATATACGAAAAACAGAACAAATTGTTTGAAAAAACATATTATTTTATAGATTAACCCCCAAGCTGAATTGTCAGCTGGGTGATAATCCCATTTTTCGCCCCTTTAGGGGCGAAAATTTAATTTACAAATTGTTTTAAAATATCAAATTTTGCCAACTATAAAACATGAATAACACGGAAAGAACGCTGGAGAACGTCGACAGAGAAAAGAGAGAGAAAGAGGCATATGTTAACGTTATATCTGCTTCTGCTACTATGGACGTCGCCATAGATACGACTGTCAACAAAGGGAAAAAAATATTGCCACTTGAAGATTGTACAATTTCTACCGTCGAAGCGGAGAGAAATGAAAACTCAGGAATTAAACCCATTAACATACACATGAAAAAGTCAACATCAATAACTCCACAGATACATCTACACATTAAGTTTCACCTCGTCAAGGAACTGAGATTTCCAACACCGAGGCTAACAACGATAACAACAACAACAACAACAGCAACACCACACAAAAAAATGTCTTTCGCTGAAACAGTGAACAAAAAACAAGATTTTATAAATCTTGACATCTCCAATGCAAGAGATATGCTCCAGCAAGGGAGAAAATTTGTAACTTTCGAAGAGAAAGGTGGGTTTAGAATTAACTCACCCCTTGAAATAAAAGAAGATGCAGTTCGAAGAACTTTAGGACTGTATTCAATACCACAAGAAAGCCGATATTTGTTAGTCAAACAGATATAGAAGCTACTTTCAAGGAAATTCTAGCAAATATCGACTTTCTCCAACGAGGAAAACAGTACGGAAGTGTTTTCGTACTGTTTAAAAGCGAGGCACTCGCCCCAAAACATTCTGTGACACCAATAGTGTCAAAAGCATTCACCTTTTTCCCTACATACATGGGGGAAAAGGACACAAAAAATAAAAATAAAAAATATACCCCCAAACATTAACATCTGGTGGATCTTGGCTGGCTTCGTAGAGCCAGAAACTAATATGATTCTTTCGATGCGAAAGTCTATTCGACAAAGGTGGGAGGGTACTGATTTGGAGATTCTGTTGCAAATGAGGCCGGAGAGAATCTCCAAAATACCCGAAAGAGTCGTCATCGACGACAACAACAAAATAAACATTTCGGTAGAAGGACGAAAAATTCATTGCTTTCGCTGTGGTAACACAACACACCTAAAAGCCTCCTGTCCTTCAAAAACACACCACAACAACATCATAAAAAAACACACACCAACACCAACACCAAAACAACCACCACCACCACAAATACAACGACAGACGAAACGAGCAACCACACCAAAACAAACAGCCACTCAACCAACGACAACAGAAAAAACAGAGACAACACTCCTGAAGAACACAGCCCCACCCCATCCCACTCCATCAAACACTACCACAAACACACACACCGAAACACCACCACCACACAACATACCCCTACCCCACACTCCTGACGATGATTATTCATCGACGGATGAAACTACTTCTCCTTCTTTAAGTGAAGAAGAGGGAGATCCGCAGAAATCTAAAAAACAAAAAAAGAGACACCACAAAACCCCCAAAACTCCAACACCAACACACAACCACAGACACAAACAACACAAACAACACCACAGTCAAACATCCCCCTACCAGCAAAACCAACACCACCCAAACACAAGCACCCACCATAAAAAGAAAACTCCCGGACGAACAACAAACTAAAACAACACAACAAAAACACAAACAACAATACACATACATCAACACAAACAACAAGAGTTTGATGGAGGTCATCTCCCAATACCCCAAGGTGGAGACGGAGGGCAAAACTTTCGTCAAGGCAGAATCGTCTCCACACCTTAAACTTATAAGGGTTTCTATGGAAACCTATAATGACCTGAAAAATAAATTTTCACAGGACGTGGGCAACCCCTGCCAGAAACCCATCAACCGCGTCCTGTTAAAATGTTTCCCCACCCCATCCAGCACCCAAATGGAGATTGAACAACCCGATCTCAAGGAAACGAAAATTAAGTGCACCTTTCGTCCTTTTTCTTCAACTCTTCTTCACCAACATGGCTAGTTTACGAGTTGGAAGCGTGAATGTGCGTGGCCTAGGGATGCCCTGGAAACGGGGCCAACTTTTAAACGACCTTAGGTCACACGGTATGGACGTGATAGCCATCACCGAGTCCAGGATCCACAACAGGCAGCAACTAACCCCCATCTTCGACGACTTTGAGATCTACGTATCTCTCTGTCAGCCAGGAGGGGGAGTGGGTGTCATGTTTCGGAAGAATCTGGACGTCGAAGTACAGCAAGTACACTTGGACCCGGAGGGTAGACTGGTAGTCCTAGACGTGAACAGTATTGGAGGTGGAGCCTTCAGACTGGTGGCCGTTTATGCCCCGAATGGGCAATCGCAATCACCGCCAGACTTCTTTAAGCGTCTAGAGTCTTTTCTGGGAACGTCTCGCTCCTTACTTTTAGTGGGGGACTGGAATGGTATCCTAGATGCACGATGGGACTATGTGGGAGCAAGTCCCAGTAGAGAGGGGTGCAACAGCCTCAAAACTTTAATCGGCCAATTCCAACTGGCCGATAGGTATCGACTGGATTTCCCGACTACACCACAGTGGACGTGGGAAAACCGCAGCGGGACATCTATATCGTATTTAGATAGGTTCTTCCTTACAGAAAGGGACAAGGAGATGTTAAGCTGTCCACGAATGCACATGGTTGCCTATTCAGATCACAAATTAGTCGTCTGCTTAGTCAACCGTGATAGAATACATAGACAAGGACCCGGATACTGGAAGCTGAACGTGTCGTTGCCGGCACGTAAAGCTTACAGTGAACGGATAAGTAGACTAGTCAAGCAACAGTTAACGGGAACCATCGTCAACAATAAATGGTGGTACTCTCTCAAGAAAGCAATTAGAATAGAATCGATAGGGTTTAGCAGAGAGTTAGCCTTACAGAAAAACAAAATAGAAAGAGAACTAGTAGCCAAGGTAGAGGGGGGGGGGGGGGGCACTTAGAAGTGGCAATGCGGCTAGAGTGTTAGCGTCGAGAACGGCACTGGACCAGGTCTTCGATGCGAAACACGAAGGCTGCGTTGTCAGAAGCAAAACGCATGCTCTGGGAAACGAAGGAGCGAAAGCTGTCAGCTGGGCCCGAGTGGCGGAGGCGAAAAGTGGCAACGAGTCCATGATTCGGTCTTTGAAAGACCAAAACGGACGCGTGCTACTTGACCCCAAGCAAATATGCGCGGCCTTTCAGCAGCACTTTGTGCGACTGTTTGAGCAGAACGACGGTGAGCCGAACGGGGCAATGGACTTTAGTTCATACTTCGACGGCCTGCCGCGTCTCTCGAACACAGACGCCGAGTTCTGCGAAAGACCGATCACGGACACTGAGATACGGGACGCTCTGGGCCGCTGCGGGAAACGCAAGTCACCCGCTCTAGATGGTCTACCCTATGAGTTTTACATAGGCATGCCGGATTTGTTCTCTGGCGTCCTCGAAGCCGTCTACTGCAATTGGCAGCAGAACGGGAGAATTCCCAGTTCTGCAGGCAAGGGCGTAGTAACGCTGATGTACGAGATGTAACGTTGGTGTACGAGAACAAGGGGAACGAAATTAACAACTTCAGGCCCATAACTCTGCTCAACACAGAGTTAAAGATTTTGGCCAAGGTGCTAGCGACGAGGTTGGCTTTTGTCGTCGAGAACATGGTAGGGAAAGCGCAAACGTGTGCAATCCCGACCAGGTCCATACACGACAACCTCCACCTCATGTGATACATCATAGAGAGGGTGGGTAGTAAACCCGGCTTCGGTGGGGCTTTGATCAATTTGGATCAGTCTAAGGCATTTAATAGGGTCGACCATCGATACTTGGAAGCGGTTCTCAAAGTGGCCGGTTTCGGTCCCGTTTTCAGAGCCTGGATCGAGGCGATGCACACCAGCATCTGCTGGAGGGTCAAGGTGAACGGCTACTTATCGGAGCCGTTCGCAATCACGCGTTCCATTCGACAGAGGTGCCCTCTCTCCTCCATTCTGTATGTATTGACTCTAGAGCCACTACTGCGGAAATTGGAGCTGTTGCAGGGCATCCCTCTAGAACCGGGACTGCGCAAAGCGGCGTCGGCTTATGCCGACGACGTGACGGTAATGATGTCGAGCACCTCGGAAATCGGGGTGATCGGCAACTTACTGAAAGAATACGAAACGCTGACGGGAGAAAAACTAAACCCGGACATGTCTGTCGGTTTGCAACTCGGTACGTGGAGGGGCAAACCGATGACGTCCGACAGCGTCGTTGGACGCTGGACGGACCGGTGAAATTGCTCGGGGTCTGGTTGGGTCCAGACCTCC
>OZ024741.1:297807288-297832288 GCA_964016885.1 Eledone cirrhosa
ATCTAGTTTCTTTCACTGAGTCATACCCTACTAAGCCATACCCCACTGAGTCATACTCCATTCCCCACTAATCCATACGGCATTGAATTACACTTTACTGGGTCATACTTCACTGAGGAATACTTCAATGTTATACTTCATTGTGTTATACTTCACTGAACCATACTTAACTGAGTCATACTTCACTGAGTCATAATTTACTGAGTTGTCTTACTTTCTATAGCAACATTTTCTCCCTGTTTTTCAGAGAGTACTTCTTCTCCACAAAAGATGTCACGTCCATTACTTCCCCCTATTTCACACACTGGTCAAAAACGATATCAATGGAAATACCTGCACGATTCCTACATGTGGACTCTAGCTCGTACGTACAGTGTAAAAAACATGAGGAGATGCATTCGTAATCGCTACATGGATATTTTGCTACATGAAGGCAGTAAAGGTAAGAAAAATTGCAAAGACTAAATGGCGATGAGAAAATATCGAACATATTGTTTATTCTAACTCCCCCACGTATTCCACCACCACCCCTTATTCCCTCCCCCATTATTTGGAACCCGAGAAACTCTATAAACCCGTCAGATCGTCTGTATCTGTAATTCAAAAGGCCAGCCTTGTTACACATTGCGTCACGCTGAACCCTTTTGAGAATTACTTAAAAGGTACATGTCAGTAGAATGTTCAGTTAAATACCCTAATTTTCATGAGCAGGCTGTTCCATTGATTGAACAACTGGATCACTCATCGTCGAAAGTGGCGGAGATCCATTCCATTCTATTGCAATTGATTGTAGTGTTTATGATTATGTGTGTGCGTTTAGTCGGTTGAAAAAGTTGAAACCTTTTACTCACAATATCATTTAGATATCCCAATCACTCAATAGATCTCGCTACTAATGTGAATCTGAAGTGGGGAATTTAAGAACGGTATTTGAAAAATAATAACTGAATATAAATACCCAATGTTTAGTACAATGAAACCACTATAATGCATGAATAAGTCAAGCTAATTATATAAATATTCTGAACTTCCACGTTGTATTCACTTTCTCATTTCTTTGTATCCGCAACTGTATATATATATATGACGTCGAGGTTCTGGACAGAAGTGGCTGTGATAGTGTCGAGTCCTTGATTTTGAAATATCAGCTGCGCTGGACAGGCCATCTTGTAAGGATGAATGACAAGCGAATGCCGAAGCAGCTGTTTTATGGCGAGCTCCAAATGGGAAAAAGGAACGCGAGCAAACCCAAGATGCGTTTTAAGGACTGCATCAAGGGGGCGCTCAAGAAAAGTAACATCCCTTGTGAGCACTGGGAAGCATGCGCTAGCGACCGATCGCATTGGAGGAAAGCAGTGGCTAGTGGCAAGAGTCTATTTGAGGAAACAAGAAGAAGGCACGTGACACTAAAAAGAGATGTCCGGAAAGGAATCCATGTTGGCCTTCCCGAAGGCACTGACAGACGGCCTGACCTGACATGTGAGACCTGTAATAGGGTTTGTCTGATCAAGACAGGTCTAAAGAGTCACCTGAGAGTGCACAAGAACAGGGAAGCAGGCACCTGTGGAGCTATAAGTGTTCATCAGACGACGACATGTAATGTTTGTGGAAGGGTATGCAGGTCGAGTAGTGATCTCACACGACACCTTGGGTCACATGGGCCCAGCACTAGGTGTCAATAATTGTCACAAGTGTAGTGTTTGTACCAGAGTTTTCAAGTCGCTGGCTGGACTAAAAGCCACACTCGTTCAGCGCATCGGTAGGGGTTCTTCTACATAGATATAAAGTAGTGGCCGTACTCGAAAACGAGTTGGCAGCCACCATGTGTATGTATGCATGAATGTGTATATATATATATATATCCTGTTTCTTCTTATATATATGTGTGTGTGTATCATTAATTATCAGCAAAGCTAGTGATGCCTTCGGAAAGTTGGAAAAGCGACTATGGCCCCAGAGAGGTATCTCTATTGATACTAAAGTTAAAGTCTACGTGACTTGTGTATTGTTATCTCTACTGTATGCTTGTGAGACGTGGGCTACTTACAGGGAGTATCTAAAACAGTAGGGGTGTTGTCACCAGCAGTGCCTTCGTCGAATGTTGGGTCTACACTAGAGGATGTATGTTAATGATCTTGAGGTCCTTGAAAGAAGTCACTGTCAGAGTATCAAATCGATTATCTTTCAAAACTGTCTCTGGTGGGGGGGGGGGATATGTGGTGCAAATAGAGGACTGTAGGTTACCGAAACAACTCCTTTATAGTGAGCTGAGCAATGGTAAATGTCCACATATGGTAAATGTCCTCATAAACCTAAGATGAGGTTCAAGGACTGTGTGAAAACATTTCTGATGAAAGCCTGCATCTCCGATGGAGACTGGGAACAAGCTGCCAATGGTTGAACTCTGTGGGGGGAAACTGTATATGAAGGGAAAGTCCATTTGAAATGGCCCTAAAAAATTATGAAAGGTTAAAAAGAGATGTTAAGAAGGGCTTGGAAGTAATATTTCCAGGAAGCGCAGAAGGCCAAGGAGAGATGACATACAACGAATGTGGGAGATCCAGCCTCAACATCAAAGAGTTGTAAAATGAACCATGTAAAAAGGGTTGATAGAGATTACTGTAGTGCGTAAGGTATAACAATCTGCCATCAATGTGGTAAAGTCTGCAAGTCGGCAGGAGGCCTGACGCGGCACATGAAAATACATGGCAACATGGCAACCAACCATCGATTTTTGTTGTCAAAGGCCATGTACTTAACATCTGTGCCAGAGAATGTAGGACTTTTGATGGCCTAAACAGTCGCATCCGTGCTACACATATGCAGAAGCGTGTTTGAAAATTCAAGCAATGGCTATACTTGAGCGCAAGGTAGCTGCCATCATGTATGTAATGTAATGTAATGTATGTATGTATGTAACATGTATCCCAGTACAACCTGTCCCATGGTCGGGTCGTTGGCGACTAAACTGGCAACCCCACCGAGGTTTCTTGGTGAGGAGGATGACTTTGGACATCCTGCAGGACTAAAAACAAAACCTGTCAAAGGGCAAAGGAGCTCTTAAGAGTCAATGGCCATCCGAAATCACCGGGAGAGGTGACCCCTTAGCCTTTGTCAAGGCAGAATTCTAGGAGAAGGAAAACTCTGATATAACACCTGCAACCCTGATGGTATCCAATGATGTTGACTTGTTCTTCTTTTTGGTAAATATCATCTTGGTTAAGAGAGTGGGACTGGCTTTGTGCAGTGCCTTTGCTCACTATAAAAGCTTCACGGCACAGGCATTGCTTTATATCTGGAGATCTCTCTGCACTTGTCGTCACATGGTACCATGGGCCCAGCACTATGTGTCAATAATTGTCACAAGTGTAGTGTTTGTATCAGAGTTTTCAAGTTGCTGGCTGGACTAAAAAGTCACACTCGTTCAGCGCATCAATAGGGGTTCTCCTACATGGATATAAAGTAGTGGCCGTACTCGAAAACGAGTTGGCAGCCACCATGTATGTATGTATGTTAGACGTCAAGCTCATGAATTAACGTGTAAATGGGTTGTGTATTCCACAAACACGTGTACCCTTAACATAATTCCCAAGAAGAATCACCCTGATGCATTGAATTACAAATGCAATTCATCCAACGGGCTTCCATACAGATTCTGCCTAACCAATTTCACTCATAAAGATTGGGTGGATTTGAGGTTATGGTAAAAATACATGCGATACAGTTGGATCGAATACGGCACTTCGTGGTTACGAAGGGAACTTCTTAACCACATGACCTTGCTCTGTCCACGAGATATTTAATATAACTACAATGGTAGTATTAAAACCCTTACAATATAGCACTCACCTCATAGATACGAATTCTCTTGTGACTATGTAACGATGGTGATGACAATGATGACCATGATGATCGTCATCATGATCATCGTTACCATCATGATCACCATCATTATTATTATGATAATCATCATCATCATCCCTCGTTATCTTGGAGAATGTGGTGCACACTCATACACTGTATTTTCGTTTTTACTTTGCCTGTTGGAGTCCAATTCACCAACAGAAGGAGTTGAAAGTACAAGCTCATTGAAACACGCATAATTATTTTGTTCTATACCCCCACGTCTTAAGCGGTGTGTTCTACCACTATATGATACTATTTTACAAATAAATGGATTGTGTAGTTTAAAAGTAAACTCTCAATATCGGACATGAAGCAGTGGTGATGACAGCAGTTGAATTGTTAGCCTTTATTGACCTCAACCTGATTGACACGGCCAGTTTTAACAATCACAAAAAAAGAATAAGTGCATTTTGATCTTCCTGTTATGTCCACTATCTTCCAGGTTTCCATTCTCCACACACTGTTCAGGCCTATGCTGGCTCAATATCAGCTGCTCTTTATAAAGGTTCTTCCAAAGGGATCCAACAGAATAAACCTCCCGACCCATTCGACATTTTATTCAAGAGAAAGTCGAAATCTCACTCTACAGATACAGAAGCCTGTGCTACTTCAGAATCAAAGTTAGACTCTGCACGGTAAGTATTTTATGTCGTCAGATGATACACTTGGGTATTTGTTGTTGTTGTTGTTATTTTCGCCCTGAATCAACAAATCACTGATTAAAGGCACCCCAGCTGAGACATAGCCTTTTATTCATACTGCATTTAGGACTATATTACCCAATTTGTCTTTCATAGTCTAACTAGGACCATATTGTTTAATGTGCTCTGTTTTTAAGACAGTAAGGCCGTTGTTGTTGTTTTTGTAGTTGATATTCGTTATCCTCAATTTAACAGTGGTTGAGCAGACCCAGGATAAAAAGCGTTTCAGCTGAGATTTTTTCTAATCTTAATTTAAAACAGTAGCGTGATTTTAGGGATCTTTGGTTGCTATTTCCAAGAAATCGAGAGATACATAGAAGCCCCCTTGTTGGACAGGGTGAGATTAGAAAATGATTTGGCTGCTATTTGTTGATAGGTCAAGTTATCAACTAGAAATCTCCCGTGTTGGCTCAGTGGGTTTTCATTTACATCTATAGAATATTTTGGCAAATTTTCCACTGTGTATCGCCACAGTAAATTAATTGACATGTATGGTTGTGTAGCGAATGAGCGTAGCTTAGTCATTAAGGTGTTCGGCTGACTGTCGTAAAGTCGTAAGTTCCTGGTAGCTCGTTTGCCCTAGAGCAAAACACTTTATTTCACGTTGCACCACTCCATTAAACTGGCAAACATGCGTTGTACCGGTAATTCAAAGGGCAAGCTTTGTCACACACTTACACGCTAAATTTCTCTAAGAATTGCATTAAGAGTTACACCTTGCCTATGTAATGCTCAGCAACGTATATGTTCATTTCATGAACAGGCTCTGCCAATGTTCGAACAGCTGAAACAGTCATCGTCGAAAACGACGGAGGTCCTTTCTTTCACGGCTATTTCTCACACGATTAGCGTCTTTTTCTTACGTAGGCACAAACCTTCGGATTTAGAAGATTATATCGAACGCACTATGTAACCTAGGACATATCAACTTCGGAAAGATGAAGGGTAAAGTCGACACCTGTGAGATTCGTAATCAGAACATAAATCGTCGTAAGTAAAGACTGCATTGCTTGGCGATCTATCGATTTTGCTAATCCACTACAAGATTTACGAGACGAGTTTCCTGAAGTATTTTCTAGAACGTATGAGCTATTTCACTATTCGGTTGACATTTATAACCATTTGTGTAATCATAACATTGATTAAATTTAGTTATCTTATTATTATTTCAAATTGTGTTACCGTATAGCGAATATACTACGTCTGTGTCATTTTTTATAAGATTTTCAAGCGGCATTTTGGTTTTTATTATACACCTTCAGCAGGCGGCGTCTTCGTAGTATCTGTAGAACATCAGACAGACAAAATGCTTTGCGGGATTTAGTTACACTTTTCTACGTTCTGAGTTCAAATACCGCCGTGGTGAACAGCCTATCAACCTGACGGGCACGGTAAGATAAAGTACCATTTGCGTACTGTGGACCATATAATCGGCTTTCCTCTTCCTCCAAATTGCTGATCTTGTGCCAATATACTCTGATTAGATTTATACCAAATGAGACTAACAGAGACGCTACATATTCCACTCTATTTTCTCATATATATATATGTGTGTGTGTGTGTGTGTGTGTGTGTGTGTGTGTGTGTGTGTGTGTGTGTGTGTGTGTGTGTGTGTGTGTGTGTGTGTGTGTGTGTGTCATCTTACCCACACGAAATCGTTTTCCTCACTGTTTAACGAAAGTGTGCACTCTGGCCAGTTGGGTTCGAATTTTAATAATACGAACATAGTTCCCTATTGAGTGAGTGAGGAAACTGCCGAAGCTATGTCCGTTCCATTCCACTGGCTTCATCTCCTAATTATGTGTGTGTGTGTGTGGTTATCTATAGGCTTTATGTAATATGAATGAAAATACATGGCTATCAGTGACCAGTTCGTACATGTTCAATAAAATACCTTGATAATTAACAAGCTTCTAGCTGATGCTGTGTTTTCCAGAGTCTTCTTTTAGTTCCCAGACGAATATCTCTAGAGCTGAAAGTTCTAAGTATTCAACAATGCATCCTGTGGGTCATGTCAACTTTGTTTTTTATGTGGGTAATATACATAATGTATATATATATATATATATATATATATATATATACAGACATAAGCAGAATAAATGGAGAAGGTAATACATTTAAAAACAAACTTTACATCTTACACTGTATTTCATCCATGCATATAGACATATATATATATATATATATATATATATATATATATATGTGTGTATGTATGTATATGTGTATGTATTCGTGTACGTATGTGTGTGTGTATATATATATATATATAATGCTCCTTTTATAGAAAAACGTAAACAAGGGGAATAAACATACATACATACATGGTGGCTGCCAACTCGTTTTCGAGTAAGGCCACTACTTTATATGTAGGAGACCCCTACCGATGCGCTGAATGAGTGTGAATTTTTAGTCCAGCCAGCGACTTGAAAACTCTGGTACAAACACTACACTTGTGACAATTATTGACACAGTGCTGGGCCCATGGTACCATGTGACGTCAAGTGCAGAGAGATCTCCAGATACAAAGCAATGCCTGTGCCGTGAAGCTTTTATAGTGAGCAAAGGCACTGCACAAAGCCAGTCCCACTCTCTTAACCAAGATGATATTTACCAAAAAGAAGAACAAGTCAACATCATTGGATACCATCAGAGTTGCAGGTGTTATATCAGAGTTTTCCTTCTCCTAGAATTCTGCCTTGACAAAGGCTAAGGGATCATCTCTCCCGGTGATTTTGGATGGCCATTGACTCTTAAGAGCTCCTTTGCCCTTTGACAGGTTTTGTTTTTAGTCCTGCAGGATGTCCAAAGTCATCCTCCTCACCAAGAAACCTCGGTGGGGTTGCCAGTTTAGTCGCCAACGACCCGACCATGAGATAGGTTGTACTGGGATGCATGTTACCAGTAGCACTAACTGGTGACCTGACATACATACATACATACATACATACATACATACATACCTCTCTCTCTACATATATATATATAACAAAGAGGGTGTTGTAAGATACCAGGTAGACCATAGCCCACCAGAGTACTCGATACTTGGGGTAGTAGAGTGGGTAATATGAAAAGAGTCAGGACCCCGACGGTTGAGGTCCGACCGTTTCGATAGCTAGATCCGATCTAGTTCGGATCTAGCTATCGAAACGGTCGGACCTCAACCGTCGGGGTCCTGAATCTTTTCATATTACCCACTCTACTACCCCAAGTATCGAGTACTCTGGCGCGTTAAGGTCCACCTGGTATCTTACCACACCCTCTTTGTTATATATATATATATATATATATATATATGAGAGAGAGAGAGAGAGAGAGGTATGTATGTATGTATGTATGTATGTATGTGTGTGTGTATATATATTCCCCTTGTTTACGTTTTTCTATAAAAGGAGCATTAGTGTGCAATATAGAATTATTTTAGAAGCGTAAATCTAAAGTGTAATAATTAGAATAAGATACATGCATAATGACTTCGGCTTGTCACTCTTGAGTAATCAACTGTAGTCGTTACTCGGCTGAAAGGAATGGGGGATGGGGTGGAATGTTTGATGAATGTCAGAATGGATGTCATAAGACAACCTCATATCTCATTACATCACGTACTAGTCATCGTATTTCATATATCGGGCGAGTTTTCTTTAATATTCATGAGGAATTTAGATAAGTTAGGACAGGGTTAAATGAGTTCGTTTTAAAAAAAATCAAACTCGGTAAGACAAGAAATGATTTAAAATATCCCAGTAAAACAAAGTAACAGATACATTTGTTTAAACCATCCATGGCAAAATCAGTAGAGCGTCGGACGACATGCTTTTCGGCATAGTTTCTCTTCTTTACTTTCTGAGTTCAAATCCCGCCGAGGTTATCTTTGTTTTTCACCTTGACGAGGTCGATAAAATAATGTACCAGTAATGCACTGGGATTGATTTCGTCGACTTTCCCTAATCTCCGAAATTGTTGGCCTTGTGCCTAAATCAGCTTGGTATGATTTATCTTCTGTTTCAATGTTATTAGTTGGTGTATGTGTGTGTGTGTGTGTATGTATGTGTGTGTGTATGTATGTCTGTATGTAAGACTCTGATACATTATATATATCCAAACAGGAACTCAAGCACCGTGCGAGTCAATGCCAGGAAACAGATTCCACGAATTAACCAGCAAAACACAGGAAATGGGAATTCAGAAACGAATGCTTGGAAATCTAAACCTCAAGAAAATGTGTTACAATCAGCGAGGGACGGCAGAGGTACGGACTTCCATAGCACTATCCCATGAATATGTATGTATGTATGTATGTATGTATGTATGTATGTATGGTCTCCTAACTCCTGCGGGAGACGTAGGGGTGCCATATTGACATACGGCACCCATCTTTCTCCAGGCCTGAGTACAGCAGATTTCTTCAAGAGAACGATAGAAAGTGAGAGATTGAGGAAATGAGAAAGATATATATATAGAGGAATCGCCCCCAGTACTAGACTGGTACTTTTTTATCGACTTCGAAAGGATGAAAGACAAAGTTGATCTTGGTGGAATCTGAACTGAGAGAGCAGAGAGCCAGAACGAATAACATAAAGCATTCTATCCGACGTCTGTGTGTGTATTTATATATATGTGTGTACGTATGCATACTTACATTTATGTATCAGCTGTGATAGGGCGAGAAATAAAATTCCAATTATATATATATATATATATATATATATATATATATATATATATAGTAATAATAATAAATTTGAAGACTAAAATCCAAAGAGGGCTCGATAAGAATAAATATATATCAAATATATAAAAACCGTACAGCAAATATTTAAGTAAATAGTTAAAGGTGAAAGCAGCGATTCTTTGCTTAAACTTTAATCTGTTATTTTAATAAATATATATATATATATAGAAGTGGTTAGACAACAGTTAGTTCACCATACCGAGAACAATTGTTTCACCTTAGCGGATCCTCAGCTCGGAATGGGCATGGTTATAGGAACAGGAAGGACAACCGTACGAACGCGCATGCGTAGAAACCCGGTCACTTCACACAGGCAATACTAGACTGCGTGCGAGAGGTGTAAGGGAGATAACTGCGAAAGTCCGAAAAGTTTTTAGGTTGAAAATAAAATTACAAAGAATCAGTCCGGAGCCTTGTAGTTATGCAATAGGTGTTCGGCGACGTGTGGACAACGTGTAAAAAATTCATTTCTCGTGTTTAGGCAATCACTATTGCGTAATCTCTTTAGAATAGTAATTCGTTCGTCAATACATAAGCCACACGTATGGCTTGGACTTAGTGATGGCTTTCCATTGAATTGAGTAGTCTATACTTGAGTCCTTGAGGGACCATACGTGGCTCGCGAGTTTCGTGGATGAACGTCTGTCCCGGTATCTGAAGGTAGACTGGTGGTTCAGTAAACTTTCCTTAAATCGGCCCTCCGCCATGCCCACATAGGATTTGACCTCCTGTGGTTCGTTTGGTCAGTTGGAAGTGACCACAGCTTCATAAATTACAGCTGGTGTATTGCATTGCTGTTGAAGGGGGCAAGCTTCAGGCATACGGCAAGAGCACCCTAGTGGGGTGTTGCTCCTAGGGCTGCTGGTGATGTGGGCCTTCACGTTCTTAGCGCAGGAGTATCCTAGTTTAACTTTGTATCGGTTAAAGATGGATCGGTATTTATGACCTATGGGAAAGTGTCTATCTAAGAGGGCTAAAAATTCTTTTCCTACATTGGTTTTAACCTTGAGTGAGAAGGGAGGAGAGAACCAGATAGTTTGTCTATTGTTGCGCTTACTTTTCTTAATGGTGTTGCTGCTAGTGGGAGAGTAAGTGATAGGTTGTGAGAAGCCGCTGTTAGCCAACGCCGTGTTATAGTAGGGTGCCGCCCTGTCAAAGATAGCCTTATTAGAGGAGAGGATTGAGATTCTAGTACTGATATTCTTAACGATATTCTTAACAGTGGGAGGGTGGCGTGAGTCCTTGTGAATGTAATTGAGTTTCTCGTTTAGCTTATGGAAGGGTATGTGGGTGTGTGTGCGAAGGTCTAAATTAATGTCTAAGAAATCTACGCTAGAGAGGTTGGTGGCTACTGTTATCCTAAGGCGTAACTCATTGAAGGTAGAAGCTAAGTCTTTTTAAAACCGGTCGAGGTCGTGACCACTTTTATGGCTCGATAAAGTCAGTCCATCATCACGGTATATTCCCGTGTGGAAGTCAACTTGCCATTTCATCAGGGGCGTGTCGTGTCCATATAAGGGTATGAGTTATCCATCTGAGGGTAAAGGTTCGTTATAATATGTTAAAGAAATCTTTTCTTTCACAACCTATAAAGAACCTTTTATATATATATATATATATATATATATATATATATATATATATATATATATATATATGTACATGTGTGTGTGTGTGTGTGTGTAGGGAAAAGGATAACAGAGAGTTGAAGATGCATTTTCGACTCTTTAATATAATTTTTCCAATATAACTTGTAAAATTTGTTTAATTTTCTAACCTCTAAGATTTTTCACTACATACATACATACATACAAATATTACTAAAATAGAAAAAAAGATTGCTGACCTCCGGAAAACTATAGAATTTCTGACAGTGCTCCTTACCGTATTTGCCGGCCTATATTTTACGTTATGTTTTTACGTTTATAGGCATTTTTATGGACCACGCCCAATATTCACGGTTTTTCACTCTTCGCGGGTGCTTTAGGAACGTAACCCCCGCGAATACCGGGGGCAACTGAAATATATATATATATCATAAAGAAGAGAGACGGTTTTAAATGTACATTCTCTATTTATTGCATAATCCTGTTATACGTATTTCGAAGACATCAAAGTGATTACATAATAACCCTGTGGTCTCATTAGAAGGTGCAAAGTTGTAATGTTTTTATTCTGATATACCACTGTAGTTAGGAACATGGTGGTAGTAGTCCACTATTGACACTCCGTCTAATACTTATAGATAATTGATTCTACTTGTTGCACAATGCCACCAATTATCCCGATGCATAACTGGTGCTTTATTTTATCAACCCCGTAAGGATGGAGGCAAAGTTAACCCCGGACCTTAAGGACCCACTAGGCGGAGTGCTTACTGTTTAAACTATAGTCGGTCGATTAATTGATCAACTAACGTTCCTTTACTTGAATTATATATATATATATATATATATATATATATATATATATATATATATATATAATTGTTTCTACTTTTGGCACAAGGCCAGCAATTACCCAGTGTATTACTGGTACTTTATTTTATCGACTCCGTAAGGATGAAAGGCAAAGTTAACCTCGACGGGATTTGAACTCAAATCGTAAAGGGACGTAACTATGCTAGAAAGCATGGCGTCCAACCCTCTACTTATACTGCCAATTCACCGCCCTACCAGAGGGAGAAAAAGGGCGAGAGACATTTAAATGGTGTAGTCTCTCGTCTTGCTGATAAGTTAAGTGTTTATCATCAATACTATCGACTACACACATGAAACGCCATACCTTATCATGACCACAGTCTAATGACTAAAACCAATAAAAGAATAAAAGAAAATATAAATATACAAATATATATCTATTTCGAAATACATACATGCTAACGGACTATACATGTATGCTTACACACACACGCACACGCACACACACATGCAAACGGACTTACATATATATAAATACATGTATACACACGCATACATACATGAATACACACATTCTTATGTATGCATACATACAAACATACATAAATACGTACATACATAAACTGTGTGAAATAGGTGCATACTTTAACAGGAGAAAATCGATTTCTTTATTGATGTCTATTCCTTTCAATTATTAATGCAACAACTATCAGCCTGGTTATTTATCTTATTACATTCATTGAAGATACCTTTAAATCAAGATTATCGCTGTTATATGTTTCAAACTTTAATTTATCTTACTGATATTCGTTTATAATGGCATGGTTGGACACACTGAAATCAACGACTTCGCTGACAAACCCAGGAATGACAAACTGTTATCAACATTTTATTAGTTATAAAAGGACTCAAAAACTTGATAATGGTTTCTAATTTTAGCACATGGCCAGTTATTTTGAAGAAAGGGAACTATATTATGTTGTTGACCCTCGTTCTTGACTAGTACTTTATTTTTATTTTTACTTTGGAAAGATGAAAGGCAGAATTTGAACTCAGAAAGTAAAGAGCTATGAACTCTATAATGACTTTTATAATTGTAATTATATGGTAAAGGAGGAACCTTCTGTAGGATATATGAATAGGATGAATATGTGATACCGAGCCCACCCCAAACTAAATAATGTCACAATAAAGCAGCCACGCCCATAAGCAATATCTTCCTGTAAATAGAACACACATGTACACAGACACATCTTCTAGTTTAACACCGTCCCTTCGTCCTTTGGTGACTTTATGGAAGTCTACTTTGTGGTATGCATTTGATCCTGTTCTCCAGTCTGAAGATAACATCCTGTCTTCTTCCTACTAGTCTTGTATACACTGAAAAGTGTCATGGGCGCAGATCTTCCCTGAAAAAGCGACAAAAATATAAAAACAAAAGGTGGGTTTTTTTTCAAAGAAAGAAAGAAACCATCTAACTCGTATGTAGAGGGGGAATACTATGTTAGAATCAGAGACGAATACTTAAATACATATTCAAATTGTTACTCCTGTATGTATAGGGTAAAGTGTTTGTGTGTACGTGTTTTAATCTTACTTATTTATAATTATTAGTGTATATGTGTGATTATACTTTGCTCATTTAATAAGACTGGGTTGTTATTTTTTTTATAGGAAGACGACGAAAATATCGTGAAAACACCGACGGAGAAAAATGCCAGACTGAAACCCAACATTTATCAGAAAAAGATAAAGCGGAGAGTGAGATGAAAGGAAATGAAGACGTTCCTTTCACGAAAGTTTCCAATTCAGGCATATCTTCAGAGAACACTTGTAACAAAACAGACTTTTCTCATGGAATATCTGAACGAAATGTTAGCAAGGTATCTCGTAAAAAAACAACCAAAGATCAAACGAATTCCATTACTTTGAAACCCACTAAAGATGTTGATAAACAGAAACATACATCAAGAAAATATGGTTCGTCAGAAACAACAGAGGGAGGAGATGTAAATACAGATGATGTTATCAGACAGAGGAAAAAGAAAGGAAAACTGAAAAAGAAACTGAAAAGAGATGTTGATAGTCCAAAACAACACAATAATAATGTCGTTGATTTCCAGTTACTAGACGATTCTCAACCTCAACGAAATGATGACTTTGAAGAGCGAGATATGAATGATGTAAAAATAGACCAAAATGATACAAACTGTAAAGAAAATATTGATAATTATTCCAATAATGCTGATGAAGAGAAAAATGATGAATTGATGGCCAAATATTTGCCAATCGATGTAACTAACCCAAGTCAAGGAGTTTCTGTAGATGACGGTAATTCTGAAGATGACGTAAAAAAGATTTCGGAAGACCCTGAAGACAAAATGGAGGATAGCGAGGGTAAAGAAAAAGACCAACCGCATGGCATTAATGCAGTTGGACAGAATGGGTTGAATTTATCTAAAAAGGTCCCAGAAGAACCTGAAGATGAGATGGAAAATGTCGAAAATAAAGAAAACGACCAGCGGGACGACACTAATGCTGTTGAAAAAAATCGACTGAATTTGTCCCTGGTTACATCTGATTCCTTAAACTACGACGAAGAGGGTGAAAAAGAAACAAGCTTAACAACATCTGAGGTCAAAAAGGATATTAACGAATCTCTTGATAAGCCAGATGTTGAGACTGGATCTTTAGAAACGAAAAATAAAGAAAATGTTGAGAACACGGAAACATCCGAGTTAGATGTTGAAATAAACAGTGATGACAGACTGCAGAATGTCTCATTGATATCAAATCATAGTCCAGAAAATAATGATGCTACTGAAAAGACTGTGTCATTTATCAACAATGACAAAGATAATGATGATAAAGTCGAGATAGCGTCTGGCATTGACAGAAATGAAAATCACAGCAAATTAAATAGGAAAGGTAAATTGAATAAAATGAAAACCGATCAAAACACTGGGAACGATATTGGAAACGCTGATAGATCTCCGAGAAAATCGAAAACCGATGAAAACAATGGGAGCGATATTGGAAACGGTGATAGATCTCCCAGAAAATCGAAAACCGATCAAAACACCGGGAAAGATATTGGAAACGATGATAGATCTCCGAGAAAATCGAAAACCGATCAAAACACCGGGAAAGATATTGGGAATGATGATATATCTCCGAGAAAATCGAAAACCGATCAAAACACCGGGAAAGATATTGGGAATGATGATATATCTCCCAGAAAATCGAAAACCGATCAAAACAATGGGAACGATATTGGAAACGATGATAGATCTCCGAGAAAATCGAAAACCGATGAAAACAATGGGAACGATATCGGAAAGGGTGATCGATCTCCGAGGAAAACAGAAACGGATCAAAACACTGGAACAGATATTGGAAACGATGAGAGATCTCCGAGAAAATCAAAAATCGATCAAAACACCGGGAAAGATATTGGAAACGATGACATATCTCCGAGAAAATCGAAAACCTATCAAAACAATGGGAAAGATATTGGAAACGATGATAGATCTCCAAGAAATTCGAAAACCGATCAAAACAATGGGAACGATATTGGAAACGATGATAGATCTCCGAGAAAATCGAAAACCGATCAAAACACTGGAACAGATATTGGAAATGATGATAGATCTCCGAGAAAATCGAAAACCGATCAATACAATGGGAAAGATATTGGAAACGATGATAGATCTCCGAGAAAATCGAAACCCGATCAAAACAATGGGAACGATATTGGAAACGATGATATATCTCCGAGAAAATCGAAAACCGATCAAAACAATGTGAAAGATATTGGAAACGATGATAGATCTCCGAGAAAATCGAAAACCGATCAAAACACTAGAACAGATATTGGAAATGATGATAGATCTCCGAGAAAATCGAAAACCGATCAAATCAATGGGAAAGATATTGGAAACGATGATAGATCTCCGAGAAAATCGAAAACCGATCAAAACAATGGGAACGATATTGGAAACGATAACAGATCTCCGAGAAAAACAGAAACCGATCAAAACACTGGAACAGATATTGGAAACGATGATAGATCTCCGAGAAAAACAGAAACTGATCAAAACAATGGGAACGATATTGGAAACGATGATAGATCTCCGGGAAAATCGAAAACCGATCAAAACAATGGGAACGATATTGGAAACGATGATAGGTCTCCGAGAAATTCGAAAACCGATCAAAACACTGGAACAGATATTGGAAACGATGATAGATCTCCTATAAAATCGAAAACCGATCAAAACACCGGGAAAGATATTGGGAACGATGATATATCTCCGAGAAAAACAGAAACCGATCAAAACACTGGAACAGATATTGGAAACGATGATAGTTCTCCGAGAAAATCGAAAACCGATCAAAACAATGGGAACGGTATTGGAAACGATAATAGATCTCCGAGAAAATCGAAAACCGACCAAAACACCGGGAAAGATATTGGAAACGATGATAGATCTCCGAGAAAATCGAAAACCGATCAAAACAATGTGAAAGATATTGGAAACGATGATAGATCTCCGAGAAAAACAGAAACTGATCAAAACAATGGGAACGATATTGGAAACGATGATAGGTCTCCGAGAAATTCGAAAACCGATCGAAACACTGGAACAGATATTGGAAACGATGATAGGTCTCCGAGAAAATCGAAAACCGATCAAAACAATGGGAAAGATATTGGAAACGATGATAGATCTCCGAGAAAATCGAAAACCGATCAAAACAATGGGAAAGATATTGGAAACGATGATAGATCTCCTATAAAATCGAAAACCGATGAAAACAATGAGAACGATATCGGAAACGGTGATCGATCTCCGAGAAAAACAGAAACCGATCAAGACACTGGAACAGATATTGGAAACGATGATAGTTCTCCGAGAAAATCGAAAACTGATCAAAACAATGGGAACGATATTGGAAACAATGATAGATCTGCGAGAAAATCGAAAACCGATCAAAACAATGGGAAAGATATTGGAAACAATGATAGATCTGCGAGAAAATCGAAAACCGATCAAAACAATGTGAAAGATATTGGAAACGATCATAGATCTCCGAGAAAATCGAAAACCGATCAAAACACTACAACAGATATTGGAAATGATGATAGATCTCTGAGAAAATCGAAAACCGATCAAATCAATGGGAAAGATATTGGAAATGATGATAGATCTCCGAGAAAATCGAAAATCGATCAAAACAATGGGAACGATATTGGAAACGATAACAGATCTCCGAGAAAAACAGAAACCGATCAAAACACTGGAACAGATATTGGAAACGATGATAGATCTCCGAGAAAAACAGAAACTGATCAAAACAATGGGAACGATATTGGAAACTGTGATAGATCTCCGAGAAAAACAGAAACCGATCAAAACACTGGAACAGATATTGAAAACGATGATAGATCTCCGAGAAAAACAGAAACTGATCAAAACAATGGGAACGATATTGGAAACGATGATAGATCTCCGGGAAAATCGAAAACCGATCAAAACACTGGAACAGATATTGGAAACGATGATAAATCTCCGAGAAATTCGAAAACCGATCAAAACACTGGAACAGATATTGGAAACGATGATAGATCTCCTATAAAATCGAAAACCGATCAAAACACCGGGAAAGATATTGGGAACGATGATATATCTCCGAGAAAAACAGAAACCGATCAAAACACTGGAACAGATATTGGAAACGATGATAGTTCTCCGAGAAAATCGAAAACCGATCAAAACAATGGGAACGGTATTGGAAACGATGATAGATCTCCGAGAAAATCGAAAACCGACCAAAACACCGGGAAAGATATTGGAAACGATGATAGATCTCCGAGAAAATCGAAAACCGATCAAAACAATGTGAAAGATATTGGAAACGATGATAGATCTCCGAGAAAAACAGAAACTGATCAAAACAATGGGAACGATATTGGAAACGGTGATAGATCTCCGAGAAAAACAGAAACCGATCAAAACACTGGAACAGATATTGGAAACGATGATAGATCTCCGAGAAAATCGAAAACCGTTAAAAACACCGGGAAAGATATTGGAAACGATGATAGATCTCCGAGAAAATCGAAAACCGATCAAAACAATGGGAACGATATTGGAAACGATGATAGGTCTCCGAGAAATTCGAAAACCGATCAAAACACTGGAATAGATATTGGAAATGATGGTAGATCTCCGAGAAAATCGAAAACCGATCAAAACAATGGGAACGATATTGGAAACGGTGATAGATCTCCGAGAAAAACAGAAACCGATCAAAACACTGGAACTGATATTGGAAATGATGATAGATCGCCGAGAAAATCGAAAACCGATCAAAACAATGGGAACGATATTGGAAACGGTGATAGATCTCCGAGAAAATCGAAAACCGATCAAAACACTGGGAAAGATATTGGAAATGATGATAGATCTCCGAGAAAAATGGAAACTGATCAAAATACAGGGAAAGATATTGCAAAAGGTGACAAATCTTCCATAAAAACGAAAAAGAAGAAAAGTAAATCGGCAGTTAAAACCTCTTCAAGTATAGATTCTTCAACTGATATAAGTGAGACAAACCAATTTTTTACTCTGAAAGAAAATGTTCTAGCAAATGAAGAAGAAAAACCTATATCTAAAGATGGCGATGTGAAATCTGATTTAGTGCATGAAACATCTCAAAAGAAGGTTAATGCCGATCTCACTAGTCCGCAACAAACGAATGTTAAAGATGGTAGCGTTTCAGAATTATCTTCTGGAGATTTAAGACAGATTCCAAAACTAGAAACCATCGAAACTCATAGAAATAGTAATGATATTCAAGAAAAAGATCAATTATCACTAAGAGGGGACAGTAAACCAAACTTTGGAAACGAGACTCTAGATAAATCTCCATTACTTGCTATCCCTTCTGCAGTAGATGATAATGATGACGTGAATAGGCTTGATATGGATGATATTCGGGAAAACGAAAATGAGACGAAGTCGATGAGTACAGATATTGGTACTGATAACAATGAAACGGTACCTGCAGCTGAAAAGCTCGCAGGGAATATCGATGTAAATGACGTAGCACGAACGGATAATGAAAATGGACGTTCTGATGGAAACCTACCCGATGAGATGATTGAAAGATATTCTATAAGTAATAATAAGATATCTTACACAGACGGTTCAAAAGAGGAGACAATTACAGCAGCCGAAGTTATTGACAGTGATATTAAATATTCTACTGATGTAGATATTGATAACAACATACCTAAACATTCAAATAACATTACTACTGCGGCTACTGTTGTTGATGATGTAGTTGCTATTAATAGTGATGTATATACAGATGTTAATGAGAAGGAAAAAATTACGAAAGTCGTTGATGAGGAAAATCTTCGCAATGTCACCGATGAAAATTTAGCCAATGATACATCTCCAAATACTGAGAATGTAATTGACGACGGTAATATTAATAGTGCTATGACAAGCGATATTCTACACGCTACGAGTTTGGGTGATGTCACACCAGACAATGTAAACTCAGTCCTTACCAATGTGGATCTAAAAGAAACCAGGAAAAACTCCCTTGGCGGAAATAACACTTCATGTGTCTTTAATAATGAAGATGAAACAAATAATAAAGAAAGTGATAAGAAAAGGAGCTTCGATGATAGCGAGCCTCTCGACGAAGTCACCATTAATAAAATGCAACCTGAAATATCAGAAAGTTCCATTATTGACAGTAATAAGAAGCGTGGTGATGTCTCTGTCACTGTCAATGACAATTTTAGTGAAAGCGTGAATAATCTATCATATGAGGCTGGCCTTAATAACAACACACAGGAAAATATAAGTAATTTTCATGATAGTCAATCTAGAGAACCGAAAGAAGCTTCTAATGGAGAAAACATTGACAAGTCAATAGATGAAGAATCTAAGACGTTGGGACATTCTGATGACAGTGAAAATAAACCTGATGATAAATCTCCAACGATGACGACACTCGTTGAGGATAGCAACAGAAAATCTGATGAAAAGAGTAAAATCAATGAAAGTGATAACAGTTTTGATGCAGTTGAGGAAAATGCTGAAAACGACGGTGTTCCATATAACAAACATGGGGAACTCCAGAATGAGAATGATGGCGGCATTGGAGTTTCATCTGACTCTGTTCAAGACAAATCAGGAAATTCTGACATGGTTGACAATGTTCAAAATATAACCAAAATAGAAACAACACCTCGTCGGAAGAACGCTATTGGTATCAATGAAGTGGTTGAGCTTGATAACATAGCCTTTGATCGTGAAGGATCTGTTGTTGCTGACAGCGAAACTAGAGAACAACGTAGTTCTTATGTAGAAGAGAATGATAATGATAATGATGGTGGTGATAAGAGGGATTATGTTATTGGGGGTAGAGAAAATATAAGCGTAACTAAAGACAACGAAATGAATAATGACATAAATGTCTCAGAATACGGTACGACGAAAAGTGATGTGGATGGTGGTGTAAAGGTTAAACAGATTACTGATGGGGGTGCACAGGATACAATGACAGGCTCAGAAAGTGCGATTAAAGACAGCATAAATAATTCAACAATCACAGGGAATACAACCGAATATAGTCTGATCAACAGAAATAATGTACTTGTTACAGAGAATATTATTGAAGATGGTGGTGATAACAGTGATCTATCTGGAGTAAATGAGGGTGATACTAGAAATGATGGTGATATTACAGTATTACAGAAAGTTCCAGAGAATATTGCCGAAGATGGAGACATTAATAAGGTTTCTGCAGAAGTTAGAGAAAGTGGTGATGTTAAGATAGCTACGGAAGTAGTTCATAAGGATAACACGAGAGATGATATTAGCAACGTTGTATGAGAGGTTACGGATAAGTCTACTGGTGAAGGTAGTATTAACACTGCCTCAACGGGAGTCACAGAGAATATTGCTGTAAATGATAATGTTGACAAGACGGCAGCAGATGTTACTAAGTACTCTAATGTAGATAGAAATGATATCAATGATGTGGCAGAAGTTACAGAGCATACTCCTCTAGATGGAAACATCAGCCTCCCTGTATCAAGAGTTACAGAAAATGCTCCTGGAGATATAAATTTGAACAATGATAAGGACGAAACGGGGAGTATTACTGATAATATTGGTAATGCCAATATTACTGAAAGAGCAACGGAAAGTAATACTAATAACAAATCAAAATATAATAAATAGTCCGACTGGGAATATTAACACTGAAGATTAACACTGAAGATTAACACTGTTCAACTGATAATCACAGATAGTGATTATAAGACTATCATGAAGGTTAATGATGTATATAGTACAGCAGAAGATGTATGTAGTATTAGTGATAATAGAAATATCAACTGAAGCACAATATGAGCTACCGGTGTTCACTGTTAAATTTCGACTTGGTGAGACTCCAAATTATATCCCTCCTTAAAACGTTGCAGCAGAAACACTCACAAATGTTGAAAATGTGCATGCCTTTTAGTTATTTTGAGATATTTGCGGATTGTGAGGTCCTAAGCTGTAGCTTGCTTAGTTTATGTCTAAATCGGGCTGTGTTCAATTTACAACTAGTTATAATCAATATTTCATCATAAATTATAAAAGTTAAGAAATGATAGAAGTGAGTCTGTATTTTCAGTAAAGAACTATAAAACATTCGGTTGAGAATTTAAACATAAATATTTTTATATAAGAAAAGCATTTCCTTATATGGACATGGATTCAAAAGAAAATAAATAAAAACAAAGCATACTCATTTCATAAGTATTTTGAATTTACATAACAGCATAAACTGACTCGAGGTCAACTTTGCCTTTCATTCGAGGTCGATAAGAAAGTATCAGTCTGGTACTGGGTCGATTTTTTTCTCTTCTACATCTCTTTCTCACTTCCTTTCTCTTTCACTCTCTATCCTTCTTTGTAAGAAATCTGCTGTATTCAGACCTGGAGAGGAGATGGACTCCGCCAGGTTTTAAAAACTGCCCAAGAAATGCCGTTTGTCAATACAGCGTCCCTACGCCTCACTCGGGAATTACGGGACCATGCATGCAAGCATATAGGCATCAACTGACTGGTATAAAAGCAAAAAAGAGAGACATAAAATAAGAAATCAGTCACTGAGGAGGTCACAGAATGTGTGACAAAAGAGCTTTGACAATATGTAAACAACTATCCGGTTAGTGAGCCAACCAAACGGAAAATTATTATAAATTGAAGTGAAAACCAACAGGTGTATGTGTTTTTATTGGCAGCATGGCCCTCCCAAAGTATAACTATATATATATATATATATGAATAAAGTTAGTCCTTCATCAGTGATCTTCCAACCATCATTGGTATTTCATCGCTTTAAAGACCATATACCTCCGGTTGGTGCGAGCAACGGCTAAAAAAAAGTCGTTGGGACACGTAAATAAAGGGGACGCGAAAGTGTAAACAAACAAAGATGGTGAAGCAATAAATGTGAAGACTAAAATCCGAAGAGGGCTCGATAAGGATAATATATATAGAGAGAGCAAATATTTATTAAAATAACAGATTAAAATTTAATCAAAGTATCGCTGCTTTCAGCCTTAACGGGATCTTTTGAGTTTCAGAAGATCCCGTTCAGGGTGAAAGCAGCGATTCTTTGCTTACACTTTAATCTGTTATTTTAATATATATATATATATATATATATATATATAATGTGATCTGATATAGGCACAAGGCCAGGAATTTTTTTTTGGGGGGGGGGGGGGGGAGTAGACCCCAGCACTAACTGGTACTTTATTTTACCGACCTCGTAAGGATGTAAGACAAAGTTAATCTCGGCGGAATTTGAACTCAGAATGTAAAGGGCCGTAACTTTATACCGTGAAGCAGGGTGTCCGACGCTCTACCGATTCTGCCAATTCACCGCCCAAATCTAAACTATAATAAAGGAAGGTCTGCGGGACTGCGTACGGTTTATTTCTTTTAATCCAGTTAGTAAAATAAGTTGGATTACTTTGAATAAATAATGAATGAATATTACATAATTTATGTGCTAAATTTCGTAAACAAATAATTTCGTAAAAATAAATAATCTAAAATTGACTTCTTTTCAAAGTTTCACTTCCGGTATATCGTCGCCACCACCACCACCACCACCACCACCACTTCAACTACCATATATATAGAAAGAGAGTGTCTGATGAGAGAGATAGAGAGATTATGATTTTCTACACGCTGACGCGTATGAGTGTGCACATCCATAAATCTATATGTATGAGTATATAACTATTATGAGTATATATAACTATAATCGCGCAAACACAAACTTATAAAAATACACTCTCACGGACATAATTCACACAAATATACATACTTTCACACAAATATACATACATTCACACATACATTTACACAAACATACATATATTCACACAAATATACATACTTTCACGTAAACATACATACATTCACACATGTACATTTACATAATCACACACATACAGTCATGATAGCGTTCGGTGAAGTGGAAATGGGAGGGTAAAACAAGTATAACGTTTTATTTATTCATTAACTCTTTATTTTATTTATTAACACTTTTTTTTTTAAACTCATTTAATATAATGGTTACAGAACGAAAACATTAACAAATATAATATATACAAAGGAAAGGGAAAGGAAAAAAAGAAAGAGAAAAAATACACAAGCATATAAAATCCACATCTTAGACCACATAGAACAAAATGCAGACGAAAGAGTGGTAAAAAACGAGCCGCTACCAGAGCAAAAGATAACAATATAGCGAGGAGCACTGAGAAACCTCTCTAAGGATTTTTGAGGCAAGCTAGCAGCGTTACCTGAGGTGATGGCGAGGCTGAGGTGCTGGAACAATCAAGTGCCCTCACGAGCATCACCAGTTACCTCTGTTTGGCGTGAAGATAAGAACCTCGCTGTCAGTAGCCCGACTACCCCAAACGTCTCAAACGCCACAGGTTGGATAATGTAGTAAGTTGACAGAACACGGTATTTTAGGATTTTGTTCCGTTCTGCTGCGGATGCTGTAGCTCTCGCCCTTACCGCTGCATCCAGAATGTGGGAAGAAGCAAAAGAGTCACTAACTGTGACGTCCCAGGTAAGGCACCTGCCTCTTGACCAGGAGCACAGAGTAAGACCGTCAAGTCTTTTCCCATTAATTCAGGACAACCCAGACGGTTACAAAATTGAGGAGATGTTTGCCCGGGCCAAAGCTCTTGAGTGGTAATACGACAGTGTATGTATGTGCGCGCGCGTGAGTTTGTCGGCGTTCTTAAATTAGAGACACGTGTGCGTGTGTCACTGTTTTTAAGTTAGACATATATATATGTGAGTATCCCTTTCCTTCCTTTTACACACATACATTCATACAAACACACATACGCATTGCGTGATGGACGGGTGGACAGAAGTCCCTCAAATTTATATACATGTGAATTGAGTTCTGCTGAAGCAGTTAGAGAGGTACAAGTATCTTGGAGCCGTGTTGATGAATGATGGAATGCAGGAGGCTGAATTAAGTGCAAGAATTGCAAAAGCTGATGCACTAAAGCGCCAGCCTCAGCAATCAGAAGAAGCGGAGTAGGTGTAAAAGCCAAACTCGCTGTCTTCCTGGTATTCCTGCCAACTCTTACCGAGGATCATGAATCTTGAGTAATGACCAAAAGAATACAATTGCAAATAAAAGTGGCAGAAATGAGATTCCTCCGAAGGGTCTTTAGAGTAACCTTACTCGATAAAGTGCATAGCTCAGAGAGTCACTCCTGGTAGAGCCTCTACTTCTCCGAATTGAGAGATCACAACTCCGATATTATGAGCATGTGGTTAGAATGTCTCAGTAAAAAATCGCTGGACACATTTTACAGGCAAAACCAACCGGCAAGAGACCCAGGGGGAGACATTGAGCAAGATAGTTGGATAACATCTATGAGCTTGGCTGGTCACGCTTTGGGATCCAGCTGGATCAGTTAGAGATGTTTGCTACTGACAGACTGGCTGGAAGGCCAGCAATTACCCAGTGCATTACTGGTACTTTATTTTATCGACCCCGTAAGGATGAAAGGCAAAGTTAACCTCGGCAGGATTTGAACACAGAATGGCAAGGGCCGTAACTATGTGCGTCAAAACATGGCGTCCGACCCTCTACCGATACTGCCAATCCAC
>OZ024741.1:297837288-297857288 GCA_964016885.1 Eledone cirrhosa
TAAGAGTTACATAGCAGAGTGGACGGGAAAGAACTTTGCAACACCCCAAGCACTCGCCCATGACCGCCAGAGATGGAGGCAGTTGCTGCAGTGTCCCAACGACTCCGAAAAGTATCACGGGACTATGATGATGATGAAATAAGAGTTATCCCCCTTATCTAACTTATAATCAAACACCCCTAGTTATCTCCCTTTCCATAAGAGCTCTCTAGTAGAAATGTAATCCTCACCTCCATGACAAATATATCGAACTGATGAGCTGCCGAAATAACAACTTCCCCAGCGAAACTCGCTTATTCGACAGATACAAATGCTGTAAATTTAACCAAATTTTGTATATTACAACTCGTCCTTCATGCTGAGTTCTCTGCTAATGTGGGATTTAACAGTTTTTACGAAATTCACTATATAAAGGGTAAAGACCCTTCTCTTCAGTCACAAATTACCATGAGATTTACAAATAGAAAGTTCCCATCTGAGGCACAAGTCAGGATAAGGTCGTTTGTAAAAGACCAGCAGTCACCCATGCATCTCCCTTCTCCACCAATGTTATTCAGGGGAGAGGCAATGGCCGATACAGCTTGGCACCATTGACGTCGCAACTCATTTCTATAACTGAGTAAACTGAATGAATATGAAATAAAGTGTTTTGCTCAAAGGCACAATGCATCACCCGATTACAAACCTAGTGCTCTAACCATTAAGCCATGCGTCTTCAATACACACACACACACATATATGTGTGTATATATATATATATATATTTACCAGAATCTGAAACCGCAACAACCCTTCGGTGGGAGGTATATCAATAACCCAGAAGAAAAACAAAGCATTGGATAACTGTTAGATAAAGACATTTGGATGCCTTTAAAATGTACATAACGAGTGTGGTGTAATAAATTGAAGTTTAATATGTGAAACTGCCTCTCTTCTTCTTTATATATATATATATATATATATATACATATGTGTGTGTGTGTGTTTGTGTGTGTGGGTATGCGTGTATGTATGTATGGACGGCAGTCGGCAAATTGGCAAGTCATTAGAACGCAGATCCAGACACACACACTATATATATATATATATATATATATATATATATAGAGAGAGAGAGAGAGAGAGAGAGAGAGAGACCCAGACAGACTTTCAGACAAACAGACATATATATATATATATATATATATATATATATATATATATATATATATATATATGCATAAATGCATTTGTTTGTGTGTGTGTGCATATGCGTATGGATAGATAGATAAAAAGTTAGATAAAAAGAGAGATAGATAGATAGATAGATAGATATACCAACTTTACCCTTTCATAAAACTCCTGAACTTTCCACTCATCTTTTACTATTTCCTGTCATTATCTATTTTATTATTACTTACTCTGCCCATTGCTGCACAGAACATTTCAGACGTTCTCTCCTTCACACACACACGCGCGCGCGCACTGTCAAACACACAGCATACACACACAAACACACACACAAACACACACACATACACAATCAAACACACTCAAACACACTACAAACACGCGCACATATGCACACACAAATCGAGAAAGATAGAGAATGGAATAAAGAAAGAAGAAACAAATATAGAAAGAAAAAACAAGAAAAAAACAATGAAGTAGAAGAAAGAAAGAAAGAAAGAAAGAAAGAAAGAAAGGAGGAAAGAAAGAGAAATGGAAACAACGAACAAAGAAATAAAGGGCGAAAAAAATATTAAATAATAACTGTGTGTGTTTATTTAAAGGAATGATCGTAGCATGATCGAATGGATAAGAGGTTAGATTCGTAATCATAAGAGTAGGGTTCGATCCCACAGCGCAGTATCTTGGGCAAGTACTATTTACTATAGCTTCGGGCTGGGCTATGCCTTGTGAATGAAATTGGGTAGATAGTGAAATTGGAAGCCCGTCGGATGGACTGAACCTGTAATATAAAGGATCAGCCTTGACATGGACTGTGTCCAGTTGAATCTCTCCGAGTATTGCCTTAAGGAGATATAAGTGTCAGTGGAATGCTCAGCCACTTACACATTAATTTCAGGAGCGGGCAGTTCCGAACAACTGGATCACTCATCGTCGAAAAACGGCGAAGGTTCATTCCATTATTTAAAGGAAAGGGCGTTGGATTGGCAGTATCAGGAGAACGTCGGACAATATGCTTTGTGGCACAGAGTTACGGCTCTTTACGCTCTGCGTTCAAATCGCGCCGAGGTTAGTTTTAACTTTCATCCTTACAGGGTCGATAACATAAAGCACCAGTAATGCATTGGGGTCGATTTAATCAACTTTCCTCTCCCCAAAAATTGTTGGCCTTGTGCCTAAATCAGAAATCATTATATAAAGGAAGAGTGTTGATGTGGTTAACTATGAAAACTGAAAGATCGATTGATTCGGAACACCTCCATGAATGATATCATCAGAAGGTGCGTTGACGTGGCCGGTTTACCGTCAAAACTGGAACCGGCCATTCCCGGCCGTGTTGACGGCAAGCGCCCAAACTAGATAACATACAAATTGATTTGAGTTGTAACAAGTAGGAACCGAACTATTGGAAAACACTCAGAGATAAAGGTGAGATTGAGTGGTGGAGAGATTTTGGTATCAAGTCAAGAAAGGAGCAAAGTAGACATGGAAATTATAGAATAGGATAAAATGTTAGAGTAGTAAGAGTGAGAAAGAGTGAAATAATAGAACGAGATCGGAATGAGATAGAGAATGACAGAGGGAGCGAGAGAGAGAGAGGGAGCGAGAGAGACAGAGAGAGAGAGAGAGAGAGAGAGAGAGAGAGAGAGAGAGAGAGAGAGAGAGAGAGAGGGAGCGAGAGAGAGAGAGAGAGAGAGAGAGAGAACTAAAAAGAATAACAGAGAACTAGAAAGAGTAAGAGATAAATGTATATAGGAGAGAGAAATACATGGAGATACAGTGGGGCGGGGGGGGGGGGGGGTATTGAGACATAGAGAGACTGGGAGAGATGAAATCGGAAAAAGATAGAATGAGTGAGTGAGAGAGAGAAAAGTATATATATATATAGAGAGAGAGAGAAAAGTATATATATATAGAGAGAGAGAAAAGTATATATATATAGAGAGAGAGAAAAGTATATATATAGAGAGAGAAAGGTAAATATATATATAGAGAGAAAAGTATATATATATAGAGAGAAAATTATATATATAGAGAGAGAGAAAAGTATATATATAGAGAGAGAAAAGTATATATATAGAGAGAGAAAAGTATATATATATAGAGAGAAAAGTATATATATAGAGAGAGAGAAAAGTATATATATAGAGAGAGAAAAGTATATATATAGAGAGAGAAGCATAAATAATTTAGAGTGGTGGAGAGGAAAGACAGGAAAAGAAGTGAGGAGAAAGGAAGAGTTTGAGAGAGTGTGAAAGAGAAAGATAGATAGATGTAAAGAAAAGGGGAGAGAGTAAGAGTGATAGGCAGAAGAGGCGGGGAAATAAAGCTAGAGATGAAGTGGGGAGGATGAAACATTACACACACATACTTTAACCTTATACACACACATATACACACACACAAACTCACTCACACACACTTACACACTCACACACACACACTCACACACATACACACAAACTCACTCACACACACAAACACACTCACGCACACACACACAAACACACTCACGTACACACACAAACACTCACGCACACGCACACAAACTCACATACTCACACACACACAACCTCACGTGCACACACACACAACCTCACGTGCACACACACACAACCTCACGTGCACACACACACAAACACACTCACGTACACACACAAACACACGCACAAACACACACACACTCACACACACACACACAAACGCACGTACACACACAACACAAACACACTCACTCATACACGCAAACACACTCACGTACACACACACACAAACTCACATACTCACACACACACACACACACACACACACACACACACACACACACAACCTCACGTACACACACAGCACAAACACACTCACTCATACACACACAAACACACTCACGTACACACACAAACACACACACAAACACTCACGCACACACACACAAACTCACGTACACACACAAACTCACACACACACACACTCACACGCGCGCGTGCGTACAAAATGAGGCTTCTCCCTCTCTCATCCTCACACATAATGAAACATTTTACACACACACACAGAAGGAAGTTTACACATACAGACACACACTCTCCCACCCTCTCTTTCGAGCGCACACATAATGAAACCTGATGTACACGCACTACACATATACACACACATACACACACAGCTACCTCTCCATCACTTTCCCACAGTTTCACTTCGCATCCAAACCCTAACCTATTACGAACGACCAAGAGCCGAGATTTTCACCTCTACTACTACTGCTGCTACTACTACTACTACTACTACTACTGCTGCTGCTGCTGCTGTTGCTGCTGCTGCTGCTGCTGTTGCTGCTGCTGCTGCTGCTGCTGCTACTACTACTACTATAGCATCATTGTCATCATCATCATCATTATCATCACCATCGTCTTAATATTACATTTTGGATAATTTTTTCTTCGACTTCGGAATTGTTCTGCCATCATCTAATACAGTAAGTATCGTTATTGTTATTATTGTTCCAACCTTTTTATGTTCCAAGTTCAAACCCCACCGGGGTCAGTTTTGCTTTTTCATCCTTTCGGGATCCACAAAGTACCAGTCAAGTACTACTAAGGTTGATGTGATCGACTGTAACCTTCCTCTAAATTGCTGGCTTTGTGCCTACATTTGAAATAATTATTACTATTATAATTGAGGGTAGTGGGTTGGTATAATCGCTAGAGCATCTTCTTTTTCTTCTTCTTTGCCTTTTAATCATTATTCCATTCGCAATTTTTTTAATATATTTGTTTGTATTAATTCAACTGTTGACATTCAAAGCTATACACGGACTTTTCCCTCAGTACATTGGTTAATTGCTTTGTGGAAGCATGTCAACAATGTTTGGAAATTAAGTTAACTTAGAATTAATGCCCTGGAAACAAAGAAAAAGTGGACAGCCTCAATTGTGGGACTCGAACTCACATCTGCCATATATCCTGCTGGTGTACTACCATTACATCAAAGTAAAGCTGGCCACTTTTGTCGTTTTTTTAAAACCTTTTTATCAATCAAACAGAAGCGTAAATAAACAATCTATGTTTAGAAACGTTGGGCGAGTTATAGGTTTTTGAAAATTAAAATAACGACTACAAAGCACGTTTTTGACTCTGAAAAATAGTCAAATAAGTTGGGCATGAAATCCGAAGGAGACGGCGCTGTCCACTTTTTCCATCGACAAATGCCCAACTTATTAAACTGTTTTTCATTGTCAAAAGCGTGCGCTGTAGCCGTTAACTCTAAGTTAACTTCATTTGCAAACATTCCTAACTCGCTCAACGTTTCTGAAAATAGATTGTAAACAATATATTTAAGATAAAGAGGGAATGGACTTCTGATGGTACCAAGTACGAGAATAAAGAGCTGTGATAATCAAGATTTCTGCAAGTTAGCTCCAGCTATCTGAAATGGGATCCCCTCTGTCTGTACAAACTGAACCATCTGGGTCGGCTTCCAGATTCAATCTGAAGACTTATCTTTTCAAGAAATAAATCGACGATGACGTTACGTGAACTTAGTTTCATATTCAGATGGAACTGAAAAGTTTATATCAATATTTTTGTTTCGCATTCTGTATTGAAATAATACCAGTAGAAGACCTTAGTGTTAAATCCCTGTTACTCATAGCGAAAACCCGGGACGTTGTGGTTAGGATGTAAAGTTCACGATCGTATGGTCGTGAGCTCGATTCCCTGTGGCACATTGTACTCTTGAGCAAGATACTTTATTTCACGTTGTTACAATCTGCTGGCAAAAACTAGTTGTATCTTTATCACATTCTGTCAGACCGAATCTTCTTGAAAACTACGTCTATGTGAAATGTTCACCCACGTGCATTTTAATTTCACGAGCAGGCTGATCTATTGTTCGAACAATTGGAATACTCGTCGTCCTAAAACAACTGAGGTCCAACACAATACTCGTTATCAGTCAACACTTGCTACCAGGCACCCGTATAATTACCGATGATTTGGCTTCCTATAATTCTTTGTCCATTTACTGAATTTTGACCATGCTTGGATTCGCACACAAATACATTGAATGGATATGGTCAATTGCCAAACTTAAGGGCTGTCCCGGACAGAACACACTTTAGCTGCGTTACAGAATGTGAAGGACATGTAATAACTTATTCAATGCGTGTGCTGGAGTTTATTTGTCGACGAATGAAGAATGCTTTTATCGACCTTATTTTCACCATAAGATATTGGTACAATGTATGAAGATTAGGCGGCGAATTGGCAGATCGGAGGGAATGCGTTGCGGTATTAGTTCCAGCTTTCTGCTCTCTGAGTTCAAACCCCATCGAGGTCAACTTTGCCTTTCATCGTTTCAAGGTCGATGAAAAATGTGCCAGTCTAGTATTGGGTCAATTCTGCTTCTATATCTCTTTCTGGCTTCCTTTCATTCACTTTCTATCCTTCTCTGGAAGAAATCTGCTGCGTTCAGGCCTGGAGAGGAAATGGTTTAATAATGCCGTAGAAATGCCACCCATACGAATCAATCAGGAGTTACGGGACTCTAAAAAAATGAATAAGATTAAAATGCGTATTGTATTGTGCACTGTGTAAGCTGATTAAAATGTATTTTGTGTAGTGTATTTAGGCTACGAGTTTTAGCAAATTGAGTGACCACATAGAGGCTTCATAGAAATTATTACAGGGAACAAAAAAAATTCAGTAAGTATATTGAGGCTAATGTTACTATATCTATTATATGTAACTAAAACACTTACCAGCTTACTCCACTCCCAACAATACATAAGTGACTCATACCACCTTTAACACAAACCACTGTAACTCCACCGCATATAAATTCTAATCAAATTTCCCTCAAATTACACTCAACATTCTTACAGTAGGAATAGATAAAGAGTTCTCTCTCCCTCTCTCGCTTCACACACACACACACACACACACACACACACACACACACACACACACACACACACACACACACACACATATATATATATATATATATATATATATATATATATATATATATATATATATATATATATACATATATATATGCATATATGTAAATATAACTGTATATACATATACATATATATACATATAAATATACATACATGCATATATATATATATATATATATATATATCCATATATATGTGTGTGTGTGTGTGTAATTACAAGCGTTTTTTTTTTTTTTACTGTTCAGGTTAGTAAGAAAACTAAGAAGCATGAAGTGTTGGAGAACATTGTGTTTCTTCATGTTATTGATGACGATGGCAACTGCTGATGATCAGGTAAGCATTTCGTTTATCTTACTAACACCATATACCGGGGCTTGTCTGGCTGCTTACTCTTCGCACTGGTCGCGGTCGAGACCTCGAGTGTCCTTGGACCTCATACAGCCGAACTCCTCCCTAAAATCGGAACGTCAGCAGCCCGTCTCAGGGGTGGTGGAAACATTTCTAAATTTCGATAATTTAGTTTCAGTGATTAATTTAGCTCTTTGCACTCTAAAATGGTCAGAAAACTTCGATATGCGATAAACATAACATGTATATAAATTGTAGCGCATTTACAAATGGATGTGTGTTTTGGTAGTTAGAATTTATTCACCTCCTATATACATATATATATATATATATATATATATATATATATGTGTGCATACATTCATTTATTATGGCTATTGGTGAGCTTTGTTAATCTAACGTTTCGCTTGCGCACTCACAGGATCACCAGTCTTGTCTGGTGAGTACGCAGGTGAGACTCCAGAGTATTTAAACTCTACTTTGGTATTGAGTTTTCATTCTTACGTCCGTCAATAATTCATGAATTCTCACGTCTTGAATAATTGTCCCCACCCTCCACCCCCCATGGATTTTATAACATCCCCACCTGCTTAAATTTTACTAATAGATCTCCGGCGAAATTTTATTGTAAGTGATTCATATTAATACAACAGTTGGAGAATCTAATAATAATTTTATTTTACATTAAAAAAAACATTATATATGACAAAAGAACAGTGACACCAAACTCTCCTCCTCTCTATATGTCTATCACACAAAACTCTCTTTTAATCACTCTCTCTGTATCTACTAAAACCAAACTCTACCCCTTACTATATCTACCACGACACCGCCTCTCTTATCCCACTCTCTATATCTAAGACTAATACACTCTCTAATTCTCTATAAATATCTACATCTATCTCTCCCAATCCCCGTCTTTATATCAATCACCCCTAAACTCTCACCGTCTCTATATCTACTACACGGCACTCTCCCATTATTCCTCTCTGTATATCTACAACCTCCAAATTCTCCCCCTCTCTATAACTATTACAGCCCCTCTCTCTACATCAATCAACACCAAACACTCCCCCTTCGACGACTTTTAGATCTACGCATCTCTCTGTCAGCCAAGGGTGGGGGTGGGGTTGTCGTTCTGATGCGAAAATACCTGGGTCTTGCCACGCAGAAGGTACACCTGCACCCGGAGGGTCGACTGGTGGTTTTAGACGTCGGCAGTGGTGAAGGTGGAGCTTTCAGGCTGGTGGCAGCGTATGCCCCATCTGGGACACCGCGACCGGACTTCTTCCGACGCCTGGAGAATTTCCTGGGAATATCTCGCTCCTTGCTTTTAGTGGGGGACTGGAATGGTATCCTGGATGCACGTTGGGACTATGTAGGGGCATGTCCCGGTAGAGGGGGGTGTAACAGCCTCAAACGATTAATCGACCGATTTGATCTGGCCAATAGATATCGACTAGATTTTCTGACTGTGCCACGGTGGACGTAGAGTAATCTCAGCGGAACATCTAGGTCGTACCTAGATAGGTTCCTAGTTAGAAATAAGGATAGGGACATATTAAGCTGTTCACGAATGTTCATGGTTGACTATTCGGATCACAAGTTGGTGACCGGAGTGGTCAACCTTGATAGAACTCATAGACAGGGACCCGGTTACTAGAAGCTAAACTTGTCTTTACCGACAAACAAAGCTTACAGTAAGCGGATTAGCACACTAGTTAAGCAGCGTTTTACGGGGGCAATTGTCAACAGTAGGTGGTGGGGCTCTCTCAAGAGAGAAATTAGAATAGAATCGATAGGTTTTAGTCGGGAATTAGCATCAGATAGGAATAGAACTGAAAGGGAATTAACAAATAGAGTAGAAGAGGCGATTAGGAGTGGCAACGTGGCCGGCGTGCTGGCGTCAAGAACGGCCCTAGACCAGTTCTTTGATGCGAAGCACGAGGGCTGCGTTGTCAGGAGTAAAATACGTGCTCTGGGTAACGAGGGAGCCAAAGCTGTTAGCTGGGCCCGAGTGACAGAGGCAAAAAGTAGAAACAAGTCCACGATTCGGTCTTTGAAGGACCAGGATGGACGCGTGACTCTTGAACCTGAGCGGATGAGCGCGGCCTTTCAACGGCGCTTTGCACGACTGTTCGGGAGGGACGGCGGGCCGGGTGGGGCCATGGATTTCGGTCCATACCTCGACGGTCTGGCGCGGCTCTCGGACGAGGAGGCAAAGTCCTGCGAGAGGCTGATTTCAGCCGCTGAAATAGGGGAAGCGCTGAGCCAATGCGGCAAACGCAAATCTCCGGGTCTCGATGGTCTACCATACGAACTTTATGTAGCGATGCCGGGCTTGTTCTCCGGTCTCCTCGAGGCGGTCTACTGCAATTGGCAACAGAACAGGAGAATTCGCAGTTCTGTGACCAAGGGCGTAGTTACGCTGGTGAGGAAGGACGAGAACAAGGGGGATGACATAGATAACTTCAGGCCCATAACTCTGCTAAATACAGAGTTAAAGATTTTGGCCAAGGTGTTAGCGAAGAGGTTGGCGCTTGTCGTCGGGAACCTGGTGGGAGAAGCGCAGACATGCGCAATCCCGTCCAGGTCCATACACGACAACCTCCACTTCATGCGTAGAGAGGGTAGGGAACGAACCCGGCTTTGGTGGGGCCCTGATCAACTTGGATCAATCTAAGGCGTTCGATAGGGTTGACCATCGGTACCTGGATGCGGTGCTCGCGGCGGCAGGCTGCGGATCCGTTTTCAGGGGCTGGATTGCTGCGAGGGGTGGGGATGCCGTGGCTGACGATGCGTAGACACGCATTAAGGCTACGGCACCTCCAGGTATTCTTCACCGGTCAGCCGGTGTGGGCCCTGTTTGTGAGGCGAGCCTTTCCGAGACTCGTCTCACTCACCGAGCTTCAATCCTGGGTCAAGCAAAGTCCGAGAAAAGTGGGCGACTGGCACATTGAATGTGCCCAGGCGCTCACGGCCCTCTGGCAAGTGGATCCGGCAATCAGTGGAGACGCAACCTCAACATTCTATAGAGGGTTGGTGCGCAGTAAGTGCGACGATGCTCTCGGAGAGGCTCTGGGCATGGAGGAAGACGAGCTGGCCAGTCCGTTCGGTAGGACGTTTGGCCCGGGGCCGATGGACAGCTTCCAAAAGTCCCTGGCTTGGCAATGTTACCGAGGAGCTCTACCCGTTCGGGACAAGCTCTACAGACACGGGCGCCCCGGTAGGGACCCCTCGAAGAAGATCTGTCCGAGATGCGTGCGTGACGAGGAAACCGTCGCACACGCATTCGTACACTGCCTGGGCGTTGCTGACCTGTGGGGCTATGTGGAACGACTACTGTCGCGGGTGGGACCAATCCGGTTGACCACCGAGAACATTGTCACGATCAAACCGCCTACCCCTTTCAAAAACGAAGGAGAGGCGGTTTTCCTCTGTGTGATAGCCATGGCGAAAGAAGTTGTATGGTGGACAAGGTTGAAAGGGCTGAGGTCAGACACCTTTCTCTCCGGCCAACAACTGGTCTTTTTTTTCAAGTACCACTTTAGAAGAAGGATCAGAATGGAGAGAGAGGTGCTCTACCCCAGCAAGTTTTATGAAAGATGGGTGAAAGTAGCTAGAATGGCCCGAGTGAATGGGCCTTCTCTCTATATCAGCCTGTAGGTGAGAGAGGAGAAGAATGAGAAGAGGAGGGAAGCACCCGCTCTTTGTGCTCCTGAAGAGGAGGGTTGCACTTTTTTTCGGGGGTGTGTGCGACCCATGTCAACGCCCCTCCCTATTGAGGACATCGATTGTTAAATTTAATTTGTTATATGTTTTTTACACGTCTTTTTAAATGCATGTAAACTCCCCCCTTTGTATTTGTCCAAATCTGTGATGCCCTGGTGGCAAATAAATAGAAATCTATATCAATAAGCTCTAAACTCTCCCCCTCTCTATATCTATATCTATCTCTCCCATCTCTCTACATACCATGTACATAAATTGTAGCGCATATACAAATAGATGTGTGTTTCGGTAGTTTGTGGAGAAAAATATAATTATTGGGGTGGAATGCTCCACTTCCCCCCAGTTCCGCCGCCCTTGCGTTTGAGGAAGGAGCCACGCGAGGTAGGGTGGCTGTTGGGCAGGTGTTGCTGGTCATTGTATCTGTGTGTATATCATGACTCATACACTGTTCACTTTCCTGGTATTTGTACATTATTCTGTGTACTTTACATACACCTTGATGAGTTGTAGTGCACCTGAGCACTGTACACAATAATTTCATTATTATTTTGTCGATAAAATAAAGTACCAGTAATGTACTGGTTAATTGCTGCCTAAAATAGAAACAATTATTATTTTTTAATCTTACAATCGTTGGATCCCCATTGTTTTCCACGACGAGTGCTCTAGTAGATGCAATTAATGGAACTGCCTGCTCGTGAAAGTCGCCGAGTATTCCGTGAACATGATCACCCTTAATGTAGTTCTCATAGAGATTCAGTGTAACTCAATATGTGACAAGGCTTACTCCTTGAATTAAAGGTACAACTCATTCTTGTCAGCCGAGTGGTATCGAGCAACGTGAAATAAAGTATCTTGCCCAAGGACACAACGCATGCCCGGTCCGGAAATTGAACTTACAACCTTACGTTTTCTGAATACTCTAACCACTATGACACACACCTTAGTCATATTACTAACATCATTACTATCAATTATACAAACTAGTTGTAGATTTTGTTAGTTTGGATAACTTGCCGAATAACATCTATTATATTAATTGTTTCCACTACTGGTACTTTATTTTATCGACCCCGTAAGGAGGAAAGGCAAAGTTAACCTCGGCGGGATTTGAACTCAGATCAATAAGGGGCGTAACTCTTTGCTACAAAGCATGGCGTCCGACCCTCTACCGATACTGCCAATCCACCGCCCTATAACATCTATTATATTAATTGTTTTTACTTTTGGCACAAGGTCAGCAATTACCCAGTACATTACTGGTACTTTATTTTATCGACCCCGTAAGGATGAAAGGCAAAGTCAAAATGTCGGTGTTTCTGTGGTGTAAATTGCCTGTCTCGCTGTGGAAAGGGGATGGTAAAAGTGTATGGGAGAGCGCGCGCACGAGAGAGAGAGAGAGAGAATTATATTTACAAAAAATATTGTTTATCAGTTAAATATTCTATTTTCGTAGTTTCAATCATTTGTTAAATCGATTCTATTTCTTTTGTGGGGTCGTATACATCTAATTAAGTATTGCATATATATATATATATATATATATATATATTAGGTTTAAACCGAAGTTGTAGCTGTGGCACATCAAGTACTATTCGATTTGTTTGCACTAAATGGAGCGAAAAGTTTTTTTTAAATCATTAATGTCTAGAGTAAACACCACAGTTAAAAAGTGTGTCACCAAGAAAACCAACCGAAAGTACCGGCCATACATATATCACAACAGTAGATACAGAAAGGTTTTAACTAACCTGGACCATTTCTTATTGATTACAATCGATATAATCGATAAAGATCTCAGATAGGTTTCTAGGACTCCTGGAAGTTACATAACAAGTTGCATAATGCACATGCAATACATGTGTGCACTTTCACTATGGAACTGCCGCACCCGTCTTCTGCAGGTTCTGTTTGTTTCCAAATTTCGGTTTCCAAATTTCGTCTTGTATAGAATTACTACTTACAGTAGTAATTCTATACAAGACGGATCATGAAACGAGATGAAATGTTAAATGTGAATTGGTGTGAAATGTGGTTAAATGGTATGAAATATGGGACAGTGCGAATTTGTGTGAAATTATGTGAAATGCAAAGTAGTGTGAAATGGTGTTAAATAGAGTGAAATGTGAAATAGTATGAAATAAATATATTATTGCTAATCATATTTATTTATTGTGTATATTACAGTTGCTGTGCTGTATGAAGGGTGTCAAACGAATGAGAAAAGCTGTGTTCTGTTCCGAACCATGTTGTTCTGGTTATATTGAACGAGTTGAAAAACCTCCTTTATTGGGACTTGTGGTCTTCTGTGAGAAGGTGGAGGTAAAAATGGCTCTTATTTTATTTACTGTCTCTTCTCTTGCAAGTACATATCTCACGATGAGCATTACAGACCTTGAAGCGTGGTGTTGGTGGTAGTGGGGGTTTCACAAAAGATTGTATAGTTTTAGATCATTACCACAAATCGTCAGTCTGTTTAGATGACATAAATCTTCTGCTGCACGTCTAACATAAATTGCTGCCCACTTGAAAACATCAGTAAATATGTTCAGACAACACTGTAGATATTCAGTAGATACTTTATACATTACGTAGGAACATGAAATGACTTGCATATTGCGACATGTAATAATTGTTTCTACTTATGGCACAAGGCCAGCAATTACTCAGTGCATTACTGGTACTTTATTTTATCGACCCCGTAAGGATGAAAGGCAAAGTTAACCTCGGCGGAATTTGAACTCAGAAAAGCAAGGGCCGTAACTCTATGCGTCACAGCATAGCGTCCGACCCTCTACCGATACTGCCAATCCACCGACATGTAATAATTGTTTCTACTTTTGGCACAAGGCCAGCAATTATCCCAGTGTATTACTGGTACTTTATTTTATCGGCCCCATAAGGATGAAAGGCAAAGTTAACCTCGGCGGGATTTGAACTAAGACCATAAAGGGTCGTAACTCTTTGCTGCAAAGCATGGCGTCCGAGCCTCTACCGATACTGCCAATCCAATGACAGACATTCAGCACAAGATTAGGGTTTTTGTAGTATTCAAGGGAAATGCCAGGGCAGTGAATTGCTAGTGTCGTTAGAACGTGGAATAGAATACTTTGCGGTGTTTGTTTCGGCTCTCTGTGCCCTGAGTTCAAATCCTGCTGAGGTTAACTTTACCGCTCATCTTTTTGAGATTGATAAAAATGTACCAGTCCAGTACAGGGGTCAATTTTTCTTCTATATCTCTTACTCTCATTCTCACGCTCTCTCTCCTTCTCTGGAATAAATCAGTTGTGTTCAGATATGGAGTGGGGATGGGCTCCGCCAGTTTTAAAATGCCCAAGTAGCACCATATGTCACGACGGCGTCCTTACGATTTCATTTGTAGTTACGAGTCCTTACAAACATACAAAGGAAATCTTTGTTTCTTAACCCTCCTAATATCAATATTGAAGATGAAATCTAATTTTTGACAATAATATTGGTTTCTGATTCAGACACAAAGCCAACAATTTGGGGGCAGGGGAAAGTCGATTAAATCGACACCAGTGTTTTACTGGTACTTTATTTTATAGACCCCGTAAGTATAAAAAGTAATGCTAACCTCTGCAGAATTTGAAGTCAGATCGTAAAGGAGTGTAACGCTATGCCATAAAGCATGTTGTCCGATGATCTACCAATACTGCCAACCCACCGCCCTAATTTTGGCAATATTATTAAAATAAGTTAAAATCACAGAAATTGTGTAGCAAACTGAACTTATCAATGATTTACGGTCCTATCACATATTAGAACTGTATTTTTAAAATTTCTCAAAATAAGTGTTTTACTTCGAATTTCAAAATTTTGCCAGAAGTTTCGATTAGAAATATTTCTTCAAACTATGCTACAATTTTACCAAGAATAATGGGTTCACCTTTCCCTTTTATCGTTGAGGGAGTCGATAAAATAGATAAGTGACAGCCTGTGTAATAAAGTGTGTGTAATGAAGTGGAAGCTCTCGACAAGCAGAATTTCAAACTCGGATCCAAATCTTATTTGAAGCCTTTTCTCTTCAACTGGCTGCTAGTGTATCTGGCGAAAGCATTGCAGTGTCCTATTTCCTTTCTCACTCTGTAAATCTACAATAAACCCAGTGACGACAAAGATTAATAGACCTAATTTGTCGTTTAGTTTAACACTACTACCTGGCACTAGGGTGCATTTAGTTGTATGCACTCCATTGCCAGCAATTAGGCCAAACCTTCGATGTGAGGATAACTTCCTCCCAACAGCCTTGGAGGCCTTGAAAGGGCCACATATGCTACTATTACTCCTCTGAAAAGCGAAAAAAAAACAAAAAAACTACTACTTAAAGTTAAATATAGAAAGTAAAACCAATATCGTTTTAAGTAATATAAAATAATAGTTTAAATGTTATTAAAGAACGTTAACTGATATGATTACCCAATGGATTTACTCTCAAAATGTTCGTATGACTTCTGATTAGATCACTCCAACTAGATAGTTTGTGATTAAGTGGAGGATATATCTTTTGTGCCAGTTATTTTATTATCAATTTATTTTCAACTTAAGATAGTTCAAAGAATATATTGTTTTATATAATCTCAATATGGACTTAGGCTGGATATAAAGATTTGAGCTCGCATTATTTTTATCTTTTTGTGGTGGATTGGCAGTATCGGTAGAGGGTCGGACGCCATTCTTTGCAGCATAGAGTTACGACCCTTTACGGTCTGAGTTCAAATCCCACCAAGGTTAACTTTGTCTTTCATCCTTACGGGGTCGATAAAATAAAGCACCAGTAATGCACTGGGATAATTGCTGGCCTTGTGCCAAATGTAGAAACAATTATTTTTATCTTTTTGCGTTAAACGCTTTGAATGTTGACAACAGTTATTTCTAATATCTTGTTTCTATTCAATCATAGAAGAAGGGTTTATTTTTACCTTTTTGACCAATCAGGTTATAATTGCAATGAACTGTAGAGGAATTAACAATTTATTATCATGAATATACCAAGAGTAAATTCAAATAGACAGTTTTCTGTAACACAACCATGTAAATGATATGCCTTGCATATATACAGTCACACACATTTGCTGGAGATGCTCATTTGCATATACCAAATAGGAAACATCAGCTGGAAAGGCTCATTTGCATATAATCCGAACTTGGCGGGATATAAGTTATTTGCAGTAAGATAGCATTATGCATAACAGGAGTGTATATGAAAGCATACACTATATGTTTCTATTTTTTCTTTGAGGCTCTCATATGTTTATTGTATATACACATATAGTATATGCTTTCATATACACTCCTATTATATACAAGGCAATCTTAGTGCTACAACCAATACACACATACACACACACACACACACACACATATATATATATATATATATATATATATCCGATTGGAGGTGGTAAAAACCAGTTAGACCATTACTCACCAGAGTACTCGCTACTTGGGGTAATAGAGTGGGAAATATGAAAAAAATTCAGGACCCCGACAGCTGAGCTCCGGCCGTTTCAACGGCTAGATCCGAACTGAGTTCAGATCTAGCCTTTGAAACGGCTGGAGCTCAGCCGTCGGGGTCCTGAATTTATTCATATATATCTATGGTGCCCCAGAATGGCCTAAGCTGGATGGCTGGAACAGGTAAAAGAGTAATATATATATGTGTATATATATATATATATATATATATATATATATATATATATATTTGAAAAAAGATAGACCGTGTAACTAAAAACACACGAATGAATAAAAAATATAGCGAAGGCAGGAAAATGAACGAATACAGACAGTAGTTCCATGTCATCGGTCGACTGCTAGACATACGTTATTTCGGTTCTTTAAGGTCGATAAGTTCACAAGGGAGAGTAACAAAAGGGTAAAGGAGAAGATGATAGTCTTAACGAATATTTACAAATAATAGCAAATTGGTCACTAATCCATGATCAGCAATTGAAAATATATTGACGAGGCCCAACGTATCGATTAGCCAAGAAGGAGAAGAAAGAGAGAATATGCAAACGTTAATAAAATCATTGTCAGTTTGTTTCTTATCATTAGTACATTTTTTATTCTTCCTTGTGTACTAGAGCTAGTTGTATCGACCTTAAAGAACCGAAATAACGTATGTCTAGCAGTCGACTGATGAGATGGAAGTACTGTCTGTATTCATTCATTTTCTCGTCTTCGCTGTATATTTTTTATTCATTCGTATGTTTTTAGTCACATGGGTCTCTCTTTTTCAAATATATATATACATATATATATATATATATATATATATATATACATATATATATATATATATATATGTATATATATATATATATATATATATATATATATATATATATATATATATATATATATATATATATATATATATATTGACATATGTTGATGCCCTAAGGACAGATACAGGTCTCTTGGAGACGCGAGATATGGCAGCGACGATGAGGACAGAGACCGCTGGAGAGAACTCGTCCATGGATCTCGGGAATTTTACCGGCCCTATATATATATATATATATATATATATATATATATATATATATATATATATATATATATATATATATATACACACACATATATTCTTCTTTGGCTCCGTATGGTACATTGGGCGACAAAGATCTCCATTCTATACAGTTTTAAACCTTGTCGTAGTTCTGCTCCGAGGTCAGGCCAGGCCCATGTCTACCAGATCTTCCCCTGCAGAACTCAACCAACCCTTAATGAGCCAGTCCTGTTTCTTATTCTGGTTTCCAGTTGAAGAAATGCGTTACATCTTCCTCCGTCGTACGGAGATGGTATTCTGCAGATTACTTAGCCGGGCCCTTTCTATGACCTCATTTGTGATGTGGTATCACAAAGAAATCCTAAGTTCGGTCTTAAGGGAATGTCTACGGAATACATTTGTTGATTCTACAGATCTATTTCCGTATCTCGCAAACATATGTCACAACGATTGACCTAAAACGGCGGAACTTTGTGTCTTGGTTGATGGAGGAGTTTGACTGTACATGTTTCAAGTGTTGAAAGACAGCTGCAGCTTTGCTGAGTCATTTTTCTACATCAGTTTTTGAGCTGTCATCTTTAGCGAAGGTACTGTTAAGATATGCAAAGTTGTCAACGGTCTTTAAAGTCTGGCCCTCCGGTTGGACTGGTTGCTGTTGTACTTCACTAATAAGCATCAATTTAGTCTTTTCAATGCTGGTCTTAAGACTAGTTTTCAAACTGCTGTTGCTAAAGCTGTAGGTTATGCCTTGCGTTATAGCAGATGTAATACTAAGAAGTCCCAGATCAGCGACAAAATCCAAGGTCTGTGAGTCTTCCATCTCCATATGGGGCGATGTGCTAGATCCCCATCGATTTCCACGAGACAAATTCACCAATCACAGGAACAAAAACGTGGACAGATCACATCAATGACGCACCTCTGGGACGATATCAAAACTCCGTATTTTCATATGTTCTAATGCAGCAGCATATTCTCCGCTAACGTGCTTGCATGATACTGATGTGGCGAGTAGGCATTCCAAACAGCGCGGTGATCTTCCATAGAGATTCTCGGTGCAAATTGTCAAAGGCCTTCTTGAAGTCAATGAAGTTGACCGCAAACAGTTGCTAGATCCCGTGACACAACTCAATGATGTTGTGTTGCATGAGGATGTGTTCGTTGCACGACTTTCTACTATAGAATCCGCCCTGTTCTTTTTGTAGATGTAAAACAATTTTCCAGTGACTAGCAGCAGTGTTACTCCGCTCAGCTGCTACATTGATTTAAAGCTCTTCCTGGAAATGTTCTACACAATCGGCTGATTGTTCCTTGCTTGTTACCAACGTCCGACCATCCTTACTCTTAATTGGCACATACGAACCACTTCTCGCTCCTTTCAGCACTTTGTTACTCGAGACAAGAAGGAAACCTCTACACCGTTGCTGGACCTGCTAGAAACAAACCTGTAAACTCTTCCGGTCCGACGGGGAGATCTCCCACCCACTTTGGGGTGGGTGAGAGATGTCTTCTCTTGTGAAAATGGGTATAGCTTTCATTATGTAAAATCTCATTTTACCTCATTTCTCCTCGTTTTGGGGCACTTTTTTTCATGGTACTTCCCGTTTGGAGTTTTAGAGGTTGGCGGGTCTGTAGAAATGACCGACATATCTCTCTTAAATTATACCTTACACCTGTCTTTTAACGGACATATTAGATAATAATAATACTGAGACCACTAAGTTTAAATAAAAAACAGGGTAGTCACGGATAGAATGCCTTTGATAATAGGCATACTCAATCAGTATTGATATAGGGCTAAATAACAATAACAACAATGTATTTATTTCTTGCTTAATTTTTAAACCAGTCGTACAAATACCATTTCTCTACCCCACCAACCATATATTCGTTCGTCCATCCTTTCGTCCATCCTTTCGTCCATCCTTTCGTCCATCCGTACATTCATCCGACAGTCTGTCCATCCGTCTATCCGTACGTCTATCTGTCTATCTACCTGTCTATCAATCCGTCGGTTTACTTATTTGTTTATCTATCTATCAGTCTCTCTCTCTCTCTCTCTCTCTCTCTCTCTCTCTCGCTCTCGCTCTCTATCTCTCTCTCCCTCTCTCTCTCTCTCTCTCTCTCTCTCTCTATATATATATATATATATATATATATATATATATATATATATATATATATATATATATATATAATATATACGAGGTGTGTCAGAAAAGTTCCAGGACTGATGTCACAAAAGATTTATTT
>OZ024741.1:297862288-297864788 GCA_964016885.1 Eledone cirrhosa
CTTCATCTGCCTTTAAGACTTGAGAACAAAGGGCTGACCTTTCGAGGTCGTCCAATCTCAGACCTGTTGACTCCCAATAGGAGATAACACAGAAAATGACCGTTAAATGTCACCCAGAGATAAAAGCGGGGACAGATTTCGCTACATATATATATATATATATATATATATATATATATATAGGAAATTTCTATAGAAAGGAACCTAATAACCTCGATTCATTATTTAACTCCAGAAGAAATCCCCCCTTTAATAAAAACTTAGCACATTTTGAAAATGAATTAACTAAAATTATACGAGGACTTAAATTCAAAACAAACCCTTATCGAGGTCAGGGACACCTTATCAACCTTAAGAATAAAATTCTTCTAAAAACGTTTTAGTTCATTCTGACAAAACAAACAATTTATATGGCGTAAGTAAGGATAAATATAACCTTAACCTTAAAGAACTAAGAAAAAATTATCGTAAAACTACGCACGATAATCTTGATTCTATTAATAGAGAAGCATATGAGATAATAACCATACTCGGTATTGAGAAAAAAACAGAACCCTTCTTCCCAAGAATCCCGAGGATTAATCTGAAGGATCATAAAAGAAATGTTCGAACTGACTTGCCTGTAAGACTAATTGCCCTTTCTAAATCTGACCTAGGGGTTGTTAGTAAATCCATCTCGGATAGAATTATCCCACAGGTTAGGTTTAAATCTCAACTAAATTTATGGTTGGGTTCATCCGATGTAATAAACTGGTTCAATGACCTAATTAATAAAAACAAACTAAAATTTATTCAATTAGACATTGCTAGCTATAACTCCACTATTTCTCCCTCACTCCTAAACAAGTCTCTCACATATGCGTTAAAATACACGGACATCACTGATGAAGAAATTAACATCATTCTCACCGCAAGGAAAACCATCTTGGAATTTAACAATGAATATTGGTCAAGAGCGGATACTTCCAACAATTTCGACATCACCATGGGTTTGTCGGATTCAGCTCAACTGACCGACTTGGTTGGAATGTTCATCTTGAACTCTTTAAATCGGAAAATTCCTCAACTTCGCTGTGGAATTTATCATGATGATGCTATTTTTACTGTCTCTAATTGTAACAAAGTAAACTTTAATATTATTAAGAAAAATATACTCGATCTATTTAAGCATCTTAACTTAAAAATTGAATTCGAGAATAATGATAAATTAGCAAATTTCCTGGATATATCCCTTAATCTAGATACCGGCCTATATTACCCATATCATAAGGATAATGAGAACTTAAATTACGTTAACTTTAAATCTAACCACCCTAATAATGTTAAAACTGCTATAGTCAGAAGTGTGAAAAAAAGAATTTCTAATTTATCCTCTAACAAAGATATCTTCGAAGCTAACGCCAATTATTATAATAATGCGCTATCTAGGGCTGGATATCTAGACAAAATTAGGTATACTAAGGAAACTAATCTAGTAATGCAGCTAGTAATAATTATACCACTAACAAAAGGAGGAGACCTAGATATAAAAATATCCTTTGGTACAACGCTCCCTTCTCTCTTTCCGTTATTAATAATTGTTTCTACGTTAGGAACAAGGCCAGCAATTACCCAGTACATTACTGGTACTTTATTTTATCGACCCCGTAAGGATGAAAGGCAAAGTTATTCCGTTATTAATAATATCCCTAAATTATTTTTAGGGCTCTATATAACAGCTTCCCTCCTTCACATATATATAGCAAGATATTCAATAAGCATACTATTAAATTCTCATACTCCACTACCTCGAACATTTCTAAAATTATCTCAAGACATAATTCTAAAATATTAAAGAATAACACATATGCATCCAACCATGAGAGTCATAATAATAACACTATAAGGCCCGACGTCAATGTAAACTCTAGGCAAAATAACACAAATATAAATACGACGTCAAACGTAACTTTGAGAAATACATCAAATAGATGTAAATCTAGAAACTTTAGCACCCCCTTTAGTTAATTCCACCACTCCAGTTCCTAATATAATTAACCCTGGGCCACTTGCCAATAACACTGTAAATAATCTTAATCGTAAATGCAACTGCCCTATTAGAACTAATTGTCCTCTTAGTAATTTCTGTCTCGATAAAAACGTAGTATACGAATGTAAAGGGGTAACTAGTACCAATACCTATACCTACATTGGCTCTACTTTACCTATTTTAAAGCAAGATTCTATAATCTTTCTTCTTCATTTAAATATTCACTTAAAAGGACCAGCACCGCACTCTCAGAGCTTATTTGGTCCTTAAAAGACAAAAACATTAATTACGAAATTTCTTGGCGTAAAATCTACAACGCATCTCCATACTCCAATGCTTCCATATCTAGTGTTTGTAATTTATGACTAGTTGAAAAATTTACCATTATCTCGAATTTCAACTCTATAATAAATAAAAGAACAGATTTATTTGGTCTTTGCAATCATAAACCCTTCAAGACCTTTCACAAAG
>OZ024741.1:297869788-298044788 GCA_964016885.1 Eledone cirrhosa
CAAGGTTCAAAAAGATACGATAGCATATTAAATACGTCTGTCCGTTATTAAACAACCTTTACTGTTTATAGATAAAAAGACTCAAATAGATGATTACATACAATGAAGGACGCAAACACAATAGCTGTACTAAGAGCTCAAGATTTAGGTAAGCGTCATTTTTATATACTAATATACACACATATACACACACATATATATATATATATATATATATATATATATATATACCCATTCTAGCATGGAAGATGGACAATAAACGATGACATATATAATAATAATAATAATAATAATAATAATAATAATAATAATAATAATTGTTTCTACTTTTTGCCACAAGGCCAGCAATTATCCCAGTGTATTACTGGTACTTTATTTTATCGACCACGTAAGGATGAAAGGCAAACTTAACCTCGGCGGGATTTGAACTCAGTTCGTAAAGGGACGTAACTGTGCTACAAAGTATGGCGTCCGACCCTCTACCGATACTGCCAATCCACATGATAATATTACACTCTGCTTAGTACTATGCCTCTATACACATCGAGTGGTCATTCTAGTGAACCTACAGTAACTAGACGTTACAATCCCTATATATATATATATATATATATATATATATATATATATATATATATATATATATATATATATATATACATACAGGTACGGCATAAATCAGCCTGTCCGTTTGTTTACAAACGGACAAAGCGGACGTTATAATAAACGTCCGCTAAACTGATACGTACATATATATATGTGTACCTGTATGTATATATATATATATATATATATATATATATATATATATATATATATATATATATATGCATACTACTGTAAGTCTGTATACATATATGTATGTACGTATACATACATACTTGCATATATATATATTGTTATACTTTGGGAGGGTCATGTTGCCAATAAGAAACACACGCACCAGTTCCTTTCACTTCAATTTATTATAATAAATTTATAAATTTATGGTTGGTTGGTTGGTTCCACAACCAGATAGTTGTTTATATATTGTCATAGTTCTTTCGTCACACACTCTGTGACCTCTTCAGTGACTGGGGATTCCTTTCTTTGTTTCTGTGCCTCTCCTTTGTTCTGTCCTACGCCATTTTGTTTCTGAGTGTGTGTTGTGTGCTCAGTCTGCGCATGCGCCACATCCGGGTGTCTGTGTGTGTTTATGTTCATTTATTTATTTGTTTATTTACATGTTACTGGTTGGTTGTTTGTTCTATGTGTGTGTGTGTTTTCATTTTGTCCTTAATTGTAAGTTGTGATGTTGCTGTTCCACTCATATTTTCTATTTAATTTTGGTTGTAATTCTTTTATGTTTATTGCCTCTGTAATTTGTCTAAACATTGCGTCTTTTCTGTGTGTAGATTCTATTTTTATTTCTATGTTCTCTAATTTACCCTTGTGTTCTATTTTAGCATGTTGGTAGAGTACATATGATTCTTTACTATCTTGAAGGTTTCGCCAGTGTTCATTTATCCGTTCCCCTACACTACGAGCTGTCTCACCTATGTACACTATATTTTTGTCTCTACATTGTCCTTCAGTACATCTTATGCTATACACTACATTTCTAGTTTTACAGTTAATATGGGGGCTTATTTTACGGGGGTGTATTTTGTTAGAGATGCCTACTGACTGTAGTAGATTTTACTTTGTATTTAGGTAAGGCGGGTCTTCTCTATTACTGAGTACCGCCAAAGCTCTCGGTCCAGTGACATTGTCTTGGAGAGGTGTAAGTGTGTGAGGTCGGAATTTATCAGGTCGTCCCAGGTTTTTCTGGGTCTGCCTACTCCGTGGCTACCGTCTATCTTTATTGCCCTGCACTTTTTTATACAGCTGTCGTCTTTCATGCGCATCACGTGACCATACAAACGTAGCCTTCTCTCGAGTAAACAACATCTGATCCCTCTTATTTCTAATTTTTCCTTTAGTTCGTTTATGCTTTGCCGTTCACGTATATTACTATTACACATCCAGCGGAGCATGCAAGCTTCTTTCCTCTCTAGTCTGCGTATATTCTCTGCACACAATGCCCAGGTCTCACTGCCATGCAACATTGCTGTTCGTATGCAGGCATCATACAGCCTGCCTTTCATTTTTAGGGAGAACCCTTTAGCGGCTAATAGTGGTATAAGCTCTCTGAACTTTTTCCATCCAGTTCTGACTCTAGCTACTGTACTTTCAGAGCAGCCTCCCCCACTGCTGATTTTGTCACCCAGGTAACGGAAGCTGTCCACTATTTCTATAGAACCCTCTGCGCAATTGAAAGAGCTAGTATTTTGTGGGCACTTGCTGCTACTTATTGCACCAGAGCACCGGCCACATGTAAAATCTATGTTCTTAGTTAGCTTACCTGTGATCCCACTACATCTTTTATGCACCCATACTTTGCATTTGGGACATAAAATAGAGTTTCTACCTATGCCTTTCCTACACACTGAGCATGGCCATTTCCCGGAAGGGACCGGCGCCTTATTTTCTTTCCTACAAACTAGAACTTTAGTCTTAGCCAGGTTAATTTTAAGGCCTTTTGATTCTAGGCCATGCTTCCATGTTTGGAATTTCTTCTCTAGCTCGGCCATTGATTCAGCTATGAGCGTTAGATCATCTGCGTATAGGAGTTCCCATGGGAAGCCGGTCTTGAACCCCACTGTTATAGCCTGAAGGGCAATAATAAATAGTAGGGGGCTAAGAACAGAGCCCTGATGAACACCAACTTTTACGCTAAACTCTTCACTATATTCGTTGTTAATTCTAACCTTGCTGACTGTTTCTTTATACATGGCTTGTATAGCTCTCACAAGCCATTCATCAACACCTAGTTTTCTAAGAGCCGACCAGATAATGGAACGGGGGACTCTGTCGAAGGCTTTCTCCAAGTCGACAAAAGCTAAGTATAGGGGTTTACTTTTAGCTAGGTACTTCTCCTGTAGTTGTCGTACAATGAAAAGAGCGTCTGTGGTACTTTTGCCTAACACAAACCCGAACTGCATTTCATCTTGATCAATTCTCTCTCTGATTAGTTGCGCTATTACTTTTTCCGTGACCTTCATGACCTGGTCGATTAATTTAATGCCTCTATAGTTACTCCTATCTAGGGCATCTCCTTTACCCTTGTAACAGTTAATGATGATGCTGCTACGCCAGTCCTTCGGAACAACCTCATTCTGTATGACTTGGTTTACTATCCGGGTGACCATGGTGTGTCCCACCGTTCCAGAGGCTTTCAGCATCTCAGCAACTATTTCTGAAGGCCCAGCTGCCTTACCCGTCTTCATTTCTTTGATTGTCTTACTTATTATACTACCTTCGACTAAGACTGCTGGTCCCTCTATTGGGTCGATGTGGGGGAGACTGTCTTTCTCCCATTTATTCTCCTCACTTAGTAGCCTTTCGTAGTGACACTTCCAAGCTACCTTCTTATCAGCGTCAGTGATGGCAAGTACGCCATCATCATTAAGTACACACTTCTCCCCGACAATATCACGGTTTTCCTTGACACATTGCCTAGCAATCCTGAACACCTCACGTTTTTGGTCCTCGCGTTGTAGAACATGCTTGAACTTTCTTTCCTCTGCTTCCCTTCTTGCGAAGTACACTTGTCTCCTAGCTTCCCTCCTGGCCACTTGATAGTCTTCTCTACTTCCCCCATCCCGCCATACTTTCCAAGCCTGCTTTTTGGCCTTAATTGACTCCTCCACCTTACTCTTCCACCACCATGTTACTCTCCTCCTGCCTACAGGCCTGCTCCAGTCACAGACTTCGTCTGCCGCCATCAGCAGGTTTGCTTTCAGGAATTCCCACTGTTCCTCTATATTGTACGACTCTAATTGCTCTTCCTTACTGTCGAAAGCATCAAGTAATATGCTTTGAAATTTATTTCTGGCTGTGGGGTCCTTTAACTTCCATATTTTTCTCCTGAGGATAGTCCTCTTCTGCTGTCTAGTACGTCTTGTCCTGACTATGAGGTCGCTAATTATCAGTCTATGTTGGGAGGTGCATTCTTCATGGGGGAGGGATTTAGTGTTTACAACAAACACTCTGTCACGTCTTCTGGTAAGGATATAATCTACCTGGCTGGTATGTTCCCCTGATCTGTAGGTGATCAAGTGATTGTCTCGTTTTTTGAAGTTAGTGTTACAGATAGTTAGGTTATTTGCATCACAGAATTCCAGGATTCTGGAGCCTTTCTCGTTTCTAGTACCAAACCCATAGCCTCCGTGGATTCCGTCATAGCCGTCACAATATTGTCCAACGTGGCCATTTAGGTCGCCAGCAATAATTATATAGTCACTGTCGGTTATTTGGGAGGTAGTGAGCATCAGTATACATACATATACATATATACATACATATACATATATACATACATATACATATATACATACATATACATATATACATAAACATACATATATACATAAACATACATATATACATATACACACATACATACATATACATATATATATACATACATATATATATATATATATACACACATATATACATACACATACATATATACATATATATATACATACATATACATATATACATATACATATATATATATACATACATATATATACATACATATATATATACATACATATATATATATATGATGGCTGCCCCCTCGTTATCGAGTATGGCCATTGCACAATAAAAAAAAAAAAAAAATTAAAAAAAAAAAAAAAAAATAATAATAATAATAATAATAATAATAATAATAATAATAATAATAATAATAATAATAGCAATAATAATAATAACGACAACAACAATAATAATATACATATTCATATATATATACACACACACGCACGCACATAAGCATATCTACACACACACACACACACACACACAAACACACGATAGCAACTAACAGTGCTGCGATCGAATGTGGCTTTTTAGCCCAGCCAATGATCCAAAATGTCTTGCACAGAGTCGGCAACCAAAACATTTACTGGGAATAGTCGGCTGTGGTTGGAGTTCGTGTACTTTTGCATGTCGCTTGAGTCCTCCTGCTGATTTACATTCTCTACCACATGTTTGGCAAGCATGATGAGTAGCATCTCCAACAGCAGCCTGGTAGTCAACCACTGGTCTTACTTTATGACTGCGAAGATGACTTTCGAGTCCAGCTTTGCTTAGGCAGAGTCTCGCACAGACGCTGCATGTCAGAAACATAGGAGGACCCTCGCCGTCTGGAAGTGCAACAGCAATACCCTTCCTCACGTCCCGCTTTACTTTCTCGTGTGCGATTCGAGATGCCTCAAAGGCAACTTTTCCCTCATATACAGTCTTTCTCCATTTATTACGATCAGCAGCAACATTTTCCCATGTATCAGCAGAGATGTTAGCGTCTTTCAGAGAGGCCTTCAAGGAATCCTTATACCTCTTTTTTGGTTTATGTGGCGGTCGTTTTCCTTTAACCAACTCTCCATAGAAGAGTTGTTTTGGTATTCTAGAATCCTTCATCCTGGCAAGGTGACCACTCCAACGGAGTCGCTGCTTAAGCACAAGAGCTTCTATACTGTCACACATAGAGCTTTCCAAAATCTCGACATCACTGATGTGGTCCCTCCAGCGAACGCCATGTATCCGTCTGAGACACATCTGATGGAAACGCTCCAATTGCTTAAGGTGGCGTCGATATGTGACCCAGGTCTCGCAGGCATAAAGAAGACAAGAGAGTACACATGCCCTGTACACCCTTACCTTTGTCCTCCTGCATATGTCTCGCCGACCCCAGAGTCGCCTTTCTAGCTTTCCGAAAGCATCACTTGCTTTCCTAATCCTAAGTGAGATTTCACTGTCAAGGTTGCCGTATCGATTGACAGTGCTTCCCAGGTAGACAAACTGATCAACCACTCCAAGTCGTTTGCCATACACATAGATGTTTGGTTCAGTGTACTGCCCACCAGGTGCAGGTTGGTACATGACGACGGTTTTCTTGAGACTGACAGTCAAACCCAGGGCAGTGCAAGCGTCAGAAAATACATTCAAAATGTGCTGCATATCACTCTCTGTGTGCGCTACAAGATCGCAATCATCTGCATACAAGAGGTCTCTTATGACTGATGTAAATACTTTTGTCTTCGCAGCAAAGCGCCTGATGTTAAATATGCTGCCTGAGGTTCGTTTTCGAGTACGGCCACTACCTTATATCCATGTAGGAGAACCCCTACCAATGCGCTGAACAAGTGTGACTTTTTAGTCCAGCCAGCAACTTGAAAACTCTGGTACAAACACTACACTTGTGATAATTATTGACACATAGTGCTGGGCCCATAGCACCATGTGATAACAAGTGCAGAGAGATCTCCAGATATAAAGCAATGCCTGTGCCGTGAAGCTTTTATAGCGAGCAAAGGCACTGCACAAAGCCAGTCCCACTCTCTTAACCAAGATGATATTTACCAAAAAGAAGAACAAGTCAACAATTTCTTTATTATGGCGACAAGGAAGGTCGCTTGACCACGTCTTGACCAAACAAAATATAATATTTTCACCCAAAACTGCCCTTTAAACACATGTCAGATGGATTACAATATTCATTATCACAACTACTTTGACTGTTCCCTGACAAATAGTACCAGTTTCAAGATAGAATTATCTTAACGAAGTATATTTAATTTGACTTGATTTTCGCCAACAAACCACGTGTGGACATGGACGGGAAAAAAGGAAAAAAACAAAACAAATCACTACATTCCTTAAGGATCGCAGTAAGTACTCCACAAAACATATAAACAACAATATAACAGATTTATATACAGATACATACCATATGCATATACACACACCTGAAAAGAAACCACACTATTTCGTGTGAGACACTATACCGGCCAATTTTACCAATCTACATTGGTAAAATATTTCTTAACATTGACTTCGCTTCTAACCCACATACACCTTTTAATTATATATATATACTAGCAGCTGAAAGTTAATAATTTAAAAAAATATATATATATTATTGAAAGTTTATTATAAAGAAGCAGTATCAGGGAAAAAAAAAAAAAACGTTATTTCGCTGTTAATAAACAACTGCCTTCTACAGTACGTTTCATTTAACTTACACAGCATATTTATTTGCTTACATGCACAGACTCTTCTACACACACACAACATTTAAGAAAACGGAAACAAAATACACAAACAAACAGACATTTTATTTCTATCGTAATCAAGGGCGCTAAACCTATATTGTTTACATTCTGTGTTTTTCTACGGATGGGTAGAAATAACAAAATTGCCATGGTGATATCCATCGATGAAATATGCGACAAAACTGGCCGATGTCCCAAAATAGAACATTGCCCAGAAAATCACATCTGCCATATCTGTGCGGAACCCGAAAACTCGTTCCGTAATCGCTGGGTCGAATGTGGAACCTGTCGCATCTCTGTCTGCCTTCAATGCGCCACAGGCTTCCGGAGGATCCCAGGCCAAAAAAAGAGACATCATAATGCTATGATGGATGGAATATGGGAGATGGTCCAGCTAAAATCCTGGTCCTTTCAGTGCCTGGCCTGTGTGCCTGCCTCCACTAATGTTATTGAAAAACAACAACAACAACAAAAACCAATGACTGTGTCTTCCTCTACCATTGTTACTGAACAACGGCAAAAACCTATGACACTGGCTTCTATTGCTGTTCCTGTGGGAGAACATCAGCAACAACAACAACCCATGTCTTCCACTCCCAGTACATCTCGACACCAACAACTGGTGACTGTGTCTTCCCCTACCATTCCCATGGAAGAACATCATCATCACCAACAACAACAACAACAACAGCAACAACCTGCGACTGTGTCCTCCCCTGCCATTCCCGTGGAGGAACATCATCATCACCAACGACAGCAGCAGCAGCAACAACAACAACCGACCAGTACAGATTTTGCGGAACTGCAACTAATGATTTCTGCTCTGAGAAGGGAAGTTGCAGGAATAGAGGCAAGCATTCGGGTAGGACCCCAGAATGAGGGGTCTTATCGGAATGCCTTGCTAAAGAATCTCCCTGTACCTCTTGCTGAAAAGACTGAAAAGACTGCAGAATCTGCTACCCATGAAGTGATTGCCATTGGGGTACCAGAGGACAAGGCTGATCTTCAGGCATTTGCTGCCAGCTCAGCCAAAGACCTAGGCTGTGTTCCCCCAAAGGGTGCTCTCCGCCTTGGTCGACCTGGTCCAAAACCCAGACTCATCAGGCTGTCTTTTTCGGACCCCGCAGAGGCAACCTCATATCATCTGGCCTCTGCTAAAGCTGGGCGTGAAAATCGGATTACCTTCCGAACACGCCCAGGCCTACCACCCCATGTACGTCCAAATCTATGTGCTGCAGCTTCCTTGAATCGGAACTCAGCACAAGATGAAAGTTTTAGTCTGCGTGATGATGGGCAGATCTGGAGGTTTGTCAAGGCTGGTGAAACGTGGAAGAGAGATACCAGCTGGTCTGAGTGTGATCTACCCACAATAACTGGCAATGTAAAAACTGCTACAACTCTGGGAAACTAAACCAGAACAACCTGCCACCCTCTACACACCATCATAAACTGCGAGCAGGGTACAAATTGTTGTCCTTAAATGCTCGCAGTTTATGCAACAAGATACATCTGTTCGAATCCTACGTCAGAAGCATCGACCCTGACTTCATCACAGTCACGGAAACATGGGCACATTCCTTACTCTGTGATGGGGTTTTCAGCATTACTGGGTACAACCTTTTCCGCAAGGACCGCATTAACCGCCGTGGTGGTGGTGTGATGGTCTACGTTCGTTCAAACTTTTCAGTAATTCCTTGCGTTGATATGAACGAATCACAGGAAGAAGTTTTTTTCTGTGACATACGTATGACCATGTCAACACTTCTGCTTGGTGTTGTTTATCGCCCCCCAAACTACCATCAGGACACACAGCTTTGCGATATCCTCAGAGTTGCTGCCAAGAAAACAGCCACTTATGTGTTTATTGCAGGTGACTTCAATCATCCTGAGATCGATTGGGAAACCTTTCGTTGGCCACAAGGTGCAAACGATTTCCTTGAACTAGTGCTGGACTCAAACTGGTCACAAGTAGTCACCTCTCCAACAAGAGGTGACAACACTTTGGACCTGATCTTCACCACTACTCCTGAAGTGGTTATCAGTTGTACTACTGAGGAACCTCTAGGCGACTCTGATCATGCTATGATCATTGCCAATCTGGCACTTGAGGGCAGCAACAAAAACCAGAGCCATCTCCAATCTGCTTGCTTTGATTGGAAGAGGGCGGATTGGAACTTGTACTGCACTGAGCTACAGCGCCCAAACTAGCATGAGATGTATAACTCTGGAGATGTGAACTCTATACTCCAGAGCATCCTGGACTCAATATGGATAGCGTGTGCAGCATCAGTGCCACGGAAGCGGAAAAATAACCACCCCAAAAGTGCAATCTGGGAAACTTCAGCGGTCCGACTTGCCAGGAAAGAACGTCGGAACGCTGAACGGGAATATAAACTGCATAAATCAGATGCCAACAGAAAAAAGCGGAATAAATCTTCTAACCATCTCAAGCAAGTGACAAAGAAGGCAGTGCTTGAATTTGAACAGTGCATCGCAACCAATCCTGACAGTAAGGTGTTCTGGAAATATGTTCATTCAAAGCAGAGACCTCACTCTCCAGTTGGTCCTCTTCGCAATCCCCACACAAGCCAGATCACTGACGATCCCAAGGAATGCGCAGAACTCATTGCTGAGTGCTATGCAAGTATTTTTACTGTTGAAAACCAGAATGTACCATCTCCACCATCTCTAACATCAAATTCCATAACAACTATGGAATTTACACCTGCAATGTTGCGACGTCACCTTAAGAATAAGCGCAACTATGCCTCCCCTGGTCTTGATGGTGTGACATACCTGCTTTTCAAACGTGGCGGGTATTTCCTTTTGCACCAGCTTTCTTTCTTCTTTCAATACTGTCTCAACAATGGTGCTACTCCGGAGCAGTGGAAAACTGCCAGTGTCATTCCCCTGTTCAAAAAGGGTAACCGCATGTCACCTGTCAACTATCGTCCAGTCAGTCTTACTAGCTGTATGGCCAAACTGATGGAATCCTGTGTCAGAGAAACACTTTGGAACTTCTGGAGCTCTCACAGCCTCATCCGGCCCTCACAGTTTGGATTTATCCCTAACTCCAGCTGCTGTGATCAGCTTATCGAGTTCCTTGAGGACATCACCCGGATCACTGACAGCGGCTCATGGGTGGATGTTGTTTACCTTGACTTTGCTAAGGCTTTTAATTCTGTGCCACACAAAAGAATTATGGCAAAACTCTCTGCAATGGGTGTGAGGGATGATCTTTTCGACTGGTTGAAATCCTTCATTCTCAGCCGAAAGGAAGTAGTCACGGTTTTAGGACAGCATTCTTCACCATATGAGATGTCATCTGGTGTACCACAGGGATCTGTTCTTGGTCCTCTTTTGTTTGTGGCATATATTAATGACATAGGTGCCAACTTACAGAATGCCACGGTACTAAAATATGCAGATGACATCAAGCTGTACCTTGAAATCAAAAGGACTGATCCTGAAATTTACAACTCTTTCCTACAATTGGACCTGGACACAATGCAGCAATGGATCACAGACTGGCAACTGAAGCTGGCTGTTGATAAGTGTACCACCATGCATTTTGGGAGGAAAAATCCAGCGTCCACATACTCCCTCCACAACACTGATATCAAAAAGTCCTCTTGTGAACGTGACCTGGGCATTACTGTCAGCAACGATTTGCGTTGGACAAAGCATGTCTCTAAGATTGTCAAGAAGGCCGAGGGTGTCTTGGCATCACTCAGCAAGACCTTTGTTAGCTGCTCTCCAGCCATCTATTTAAAACTGTATACAGCTATGGTGCGACCACACTTGGAATTCGCATCATCAGTCTGGAAGCCCTATCTTGCTCAGAACATTGACCTCCTGGAAACTGTTCAGAGACGTGCAACCAAGCGCATACCCTCCATCAGACACCTACCATACTCTGAACGCCTTGCTTCCCTGGCCATGGATTCATTGAAGCTCCGACGTCTGGCAATGGACTTGGTGAATACCCACAAAGTTTTTAACCATCTCGCCAATTGCAACCCTGAGCGCCTCTTTGATCTCCATGTGTCTAACACACGTGGACATGCCTACAAAATCAGAAAACAGCACAGCTCCCATGACTTTCGTAGACATTTTTTCACGCTCAGAGATGCTGAAGCATGGAACAAACTGCCTGCGTCAATTGTTAGCTGCCGAGACACTGCATACTTTAAAACCCTCATGCTTCCCGAAATACGCCAAAACTACACCTGATGTACCCCTTCCATACACATGCACACATGTGTGTATCATGACTCGTGCACTTTTCATTTTACTGATGTTTGTGCATTGCCCTATGTACTGTAACAATTACTATTGTTGTTGTTATTATATCATGACTCATACACTGTTCATTTTCCTGACATTTGTACATTATTCTATGTACTATACATGCACCTTTGATGAGTTGTAGTGCACCTGAGCACTGTACACAATAATTTCATTATTATTATTATTATTATCATTGGATACCATCAGGGTTGCAGGTGTTATATCAGAGTTTTCCTTCTTCTAGAATTCTGCCTTGACAAAGGCTAAGGGGTCATCTCTCCCGAATGTATATATATACATACATATATATATAAATATATATATATATATATATATATATATATATATATATATATATATATATATATATATGTGTGTGTATATGTGTGTGTGTGTATGTATGTATATATATATGCATGTGTATATATATGCATATATATGTATGTATATACGCATGTATATATATATATATATGTGTGTGTGGAAACGTATACATATATAAACATATATAACATACATGCTACATACATACAAGTACTGTCCATTAATTGAACTGTAAAAATATGTAAAACATTTCAGAAATTCAGCATGTAATAACTGCATATAATATGTATAGATACAGTAACATATGCACACATAAAACTCAAAACATACAGATCTACACGCGCTATAACACCCATATTTGTACACACACAAACACATATAGACATACATACTTATTTACCTAGTTGATGTCTAAATTCCAATGAAAGAGTCTTGTTTCTGTTAGAAACCAACTTTCTCTATTGGGGAAAAGATTATAAAATAATAAAACCAGAAGAACATACATGCATGCATGCATACACACATTCATGCATACATACATACATACATACATACATACATACATACATACATACATACATACATACATACACACATTATGGCAGCATCTCAGTTTCGAGAATTGCCATCCCTTGTCTATTTTCTCATATATGGGTGGCACGAACATGACTTTTTAGCCCTGCCAAGGACTTAGATTCCTGTCTGCATATACTGTAGCAAAAGTGCAAAGAAAAGGCATGCTCACACAATACATGTGAAAATTGTTTAGATCAAGTGATACCTGTGCTTGAAACATTTATAAGTGAACCTTGCACTTGACCAATCTCTCTCTGAACAACAGTGAAAGTTATCCAAAAAGAACAGGTCAACATTATTGGCTGCCATCAAGTCGCAGGTTTTACATCAGAGTTTTCCTTCTAGAATGATGTTCTAACAACAACTTGGGGTCTCTCACACACAGTGGGCTAACCAAGCGCTTGGACACCAAACTAAGTCCCCACGCATATATATATGTGTGTGTGTGGAGGCATGTGGCTTAGTGGTAAGGGTGTTGGACCTACGATCATAATGTTGTGGGTTCGATTCCTAAAGGACTCCTCCTGGACAGGACACCAGTCCATCACTGGGTTAAACCCAGCGATGGACTGGTGTCCTGTCCAGGGGGAGTCCTTTACCCTCAGTCGCTTCACGCCATGAAACTGGGATAAGCACTGGCCAAATGAGCCTTCTGGCTTAAGACAGACTTTAAACTTTATATATAAATATATATAAATATATATATATACCATTTATGCTATGATGTTTAACAATGGGTAGAAATGGTCATTCTGGTTAGTAAACGATGATGCAAATCATCCATTGTAGATGTGGTATCCTGTAGCTGGTGTAAGAATGGAGTTAAATATTCATTTGAAATCAATAGACAGTCGGACTGGAAACATTTTTTAATGTATAATTTTGTGAAAACATTATATGTATTTCAATGGCCCAGTTTCATCATTCAATCATGATGCAAGCCTTGGGTGATTGCAAAATGAGCTATATAAGATAACAGGATTATGGCAGACACAAACAGAGAATAGAAAATAGATTTGGTTCAGGGATGGTTTGCCAACTCAGTGTTATTGTAACAGCTAGCCATCCCTGAATTCATTTCACATTGCAGCAGGTTATTCAGCTGTAAAAATGAGTTGCAACATCACAGATCACCAGCTGTATTGGCCATTGCCTTTCCCTTGGATAATATTGGTGGGATGGAGAGGGGAGACCAGTATGCATGGGTGACTGCTGGTCTTTGACAAACAACCTTGCCCAGATTTATACCTTGGAGGGGAACTTTCTAAGTACAAATCCCATGGTCATTTGTGACCGAAGGGGGTCTTTACCCTTTTACCCTTTACATTACAGCTATAATGTGTTGTACTCATAAGTCTACCCTCTCTATTTCTATATATCAGTAGATTCTGGTCACAATGGAGGTGATGCAGTTGCTCTCCTTCCTACACAAAATTAGGGTTTATTTTAAGGACATTTTTGAACTGCATAAAACTTGAGGCAGGTGCCAAGATCCAGTATTTAGTATTCTTTGAGCCTGAGAAGCATTTTTTGTGGACAATTTTAACATTGTTGTGAATATTTTAGATCTTTTAACTATCATTTACCATGTAAGCACATGTAGTATTTGACACAAAATATGAACTTACTGCACAAAATTAGACTTCAAGCTATACAATCAGAGGTTAACTGTATATTAGAATAATCACTGCACAAATTGACCAGAGAATGACAAATTTATAAAATTGAAGTCCTCTTACCAAATAACAGAAGGCTTTACTCACTATAAATTGTCCATTCACCAGTGTTTAATAAGGTGATTACTTGAAAGTCATCCTGAGAAACACTGTCAACGAGCTCACACAAAATGTTTACTATTATGGAGAGGAAGGTGGCAGATCGGCAGAATCGTTAGAGCATTGGAAAAATACTTAGCATCATTTAGACATGATATGAAATGAATTGGAGTGTGTAAAAATGTCCATAAAATTGTAGGAATCTCAAATGCAGAAATAGCTGTAAAACAGCCAGCTGCTATTATGAATAGCAAAGGGGTTGGGTTAAAATATAACCTCTTATGAACGGAAGGGCAGTCAGGATAGTCAGAAGAGGAGGAGAAGAAGAAGGAGGAGAAGGAGAAGTAGAAGAAGAATGAAAGGAATAGAGCATGAAGCATATGATGAGAGATCGGAGAGGTATATAGAGAGAGAAGAAAATAGGGAATGAGTGATAGAGCATAAAAGTTGACATGGAGAATTAAGAAAGATAAAACTGTCTTTTTACATTCTGAGTTCAAATCCTGCTGATGTCAAATTTTCCTTCGCATCTTTCCAGGCTCAATAATATAAAGTGCCAGTCAAGTATTAGGGTCAGTGTAATTGACTACCTCTCACCACAAATTGTTGGCTTTGTGCCAAGTACCTAAATTAGAAATCATTGTAATCAGAAGTTCACTGCTCACCTTTCACTATCACTTTCTCCTTTGTATTATATTTCTCTCTAATCCTTACGGGGTCGATAAAATAAAGTACCAGTAATACACTGGGATAATTGCTGGCCTTGTGCCAAAAGTAGAAACAATTATATTTCTCTCTAATTTTCTCACTTTCTCTTTTCAGGTCTAACCATTGGAGTGTGTGTTACCTTAATAGTTTTGTTCATAGTCATGGCCATTATAGTGTATAAACCGTACCATGGTTCTGACAACCCAACGCCACAAATTCCTCACAGATCATTGGAGCCTGTAGCAACTTTCATTAACACAATATTTAATCCAGACAATGGACTCTAATCTTGGCAAACTTTAGAGCTGACATAAATGGCTCATACCAGTAATTATATACCTTCTCTACACACTGAAACGATGGATGATATACCATAGGGATTAAGTTCCGAGTAGCAGTCAACAGTTCATGGATATATTTCTTTCATTTCATTAGCGTAGTCACTGTTTCAGGAAAAGGCATTGACATCACAACTCCCATTTCTCAATCTCCTTGAGTATTTTTAAAACACATACCTGGAAAAAGTAACAAGGACCTGTTCTATTACACACTCCTCCCCTCATATATTATGTGATAGGTAACATTTAGAATTTGAAAGACTATTAAAATAAACTAGCTGACACCATGGAAATTTCAGTTTAATTAGAAACAGTTTTAAAAATGAATATTGCACTTTAAAATTGTTATATATACCCTATAAACAAATCATATATACAGTACTTAACTACATATATAGAGTACTAAACTACATATGTACAGTACTTAACTACATATGTACAGTACTTAACTACATATGTACAGTACTTAACTACATATGTACAGTACTTAACTACATATATACAACACAACAAAATTAGAAGTTTGAAAATTATGACAATGCAAAATGGGTGAATAAAGAATGAAACAAGATGTTATGTGTTTTACCTTAATTTATTTACATGTCCTGATATTTCAAGATTAAGATCTCTTCTTCCGAGGAAAATAAAAGGGTCTAATCCAGTGTTCAATGTAGGGCCCTATACCATGCTGGCGGAAGTGGTTTTGATCTTCCACCAGCATGGTATAGCACGTTCCATCGAACATCGGATTAGTCCCTTTTATTTTCCTCGGAAGAAGAGATTTTAATCTTGAAATATCAGAACATATAAATAAATTAAAGTAAAACATATAACAGCTTGTTTCATTCTTTATTCATCCATTTCACATTGTCGTGGTTTTCAAATTTCAAATTTTATACACCATACACAATGCTTGAAATAAACTACAAATTCCTCCTAAATAGAATAAATTTAACAAAGGACTGAAACTACCAGACTGGAATATTTTACTCATTTATAATTTGTGGATAAATATTTTTCATGAAAGCAATTCCTCCCTCTTTTTCTATTTATCTACCTCTTCATCTCTCAAGCACACACACATACATACACAAACACAAATACACATGTATATGAAACATAAATATACATAAGTTCATGCACACACACACTTCATGTGCGTATTCATAAACATATGTATACTCATACACATAAACATATATACGGACACAGTCATGGCTATGTGGTTAAAACTCTCACTTCACAACCATGTCATTGGGGGTTTGATCCCACAGCACTGTACCTTAGATAATATATATAGTATCTTCTACTGTAGCCTTGAGTTAACCAATGCCTTGTCAGTGGCATTTGGTTAGTGGAAACTGTGGTAAAGCCATATAAGTGTGTGTATATGTATGTATGAGTCTGTGTGTGTACATGTCGCAATATCCGTAGGTGTGAAAAGGAAAAAAGAAAACAGTGCTCAATGAGGAAGAGAGCAGAAATATATTATTTATTTATGTTCATACATGGCACAAAGGTGGTACCGAAGGTTTCGAGGCTCAAATTTGTGCCTTGAAACCTTGGGCAGCACCTTTGTTCCGTGTATGAATATAAATAAATTTAGTGGATTGGCAGTATCTGTAAAGGGTCAGACGCCATGCTTTGGTCTTTACGGTCTCAGTTCAAATCCTGCTGATGTTAATTTTGAATTTCATCCCTATGGAGTTGATAAAATAAATCACCAGTATTGCACTGGGATAATTGCTGGCTTTGTGCTAAAAGTAGAAACAATTATACATATATACATATATATATATATATATATATATATATATATATATATATATATATCAATGATATTAATAAATGGAAACTATATTTATAAAACAATATTTATTCTATTATATATATTTCAAGGGTACCAAAACGCTCTCATCAGATAAAATACAAAGTTTGTTTTATAAATATTGACATATCCAGGAATGAGACCTTAACGGTTCAAGTTTCGCGTAGATAGTGAAAGGAAAGAGAGAAAAAGGGGAAAAGGGGAAGAACGGAAAAAACAAATATTTCAAATTATTTTGATGAATATGCAAATGAGGTTGGGGCGTAGGGCTGAAATAAATCGTTATTTTTAGACGCTAGGTAGATTTAAATAATTATTAGGATATATATATGTATATATAGGAAGAAGAAAGAAAGAAAAGCTTGTATTTATATTACTACGGTGTACGTGAATTTAAAAAAATTGAAACGTAAAAATTAAAAGTTTGTTGAAGTGGTGGAATATCAATCCAGAATTTTAAAAATATTTAGCTAAATCATGAGTTATAATATTATATATATAATCATTACAATTAGATTATATGAAGAATTATGATTGTAAGTACATTTTATCTTATTATATTACAAGTTGTAAGTATATGAATATCTATGTAGATTAATAAGTGTATAAATATAAATATTATTGGTGATTATATAGATATATAACACGCGTATTAATTTGTTTACATTTCTAATATGAGTTACGAAGGATGTTGATTTTACATTTTAAATATATATTTAAGAAAAGACGTAGTTTAAATTTTAAGAGAACATTTTCAAATAGTTTCATCAAAAATTGAAAATATTTACAGAACATGAAGTTGGCAGTATCGGTAGAAGGGTCGGACGCCCTGCTTTGTAGCATAGAGTTATGGCCCTTTAACTTTGCCTTTCATCCTTACGGAGTCGATAAAATAAAGTACCAGTAATACACTGGGATAATTGCTGGCCTTGTGCCAAAAGTAGAAACAGTTATTAAGTTAGCGAAATTACATAGAATTTAACATACAAGTTATCTAGTCATAACTATAAAGTCACTAACTACTAGGTTGCCTTTGATCATATGTATGAGATGAAAGAATGGTATTTAACTAATGTAATGGTACACGGCGGACTGAATGGAGAAGGCGTTTCCCCGGAGGAAAAACCACTCCAACTCGCGGGGCTCACACATATGGCTGGCCGTCTATGTTTGCTCAATTGTAAAGGAAAAGATAACTCCAATATTATTTGTTAAACTATTAATATTAGATTTGATGAATAATTTTCTTAGAAAATGCGGAAAGTATGTAGAGAAAATTATATATTATTTTGTGTGAGATTATAAGGTATTTTATATTACATGTTTTCAAGGATGAGAATTTCAATTATATATGTATTTGGATATTATCTACGTCGAAAGATGTGTGAAAAGTTAGCAAATTAAAGAGAGGAAAAATATATTATTAGATAAGTCAAGAGTGCATTTAGAAGAACTATCGTAAAGATATCAGAATATCAATTAAAAAGTATCAATCTAAAAGAAAAAAAAAATTATTTAAGAAGAGTATCATTAGGAAAAGAATATCATTGGTAAAAATATTAATTTAAGAAAAAAAAAAAAAAGATCATTTAAAAAGATTTTTTAAAAAAACCTCACTAAACAACATAAGCAGTTTAAAGACATATAAGATGTAGTCAAGTGTAATGAATATTATAGATTAAAAGAACTTCGGAAAGTGGTTCTTTGGTGATGCCTGCAAGAACTGAATAATTCGCTTTTTAAATTAACAGAATTTTGACAGTTAAGTATATAAAAAATTTCCTCGATACACAAATGACAGATTCTTGAGAAAGCCATATTTCGGTATGCAGGTGCTTTTGAAATCGTTCCCCAAGATATTGAATAGTCTATATTATTGTCCTTTAAATGCCAAATTAGATGTGAAAGTGAAGTGGAAGATTTTTTATTAAATGTATGTTTGTGATTATATACTACCGTTCTTTGAATTTTGTAGAAGTGGCACCTATATAGTTAAATATTTTGTCTCTAGATTTTACTGTGCATTTATATATTAAGTTTTTGTCTAAGCAATTGTTTTGTAAAGGGCAGTTTGATTCAATTCTACAGTTACATTTTTGGGAGTTGTTGTTACTAGAAACAGTACTATTAGTATAAATATTGTTATTAGAAATATTATTATTGTTATCTTGATTTGTTTGGTTAGGGTTTAAATTTAAGTTTCTATCATTAATTCTATTTATATTTTGTGCTATGTTCATAGTAGTAGAGTAAGGTAGTTTTATAGTGTGTCTGTTAAAAATAGAGTGGTATATGTGGGCTTTGGGGAAACACTTATCCAGTGCTTTGAAAAATAGTTTTGCTACAGGTGTTTTAACACCTAATGAGAATGGGGGAGAGTACCAAATAATATTTCTAGTTCTAGTTTTTTTGTTTGGTTTACTACTTAAGTTGAATTGCTTATTATTATTATAATTAATTTTAGGATGATTTAGCATGTTATTGTTATCTAAGTATTTAATTTTATTCGAGTATCCAGCTCTGTGTAAAGCCTCATTGTAATATTCTGCCTTGTTATAAAAAATATTTTTATTAGCCGAGATGCGTGAAATTCGTTGCTGGACACTATTGACAATAGTATTTTTTTTATATTTCTAGGATGATTAGAATTGAAACTTACGTAATTTAGATTTTCATTAATTTTATGGAAAGGATAATAAAAGACCTGAGCTAAGGTTTAAAGTTACATCTAAGAAGTTAACAATTTTATAATTATTCTTGATTTCTAAATTAAGGTTGTTGTTTGTTTGTTTTTAGATTGATACTTTTTAATTGATATTCTGAAATATATCCTCTTTACGATAGTTCTTCTAAATGCACTCTTGACTTATCTAATAATATATTTTTCCTCTCTTTAATTTTCAAACTTTTCACACATCTTTCAACGTAGATAATATCCAAATACATATATAATTGAAATTCTTTCCTTGAAAACATGTAATATAAAATACCTTATAATCTCACACAAAATAATATATAATTTTCTCTACATACTTTCCGCATTTTCTAAGAAAATTATTCACCAATTCTAATATTAATAGTTTAACAAAGAATATTGGAGTTATCTTTTCCTTTATAATTGAGCAAACATAGACATAACTTGTATGTTAAATTCTATGTAATTTCGCTAACTTAATAATGTTCTGTAAATATTTTCAATTTTTGATGAAACTATTTGAATTTACAAATGTTCTTCTCTTAAAATTTAAACTACGTCTTTTTCTTAAATATATATTTAAAAAGCAAAATCAACGTCCTTCGTAACTCATATTAGAAATGTAAACAAATTAATACGCGTGTTATATATAATAATAATAATAATAATGAAATTATTGTGTACAGTGCTCAGGTGCACTACAACTCATCAAAGGTGCATGTATAGTACATAGAATAATGTACAAATGTCAGGAAAATAAACAGTGTATGAGTCATGATATAATAACAATAACAATAATGAAATATTGTGCAGTGCCCAGGTGCACCACAACCCATCAAAAAAGTGCATGTACAGTACATAGGGCAATGCACAAACATCAGTAAAATGAACAGTGCACGAGTCATGATACACACATGTGTGCATGTGTATGGAAGGGGCACATCAGGTGTAGTTTTGGCGTATTTCGGGAAGCATGAGTGTCTTAAAGGATGCAGTGTCTCGGCAGCTAACAATTGACGCAGGCAGTTTGTTCCATGCTTCAGCAACTCTGAGCGTGAAAAAATGTCTGCGAAAGTCATGGGAGCTGTGCTGTTTTCTTATCTTGTAGGCATGTCCATGTGTGTTAGACACATGGAGATCAAAGAGGCGCTCAGGGTTGCAGTTGGCGAGATGGTTAAAAAATTTGTGGGTATTCACCAAGTCCATTGCCAGACGTCGGAGCTTCAATGAATCCATGCCCAGGGAAGCAAGGCGTTCAGAGTATGATAGGTGTCTGATGGAGGGTATGCGCTTGGTTGCACGTCTCTGAACAGTTTCCAGGAGGTCAATGTTCCGAGCAAGATAGGGGTTCCAGACTGATGATGCGAATTTCAAGTGTGGTCGCACCATAGCTGTATACAGTTTTAAATAGATGGCTGGAGAGCGGCTAACAAAGGTCTTGCTGAGTGATGCCAAGACACCCTCGGCCTTCTTGACAATCTTAGAGACATGCTTTGTCCAACGCAAATCGTTGCTGACAGTAATGCCCAGGTCACGTTCACAAGAGGACTTTTTGATGTCAGTGTTGTGGAGGGAGTATGTGGACGCTGGATTTTTCCTTCCAAAATGCATGGTGGTACACTTGTCCACAGCCAGCTTCAGTTGCCAGTCTGTGATCCATTGCTGCATTGTGTCCAGGTCTGATTGTAGGAAAGAGTTGTAAATTTCAGGATCAGTCCTTTTGATTTCAAGGTACAGCTTGATGTCATCTGCATATTTTAGTACCGTGGCATTCTGTAAGTTGGCATCTATGTCATTAATATATGCCACAAACAAAAGAGGACCAAGAACAGATCCCTGTGGTACACCAGATGACATCTCATATGGTGAAGAATGCTGTCCTAGAACCGTGACTACTTCCTTTCGGCTGAGAATGAAGGATTTCAGCCAGTCGAAAAGATCATCCCTCACACCCATTGCAGAGAGTTTTGCCATAAGTCTTTATATCTATATAATCACCAATAATATTTATATTTATACACTTATTAATCTACATAGATATTCATATACTTACAACTTGTAATATAATAAGATAAAATGTACTTACAACCATAATTCTTCATATAATCTAATTGTAATGATTATATATATAATATTATAACTCATGATTTAGCTAAATATTTTTTAAATTCTGGATTGATATTCCACCACTTCAACAAACTTTTAATTTTTAACGTTTCAATTTTTTTAAATTCACGTACACCGTAGTAATATAAATACAAGCTTTTCTTTCTTTCTTTTTTCTATATATACATATATATATCCTAATAATTATTTAAATCTACCTAGCGTCTAAAAATAACGTTTTTTTTTTGCAGCCCTACGCCTCAACCTCATTTGCATATTCATCAAAATAATTTGAAATATTTGTTTTTTCCTTTCTTCCCCTTTTTCCCTCTTTCCGTTCACTATCCAGGTGAAACTTGAACCGTTAAGGTCTCATTCTTGGATATGTCAATATTTATAAAACAAACTTTGTATTTTATCTGATGAGAGCGTATCAAAGTTTTGGTACCCTTGAAATATATATAATAGAATAAATATGGTTTTATAAATATATATATATATATACTATATATATATATATATATATATAGTAATAATAATGTTTAGACTAAAATCCGAAGAGGGCTCGATAGGGATAATATCAAGAAGCAGTTGGATCCTTTGATGATCTATGGCATATGGTGTAATTCTTTTTAACACTTTCATTACCTAAAAGCAGCGATTTTTTGCTTAAACCTTAATCTGTTATTTTAATATATATATATATATATATGAAATGATAAAAGCTGACCTTGCTCAATAAGTGATGACACAGGATAGAGGTCTTTGGTGTTATGCAGTAATACAGAAGACATGCCTTCCCATGTGTACAGGTTGAAGCATACATCTATTATACACCACTTAACCCCTATCCTCCCTTCTCTCATGCCTTTACGTCCCTCACCCCATTCCACATTGTACAGTGTTCATTTTGGTGCCATGACAAAAAGCACCCAGCCCACACTGTAAAGTGGTCATTACAGTGCCACAATAAAAGACACCCAGTCCATACTGTAAAGTGGTCGTATAGGTGTCATGATAAAAAGCACCCAGTACACACTGTAAATGTGATTGGTGTTAAGAAGGGTAGCCACCCATAGAAACCAAGCCAGAAACAGTTCTGTATGAGCAAGACATGGTCACCTGACTTGACTTGCCTCACATGGGACAATTCGTCTAACCCATGCTAGCGTGAAAAATAGACATTAAATAATGATGATGATGATACATCATCATCATTTTTATGTTCGTTTTTCCACACTTACATGGGTTGGATGGGTCCTTCTCAGCACAGCATCTCTCCACTCACCACGTTTCTACATCGTCTCCTCTGTGACTCTTAACAATTTGAGGTCAGCTCTCACCACCTCTGCCCAGGTCTGTCTTGGTCTAAATCTACTGTGGCTTCCTTCCACTGGCATTTCCTGGCACTTTTTCACTCATTGATCCATGCACATTACATGTCCATACCAATGCAGTCTTCTTTCATGCACACTGCCTCAGACTCCTCTTAAACTCAACTTCGCCCTCAACTCGTCCAAGCTCTGCCTTTCTCTCACATTTACATTACACATCCAACGAAGCATGGCTACTTCATTTATCTCCAGTCGATGCATGTCTTCTGCAGTCACTGCCCATATTTCACTACCATGCAGCATTGCATTTCACACAGGCATCATACAGTCATCCTTTTGTATGTAGGGAGAACCCTTTTGTTGTCAACAGTGGAAGTAGTTCTCTAAACTATCCTTATTCTAGCTATTATGCTCTCAGAGCATCTTCCTCTGCTGTTAATTAAGTCACCTAGATAGCAAAATCTATCAACCATTTCTGTGATGGTCTTCCCTTGATTACTCCTGTGCATCTTCTTCATACAAAGTCTTCCTTTCCTGTTAGTCTACCCGTTATCCTACTACATCTCTTGTGTACACAAGATTTACATTGTGTACATGTTATGGAGTTTATTTATATATAATACACATACACAAACACATATGGTTCCATATATACATATATATGCACATATACATTTACATAAATATGCATATAAATGTATATATATATATATATATATATATATTCAGAGATCTAAAGAATTTGTTAATAGATGTTTTAAGACAAGCGTAAATGATCAGCTTAAAGGGGATGATTTATGAGAGGTCGTGTTTTTGCCTTTCCTTTAAAGTTTTTTACAATACAGTTGTGAATTTGGAAATGCTTTAGGAATATAGATTCCATTTACCTACTGAAATTTTAATGCTATTCTACATTGTTCATCATAGAACAATAATAATTTTAATAATAATGGTGGTTGGTATAATGAGATAATAAACAAATTGAAACTAAGAGCTTTGGACTATTTGTTGTTCTCTTTTGTAGTTATAACACACACACACACACACACACACACACACACACACACACACACACACACACACACACACACACACACACACACACACATATATATATATACACATACATGAATTTGAAAATACACGTATCAATCAGTATATTATATAAGAGGAATCTGAGGTGCTGCGCAGGAGAGAAGAGACTATGTTGGTACGGACATGTGATGTGCATGGATGATGATTGATGGGCAAAGAAGTGCCAGGAAATGCCACTGGGAGGAAGCCCCAGTAGAGGTAGACCAAGAACACCTGGGCAGAAATGGTGAGAGCTGACCTCAAATCACTGAGACTCATGAAGGAGATGACAAAGAAATGCAGTGAGTGTAGAGATGCTGTACTGAAAAGGACCTGTCCACCCCATGCAAGCATGGAAAAACGGACGTAAAAATGTTGATGATGATGTGTGTGTGTGTGTGTGTGTATAGCAAAATCTGCAGTCATCGCCTTTGAGATATACATAGGTTCGATCCCTTCTGACTGCACTGCTAGTTCATCTGGGATCACAGTCTAGCAAAGTTGTCAAATGTTATCCTGGAATGTTTTACAAGATGAAAACAAAACTTAGGTAAAATTACATGGTAAGGATAACATACATATAGAATTAAATGCATTACATTCAAGTCAAACAATATGTGAGATAAAAATAAACACAGAGAGAGTGATATACAGAAAAGAAAAGGTGGACTGTTAGCAATAGTTACAACTGGATTGTTTTAAAAACACAGAGATGAAAGAACAAGATAATAGTCACATGATAGGAGAGAAGAATGCTCACAGTAAAAGAGTGCAACTCAACAAAAGAAGAGGGGGGAGCCACATGTATCACAGATAATATTGATAATTGGCAACAGGTAAAAATATCTTTACAGTCATTAACTGTCAAAATGGACCAACCTCTACTGACAGTACTGCTGATCCATCCAGAGTCATAGCATCTAACAAGGTAGTTGAATGCTGTCCTGGAGTATTTTATAAGATGAAGGGGGTATATATATATATATATATATATATATATATATATATATACTGTATAACAAAACGATCCTGCTGCTATCATTCAGTATTAACGTAGTCAAATCCTGTCCTGGGGTGTTTTGCAAGATGAAGGATATATATGTGTGCGTGTGCTGTACACCATCTTGCATACTGTCTTTGTATTACAGATTTCACAGATTTGTAGACTTGTGTCAAACAGCTGTTATCATATGTCAGATGCATCTGGATGTCAGCCAAACCTGAATTGAAAATCAAACTGTCACTTTTCTTTAGCAAGGAAGGACAGCAAGTTTTCCTCTGCATCATGGCTATGGTAAAAGAAACTATGTGATGAACAGTAAAAGATTTGAAAACAAGAACTTCCCTTTCTAGCCAAGCCCTCATTAACTTCTTCAAGTAGCACTTGAAGAGAAAAGTGAGTCTGAAGAGAGAAGTTTGGTATTTTAGAGGGCTTCATGAAAAGTGAGTGAGAGTGGTGCAATTAATGGGGCTGAATAGGCCAACTCTGACTATGCTTTTCCAGATAGGTGGAAAAGAAACTAAAGTAATATAGAGTAATCTGAAACTTTCTATGGGATTTTCACTCCAAATTACCCAAGGTAATTCCCTTTTAAGGAATTTTTCTTGTTGGAAATTTATTGTTTTTGTTGATTTAGACTTTTTTACTCAATGTAAGCCCAACATCATTCATGTTTGAGTTCACAGAGGCTTGTGGCCAATAAAAGAAACCACCATCACCACAACCATCATCATCATCATCCTTGTTATCATCATCGTCAGTGCGTTGGGTAAGTGCTTAAGAGTATTTATTCCAGCATTTTATATTCTGAATTCAAATTCCACCGAGGTTAGTTTTGCCTTTCATCTTTACAGTGTAGATAAAATAAAGTACCAGAAATAAACTGGGGTTGATTTAATCGACTTTCCCCTCCCCTTCAAATTGCTGGCCTTGTGCCTAAAGTACAAACAATTATGAGCCCTGTGTGGCTAATAAAGAAATCATTATTATTATGTTTGTGCCTATTTTGAGTTCCAGCAGAAAGCGAGGTAGAGGGGTGCATTACCTTGACAAGGGCCGATAAGCCAGAAAAGCTGTCAGTAATTTCCCCTTGCTTCTGCCGGAACTTGCTAGGGGCGCTCTGCCACCACCTTTTAAAATTCATAGCTAAAAGCTTTCAAATGTTTATCCGTAAACATATCATATATCATTCGATATACAAACTTTACACACATATATGTATACAGCTATGTTGGAGCAAATACCTTAATTCTATCATTATTTATCGCTGAGGTTAACTTTGCCTTTCAACCTTACGGGGTCGATAAAATAAAGTACCAGTAATGCACTGGGAAATTGCTGGCCTTGTGCCAAAAGTAGAAACAATTATTTATATATCTAAAACCCGCCGAGGTTAACTTTGCCTTTCATCCTTACGGGGTCGATAAAATAAAGTACCAGTAATACACTGATATAATTGCTGGCCTTGTGCCAAAAAGTAGAAATAATTATTTATATATCTAAAACAGAGAATGTCTGTCGGTCTGTCTGACTCCCTAAAACTCGAGAACGACTCAACCGATTGTTTTCGAACTTTACACATGTAATACTTATGGTCCTGTGAGTGTTTCAATGCCCTAGGCACTGCATTAGTCGACTTAGCGATCTCTCTATAATTCTTAGTCTTTTTTTTCGATAGATACATAGATATAACGTCGCGCCTTTATATATATCTGTCTGTATATCTGGCTGTCTGCATTACGACATTATGACGCTGTGTGTGTGTATATATATGTATATATAGTGTTAGTGTGTGCATATATATATAGTGTGTAACGTTTTTCGAAATATTTACTTCTGCGTTCAGATTGATTTTTTTAGTTTCAGAAGATTCCGTTAAGGGTGAAAGCAGCGATTCTTTGATTAAACTTTAAATTGCTGGCCTTGTGCCAAAAGTAGAAACAATTATTATGGTTGACTTTGCCTTTCATCCTTACGTGGTCGATAAAATAAAGTACCAGTAATGCACTAGGTAATTGCTGGCCTTGTACCTAAAGTAGAAACAATTATTTTAATGTAATAAAGAAGCAAAAATTCTGTCATCCTGAAGTTTTTTTTTTATAATTGATTTAATTATTTCTCTTGCAAATTATAAGATTCTTTTTTCAATTTTTTGATATATTTCTTTGACTTCTTGATAAAGCCAACATCTTCCAGTTTATTATTCAATAATTGTTCAGATTCTTTTAACTTTTCTTCAATTGAGAATTTCAGTTCATCGATTTTATCTTGCAAAAATCCTGTGATTAATTTTTTCAAATATTTCATAGCTTTTTCTAGAATGTGTATGAGAAAGAGAGACAAAGTTTAAATGATGAAATGTAAATGTTAAGAAAAGAAATAATCATTTAACTAAATGATTTAACATTTGTCTATACCATTTTCTAATGCGCATGAAGTCAATCTGACTTGACATACAACTGATTGGTAAGTAATTTAAAGTATTTGCCCACAAACCTTTTTCATGAATCCCAGACAATACTGCTTCTTGTGAATCTTCAGTTCCACTTGCTACTTGCTCATCTTTTTCAAGACTAATTTCAGTATCTTGATCTGAAACAGAAAAGAGAAATCAAAATTAATTTTGCAGGAAAACAACTTTAAAGCGGGTTCATATATATTTTCTCATTTTGGCTTTTACTAATTTATGCTTGTTTTATATTTTCTTATAATCTGACACTCACTATTGCCATATTCCAGAAGGAATAGTTTGATCTAATAGTAATTGATTCTGATTTAGGCACAAGGCCAGCAATTTTTTTTTTGGGGGGGGGGGGTAAATCGACCCCAGTGCCTTACTGGTACTTTACTTTATCAACCTTCTAAGGATGAAAGGCAAAGCTAACCTCAGCAGGATTTGAACTCAGAACAGAAAGGGCTGTAACTCTATGACACAAAGCATATTGTCCAACACTCTACCGATTCTGCCAATCCATTGCCCTTTGATCTTATAGTAATTATACAAATGGTAGTTTGTTTACATAGGCACAAAATGGTAAACATATAATTTGGAAATATTTCTAATAGCAGTGAAATGTATTGACAGATTTCTAATTTCATATCTTAGCCACAATTGTAATCAATATCATTCAATAATCAACTAGTTGAAAGTAATATATTAAATCACAAACTCATAAGGTCAAACATCATATAATATTAAGTAAAAATATTGAGTAGAGACATGGCTGTGTGGTTAAAGATTTCATTTCTCAATCATCTGATACAAGTTGGATCTCACTATCTATAAATCACATCATTTGATGGTTAACTACTGCAAAGCTTTATGTACAAATATATAAATTTTTAGAATCAGCCAACAAATACTATTACTGGGAAGACATAAGCAATTGCCACTTACCTTGGCTTATTTCAGAATCAGTTTCACCAACATAATGCAAAGTTAAATCAAGCCACATCTGACATTCATAAAATGGTTAGTAATTCATATTTCAAAGAAATATATTCATAAATTATTGTATGTAGAAATGCACATATAAATTATACATCAGACTAACATATAAAATATATATACTATATATTGTTATACTGTGATATATGTACATATGTGTGCAATTGTGTGTGCATTTTAAAACATATTTCACCGGAGGTGGGATGACCCCTGATGCAATACAATATGTATTGATGCAATTTAAGGTCATATTTCTTTAAAAAAAGGGTTATACAATGAAAATTTAAAAGACAGACAAAAGAATACAAGTGGTGAGACGTGAAAAAGTGAATATATATATATGTATTAGGTATTAAATTAACAATGAAGATAAAAACAACAAAGTCAAGTTACTTTACCTATTATTATCATTGTTTTACAATCGTTTCGGAGGGTTGATCATATTGACATATTGTATGGTCTATAGCAGTTATATAACTGTATACTATCAGACCTCATATATAGGTTTGATCAGACCGTCTTCTTTGGAAACAATGAAGTTAGAATTTTTATTGGTAGTATATAAACAAGGCAGATATAAAAATAGATATACCATATAAATACATGTTCAAGATTGCCCCCTTAGATTGATAGTAGCTGTGGGAGGAGAATAGAATGATTTCATTCACAAATGTCATTTAAGGTCGCTAAGTGGGTGAATAGCAGTGCAAGGACAATGAATACGAAGATGGCTTGGAAGAGATGGAAGAGGCGGTAAGAGCAGAGGCGAAGAATAAGATGAAGGTGAAGAAGAAGATGGTGAAGAGGTAGAAGAAGATGATGATGAAGATGAGGATGAAGAAGAATGGTAAGAAGAGGAGGAAGAAGAAGACATAGAAGAAAAGGTACAGAAGAAAGAAGAGACATAGAGGGGGAAGAATGTATAGAGGGGAAAGAGAATAAGAAGACTTTGTTGTTTTTATCTTCATTGTTAATTTAATACCTAATATCTGACTCTGTATCTAAAGAATTAACTCAGCGAAACACAGAACTTCTCTATGGATTTCACTGGATTACTCGCCATTGGATTACATTGAGTTCTATCTACGGTACGGACCCTACCACCAGAAGTAGACCACACTGAAAAAAAAATATATATATATATTATGTATATAAGTTAACTTGCAGGTCAGTTGAAACAGAGTGGACCTTCTGTTGGGATATCACCAATGACTATATATATATCATCATCATCGTTGTTACATCCACTTTTTTATGGTGGCATGGGTTGGACACGATGTTTTGAGGCAATGTCTTACAGCCAGGTCTCCTTTTCTGATGTAAACCCTTTTAATTGCCTATTACGATAATCAGGAATGTAGTGTACCAATTCTAAAAGCTGGGATATAGCTAAGAGAAAGACCCTATATTTAGTATTCATTCGTCTGGAAAAGGCCTTTGACAGAATCCCAGGCTCTGTAATTTAGAGGAATGGCTTGTGAGGGCTGTACAGATTATGTAGAGAAATGCAGCCAGAAATGAGTACAGTTATGAGTTTACTATGTAGATGCGAGGCTACCAAGTTCTTGGCATCCTCCTGTTCATTATAGTCCTCAAGGCCATAACAGAAGAATTCAAAACTGGTTGTCGATGGTGTCCTCTATATGCTGCTGATCTGATCTTCATTAATGAAACAATAGGACAATTAGAAAAAGAGTTTCACAAAATCAGGAATCAAAGGACCTCAAAGTGAACCTGGCAAAGACTAAGGTTTTAGTAAGCAGGAAAGAGCAAGACTGCTACCATCAGGGGAAATAGCTATGCTCAATATGTAGAAAAGTAGTAGGTGAGAATTCCGTATAGTGTACCCTGTGGGCATACACAGCATAGTGGAATTACAGGTTGGCTGAGAGGGAGGGAAAATTTCACACATGACAGATGCAAATGAGTAATCAACAGTAAGGGTACACAAGAAAAAAAATCTTTCAAATGTTCAGAAAGTTCACTGGAAGTGGTAGAAAGCTTCTGCTCTCTAGGTGATCTTGTTAGTAAAAGAGGTGGATATACCAAAAATTGTGGTATATGCATATGTATACATTTATATTTAATTATTATTATTAATCTTTGTGTACATGCCTGGGGTCGATGATGGATCAAGAATTCCATGAAGGGGTCGATGGTCTAAAGAGTTTGGCAACCCCTAACCAAGAGGCTCTGTTGTTGGCTCACTGACTTCTCTTGTCGACATATGTAATGTCATTACTAATGAAGTTGTTAAGGCTACAATTGCACAAGCCAAATAAACAACTGCTTATGTATTGACATAGTAGTGAATAGACTTTTCTCAGTTTTGACAATAAGTATTCCAGTTATTCAGTTAATGGAACAACCTGCTCATAAAATTAACATGAAAGTGGCTGAGAATTCCACAGACATGTGTATACGATCTTATCCGCATAGGATAGTGAGAGTGAGAGAATGGAAGTAAGAAAGACATATAGAAGAAGAATCAACCCCAGTACCACTCTGGTACGTTTTTTCATCAACCTTGAATGGAAGAAAGGCAAAGTTGACTTCAGCAGGATTTGAACTCAAAGAGCAGAGAGCCGAAATTAATACCACAAAGATTTATATCTGATGCTCAGATATAAATAAAGATATAAATAAAGACTCAGGCAACAGCTTATATAGATTGAAAGTAAATTTACCTTTGGAGTGAAGACATATTTGTAGAGTTTAAAGTGTCTAAAATATGTGTTAATCACATGGTAGGATATCTTCCTTACTTCTTCTGTTGAAAAGAATTCAATGCTGCTTTTTGAATGCTAGAAATAGAAAGCAATAAAGAGTTGATGGCCAGTTGTTGTTCATAATTCTTCATCAGGTGCACTGAACTGCAAGAGAGAAAATATGATTTTAGTGTTCTGAAGCAGTAAAGATATATACTCCCACGTTTGACCACAATTTATCGATGAGAACAAAAATTTCCTATCACCAAAATATCTACAATATATATAAATTATAAATGAGTAAAATATTCTATTTTGGTAGTTTCAGTCATTTGCTAAATTTACTTGATTTATTTTATTGTATTGTATCTGTATAAATAAATACTGTTTATATTATTTGTGTATATGACAACTTCTAAATATAACATTTAAACTGTCATATTAATATTTAATACTTGGAGTCAGCTAGTTTGTATAAACACTGTAACATGCAAAGATACAGTAAGATAGAAGTATCATAGACACTTTGACGTATTAGAGGAAGTGTCATAGAGTGTATGATATGTATTAGAGGGAGTGTTATAGAGAGTATGGCATATATTAGAGGGGGTGTCATAAGCTGGCTGACATATCTTGGAAGAAGTTTAACTTACACAGACACTATGACATATGAGCAGATCCTTGAAATATGTAAAGGTTCCATCTAAGTTTCCAAAAGGACTTTCTGAAAAGGATAAAGTAGATTTTGTATGAAATGCAAAGTTTTGACAAAACAAAATGACAAATTAACCTAAACAATTGTCTTGTAGAATCTCAGATCAACAATAATTAACAACAACAATAAAAATAATAAAAGTAAATGAAAACCAAAGATAGTCTGTCTATATTCCAATAATTCTTTTTGTTATCTAACTAGGGCCAAGCCTTGGTAGACTTACTTGTACAGACTTCATGGACTTGTTTAATGATAGAAAAGTAGGTAGATAGCTGTTCAGCTCTGAAGTGTTCATCCCTTGCAAACTGTATAGTATAGGTGTAAAGGTTGAGCAGAATCTCTTCTTTGGGATCAGGTGGGTCACTATTGAGTTTAAAGATCTCAGCAAGGATACTAAAAGACAGAAAGAGAGCAGAATTGAAAAAGAAAATATTATCACTATTATGTGTATATTTCACATATTTTCATTCATTACAATAAAATAAAGCACCAGTAATACAACGGAGTCAATTTAATCGACTTTCCCCTCCCCACAAATTGCTTGCCTTGTGACTGAATCAGAAACCATTCTTATAAGTATTATCTGTAGATTGTGTATTAGCAATACCTATAGAGTCAGTAACAGAAGTATCAGCTTTAGTATACATTGGTATGTACCTTATTTTTTCCTTATATCCACATTTAGGGCCTCGTTGTAGTAGCCTGCATTTTCCATAAAGATCTCCTTGGTTGCTGATAATTTAGAGACCCTCATAGAGATGTTTACTAGGCTGGTTAATAAAAGAACTAGGGTAGTTGAAGTTCCAATGTACATAGTGGAGGTTCTCATTCGGCTTGTGGTAGGGGCAGTAGAGACCCATGGATAGGTCTATAGTTATGTCTGAAAAGTTTACTTTATTTGTTATTACTCTCAAAAGTAATAGAGAGGTTGTATTGCCTAAAAAATCACCTAATCTGTTTTCTACATCTCTCCAAAGCTGACATAAACGAACAATAAAACACAAAACGCTGGAGAAGCCTGCGTCCAAAGGTGACAGAAGGTTGTCGAAAATGGAGGTACTCATGTGGAGGTCTACAGCTAGTCATCGAGGCATTGGAACATGATAGCAGGTTTAGTGAGTACAGCTTCAATGACTTCTTTAGTAATGCTAAAATATGATTAAACTTAGTTTCTTGTGTAATTATTAAGAATTTTTTTAAAGTGTGTAGTGACTTTAGGAACATCCTGTATATTCCATTTCATGGTATGGCCATAAGAGAAACTACTTAGATTCTGGTACAATGACATCGTTGTAAAATGTCATGGTACAACCATATGGTGGTACAGTATGGTGGTACAACCACAAACAGCTGAACTACAAAGTGTGAAGTCACTACGTGCATGTAGGTGGATAGAGCTAGGAGGTGGTGGGGGTTGAGTGAATGTTGGAAAACGTTCAGTACTGATGCCACAACAGCCACGGCACTGGGTGCCACATGACCACAGATGCGTGCATAAGAGAAACAAGCACATATGCATCCTCAAGCGAGAGCCCTGGAATGCGTATGTCATACGTGTGCATGCATCAGAAAGTGTAAGGGGTGGAGTGATAGTGTTATAATGACCGTGGATGCAAATATATGGGTATATGATGCAACCATATGTGTGTATGTATGAGGTTGTGTGCATTGAAAGCTACATCTCTGTGTGATAGGACTGGTGAGTGCAATAGGATGGATATGCCTGTGTGCAAGGGATTTGTTTCAGTGGGGTACCAGTGACAGGTCCCCCGACTTTTTTAGGAATGGGGGAAAAACCATCTTTTGCTTTTTGTTTATTTGATTGTTTTTTGTTTATTTAATTCTTTTGAAGCTTATTTTTTTATATCTGAACTTCATTTGAATATATAAAATTTAATTAGCGTAAAATGTTACTTATGTGATAGGGTCTGGGAAAGGCACTATAAGCAATATTAACATGCTCCTTTAAGAATCAACAAATGTTGGTTTGTCCCCCCTCACATTTTTAAGGCAAACGAGGCCCCTGCATGTGTGCAAATAGGAATTTGAGGGTTAGGTGTGCGCAGAGCTATATGTGTATTGGGTGGTATATATGGGTATTGTAAATGTGGGTAGGTATTGTGTGGTGGCTAGAGTTATGTGTGTATATATGTGCATGTGTTACTTGTGTGTGAGCAAGGATAAAGAGAGGTTATAGAAACTGCGTGTTGGGGAGGGCAGTGAATTGAGTTCATTCAGAAGAGTAGCTCTAATGTTAAAAATCAAGTTCTGGTGCAAGTGGCTGGAGATCTGTGGTGTAAAATCAGGCTTGAGACAGTGAGGTGTTGAATAGAGTGGTTGGGGAACAGAAGTGACGAACAACAGGGGTGTCTTTACCTAGTGTGTCCCTCAGGGGTTCAGCGAATCAGTCTGCCAGACAGAAGACTATTAGTCCAATGTATATGGACCCTTAAAGGGAAAACCAGAAGACATAGATGATGTTAGTAGAGGTGCAGGTGAAAGAGTGGCAAATATGAAAAGAATGGTTCGTATCTTCGAGGGTGGTGAGGCTTGTTATGTAGGGACAAGTATTACAGCAGGGGCAAGTACAGAGATGGGAGTCAGGTAGAGTCCTAGAGGAGGAAAAAAGTTGACCATTTCAGGGTCAACCTCCTTTCAAAGTATTTTCCCATTATGAGCATTTTGGCTGTATTACATTACAGACATGCAAGCAAACAATCACAGAGTTTTAGTAGTATAGAGATAGATTTTTAGAAGTGGAGTCCATATTGCAAGGACATCTGCTGACGAGCTATACTTCAGTATGTAAACTCTACTTAGAATACCGAAACATACTCTAATTTGAGCATGTCTAGATGTTATAGTTATAATTGGATGGTTAGTACACTTTAATATATTTTTTTAATTGATTTGTATTCACCATTCTTTCCATAGTTAATATGTTCTGCACACTGGTGGTTTTAAATCCCTTATGATAGAACACATATCTCTGTGTGTACTTCTTTCTATATGCTGATTTATATGCACACACACACACACACACACACACATATATAAACTCCTAACTCTGACATTTCCTTATATTTGAAATCACTCATAAGCAAAATCATAGGTAAATGGCATATTGTTATATTGGAAGCAGCCTTACTTTAAACTAACAACTATGAAACACTGAATAAGATCTGACCATACAATATGCCTGGTTCTTTTACCAAAGAAATGTTTGCGTAATGAAATCCAATTTTCAACAATAAATACTTACTCTTTCACACGGTTCAGTGTTGGGGCTTTTTTAAGTTTTATTGATTGTTCATGGCCTAAGTCTTTCCTGTGGTGATTTCAATATAAACATGAAAAGAAAATATTAAATATATTAATAGCTGTGTTTAGAATAGATACACTGTACCCTTGTGTGTCATAAAAAGCAACTAAAAGAGTTAGTATCAGGAAGAGCATCCAAATGTAAAAGGAAGAGCATCCAAATGTAAAAGTCCTGTCCAACTCATGCCAGCTTGAAAAAGTTGATGTAAAAACGACGACGACAATGATGACAACGACGAGGGTGAGTGACGACGATGATGATAAAACAACAAGCCCCAAACTATTTTATATGCATGTGGAATTATTTCTATGAAATATATTCACTTTACCAAAATAATCTATGAATAATTTGTAAAAGTAAACTTTTATCACTAAACATAATGCTTTCTTTATTAACCACAAGGGTTGACACAAAGTATAACATTAAGGACAACATAGGACAATACAAATGAGCATTTCTGCACGTAAAAAAAACAAAAACAGAGTATGTGACAAGAAGGAAACAATGAAAAAAATTCCCCAATAGGGAGGAGACCTCTGAGGATCGCTCGTGGAGGGCAAATGCGCTCTTCCAGTTTTCCTCCCACTATGCTACAGGCACAACCTCAGGGTAGGCCCATTCACACGGGCCATTCTTGCCTCTCTCACCCACCTTTCAACAAACTGGCTGGAAGTCAGCAGTTCCTTCTCCACCCTGATTTTCCTTTTCAGGTGAAACCTGAAAAAGTTAATGAGGGCGTCACCGAAGAGGAAAGTACCCATCTTCAACCCTTTCAGACGTGTCCACCATACAATCTCTTTTACCATGGCCACCAGGCAGATAAAAACTGCCTGCCCTTCCCAGCTAAAGGAAGGCGGCGGGGCAATTCTCACGATGGACTCAGCTGATAGCCCGATCTGTTCTACACATGACAGCAGGTGTTTGGCATAAACCCACAAGTCAGCAATGCTCGGACACTGGACGAGTGCGTGCAGGACGGTTTCATCACCCTACACGCATCTCGGACAGGCCCGGCTGACAGCACTTCCATGCCTGTAGAGTTTATCCCGAACTGGCAAGGCTCCTTGGTAGCACTGCCAGGTCAGGGATTTCTGGAAGTTGTTCATGGTCCCCAGCCCGAAAGTTCTCCCAAAGAGATTGGCTAGTTGGTTTTCGTTGACACCTAGTCTCCCCAAGGACGTTGTCGCTCTTTCCCTCCACTAACGCTCTATAGAACTCCAAAGTGGAGCTTCCAGCGATCGTATTGCCCAACTGGTCGAGGGCTGTAAGCACCTGAAGACATTCCAGTCTCCAAGCGCTTCCTCTCAGTCTTCGCTTGACCTAGGACAGCAGCCCCATCAAGGAGATGAGCTGGGGAAACATGTGTCTAGCAAAGGGCAACCACACCTGATCACCATTGAGGAAGAGGTGGAGATGTCGTAGCCTGAGCACATGTCTGCGCATCATCAGCCACGGCATGCCCAGCTCTCCACGTAGCGGGTGTTGACAGCAGATGGACCGCCAGACCATCGGAAATGTCCCTTCCACAAAAAGTGAAAGAGCAAACGCTCCAGTGCAGTCAGGTGAGGCTTAGGACAAGGCACGACGGTCAGGCGGTAGTAGATGACGGACGCGATGTACGCGTTCGCCACCTCCACTTGACCTTTCAGAGATAGCTTTTTAGGGTGGCTTCCTGAAGTTCATGTTGCAGATGGTTAACTGCTGGGCATCACAAAAGTCCAAAGCCTAACCCCTTCTTCATTTCTGGTACCATACTCATAGCCTCCATGCACACCAAGAAAGCCATCAGGGTGTTTCCCAACATATCCACTGAAGTCACCAGCCATGATAATGAGATCACTGTCATTTGTCACTGAGGCAGTCTGTAAGAGGTGATCCTTCTGATATTGTGAAAATCTAGCTCATGGAGCGTATACAGAGATTAAAGTAACCGTCGAATTGCCCACGGCTAGTCAGAGTTTGATTATTTTATTACACTCCTTGACTACCACAATTACCTTGTCCCCCAATTTCTATGCCAATAGTATTCCTACCCACCAACACCATCATTGTTACCCACCGAGAAGAACTTGTACCTATGTTCCTTGTTTGAGATGAATCTGACTGAAACTCCACTCCACATTACTAGTTGTACACATCATACATCTACATGCCTCTGCTCTAGCATCTCCACAAGCTTGCCAGATCTACCCTTCATCGTGTCCATATTCATAGTAGCAAAAAATTATATTTGTTAAATCTATTTCAAATACTGGAGGCCAACTTGTTATGTGCAGCATGTGATCTTGTAGGACTTGTTTATCAAAGGTCACCTCTCATTAAACAGAACTATGATTAAACCATTTCATCTACGACCATTCCATATTAGTTTTAGACAACCCAACCAGTGTGTATTTAGGCGTTTCTTGGTTATTCTGTTGTAGTAGTGTTCTAATGTGCATGGGGTGTTGTGATGTTTGTGTGCATTGGTGACATAGTAGTATTCAATTGTGTTGTTCATATGATTAGATGTTTGTGGAGTGTTGCTGTACTCTCAGATCCAAATAATAGGGGGTGGGGAGGAATAAGCGCATGGGGGTGGGGAGCTGGGTGAGTTGGAATATCAGTAATTTTTCTAGGTTGTCTCCCTTGATCTTTTTAAAAACCAGAAGTAGTTAGTTATTTAGTTTTCATATTGAGACCCCAACCTATCCTATTTATTTTATAATGTACTAGCAGAATGGCCCCGCATTGCTCGGGATTTGTTCTAGGGTTTTTATATATTTGATATATATTTATCCTTATCGAGCCTCATGAAATAAATACGTTTGTTTATATTTTGTTATTGTGCATGCAAAAATATCTGTACACGAATATATAATTATATATATATATATAAATTAAAATAACAGATTAAAGTTTAAGCAAAGAATCACTGCTTTCACCCTTAACGGGATCTTCTGAAACTAAAAAAAAATCAATCTGTGAACGCAGAAGTAAATATTTCGAAAAACGTTACACACTATATATATATATATATATATATATATATACACACACACTATATATACATATATACACACACAAACCGTGTCATAATGTCGTAATGCAGACAGCTAGACATACAGACAGATATTATAAGTGCGTAACGTTATATCCATGTATCTATCTAAAAAGAAAGACTAAGAGAGAGAGAAAGAGATCGCTTTTTCGCCTAATGTGGTCCCTAGGGCATTGAAAATTTGAAAACACTCACAGGACCATAAGTATTACATGTGTAAAGTTTGAAAACAATCGGTTTGGTGGTTCTCGAGTTTTAGGATGTCAGACAGACATTCTCTGTTTTAGATATATAGATAAGATTTCTAGTAATGTACTTTTTTTTGTCATGTATAGTGTCTTCTAATGAAAATTAATTGAAATTAATGAAAATTAATTGTTGCAGAAATGCTACCACTTAAAATAAAATTTTGCTGGAGATAGATTAGAAAAATGTATTGGGGGGGTCGATCTGAAAAAATAATAAGGAGGGGAGGGGGGGACGATTATTCAAGACACAAGAGTATATTACTGTTGTGTGTAGATGTATATGGCTGTTGTAGTAGTGTTCTAGCGAGTTGATGTTGTAGTGACTGTGTGGTAAGGGTGTTGGACTAACAACGATAATGTCATGGGTTCAATCCCTGAGCTGGGTTGTGTGTTGTGTTCTTGAGCAAAACACTTTATCTCACATTGCTCTAGTATACTCAGCTGAAAATGAGTACCAGCAATAGCTGGTGGGGTTTAACCCTTTAGCATTCACATTACTCTATATATACTATTATATTTTCATGGTAAAGGCTTTACCTCACATAATTATCTCACATAATATTGAATCTATGAGATTTAAAAAAGTATTTATTTTGAGAACAATACCTTAACATCTGTTTGAGTGACCAGTTACAGCCAGTTTCAACAGAAAAAGGTAGAGAATTCTGGCCGGTTTGAACATTAAAGGGTTAACCATGCAACGGACTGGCATCCTGTCTAGGGGAAGTCTTGTACTTTCAGTCACTTCAGGCCATGAAACCAGGATAAGCATCAGCCTGACAAGCTTCCTGGCTAGAGGTAGACTTTACACAACACTATATGTTTCAAGGGTGTCTGTAGTGGCTGTATGGTAATGCTGTAACTGTATTCTGGTATACTATGGTATTCTGGTGTCTTCAGATGTCTCTGGGTTGTTGTTATTATAGAAGTGTTCTGGTATGTTGTGTTATTGAAGTGTTCTGGCATGTTGTTGTGTTTTGCAGTATTGTTGGTATATTCAAATGTGTATGGGGTACTGTAGTGACTATGTGGTGGTGCTGTACAAATTGGATAACAGCAAACTTACCAAATAACAAGCTTGTGACAGAAACATTGAGGTTGCTGAAAATGAAATAGTTAATATAGTTAAATAAATAGTTAATTATTTCCAGATTTGAATATAATTATGACTTCATTTCTAATTATTTAGTCAGAGAAGAAGAATCAGGCTCATGTATGTTGTAAGCCCTCTCTGATTGGCATAGGTGATGTTTAAATTAATTGCCTGCATGTTTGTCTGTAAGGGAAATACAAACAGATAGGAAGTTCCAATAAGGTGTAGTTCTGGAAAAGAAAGATTAGTTGAAAGTAAAACTTCCATGCTCCTTCAAAACTTCCATGCTCCTTCAAAACTTCAATACTCCTTCAAAACATCCATGCTTCCAAAATTCGCCAACACTACATCTAATATTTTCCCTCCATACACATGTATGCATGTATCATCATCATCATCATCATCGTTTAACGTCTATCTTCCATGCTAGCATGGGTTAGATGGGAATTGTCCCACTTAAGGCAAGATTGATTGGGTGACCGTGTCTCGCTCGTACAGGACTGTATCATCACCATTTTACGCCCGTTCTTCCACGCTAGCATGGGTTAGACGGGTTGTCCTGTTGTGGGCAGTGTCCGGTCAGCTGACCTTGTCTTGCTCATACGGGAACTGATTCTGGCTTGATTTCTACAGCTGGATGCCCTTCCTAACACCAACCTCATTTACAGTGGGTGCTTTTTTTCTGTGGCGCCCTACACGTACTTTTACAGTGTGGGCTGGGTGCTGTTTTGCCGTGGCACCTCCACGACCACTTTGCAGTGGAATGATAGGGACCCCAGTCCTATCATCTCATTTCTACAGCTGAGTAAACTGGAGCAATATGAAATAAACTGTCTTGCTCAAGGAAACAACACATCACTCGGTCCGAGAATTGAACTAACAACCTTTCGATTGCAAGCCCAATGCTCTAACCACTAAGCCATGCGTATATTATGACCCATACACTGTTCACTTTCCTGGGCTCTTTACATTCTGAGTTCAAATCCCGCCAAGGTTAACTTTGCCTTTCATCCTTACGGGGTCGATAAAATAAAGCGCCAGTAATGCACTGGGGTAATTGCTGGCATTGTGCTAAATGTAGAAACGATTATTCTAAGTACTATACATGCACCTTTGATGAGTTGTAGTGCGCCTGAGCACTGTACACAATAGTTTTCATTATTATTATTTTAATAACAACAGCAACATCAATGAGGAGGAGGAGGATAGCTGTCATTGTGATGCTGATAAGGATGATGATGATGATGATAATGACATGGAATAAAATGGATCTCTATTGGTTTCAATAATGAGTGTTCCAGTAGTTTGAGCAACAGAACAGCCAGCTCCAGAAACTAACATACAAGTGGCTGAATATTCCACAAACAAGTGCTTCCATAACATAATTCTTAAGGAGATTCAGCATAGCACAATGTTTGAAGCTGGCCCTTTGAATTACAGGTACAAGTCCATTTAACAGTTTTGTTGATCTAATTTCACTTGCCGAAGATGCCATACAGCAGAATCAAATCCAGAACCTTTTGGTTGTAAACTAAACTTCTTAAGCATTTAACCATACTGTGTCCAAACTGATATATTTATTAATCAATATTAAAAATATCTCATATTGTAACAGTAAATCGATGGGTGTTATAAACTAGTGTGGTCTTTCTCTTCAGCATCAGAAAATACCTTAGCAGTTTCCACCAAAATTACTAACCTTCTACAAAGTTCAGGTATTATATTAATATTCTTAATTCTGGTAAGGAGTTGCTGCTACACACACAAACATCCTCGACTGTATCTAAAGAAAGATTGGCATGGCATCATTCACAAACATACTCCTGCTTCAAACCCATAAACGTGCAGTCTCCTCTTTTTGTCTTTTCCACTACTTCAATGACCACTGCTCCCTGAAACTGGCTAGTCTTGTGCCATTGTCAATTAATCTTTTAGCAGTTAAGAAGATATTTTGTTGTAATAGCCGAAAAAGAAGTTATTGTTATTTGGCTGTAGCTTGGTTGAAGGTTGTAACACTTTAGCAGAAAAGAGAAGTTATTTGATGTGGTTAGATGTCGCTGGGTTGTTGGTTGAAGCCACTTTAAATGATGAATCTTTAATATAGTTGTTGTTGGCAAGTGAGTAAGTGAAGTTGAGAGAAGCTATGTCCTATTTAAGGGAACAAAAACTGTACTCACTTGTGTGAGAAATGATATTACCTTGGGAAAAATGATTTTCCCATATCACATCAGAAGAAATATTTTTAGTATGTGTGTAGATTCAATGGTAGCAGGAATTATCAGAAGGCATCAAAAACTTTTTTGTAAAGGGTTTATTTTCAACCGTTCAGTATTACAATTAAATGCTGCTGGCTCGCTGCATGAGTAAGTGAAACAAAAATGAAGTGTTGGAAGAAAGAGGTTGGTCCCTTGCCGATAGGGTTAAAGTTTCTTTTTTTACGTTACATCTTGCTAGTATCGACATGAGAACGTAAATAAGTCTTGTTTCCACGAAGTGAATGCAGCAACTGTCTGAAGTAAAAAATTTAAAAAAAAAAACGCGAAATTTTTTAGCTGGGCGGAAGTTGTCACTTGGTATTTCTGTGACGTCGGTTTAGAGGCCCTGCAATTTACCAAGCGCAACCCAATTGCTCCACCACGGCAAGTAGTGCCTTTGCTTACTACAATCTCTCCTCTCATCACATATATTGTGTTTAACTCCCAGGCATTGCACTAATCACTATGCCTACATTTCTTTCCCAGAACGTTAGCCCTATGGAATTCCTTCGATGCACATATCTTTGCAACAGTAAAACCAGAGGGCAAACACCATCAATCTCACCTGTCTCAGATGGTCAGTCAAGAACATGAGTACTGTCCCTATGTGGTGGCACAAGCTGCTAGAAATCACACCCAAACCTCCCTCAACTCATATTCCACACTCTTGGAAAAGGAAAGGAGACATTTGATAATAGAATTGTAGACGTAAATTTAAAACGACTGGGTGGCTATAGGTTTCCTTAGTCGAAGCTGATTAGTGGTTAAACAACTACAGCATCAGCAATGAACGAAATAAAATTTATATATTTCAAAATTACTTTTTATACAAAGTTTCGATATGATTTCTGTAGCTTCATGCTATCATAGTAAAGTTTTTAACAAGAATCTAAAGTATTTTTAATATACTTACCAAACGATCGTTCGTTACTGACAAAACAAGTTTTTTCATTGTAGTGTTAGTTAATGTTTTTTTAATAATTTCGTACTATACATTCAATTCTTTCTTCTCAATTAAATAAAATGGTTGGAAATAATAGTGAAATGAAAATAGCACAGGCGGTGGAGCGCGGGGGTAAAATATTTCTGCAAAATCAGAAATGAAGAACGCTTTGTTGTTAATGACAACAAATGTAAGGGAGGTAACTTTGTAACATTTTTCAAAGATTAACGGGCCTTCTTCAGTTACATTGATGAGTGTACCAATTGTTCGATCAACGAAACAGCCTGCCCATAAAAGTAACGTGTAAGTAACTGAGCATTCCCCAGACGTATGCAAGATTAACATTATTCTCAGAGAGATTCAGCATAAGACAATGTGTGACAAAGCTGGTCCTTTGATGTACAGTCCATCCGACAGGCTTCCAAATTGTTGCCATCTATTGCTTATAAAGCATACTCGAAGCTAGATTGACACTGGCGACGCAATGGGATCGAGCTTAGGACCTAATGATTCTTCAGCATGCTATGTCTGGCTTGTTATCTAAGCCAATCATTTACTAAAGTTGAAACCAACATCTACAAGTCTTTCCTTTCAAACTAAACATAAAGAATGTTTTTATGAACAAATTGAATAAGTCTAGTATTCTCACCTTCATTGTTATATTCATGTTTTGATTGCTGTACCTTAGAGTCTTCTTCAGACGTCTGTTGTCTTTAATAACGTTCTCAGAATTTTAAACTAAATCTTATTTTTAAACTACATGGGTAGATTGTTCTCATTCTATTGTCCACATTCAAAGTCTCTTCAAAAGATGTTCAAGAAATATATATATGAACAAATCATGATTGACTGTTGTAAAGCTTTACCAGAAAATGTGGTGTGGTTGAGAACAATTAAATCGTTAATACTGTAAATTGTTGGTATAGTGTTCTTGTTTGTTGCCTAAGCATATAGATAATTATGGGGTGTTGCAGTGGCTGTGTGGTGATACTGCATTAGTATTAGGACATTGTTAGGCACTCCAACGCTATTAGCTGTCAGTCCAAGCAGCCGATGGAAACAGGCGAAGGTGACGTCACTCGTCAAACATCGTTTATTTCCGTATTACTACCACGCGTAAGTGGAGTTTTCATGCGTTTTTTGGAGAGAGAGAGTGAAAAGGGAGGAGAGAGAAGGAAGACTTAAAAGGGCCAAATTAGAAAACAAATAGAAAACAAGTCATGGTTATAAAGCATATCGATGTAAGTGGAGTTACTTAAATGAAAATATAGGTGGCCCTTAAAAGGGCCAAATTAGAAAACAAGTCATGGTTATCAAATAAATTTGATTTATTCATTTATATTTTCATTATTCACCAACCTTATTCAAAAGCATGTTTAGAAACATTTATTTCACCAACCTTATTCAGATGAATGGAATCAGATGACGGATATGTTCTAATAACTTTTAGAAAATTTCTCCTTTAAATTCATACCGCCACATGAATTCAATGAGGTGGGTTTGAAGCAAATTTCTGGCTGTCCCGTTTTCCCTTTTATTCCTATTTTTTACGTGTTTCCACAAGCATTCTATGTGATTCGTTGTGGCAAATGTTACTGGATCAACAAAATTGATCGAATGGTTCACCGTCAAATGTTGATAGCCTAGCTGATCGATCGTATTATAGGAACGCCATAGATCAGATATTATGGTTGTCCCTGGCAATATACGATCCTGTATAAAGGTTAAAAATGTCTCCGCTGTCCTGTCTTCTACTGCTACTAAAATACATCTTCTGGTACTTCTTTCCAAATAACCCAAAACCCACTGTGTTTTCACAGAATGGCCACGATGGTATTTCCTTCTCACGAATGCGCTTTCATCAATCTCGACAATTCGGTTTGGCCGGCCAAGCTTAATATTTTGTGCCACATAGTACTCTGCACATACATCACGGCAAACATGTCGCCAATCTGCTACGGCCACATTCGCGATACGACATTCCTCTGAAATCTTCTTTTGCCCAAAAATATAATATATCAACTATTTGTTCACACTTCAAATTGCTATTTTCTAAAAATGTGCTTTTTCTAATAGAAACCTATTTTCTACATGGTCTTTTACATGACCAGATAATCCCATCTGACACATTTTGTTTCGTTACTTCCAACATACGTTGACCACATGAAGGGCAGACCTTTTGTGTATTCAGAAGTCCTTGAATTTTCAACCAATTGACGGTATCTGCTGTAGTAGCGGTAGCGATGGAAAGATCGCGGTGGTTAATTCCCTTAACACTTGGATATATTATAGAACTCGTTTTTCAACTTGCAGATGCGTGTATTATCACAAAGTGAAGATTAAAGTTTATTTATTTACACGTGGTGTTGGTGGTGATTGTTGCTGATTAGTGGGGGTTGTCGCTTGTCTCCATGGGTACTGTATCCATGCTTTTGAATAAGGTTGGTGAAAATAATTTGTTTTCTAAACATTTCTTCATAAATATATAGCGTTGGTGAAAAAAGTCTGATAACCATAATTTGGCCCTTTTAAGGGCCACCTATATTTTCATTTAAGTTAACTCCACTGTTGGTGAAAATGACTTGTTTTTTATATTGATAACCATAACTATGAAAATATGTGACGTCATTCGTCAACCTTCCCCTACTTTCACTTCTGACAGCTAATACCATGAACTGTAAAAATACAGTTCATGGTATTAGCTGTCAGAAATGAAAGTAGGGAAGGTTGACGAATGACGTCACATATTTTCATGTGTGTGTGTGCAAATTTCAATAATATTAAGACACCCTAATGGGGGTTAAACCCCTATAGAGAAAAGTTTGGCCAATAAATGGAACAAGATTTTACGAACTCCTCCTATGGTTTTAGAGATAGACCCCCATATCCATATATATTCTGAAACTACATTGCCCAGGGTACTTGTATAAGTATATTTCATTTTAATCAAAGGGTTCATCGGGGGCACAGAACCGCCGCTGAAACTTTACCTTCGATTTATATGAAATTTAAACCATTGGTAAATGACAAGATATGATGCCTATTCACAAAATTTCAGCAAATTTCAATAAAATTAAAATACCCTAATGGTGATTAAACACCCTATTAGGGTTCACCGGTGGCACAAACCCCTGCTGAAAATGTTTTCCCTTCGATTTATATGCAATTTAAACCATAGGTAAATGACAAGATATGATGCCTATTCACATTTCAGCAAATTTCAATAAAATTACAATACCCTAATGGGGGTTAAACCCCCTATTAGGGTTCACCAGGGGGCACAAAATCCCTGCTGAAAATGTTTTCTGTTCGATTTATATGCAATTTAAACCATAGATAAATGAAGAGATATGATGCCTATTCACACAATTTCAATACTATAAGACACCTTAATGGTGGTTAAACCCCCTATTAGGGTCCCTCGGGGGTACAAACCCCCCACTGAAAACTTTTCCCTTTCGATTTATATGAAACTTAAATCATAGGTAAATGATAAGATATGATGCCTATTCACAAACGTTTTCAATTGATATTTTGAAAAAAATTATTTACAAGAAACAAAATAAGAATAAGATTTAATAATGCAATTTTGATTTGATATATTACAAAAAATGATGTTTTCCAATTTTTCATGCATTATATTTTACATTGAATTTTTCTCCATAAATTATATCACTGATTTAAAATCATTCATCATTTTCTTATAAAAAAAAATGTGTGAAACGCAGCAAGGCGCTGGTAATTCGGCTAGTATATATATATATATATATATATATATATGTGAGTGTGTGTATATAGATATGTGTGTGTGTGTGTGCTCATTATGTAGGAGAGGTGTAGGTAGAAACTCCATCCTCTGCCCCATATGCAAACTATGGGTACACAAGAGATGTAGTGGGATCTCAGGAAGTTTAGTTAAGAATGTAGGCTTTACATGTAGCAGTTGCACCAGGACAGTAAGCAGCAAACAATCACTGAAAACAAGTGACATTCAAAGTCTGGGAGGACTTGGTAAAAACAATACCGAATTAGCAGCAGAGGGGGGGGGGGGGGGTTCTGAAAGAACGGGATGGAAGAAGTTGAGGGAGCTACTGCCACAGCTGGATACAGAAGGCTTTTCGCTCAGAATAAAAAGTAGACTGTATGATGTGTGCATGGTAGTGAGAACGGCAATGTTGCATGGTAGTGAGAGCTGGGAGCTGTGTGTAGAAGACTTGCGTAGATTAGAAAGGAATGAAGCTTGTATGCTCCGATGGATGTGTAATAGTAATATACGCGAACAGCAAAGCATAAACAAACTGAAAGAGAAACTAGGCATAAGAGGAATCAAATGTGTGCAGGAGAGGAGATTATGTTGGTATGGACATGTGATTTGTATGAAGGATGACAGCTACATAAAGTCCCAGAAAGACTTGAGATGAAGTGATAAAAGCCGACCTTGCCCAATTACACCCCTGAAAGGCAATGACACAGGACCAAGATCTCTGGCGTTATGAGGTAATACAGAAACCCCAACTTCCCACGAGCCCCAGGCCAAGGCTGAAACATACATACAGTATGCACCACTCCATCCCACCCGCCAATATATCTTTCATGAGAACAGGCCGAAACACTGTAAAGTGGTCGTGATGGTGACACGGTAAAAAAACACCCAGTCCACACTGTAAAGTAGTCGTGGAGGAATCACAACAAAAAACACCCAGTACTCATTGTAAATGAGCTTGGCATTAGGAAGGGCATCCAGCTGTAGAAACCAAGCCAAAATCAGTTCTTTATGAGCAAGACATGGTCACCTGACCTAACATTGCCAACAATAGAAGGCACATGGCTCAGTGGTTAGAGCATTGGGCTTGCAATTGAAAGGTTGCAAGTTTAATTCTCGGACCGGGTGATGTGTTGTTTCCTTGAGCAAGACACTTTATTTCACATTGCTCCAGTTTACTCAGCTGTAGAAATGAGATGATAGGACTGGGGTCCCTATCATTCCACTGCAAAGTGGTCGTGGAGGTGCCACGGCAAAAAAAAAAAAAAAAAAAAAAAAAAAAAAACCACCCAGCACTCACTGTAAATGAGGTTGGTGTTAGGAAGGGCATCCAGCCAGAATCAGTTCCCGTATGAGCAAGACAAGGTCAGCCGACTGGACACTGCCCACAACAGGACAACCCATGCTAGCGTAGAAGAACTGACATAACATGATGATGATGAAATATAACAGAGTTTTATAGCTTGCTTGAAGCATTGATGAATAGGAAACACAAATTTAAATTTTGAAAACCAAGTTGAGGGCCTTTGAACCCCAGGCTATTGCAATAGCTGCTCCTGATTTTAGATGTGGAAGACGGAACCTTTGGTACCACACAGTGACGTCCTGTTCGAGAATTGGTCCAGCTCTCAATGCGAAAGTTTGGTCTTAGTCCCCCCAGGATTTTCCATATGTATATCATTGCATATCTCTCCCGTCTTCATTCCGAGGAGTAGAGTTTCAGTTCTTTTAGACTCTCCCAGTAGTTTATCTCCATCGTGGCAACCTTCTTGGTGTAGCTTCGTTGGATTGCTTCAAGCTCCATGGTTAGTTTGATACAATGGGGGTGACCACAGCTGGGAGCATTCATCATTTCATTTTACGTCCACTTTTTCCCTGCTTGCAAGGGTGGGACGGGAACTGATTCTGGCTTGATTTCTACAGCTGGATGCCCTTCCTAACGCCAACTTCATTTGCTGGGTGCTTTTATCCTATGGCACCTCCACATCACAGTGTGGGCTGGGTGCTTTTTTTGCCGTGGCACCTCCACAACCACTTTGCAGTGGAATGATAGGGACCCCAGTTATCTCATTTCTACAGCTGAGTAAACTGGAGCAATGTGAAATAAAGTGTCTTGCTCAAGGAAACAACACATCACCCGGTGTGAGAATTGAACTCACAACCTTTCGATTGCAAGGCCAATGCTCTCAATATGTATACATATATATACTCACACATATATAAACTAATATACACACACATTATATATATATATATATATATATATATATATATATATATATATATATATATATATATATATATAGTAATAATAATACATATGAAGACTAAAATCCAAAGAGGGCTCGATAGGGATAAATATATATCAATTATATAAGAACCGTAGAGCAAATATTTATTAAAATAACAGATTAAAGTTTAAGCAAAGAATCGGCTGCTTTCACCCGTAATGGGATCTTCTGAAACTAAAAAAAAAAAAAAAATCAATCTGTAAATGCAGAAGTAAATCTTTCGAAAAACGTTGCAACCGAAGGAAGACAGGAAGACGATGCTTTGGTTCGTGGAGACGTAGTTTTAGGTATTTCTTCATGCTTGCTACGGGTATGTTCTTTGTAGAAATATTGAGATGTTTCTGCATGATGAATATAAGTCAATGGAGTACTCAGTTAAAGGAGCCAAATAGTAATAATAATAAATTTGAAGACTAACATCCAAAGAGGGCTCGATAAGGATAAATATATATCAAATATATAAGAACCGTAGAGTAAATATTTATTAAAATAACAGATTAAAATTTAAGCAAAGAATCGGCTGCTTTCACCCTTAATGGGATCTTCTGAAATTAAAAGAAAAAAAAATAAAATCAATCTGTGAACACAGAAGTAAATATTTCAAAATTGTTTCCTTCATTTTTGCATGTGCTATCAACTTCCAATATGCTCGTAGTGGATTATGCTTTTAGCATATTAACAAAAAATATGACTTCCGCTGCAATAAAAAAATGACTAGCTTTGTAAATGGTATTTCCACCCACATCCTCCCTCTTTTTTCTGCAAAGCTAGTCATTTTCATCAGGTTTCCATGTCATAACCATTGATAATATGTGCATAAAATAGTAATTTGCGAGCCCCATTTATGTCAAATTGGGTGGTAAGCACAAAAAAAAAAAAAAAAAAAAAAAAAAAAAAAAAAATTTCCAAATGAAAATTTGTCACACCAAGATCAATAGCTTGGTTTGATGTAGTATGGTGTACCTTGGTATGGTGTGGTTTGGTTTGGTTTGGTGAAGTTATGAAATGGAAACCAATTGTAAACGATAGATTCCCATGTCATATTCATTGATAATGTGTGGGAAATTAGTTATTTGCAAGCACCTTTGATGTTAGTTTGAGGTGGTAACCACACAAAAAAAAAAAATAAAAAAAAAAATAAAAAAAAAAGCAGCTAGCAAATTTGTCACATTGATGTTCATACCATGGTGTGATGTAAATGATAGGAGTAGGTGTTTTGTAATAAATTTACCATATAGTGAAGTATGGTTATGGTGTGGATTCGGGTAGATTAATGTGCTGTGGTGTGCTTTGTTATAAGTGAGGATTTAAATTTCCACTTTGATTTATGTTAGAAAAAAATTTTTACGGCATTTTTGCATGTGCTATCAACTTCCAAGATGCTCACAGTGGATTATGCTTTTAGCATATTAACAAAAAATATGACTTCCGCTGCAATAAAAAATGACTAGCTTTGTAAATGTTATTTCCAACCACATCCCTCTTTTTTCTGCAAAGCTAGTCATTTTCATCAGGTTTCCATGTCATAACCATTGATAATATGTGCATAAAATAGTAATTTGAGAGCCCCATTTATGTCAAATTGGGTGGTAAGCACAAAAAAAAAAACAAAAAAAAAAAAAATTGCCAGATGAAAATTTGTCACACCAAAATCAATAGCTTGGTGTGATGTAGTATGGTATGATTTGGTGAAGTTTCTACAGAGATAGTAATTTTCGCCAGGTTTCCATGTCATAATTACTGATAAGTGGAAAAAAAATAGTCAATTGGGAGCACCTTTAATGTCAGATTGGGTGGTAAGCACACACACACACTTAAAAAAAAAAAAAACGAAACGGGAAGAAAATATTTCACACCAAGATCAATAGCTTGGTGTGATGTAGTATGGTGTAACTTGGTATGGTGTGGTTTGGTTTGGTTAAGTTATGAAATGGAAACCAATTGTAAACGATAGATTCCCATGTCATATTCATTGATAATGTGTGGGAAATTAGTTATTTGCAAGCACCTTTGATGTTAGTTTGAAGTGGTAACCACTAAAAAAAAAAAAAAAAAAAAATAAAGCAGGTAGCAAATTTCTCACATTGATGTTCATACCATGGTGTGATGTAAATGATAGGAGTAGGTGTTTTGTAATAAATTTACCATATAGTGAAGTATGGTTATGGTGTGGATTCGGGTAGATTAATGTGGTGTTGTGTGCTTTGTTATAAGTGAGGATTTAAATTTCCACTTTGATTTATGTTAGAAAACAAATTTTTCCTTCAGTTTTGAATGTGCTATCAACTTCCAAGATGCTCGCAGTGGACTATGCTTTTAGCATATTAACAAAAGATATGACTTTCGCTGCAATAAAAAAATGACTAGCTTTGTAAATGGTATTTCCATCCACATCCTCCCTCTTTTTTCTACAAAGCTAGTCATTTTCATCAGCTTTCCATGTCATAACCATTGATAATATGTGCATAAAATAGTAATTTGCAAGCACCTTTTATGTCAAATTGGGTGGTAAGCACAAAAAAAAAAATTGCCAGATGAAAATTTGTCACACCAAAATCAATAGCTTGGTGTGATGTAGTATGGTGTAGTTTGGTGAAGTTTCTACAAAGATAGTAATTTTCGCCAGGTATCCATGTCATAATTACTGATAAGTAGAAAAAAAATAGTCAATTGGGAGCACCTTTAATGTCAGATTGGGTGGTAAGCACACACACACAAAAAAAAAAAAGGAAACGGGAAGAAAATATTTCACACCAAGATCAATAGCTTGGTGTGATGTAGTATGGTGTAACTTGGTATGGTGTGGTTTGGTTTGGTAAAGTTATGAAATGGAAACCAATTGTAAACGATAGAATCCCATGTCATATTCATTGATAATGTGTGGGAAATTAGTTATTTGCAAGCACCTTTGATGTTAGTTTGAGGTGGTAACCACTAAAACAAAAAAAAAAAGCAGGTAGCAAATTTCTCACATTGATCTCCATACCATGGTGTGATGTAAATGTTAGGTGTTCTGTAATAAATTTACCATATAGTGAACTATGGTTATGGTGAATTTATGGTGTGGATTGGGGTAGATTAATGTGGTGTTGTGTGCTTTGTTATAAGTGAGGATTTAAATTTCCACTTTGATTTATGTTAGAAAACAAATTTTTCCTTCAATTTTTAATGTGCTATCAACTTCCAAGATGCTCGCAGTGGATTATGCTTTTAGCATATTAACAAAAGATATGACTTCCGCTGCAATAAAAAAATGACTAGCTTTGTAAATGGTATTTCCACCCACATCCTCCCTCTTTTTTCTGCAAAGCTAGTCATTTTCATCAGCTTTCCATGTCATAACCATTGATAATATGTGCATAAAATAGTAATTTGCGAGCCCCATTTATGTCAAATTGGGTGATAAGCACAAAAAAAAAAAAAAAATTGCCAGATGAAAATTTGTCACACCAAAATCAATAGCTTGGTGCGATGGTGTCGTTTGGTGAAGTTTCTACAAAGATAGTAATTTTCGACAGGTTTCCCTGTCATAATTAATGATAAGTGAAAAAAAAATAGTCAATTGGGAGCACCTTTAATGTCAGATTGGATGGTAAGCACACAGACAAAAAAAAAAAAAGGAAAGAAAATGTTTCACACCAAGATCAATAGCTTGGTGCAATGTAGTATGGTGCAACTTGGTATGGTGTGGTGAAGTTATGAAATGGAAACCAATTGTAAACGATAGATTCCCATGTCATATTCATTGATAATGTGTGGGAAATTAGTTATTTGCAAGCACCTTTAATGTTAGTTTGAGGTGGTAACCACTAAAAAAAAAAAAAAAGCAAGTAGCAAATTTGTCACGTTGAGTTCATACCATGGTGTGATTTAAATGATAGGAGTAGGTGTTTTGTAATAAATTTACCATATAGTGAACTATGGTTATGGTGAATTTATGGTGTGGATTGGGGTAGATTAATGTGTTGTGGTGTGCTTTGTTATAAGTGAGGATTTAAATTTCCACTTTGATTTATGTTAGAAAACAAATTTTTCCTTCATTTTTGCATGTGTTATCAACTTCCAAGATGCTCGCAGTGGATTATGCTTTTAGCATATTAACAAAAGATATCACCTTCCGCTGCAATAAAAAAATGACTAGCTTTGTAAATGGTATTTCCACCCACATCCTCCCTCTTTTTTCTGCAAAGCTAGTCATTTTCATCAGCTTTCCATGTCATAACCATTGATAATATGTGCATAAAATAGTAATTTGCGAGCCCCATTTATGTCAAATTGGGTGATAAGCACAGAAAAAAAAAAAAAAAAAAAAAAAAAAAAAAAATTGCCAGATGAAAATTTGTCACATCAAAATCAATAGCTTGGTGCGATGGTGTGGTTTGGTGAAGTTTCTACAAAGATAGTAATTTTCGACAGGTTTCCCTGTCATAATCTATATATATAAAACTGGTTGTCTGTCTGTCTATCGATTTTTGGCACACATCTCCTCTTAGAATCTCTCACGGAATTGCACCGAAATTGCTACACTTGTATATTGAGCCCAAGCGAAGACATCGGAAAAAAAAAATTTCAAATTGACCCACCCTATGTGACGAAATCGAATATAATGTATCGATTTTTGAGCGTAAGTTATTTCCCTTTGTTCTGTTTACATTGAGCGTCTTACGTAAAAAATTACGCTGGTTTTCTCAGCGTTCGAGCCAGCAAAATATTGACCTGCAAAATTCATCAGTTCGAACACTAAGCTTCCGTTTTGCTTCATTTCCATTTAAAAGCATTTTAAGACAATATTTTTACTTGAAAACAAGTCTATTTAAAGACTACGTAAAACAAGCAAATATTTCAGGCGTGCAGAGAGGTGATATAGGCGTGCAGACAGACATAACTGATAATTTGGTTACGCTAATGTTTTTCTCTGCGTTGCAGTGTTTACATTTTCGATCTTTGTTAATAAATAACCAGTGCAGTTTTTATCCCCAGCATCCTCTTTTGTTATAACATTCGGGTTATCGTTATGTTTTCTTAACTTCATAAGGCATATTGTTGGTTGAGGGAATATTAATCAAAAACACCACATGCAAGTCTGCACAGTAGACACTACAGTTTTTAAGCCAAAAAAGAAACTTAACATTGTAACTTTAACACAGCTACTGAGCGACCCCGAGCAACGCCGGGCTTTACTGCTAGTATGTGATAAAATAGTAATTTGCAAGCACCTTTAATGTCAAATTGTGTGGTAAGCACAAAAAAAAAAAAAAAAAAAAAAAAAAAAATTGCCAGATGAAAATTTGTCACACCAAAATCAATAGCTTGGTGTGATGTAGTATGGTGTGGTTTGGTGAAGTTTCTACAAAGATAGTAATTTTCGCCAGGTATCCATGTCATAATTACTGATAAGTGGAAAAAAAATAGTCAATTGGGAGCACCTTTAATGTCAGATTGGGTGGTAAGCACACACACACACTAAAAAAAAAAAAAGGATACAGGAAGAAAATATTTCACACCAAGATCAATAGCTTGGTGTGATGTAGTATGGTGTAACTTGGTATGGTGTGGTTTGGTTTGGTTTGGTTAAGTTATGAAATGGAAACCAATTGTAAACGATAGATTCCCATGTCATATTCATTGATAATGTGTGGGAAATTAGTTATTTGCAAGCACCTTTGATGTTAGTTTGAGGTGGTAACCACTAAAAAAAAAAAAAAAAGCAAGGAGCAAATTTGTCACATTGATGTTCATACCATGGTGTGATTTAAATGATAGGAGTAGGTGTTTTGTAATAAATTTACCATATAGTGAACTATGGTTATGGTGAATTTATGGTGTGGATTGGGGTAGATTAATGTGCTGTGGTGTGCTTTGTTATAAGTGAGGATTTAAATTTCCACTTTGATTTATGTTAGAAAACAAATTTTTCCTTCATTTTTGCATGTGTTATCAACTACCAAGATGCTCGCAGTGGATTATGCTTTTAGCATATTAACAAAAGATATCACTTCCGCTGCAATAAAAAATGACTAGCTTTGTAAATGGTATTTCCACCCACATCCTCCCTCTTTTTTCTGCAAAGCTAGTCATTTTCATCAGCTTTCCATGTCATAACCATTGATAATATGTGCATAAAATAGTAATTTGCGAGCCCCATTTATGTCAAATTGGGTGATAAGCACAAAAAAAAAAAAAAAAAAAAAAAAAATTGCCAGATGAAAATTTGTCACACCAAAATCAATAGCTTGGTGCGATGGTGTCGTTTGGTGAAGTTTCTACAAAGATAGTAATTTTCGACAGGTTTCCCTGTCATAATTAATGATAAGTGAAAAAAAATAGTCAATTGGGAGCACCTTTAATGTCAGATTGGATGGTAAGCACACAGACAAAAAAAAAAAAAGGAAAAGGAAAGAAAATGTTTCACACCAAGATCAATAGCTTGGTGCAATGTAGTATGGTGTAACTTGGTATGGTGTGGTTTGGTTTGGTGAAGTTATGAAATGGAAACCAATTGTAAACGATAGATTCCCATGTCATATTCATTGATAATGTGTGGGAAATTAGTTATTTGCAAGCACCTTTGATGTTAGTTTGAGGTGGTAACCACTAAAAAAAAAAAAAAGCAAGGAGCAAATTTGTCACATTGATGTTCATACCATGGTGTGATTTAAATGATAGGAGTAGGTGTTTTGTAATAAATTTACCATATAGTGAAGTATGGTTATGGTGTGGATTGGGGTAGATTAATGTGGTGCTGTGTGCTTTGTTATAAGTGAGGATTTAAATTTCCACTTTGATTTATGTCAGAAAACAAATTTTTCCTTCATTTTTTAATGTGCTATCAACTTCCAAGATGCTCGCAGTGGATTATGCTTTTAGCATATTAACAAAAGATATGACTTCCGCCGCAATAAAAAAATGACTAGCTTTGTAAATGGTATTTCCACCCACATCCTCCCTCTTTTTTCTACAAAGCTAGTCATTTTCATCAGCTTTCCATGTCATAACCATTGATAATATGTGCATAAAATAGTAATTTGCAAGCACCTTTTATGTCAAATTGGGTGGTAAGCACAAAAAAAAAAAAAAAAAAAAAAAAAAATTGCCAGATGAAAATTTGTCACACCAAAATCAATACCTTGGTGTGATGTAGTATGGTGTGGTTTGGTGAAGTTTCTACAAAGATAGTAATTTTCGCCAGGTTTCCATGTCAGAATTACTGATAAGTGGAAAAAAAATAGTCAATTGGGAGCACCTTTAATCTCAGATTGGGTGGTAAGCACACACACACACAAAAAAAAAAAAAAAAGGAAACGGGAAGTCATTATTTCACACCAAGATCAATAGCTTGGTGTGATGTAGTATGGTGTAACTTGGTATGGTGTGGTTTGGTAAAGTTATGAAATGGAAACCAATTGTAAACGATAGATTCCCATGTCATATTCATTGATAATGTGTGGGGAAATCAGTCATTTGCAAGCACCTTTGATGTTAGTTTGAGGTGGTAACCACAAAAAAAAAAAAAAAAAAAAAAAAAAAGCAGGTAGCAAGTTTGTCACATTGATCTCCATACCATGGTGTGATGTAAATGTTAGGTGTTCTGTAATAAATTTACCATATAGTGAACTATGGTTATGGTGAATTTATGGTGTGGATTGGGGTAGATTAATGTGCTGTTGTGTGCTTTGTTATAAGTGAGGATTTAAATTTCCACTTTGATTTATGTTAGAAAACAAATTTTTCCTTCATTTTTGCATGTGTTATCAACTTCCAAGATGCTCGCAGTGGATTATGCTTTTAGCATATTAACAAAAGATATCACTTCCGCTGCAATAAAAAAATGACTAGCTTTGTAAATGGTATTTCCACCCACATCCTCCCTCTTTTTTCTGCAAAGCTAGTCATTTTCATCAGCTTTCCATGTCATAACCATTGATAATATGTGCATAAAATAGTAATTTGCGAGCACCATTTATGTCAAATTGGGTGATAAGCACAAAAAAAAAAATAAAAAAAATTGCCAGATGAAAATTTGTCACACCAAAATCAATAGCTTGGTGCGATGGTGTCGTTTGGTGAAGTTTCTACAAAGATAGTAATTTTCGACAGGTTTCCCTGTCATAATTAATGATAAGTGAAAAAAAAATAGTCAATTGGGAGCACCTTTAATGTCAGATTGGATGGTAAGCACACAGACAAAAAAATAAAAGGAAAAGGAAAGAAAATGTTTCACACCAAGATCAATAGCTTGGTGCAATGTAGTATGGTGTAACTTGGTATGGTGTGATTTGGTTTGGTGAAGTTATGAAATGGAAACCAATTGTAAACGATAGATTCCCATGTCATATTCATTGATAATGTGTGGGAAATTAGTTATTTGCAAGCACCTTTGATGTTAGTTTGAGGTGGTAACCACTAAAAAAAAAAAAAAAGCAAGGAGCAAATTTGTCACATTGATGTTCATACCATGGTGTGATTTAAATGATAGGAGTAGGTGTTTTGTAATAAATTTACCATATAGTGAAGTATGGTTATGGTGTGGATTGGGGTAGATTAATGTGGTGTTGTGTGCTTTGTTATAAGTGAGGATTTAAATTTCCACTTTGATTTATGTTAGAAAACAAATTTTTCCTTCATTTTTGCATGTGTTATCAACTTCCAAGATGCTCGCAGTGGATTATGCTTTTAGCATATTAACAAAAGATATCACTTCCGCTGCAATAAAAAAATGACTAGCTTTGTAAATGGTATTTCCACCCACATCCTCCCTCTTTTTTCTGCAAAGCTAGTCATTTTCATCAGCTTTCCATGTCATAACCATTGATAATATGTGCATAAAATAGTAATTTGCGAGCACCATTTATGTCAAATTGGGTGGTAAGCACAAAAAAAAAAAAAAAAAAAAAAAAAAAAATGCCAGATGAAATTTTGTCATACCAAAATCAATAGCTTGGTGCGATGGTGTCGTTTGGTGAAGTTTCTACAAAGATAGTAATTTTCGACAGGCTTCCCTGTCATAATTAATGATAAGTGAAAAAAAAATAGTCAATTGGGAGCACCTTTAATGTCAGATTGGATGGTAAGCACACAGACAAAAAAATAAAAGGAAAAGGAAAGAAAATGTTTCACACCAAGATCAATAGCTTGGTACAATGTAGTATGGTGTAACTTGGTATGGTGTGATTTGGTTTGGTGAAGTTATGAAATGGAAACCAATTGTCAACGATAGATTCCCATGTCATATTCATTGATAATGTGTGGGAAATTAGTTATTTGCAAGCACCTTTGATGTTAGTTTGAGGTGGTAACCACTAAAAAAAAAAAAAAAAGCAAGGAGCAAATTTGTCACATTGATGTTCATACCATGGTGTGATTTAAATGATAGGAGTAGGTGTTTTGTAATAAATTTACCATATAGTGAAGTATGGTTATGGTGTGGATTGGGGTAGATTAATGTGGTGCTGTGTGCTTTGTTATAAGTGAGGATTTAAATTTCCACTTTGATTTATGTTAGAAAACAAATTTTTCCTTCATTTTTTAATGTGCTATCAACTTCCAAGATGCTCGCAGTGGATTATGCTTTTAGCATATTAACAAAAGATATGACTTCCGCCGCAATAAAAAAATGACTAGCTTTGTAAATGGTATTTCCACCCACATCCTCCCTCTTTTTTCTACAAAGCTAGTCATTTTCATCAGCTTTCCATGTCATAACCATTGATAATATGTGCATAAAATAGTAATTTGCAAGCACCTTTTATGTCAAATTGGGTGGTAAGCACAAAAAAAAAAAAAAAAAAAAAAAAAAAAAAAAAAATTGCCAGATGAAATTTTGTCACACCAAAATCAATAGCTTGGTGTGATGTAGTATGGTGTGGTTTGGTGAAGTTTCTACAAAGATAGTAATTTTCGCCAGGTTTCCATGTCATAATTACTGATAAGTGGAAAAAAAATAGTCAATTGGGAGCACCTTTAATCTCAGATTGGGTGGTAAGCACACACACACACACAAAAAAAAAAAAAAGGAAACGGGAAGTAATTATTTCACACCAAGATCAATAGCTTGGTGTGATGTAGTATGGTGTAACTTGGTATGGTGTGGTTTGGTTTGGTAAAGTTATGAAATGGAAACCAATTGTAAACGATAGATTCCCATGTCATATTCATTGATAATGTGTGGGAAATTAGTCATTTGCAAGCACCTTTGATGTTAGTTTGAGGTGGTAACCACAAAAAAAAAAAAAAAAAAAAAGCAGGTAGCAAGTTTGTCACATTGATCTCCATACCATGGTGTGATGTAAATGTTAGGTGTTCTGTAATAAATTTACCATATAGTGAACTATGGTTATGGTGAATTTATGGTGTGGATTGGGGTAGATTAATGTGCTGTGGTGTGCTTTGTTATAAGTGAGGATTTAAATTTCCACTTTGATTTATGTTAGAAAACAAATTTTTCCTTCATTTTTGCATGTGTTATCAACTTCCAAGATGCTCGCAGTGGATTATGCTTTTAGCATATTAACAAAAGATATCACTTCCGCTGCAATAAAAAATGACTAGCTTTGTAAATGGTATTTCCACCCACATCCTCCCTCTTTTTTCTGCAAAGCTAGTCATTTTCATCAGCTTTCCATGTCATAACCATTGATAATATGTGCATAAAATAGTAATTTGCGAGCACCATTTATGTCAAATTGGGTGATAAGCACAAAAAAAAAAAAAAAAAAAAATTGCCAGATGAAAATTTGTCACACCAAAATCAATAGCTTGGTGCGATGGTGTCGTTTGGTGAAGTTTCTACAAAGATAGTAATTTTCGACAGGTTTCCCTGTCATAATTAATGATAAGTGAAAAAAAAATAGTCAATTGGGAGCACCTTTAATGTCAGATTGGATGGTAAGCACACAGACAAAAAAAAAAAAGGAAAAGGAAAGAAAATGTTTCACACCAAGATCAATAGCTTGGTGCAATGTAGTATGGTGTAACTTGGTATGGTGTGATTTGGTTTGGTGAAGTTATGAAATGGAAACCAATTGTAAACGATAGATTCCCATGTCATATTCATTGATAATGTGTGGGAAATTAGTTATTTGCAAGCACCTTTGATGTTAGTTTGAGGTGGTAACCACTAAAAAAAAAAAAAAAGCAAGGAGCAAATTTGTCACATTGATGTTCATACCATGGTGTGATTTAAATGATAGGAGTAGGTGTTTTGTAATAAATTTACCATATAGTGAAGTATGGTTATGGTGTGGATTGGGGTAGATTAATGTGGTGTTGTGTGCTTTGTTATAAGTGAGGATTTAAATTTCCACTTTGATTTATGTTAGAAAACAAATTTTTCCTTCATTTTTTAATGTGCTATCAACTTCCAAGATGCTCGCAGTGGATTATGCTTTTAGCATATTAACAAAAGATATGACTTCCGCCGCAATAAAAAAATGACTAGCTTTGTAAATGGTATTTCCACCCACATCCTCCCTCTTTTTTCTACAAAGCTAGTCATTTTCATCAGCTTTCCATGTCATAACCATTGATAATATGTGCATAAAATAGTAATTTGCGAGCCCCATTTATGTCAAATTGGGTGGTAAGCACAAAAAAAAAAAAAAAAAAAAAAAAATTGCCAGATGAAAATTTGTCACACCAAAATAAATAGCTTGGTGTGATGTAGTATGGTGTGGTTTGGTGAAGTTTCTACAAAGATAGTCATTTTAGACCGGTTTCCATGTCATAATTATTGATAAGTGGAAAAAAAAATAGTCAATTGGGAGCACCTTTAATGTCAGATTGGGTGGTAAGCACACACACACACACACAAAAAAAAAAAAAGGAAACGGGAAGAAAATATTTCACACCAAGATCAATAGCTTGGTGTGATGTAGTATGGTGTAACTTGGTATGGTGTGGTTTGGTTTGGTAAAGTTATGAAATGGAAACCAATTGTAAACAATAGATTCCCATGTCATATTCATTGATAATGTCTGGGAAATTAGTTATTTGCAAGCACCTTTGATGTTAGTTTGGGTGGTAACCACGAAAAAAAAAAAAGCAGGTAGCAAATTTGTCACATTGATGTCCATACCATGGTGTGATGTAAATGATAGGAGTAGGTGTTCTGTAATAAATTTACCATAATATGGTGCTGTTTGATATGGTGTGGTTTGGGGTAGATTAATGTGGTGTGGTGTGCTTTGTTATAAGTAAGGAATTAAATTTCCACTTTGATTTATGTAAGATAAAAAAGTTTTCCTTCACTTTTTGCATGTGCTATCAACTAATACAACTTCCAAGATGCTCGCAGTGGACTATGGTTTTAGCATATTAAGAAAAAATATGACTTCCGCTGCAATAAAAAATGACTAGCTTTGTAAATGGTATTTCCACCCACATCCTCCCTCTTTTTTCTACAAAGCTAGTCATTTTCGACAATTTTCCATGTCATAATTATTGATAATATGTGCGAAAAATAGTCAATTGCAGCACCTTTGATGTCAGATTGATGTAAGAACACACACAAAAAAAAAAAAAAAGAAACAGGAAGAAAATTTTTCACACTGAGATCAAAAGCATGGTGTGATGTCGAATGGTGTAGTTTGTTATGGTGTGGTTTGGATTGTTGTAGTTATGACATGGGAACCTATTGCAAATGATAGGTTTCCATGTTATATACATTGATAATGTAAAAAATAGTCATTTGTGAGCACCTTTGATATCAGATTGGGTGGTAAGCACACACACACACACACACACACACACAGAAAGAAGAAAAAAAACAGGAAGAAAAATGTTCTCACTGAGATTAATAGCATGGTGTGATGTAGTATGGTGTAGTTTGTTATGGTGAGGTTTGGTATGGTGTAGTTTGGTATGGTTTAGTGGAGTTATAACCTATCATAAATTTACCAAGGTATGGTATAATCTGGTTTGGTGTAGTGTAGGGTGGTGTGGTGTGTTATTGTGTTGCATTGTATAGTGTGATTCTCTTTAAATTAAAATCATTAAAATGTAATGCCTATCTTCTATATCTTAAAGAGTGACCTTAAATGTGATTGCAAATGACTTTTTTCTCTGGATTAATGTTAGATTTAGGGTTAGTGTTAGGGTAAGTTTTACTGTTAATGGTAAGTTTATTGTTAGTGACTGTGTACTGTTAGCATTACTGTCACTGTTAGTGTTACTGTAACTCTAACTAACTCTTACAGTTACTGTTTGCGTTACTGTCTGCATCAGCGTTAGCATTTGCAAAAGCGTCTATGTAAGCTTTTGTGTTAGTGTCTATGTAGATTGGTGTTAGCATCTGCGTTAGTGTTTGGATTAGCCTTAGTGTTTGCGTAAGTGTCAGCATCTATGTCAGCATTTGCGTCAGCGTCTGCATTGGTGATAGTGATTGTGTCGGCATTGTGTCAGCATTTCCCTTAACGTCTGAGTCAACATTAGTGTTTGTTTCAGTGCCTGCATCTACGTCACCTTCTGAGTCAGCATTATCATTAGCGTCCGTGTCAGCACTTGTGTCAGTGTCAGCATTTCCCTCAGTGTCAGCGTTTGCATCAGCGTGCACGTCAGCATTTGCATTAGTGTTTGAGTCAGTGTTAGCATCAGCGTTTGCATTTGTGTAGGGGTTAGCATTTGCGTCAGCATCAGCATTCACATTAGCGTTTGCGACAGCGTTTCCTTTAACGTCTTTGTCAGCATTTCTGTTAGCGTCTGTGTCAGTGTTTCCGTTAGCTTCTACGTCAGTGTTTCCGTTAGCTTCTTTGTCAGTGTGTCCGTTAGCTTCTACATCAGCGTTTCCGACCGCGTCTGTGTCAGCATCAGTATTTACATCTACATCAGTGTCAGCGTTTCAGTTAACGTCAGTGTTTACGTTAGCGTCTGTGTCAGCGTTTACGTTAGCTTCTTTGTCAGCGTTTCCGTAACATGTACGTCAGCGTTTTCCGTTAGCATTAGCGTTTCCATTAACCTTTCCTGTGGCGTCCGCATCATTGCAGCGTCTGCATATCCCATGTAAGCGTTAACTTCAGCATTTGCATCAGCGTTAGCGTTAGCCTTAGCCCTAGTGTCCGCATCAGCATTTGCATTAGCGTCAGCATACACGTCAGCGCCCGGCAATACTGCCTCAACATTTGCGTCAGCGTTAGCTTGGCTTTGGCTTCAGCAATCCGCATCAGCAATTGCGTTTTGGAGATCAGCTTCGGCGGTAAGGGTAAACGCTAACTTCTACGCCTGCTTCTACGTAACAACTACGTCAGCGTTTTGTTAGCTTCTACGTCAGCGTTTACGTTAGCTTCTACATCAGCTTCTACGTTAACATCTACGTCATCGTTTACATTAGCCTCTACATCAGCATCTACATTAGCTTCTATGTCAGCGCTTACATTAGTGTCTGTGTCAGCGTTTGTGTTAGCTTCTACATCAGCGTCTGTATTTACATCAGCGTCAGCGTTTACATTTGCGTCTGTGTCTGCGTTTACGTTAGCTTCTACGTCATCATTTACGTTAGCCTCTGTGTCAACGTGTGTTAGCATCTGTGTCAGTGTTTATGTTAGCCTCTGTGTCAGTGTTTATATTAACATCTGCGTCAGTGTTTACGTTAGCATCTGTGTCAGCATTTTCATTAGTGTTTCCTTTAGCTTCTACATCAATTTTTACGTCTGTATTAAGGTTCACATTAGCATCGCTGTCAGCATTTGCATTTGCTTTAACATCTGTATCAACATTTGCGTCTGTGTTTGCATTAGTGTCTGCATTTGCTTTAGTGTTTGCATCAGCGTGAGCATTTGTGTCAGTGTCCATGTCAGCGTTAGAGTGTGTAGCATTTACATCAGCGTGTGCGTCAGAGTCTTTGTCAGCATTCGCCTTTGCATCTGCATCAGTATTCACGTTAGTGTTTGTGTCAGCGTAAGCGATTGTGTCAACATTTGCGCTAGCGTTTGTGCCAGCATAGCCATCTTCGTCAGTGTCAGCATTGGCGTTAGTGTTTCCATTAGTGTTCGTGTTTGATTTTGTATTAGTGTTAGCATTAGTGTTCAGGTTAGTGTTAGTGTTCAGGTTAGTGTTAGTGTTTGTGTTAGTGTTCAGGTTAATGTTGACTTAGTTTTCTGGTTAGTGTTAGTTTTCAGATTAGGGCTCGTGTTACTTTTAGTGTTAGTGCTCAGGTTAGTGGTTTATGGTAGTGTTAGTTTTAGTGGTAGTGTTAGTGTTAAGGTTAATGTTCGTGTTAATGTCAGTTTTAGTGTTATTTTTTCCATTAGTGTTAGTGTTTTATTTTGTGTTAATGTTTGTGCTAGTGTTTCCATTAGTGTTAGTCTTTGTTTTTCTGTTAATGTTAGTGTTTGATTTAGTGTTGAGGTTAATGTTAGCTTAGTTTTCTGGTTAGTATCAGTTTTCGTGTTAGTTTTAGTGTTAGTGTTCAGGTTAGTGTTTTTTTTAGTGTTAATTTTTATGGTAGTGTTAGTGCTCAGATCAGTGTTAGTGTTACTGTTTATGGTAGTGCTAGTTTTAGTGCTAGTGTTTAGGTTAATGTTAGTTTTAGTGTAAGCGTTCAGGTCAGTGTTAGTGTTAAGGTTAGTTTTAGATATTGTGTTAGTGTTTGTTTTTGTGTTAATGTTAGCATTAGTATTTCTGTTAGTGTTAGCATGAGCGTTTGTGTTAGTGTTCAGGTTAATGTTAGCTTAGTTTTCAGGTTAGTGTTAGCGTTCAAGTTAATGTTAGTGTTAGTTTTAGTGTTAGTATTTGTTTTTGTGTTAATATTTGTGTTAGTATCTCTGTTAGCATTAGTGTTTGATGTTTCCATTAGTGTTAGTGATTGTGTTAGTCTTTGTTTTTGTGTTAAGGTTAGCGTTAATGTTAGCATTAGTATTTCTGTTATGAGTGTTTGTGTTAGTGTTCAGGTTAATGTTAGCTTAGTTTTGTGTTCAGATTAGCTTAGTTAGTGTTCAGATTAATGTTAGCTTAGTTTTGTGTTCAGATTAGCTTAGTTAGTGTTCAGATTAATGTTAGCTTAGTTTTCAGTGTTAAGGCTAGCGTTAAGGTTAGCGTTAATGTTAGCATTAGTATTTCTGTTATGAGTGTTTGTGTTAGTGTTAGCGTTAATGTTAGCTTAGTTTTCAGGTTAGTGTTAAAGTTAATGTTAGTTTTAGTGTTAGAGATTGTGTTAGTGTTTGTTTTTGTGTTAATATTTGTGTTAGTATCTCTGTTAGTGTTAGTTTTAGTGTAAGTGTTCAGGTAAGTGTTAGTGTTCAAGTTAATGTTCGTGTTAGTTTTAGTGTTAGTATTTGCTTCCATTAGTGTTAGTGATTGTGTTAGCATTAGTCTTTGTTTTTGTGTTCAGGTTAGCGTTAATGTTAGCATTAGTATTTCTGTTAGTGTTAGCATTAGTGTTTATGTTAGTGTTCAGGTTAATGTTAGCTTAGTTTTCAGGTTAGAGTTAGTGTTCAAGTTAATGTTAGTTTTAGTGTTACTATTGAGGTTAGTGTTAGAGATTGTGTTAGTGTTTGTTTTTGTGTTAATATTTGTGTTAGTATCTCTGTTAGCGTTAGTGTTTGTTTTAGTGTTGAAGTTAATGTTAGCTTAGTTTTCTGGTTAGTATCAGTTTTCAGATTAGTGTTTGTGTTAGTGTTACTTTTAGTGTTAGTGCTCAGGTCAGTGTTAGTGTTTATGGTAGTGTTAGTTTTAGTGCTAGTGTTCAGGCTCATGTTTGTGCTAATGTTAGTTTTAGTGTAAGTGTTCAGGTTAGTGTTAGTGTTCAGGTTAGTGTTAGTGTTCAGGTTAGTGTTAGTGTTCAGGTTAGTGTTTGTGTTCAGGTTAGTGTTTGTGTTCAGGTTAGTGTTTGTGTTAGTTTTCTATTTAATGTTAGTTTTCAGATTTTGTGTTTGTGTTAGTTTTCATGTTAGCGCTAAGTTCACTGTTAGGGCATGTGTGAGTACAAGTGTTAGAGTATGTGTGAGTGCAAGTGTTAGAGCATGTGTGAGTGCAAGTGTTAGGGTAAGTGTTAGGGTAAGTGTTATTTTTAAAGTTCGGTTTTAGCTTAAAGTTAGGTTTTCTACTTTCCAGGAAAAAAGTTGATCCTCTCTAATTTGAGTGGTGTGATATAGTGTGGTAAAGTATAGTGTTTCATAGTCTTGTGTGGTGTTGTCTATTGTTGTATAGTGTAGTATGGTATATTGTTTCATAGCATGGTCTGGTGTGAGGTCGTACAGTGTTTCGTAGTGTGGTGTTGGATAATGTGGTATGGTATAATGTTTGTCAGTGTGGCATGGTATGGTATAGGTTGATGTAGTGTGGCTTAGTTTGATTATAATAATACAAATAATAATAACAATAATAATAGTAATAATAATTGTTCTTGTTCATTTTCTTTGTCTTCTTCTGTGCCTTTGTTTTCTTCTGTGCCTTTGACTTCTTCTGTGCCTTTGACTTCTTCTGTGCCTTTGACTTCTTCTGTGCCTTTGACTTCTTCTGTGCCTTTGACTTCTTCTGTGCCTTTGACTTCTTCTGTGCCTTTGACTTCTTCTGTGCCTTTGACTTCTTCTGTGCCTTTGACTTCTTCTGTGCCTTTATCTTCTCCTCTGCCATCTAAATGCCAAAAACAAAGAATGTAAAACATATATGTTGCCTATCTCTCAGACTTTACAAAGTGCTGAGGAGATAAAGTTAATTTAAAGAGCAGTGTGCTCATGCACTGTGATCCTATAATGTAGGTTATAAGCTATTTCATAACTAAAAATCAATGTCAAACATCAACAAAAGTATATACAAATATCTTTGAATGTTTAAGTTAAACCTAAATAGATCATATCTACAGGTCATTAGGTTAAGACTGAACTAAGATCATATCTATAAATCATTAGGTTTAGACTGAACTGAGATCATACTTTCTTCTTCTTTTCATCATCTTCGTTTCCCATGTCTTCTTTGTCTTTGTTGTCATTTTCATTTTAGTCGTCTGCTTCGTCGTCTTTTTCTTCTTTTCCATCTAAATATAAAAAAAATTGTAAACAAATATATAGATTTCTATTTATTGCCACTAGGGTGCAAAAGAAGGGGACAAAGACAAGGGAGGAGTTTACATAAAAAGGCGAGTAAAGAAAACAAATAAATATAAAATTAACAATAAAGTCCTCAATAGGGAAGGGGCGTTTGGGGGGTCGCACACACCCCCGAAAAAAGTGTGCAACCCCTTCTCCTCAGGAGCACAGAGAGAGGGTGCTCCCTCGTTCCTTCCTTTTTTCTACCTACAGGCTGATATAGAGAGAAGGCCAATTCACACGGGCCATTCTCGCTACTTTCACCCACCTTTCATAAAAACAACTGGGGTTGAGCATCTCTCTCCATCCTGATCCTTCTTCCGAAATGATATCGGAAGAAACAGATCAGTTGTTGGCCAGAGAGAAAGGTGCCTGAGCTGAGTCCTTTCAGACGCGTCCACCGTACAACCTCTTTCACCATGGCTATTACGCACAGAAACACCGCCTCTCCTTCATTTTTGAAGGGGGGAGGCGGCTTAAACGTTACAATGGCCTCGGTTGTCAACCGGATCGGTCCCACCCTTGATAGCAGTCATTCGAAATAGCCCCACAGATCGGCTACGCCCGAGTCGTGTACCAATACGTGTGCAACGGTTTCCTCGTCGCGCACGCATCTGGGACAGAACTTTTTGGCGGGATCCCTACCCGAGCGCACGTGTCTGTAGAGCTTTTCTCGAACGGGTAGAGCCCCTCGGTAGCCAGGGACTTCTGGAAGTTGTCCATAGGTCCCGGGCTGAATGTCCTACCGAACAGGCTGGCCAGTTCGTCTTCCTCCATGTCTTGGGCTTCTCCGAGGGCGTCGTCGCACCTGCTGCGTACCAGCCCTCTATAGAATGTCGCGGTGGAGTCTCCAATGATAACCGGGTCCACCTGCCAGAGGGCTGTGAGCGCCTGGGCACACCCAGTGTGCCAGGCGCCCAGTTTTCTCGGTCTTTGCTTGACCCAAGATTGCAGCTCGGTGAGTGAGACGAGTCTGGGAAATATTCGTCTCACAAACGGGGCCCACACAAATATATAGCTGATCTCTCAGACTTTCACGAAACACCGAGGAGATACAGTTAATATAACGAGTGGGAACTCATATATATATATATATATATATGGTACAGCATGGTGTTATGTGGTCTGGTGTGGTACAACATGGTGTGATGTGGTGTGGTATGATATGGTGGGGCAGGGAGGGGGGAGACAACGTTAGATTAATGTTAACAATACACATGTAACATCCACATGTGATGAGAAGGGGGAAACAGTGTTTAACTAATTTTAACATTACATGTAACATCCATCTACAGGTGATTAAGTTAAGACTGAGGTGTAATCATGAAAAGGTCAATTTAAAACTACACATATTCTGCTTAAAATGATGGTCAATGAAGTGTTTACTTACTCAGATCCTTTGAAATAACTTTCTTTCTCTTACTGTAACTGGACATACCTATGAAATAGAAAACAGTCGAATAGACAGTGGTGTGGTGTAGTGTAGTGGAGTGTGGTTTAGTATAGTGGACAGTGGTGTGGTGTAGTGGAGTGTGGTTTAGTGTAGTGGACAGTGGTGTGGTGGAGTGTGTTTCAATGTAGGGTGGGAGATATTGTGTAGTGGAGTGTGGTGGGATGTAGTGTGGTAGCATGTGGTGTGATGGCATGTGATGTGATGTGATGAAATGTGGCGTGGCGTGGTGAAATGTAATGTGATGTGATGAAATGTGGCGTGGCGTGGTGAAATGAGGCGTGGCGTGGTGAAATGAGGCGAGACGAGACGTGGTGTGATGTGATATGGTGAGATATGGTGTGGTGTGGTGTGATGTGATGTGAAATTTTTTCATCCTATTTTTCATGTGCTATCAACTCATCCAATCTCCAAGATGCTTGAAACTGACTTTCTCCCACCGGGAAAACGGCGGGGTGAGGTGGTTCCCCCTTCACCCGGATAACCCCTGCTTACTCGGAATTTTCTCTTTGATTCTATTTTCATGCATTATCAGTGAATATGACTTCCAAACTAGTCAAAAACAACTAGCTTTGGAGAAAGAGGAGGGAGAAGGGAAGAGTTTTGCAGATCTACACCCCACTCACATGTTGTGGGACTTAATCATTTTCGGTATATTTCCTGTGCTATTAATTTCCTGTGCTATTTCCTATGCTATTTCCTATGCTATTTCCTATGCTATTTCCTGTGCTATTTCCTGTGCTATTAATTAATCTGACCTCCTAGATGCTTCCAACCAACTTATTTCCATGGGTTAGGTTTAGGGTAATGTTTAGGGTCTAGTTTTAGGGTTGGGGTAAAGTTTAGGGTTTAGTTTTAGGTTTGGGGTAAAGTTTAGGGTTTAGTTTTAGGTTTGGGGTAAAGTTTAGGGTTTAGTTTTAGGTTTGGGGTAATGTTTAGGGGCTAGATTTAATTTTATGTTTAATTTAGTTTTAGTTTCCAAATCCCAGAAAAAAAAATTGATTCAGAGCAACTAAAAGGTCAGATTAGTTGATAGCACTCAAAAGGAGACCGAAGAAAAATCATTAGGGTATATATCTACAAAACGACAATGGTTTTTCCACCTACTTTACCCCTCCTTTTTCCTAGAACAACTAATCATTTCCAACTGGTTTGGAGGTCATATTTGTTGATAACATACGAAAAATCTTAGAGAAAACTCTGGGGTTAAAGGAGAGAAGTTCATCCACCTAAGTTTTCCATGAAGAGAGAGTCAATAACAAACATCTTGGAGTTCGGATTAGTTGATAACACATGAAAAACAGATGAGGAAAAAATTTTGGGTGTTGTGTGGTGTGGAGTAGTGTGGTGTGTTTTTATGTGGTGTGATGTAGTGAGGTGTGTTTTATGTGGTGTGATGTAGTGAGATGAGGTGTGGTGTGTTGTGTTGTGATGTGGTGTGGTGTAGTGTTGTATGTTTTTATGCAGTGAAGTGTGGTGTGATGTGGTGCAGTGCACTGTGATGTGGTGTGGTGCAGTGCGGTGCAGTGAGGTTCTTCATCTTTATCTTTCTCTTCTTCATCTTTGTATTCATCTTCTTTATTTTGTCTTCCATCTAAAAAAAAAAAAATTTATATATAAAACATATCTGTAGCCAATCTCTCAGACTTTTACAAAGCTCCAGGGAGATAAATTTAATATAAGTGGTGTGTTTCTGAACAGAGATACTACAAAATAGCTTAAAAGCTATATATATATATATATATATATAAATAAATAAATATACACGGGTGTGTATGATTGTGTATAGAAGATTATATTAATAAAAGGAATTCCAACTTTGTCTGATTTACTCGTTTTATTTACAATCCTTTAAAATTATAATGGTATTAGAATGAAATAGCATGGTAGAATATTAAGTGTTAATTGAACAAGTAATTTCATGCTTTCGCAATCTTCAGGTTCATATTCTGTGGTGACAGTCAAGTTTACAATTTTCAACTGTAATGAGATGGGTAAATTTTGTGCCTTATATACAGTGAAAAGCGGCTACAGAATGCTATATTTTGTCCGCACCCCAATCCGGACTGCCTGGCGCTATAAAAGACAGATTCTATGAGACACTGATGCTCACTACCTCCCAAATAACCGACAGTGACTATATAATTATTGCTGGCGACCTAAATGGTCACGTTGGACAACATTGTGACAGCTATGACGGAATCCATGGAGGCTATGGGTTTGATACTAGAAATGAGGAAGGCCCCAGAATCCTGGAATTCTGTGACGCAAATAACCTATCTGTAACACTAACTTCAAAAAGCGAGACAATCACTTGATCACCTACAGATCAGGGGAACATACCAGCCAGGTAGATTATATCCTTACCAGAAGACGTGACAGAGTGTCTGTTGTAAACACTAAATCCCTCCCCCATGAAGAATGCACCTCTCATGTACTCGACAACAGAAGAGGACTATCCTCAGGAGAAAAATATGGAAGCTAAAGGACCCCACAGCCAGAAATAAATTTCAAAGCATATTACTTGATGCTTTCGACAGTAAGGAAGAGCAATTAGAGTCGTACAATATAGAGGAACAGTGGGAATTCCTGAAAGCAAACCTGCTGATGGCGACAGATGAAGTCTGCGGCTGGAGCAGACCTATAGGCAGGAGGAGAGTAACGTGGTGGTGGAACAGTAAGGTGGAGGAGACAATTAAGGCCAAAAAGCAGGCTTGGAAAGTATGGCGGGATGGGGGAAGTAGAGAAGACTATCAAGTGGCCAGGAGGGAAGCTAGGAGACAAGTGTACTTCGCAAGAAGGGAAGCAGAGGAAAGAAAGTTCAAGCATGTTCTACAACACGAGGACCAAAAACGTTAAGTCTTCAGGATTGCTAGGCAATGTGTCAAGGAAAACCGTGATATTGTCGTGGAGAAGTGTGTCCTTAATGATGATAGTGTACTTGCCATCACTGATGCTGATAAGAAGGTAGCTTGGAAGTGTCACTACGAAAGGCTACTAAATGAGGAGAATAAATGGGAGAAAGACAGTCTCCCCCACATCGATCCAATAGAGGGACCAGCAGTGCTAGTTGAAGGTAGTATAATAAGTAAGGCAATCAAAGATATGAAGACGGGTAAGGCGGCTGAAATGCTGAAAGCATCTGGAACGGTGGGACACACTATGGTCACCCGGATAGTAAACCAAGTCATACAGAATGGGGTTGTTCCGAAGGACTGGCGTAGCAGCATCATCATTAACTGCTACAAGGGTAAAGGAGATGCCCTAGATATGGGTAACTATAGAGGCATTAAATTAATGGACCAGGTCATGAAGATCACAGAAAAAGTAATAGCGCAACTAATCAGAGAGCGAATTGATCTAGATGAAATGCAGTTCGGGTTTGTGTCAGGTAAAAGTACCACAGACACTCTTTTCATTGTACGACAACTACAGGAGAAGTACCTAGCTAAAAGTAAACCCCTATACTTAGCTTTTGTCGACTTGGAGAAAGCCTTTGACAGAGTCCCCTGTTCCATTATCTGGTGGGCTCTTAGAAAACTAGGCGTTGATGAATGGCTTGTGAGAGCTATACAAGCCATGTATAAAGAAACAGTCAGCAAGGTTAGAATTAACAATGAATATAGTGAAGAGTTTAGCGTAAAAGTTGGTGTTCATCAGGGCTTCGTTTTTAGCCCCCTACTATTTATTATTGCCCTTCAGGCTATAACAGTGGAGTTCAAGACTGGCTGCCCATGGGAACTCCTATATGCAGATGATCTAACGCTCATAGCTGAATCAATGGCTGAACTAGAGAAGAAATTCCAAACATGGAAGCATGGCCTAGAATCAAAAGGCCTTAAAATTAACCTAAGACTAAAGTTCTAGTTTGTAGGAAGGAAAATAGGGCACCGGTCCCATCCAGGAAATGGCCATGCTCAGTGTGTAGGAAAGGAGTAGGCAGAAACTCCATTTTATGTCCCAAATGCAAAGTATGGGTGCATAAAAGATGTAGTGGCATCACAGGTAAGCTAACTAAGAATATAGATTTTATATGTGGCCGGTGCTCTGGTGCAACAAGTAGCAGCAAGTGCCCACAGAATACTAGCTCATTCCATTGCACAGATGGTTCTATAGAAATAGTGGACACCTTCCGTTACTTGGGTGACAAAATCAGCAGTGATGGAGGGTGCTCTGAAAGTACAGTAGCTAGAGTCAGAACTGGATGGAAAAAGTTCAGAGAGCTTATACCACTATTAGCCGCTAAAGGGTTCTCTCTAAAAATGAAAGGCAGGCTGTATGATGCCTGCATACGAACAGCAATGTTACATGGCAGTGAGACCTGGGCATTGTGTGCAGAGGATATACACAGACTGGAGAGGAACGAAGCTTGCATGCTCCGCTGGATGTGTAATAGTAATATACGTGAACGGCAAAGCATAAATGAACTAAGGGAAAAATTAGAAATAAGGGGGATCAGATGCTGTTTACTCGAGAAAAGACTACGTTGGTACGGTCACGTGATGCGCATGAAAGACGACAGCTGCATAAAAATTTGCAGGGCGATAAAAATAGACGTAGTATTAATTATGCAGACACTCAATATTTCAATGTTATTTTCAACTATTATCTCATCAGAATAATCTCATTGAGAACTTGTTTGGTTTTTATAGAGAATATTAAGAGGGAGGAGTGAAGTTAGAAGAATAGTTAAGGGAGTGTATAGAAATTGTTGATAGCAGTGGGTAATTATATTCCCATCTGTTGTTTTGACATTTTTATAGAATACATTATTTGGCTGGTTAGTTTTCTAAATCTATAGAAGGATTAGTGATAGTAAAGATATGCATGGTTGATTTTGTGTTTGCACTTAATTAACATACAGCCTTAAATTTTTCTTTCAAGTGTGTGTATCCATTCGCCCACACATAGATATATGTGTATATATACTTATTTTTTTAAAAAACATACACATTCACACACATACATATATGCACACCTCTACAAATACATACACTCACATACACATACTTACATACATATATACATGTACATATATATATATATATATATATATACATATACATATGGACCCACATACGCATTCATGTATATACACTTTCATACTCTACTTATCTTCATATACACACATATAGACACACACATATATACATACATACTCCTGTCTATGAGTATATATATATATATATATATATATATTTGGGGAGGGTCATATTTGCGTAATATTGCCAGAATTAATAACAGAACACACTCACTGTTTGGTTGGTTTTCGCTTCTCGCTGTCTTTTATATCTGCGATCTAACTTACTCGGTCCTCAATGTTGCCATTGATATATATATATATATATATATATATATATATATATATATTTATAAATACACATATACATGAATACACATACATTTAATTATCAACATCAAATATATATATATATATATATATATACACTCACTCACTTATTTACTTATTTATATACATTTTCACCTATATACATACATATGGTCGCTTAGACACATTCATTATAGCATATTCGCACCTATTCTCACCAGCATATTTATCCATTATTAGTGTGATAATTTAAGGTTATTAATAGTACATATAGATGTTGAGAATTGATTTTTTTTTTATATTTTTCTAACTAGATTGAGGATTTGTATAGTTGGGAGGATGTCCCTCGTTTATGTAATATTCAGCTTGTAGTGGGAAAAAAGGGTTTTAGTTCGGTGACGGCAGAATAATGTTCGTTCGATTCTGTTATTAAGCAGTTTCTTCTTGTGTGTGATTATGTAATAAATCTCAAGATTACATAATTTGCAGAAATTTTGACTCCTGGAAAAGCTTTGGGTTTTAACTAATTCCTCCCATTTTAGGGTAAACTTTTGATCGCTATCCCTGAGTGTCCAAGCTTTTTCTGCTAAAGTTGTTACATTTCTTTGGCTCTGGTGTTTTATTGAGTAAGAATGCCTATATAATCGAGATTTAAACGATGTTGCCGTTGATCCCACGTAATACCACTCGTTGCCTCCGGATTCAATGGTACACTTATAGATGATATTTTTTTCCAGGCAGTTATTGCCGAGGGGGCAATTGTCTGGATAGGTGCAGTTACAGTTGTGTACGTTTGTTTTGTAGTTAGGTTTACTCTGTAGTAGTATTGCGGACGAACTTAGGTGTGGTTTATTTATGTTCTGTAGTGTATTGTCTACTGTTTTTTTTGTGCTCTTTGTACTTAAGTTTTTAGTGTTTTCGTTTAACCTTCTAGTATTGATCTTTTTTATGTGTTCAAGGGTTAACGCTGTAGAGTATGACAGTCTTATAGTGGTAGGGTTTAGGATTTTGTGGTATTTGTGTGATGTAGGAAAATGTTTCCTAACTATTTTAAAGAAGAGTACTGGTAAATTTGTACTAATGGAACTATTGTATTCAGGGTTATACCATAAGTACTCTTTGCATCGCTTTCTATTAGTTTTGTTTGTTGGTTTACTGGTGTGTACACTATGGTAGTAAGTGTGGTTTGGTGTTGTGTTATTATTTCTACCTATGTGGGATTTATTTTGGGTGTTTTGATTGTTTTCATCTATATATTCTATTTTGTTGAGGTAGCCTGCTTTACTAAGGGCGTTATCGTAGTACTCGGCGTGTTCCTTAAATACTTGTATGTTAGAAGATAGACCCGAGATTCTAAGGGGAATATTTTTAGGGATAGATTTAATTATAGAGATGGGTGGTTAGACCCAACATTTACGTACTTGAGATTTTCATTCAATTTATGAAACGGTTTAATCAGACCAGAGTTTAAATTGAGTGTGACATCCAGGAAGTTAACTACTTTAAGGTTGTGTTCATATGTTATAGTTAGTCCTATTTCGAGTAGTAGTTTTCTTATATCATTGCGTAGTTTTTCTAGTTTTTGGTTATCTAGATTTTTAACTAGGAGGAGAGCATCATCGTGGTATATTCCACCATGAAGATTACTGAATTTTTCCTGGAGTTTAAAGGCGATAAATAACCCCACAATATCAGTTATTTCTGCCGAATCGTTAGAGCCCATTGTTATGTCAAAGTTGGAGGGTCTATCTTTACGAACCCAATAACTGTTCTCAAATTTGACTATAGTTTTCCTAGCTTCTAATATAATCTTAATTTCTTCGTTTGTAAGGTCAGAGTTATCCTTAGCAAACTCAATGGCTCTATTTAGAGTTTCAGGTGATATCGATGAGTAATATTAAAAAATCTCGATTATATAGGCATTCTTACTCAATAAAACACCAGAGCCAAAGAAATGTAACAACTTTAGCAGAAAAAGCTTGGACACTCAGGGATAGCGATCAAAAGTTTACCCTAAAATGGGAGAAATTAGCTAAAACCCAAAGCTTTTCCAAAGAGCCAAAATTTCTGCAAATTATGTAATCTTGAGATTTATTACATAATCACACACAAGAAGAAACTGCTTAATAACAGAATCGAACGAACATTATTCTGCCGTCACCGAACTAAAACCCTTTTTTCCCACTACAAGCTGAATATTACATAAACGAGGGACATCCTCCCAACTATACAAATCCTCAATCTAGTTAGAAAAATATAAAAAAAAAATCAATTCTCAACATCTATATGTACTATTAATAACCTTAAATTATCACACTAATAATGGATAAATATGCTGGTGAGAATAAGTGTGCGAATATGCTATAATGAATGTGTCTAAAAGCGACCATATGTATGTATATAGGTGAAAATGTATATAAATAAGTAAATAAGTGAGTGAGTGTATATATATATATATATATATATTTGGTGTTGATAATTAAATGTATGTGTATTCATGTATATGTGTATTTATATATATATATATATATATATATATATATACACATAGACAGGAGTATGTATGTATATATGTGTGTGTCTATATGTGTGTATATGAAGATAAGTAGAGTATGAAAGTGTATATACATGAATGCGTATGTGGGTACATATATATATATGTATATGTATATATATATATATATATATATATATATATGTACATGTATATATGTATGTAAGTATGAGCATGTAAGTATGTATATGTGAGTGTATGTATTTGTAGAGGTGTGCATATATGTATGTGTGTGAATGTGTATGTTTTTTTAAAAAATAAGTATATATACACATATATCTATGTGTGGGCGAACGGATACACACACTTGAAAGAAAAATTTAAGTCTGTATGTTAATTAAGTGCAAACACGAAACCAACCATGCACATCTTTACTATCTCTAATCCTTCTATAGATTTAGAAAAATAACCAACGCCAAATAATGTATTCTATAAAAATGTCAAAACAACAGATGGGAATATAATAACCCACTGCTATCAAAAATGTCTATACACTCCCTTAACTATTCTTCTAACTTCACTCCTCCCTCTTAATATTCTATATAAAAACCAAACAAGTTCTCAATGAGATGAAATGATAGTTGAAAATAACATTGAAATATTGAGTGTCTGCATAATTAATACTTTGTAGATAGCAGCTGTTTTCAGGTTATATAACCGTTATTGAAACACGTGTCAATAATTCCTTTTACTGAACTGTATCCATTTAAATCCTATTTTCTCCGGATTACTTTTGAAACTACAACTGGAACCGTTGAGCAAACCCTACGTGAGCTGTCCATCTACTGTGTGTAATATTCGTATTACAACACTCCGGAAAATACTATATATATACATATATATAGATTCATACATACATACACACATTATATATATATATATATATATATATATATATATATATAAAGTACTTGACGAGGAGCATTCTAGTTCAATAAACTGATTGAATAATACAAACGATGTTTTAATATACAGATTCATTATTTGTGTATATATAATATATACAAAGCATATAAATAAATTTACAGTAGAATAACATAGCAAATATGTTTTAAATATATACATAAATAACATTACCAATGTTTAAATAACATTATAAATTGCTCGCGATTCTTTCAGAAAAATATATTCCTTTAATGTTGCAATATTAAAGAAAATATACGTATATATATATATATATATATATAGATACATACATACATATATATATATATATATATATATATATACAATATATTAATAAATGGAAACTATATTTATAAAACCATATTTATTTTATATATATTTTAAGGACCACTGCTTTCATCAGATAAAATAAATATATATACATACATACACACATATATATATGTATGTATGAAACTTAATTATTCGTGTAATGCGACTCCTTTAACGTTTTTAATAATTATTTGATATTACTTACCTTCTTATCTTTTGCTTTTATTGTTTCTGCGTCGGTTAACATTGCGTTTATTCCCTGGAGAAAAATGGCGCCAAACTTTTCCCTTTGAAAGAATAATGTGATAGTGTTCACGTGATATATAGCTGTCAGTCGTGAAAGCAGCCGATGAAAGCGGGCGAAGGTGACGTCATTCGTCATCGTTTATTTCCGTATTACTACCACCAAGTAACTCCACTTACGCGTGGTAGTAATACGGAAATAAACGATGTTTTGCTTTCATCGGCTGCTTTCGACTGACAGCTAATAGATTTGTAGTGCCCATTGTTATGTTAAGATTGTTCTGAGAATGGCTGTAAGTGCTGATAGTTGTGTGACATAAAATATTTAATATTGAAACTAGGTATTAAAGCAAACAATCAAACACTAGCAGGAGTATATTTAGTCTCGTATAATATACTGCTGAGTTTTACTAATGAGTTATTTAACATAGTTTGTGGTGTTGCTTGAGTGGCAATGGTGTATTGACATTTGAAACATTTTGTTGGGGCTCTGCTCAAAACGTTAGACTTTTCTTCTTCTTAGTGAACTAATTTACTACACTTTCTGAAAAATGTATACTTACTGTTATTCAATTCCAAGATATAATCTGTTTCTGGTTATTGAACGGCAATATTTTTTCTTTTTGTTTACATTCGGTCACAAAGTTATCTCTCTTATATTTATTGTCGTCAACAACAAAATTATCTCCCTTATATTTGTTGCCATGAACAACAAAACCTATCCAATATAGTTCATCTCCCCACTTCATTGTCACTACTAGTACCACCAGCCCACTGTCAATATACACCTTAACTCATTACCATAACAATTGCAACTACGCTATCACTGACACTGCCACAATATACCTACTGCTACCACATCGTACTCCATCACAATTTTTACCAACACCATTCCAACCTCTATATTAACTACTACAACAGAAACAATATGTCAGAGGAAAGGGTAGCTTTGGTAAGTCTATTGTAAATACTATATTATTGTATTCTTTAAAAGATATTTCTAAAAGCTTCAGCAAAACCGGCGTTCATCCTATCACTTCTTACCAGCTACAATGTTGAAGTTTTAGATGATTTACTATTTCACTTAGTTACTTCTTCTTGTTTCTACTTTGCATCAAATTAATTTTAATATATTCATTCAGCTTATATCTGTCATATCTATTTTAAAAATTATTTACTATTGTGAGGTTTAATACAAGGTCTTGCAAACTATTCCATTCCCTAATAATTATTTGAGAAAAAAACATTTCTTGTATCTTTAGAGCATTGTTTTTATAAAGTTTATAATTATGACTTTCTTTTCATTCTTCTCAAATAGTGTACTAACATTTAAAGATTTATATTCTCAATTCCTTTCATTATGATAATACTTCTATCATGACACCTCTTTGCTTTCTCTGCTATAAACACCCATGCACATACACTCTCACTCTCTCTCTCTCACTCTCTCTCTCTCTCTCTCATATATATATATATTTGTAAAAAGATATTTATTTTCTGAAGTTCACGCTCAGAGTTGCTGAAGCATGGAACAAACTACCTGCATCAGTTGTTAGCTCTCGAGACACTGCATCCTTTAAAACCTCCATGCTTCTCGAGATTCGCCAACACAAAAATATATTATCAAAGCGAGAGAAAAAGAAAAGGAAAGAAAATAAACATGCAAACAAAAACAACCATCAAATCACCACCATGTGTGACAATCGTCGCACACCACAGGGGTTAACTTTCTTACTCCATCTCTATATTCTGACAACTACAATAGCTTCTAATTCTTTCATCTAACAGATTGTGTACTACTTCAGCCTTAACCCACCTGATTCTACCATCTTTCCTCCATTCATTACTTATGTTGGGGTCATTTCATTCCACAAATATTAATCTTTCAGCGAATCCTTCTTCCTTAAAACTACATCCCACTGGAACTCTCTATCTGTTCACATTTCCCTTAAAAACATAAACATGGAAACATTTAAGTTAAACAACCACTGTGTTAAACAGAGAGCCTACAACATATGTAGGCTTAATTCTTCTTCTCCTAACTTAATAATTAAAAATGAATTCTGCACCAGCTATCACTCTTCTTTCAATTCTATCTTAACAACGGTGCTACCCTGGAGCAGTGGAAAACTGGCAGTGTCATTCCTCTGTTCAAAAAGGATGACCACATATCACCTGTCAACTATCATCCAGTCAGTGTTACTAGCTGCATTGCCAAACTGATGGAATCCTGTCAGAAAAACACTTTGGAACTTTTGGAACTCTCACAGTCTTATCCGACCCTCGCAGTTTGGATTCATCCCTAACTCCAGCTGCTGTGATCAACTTATCGAGTTTCTTGAAGACATCACCCGGATCACTGATGGCGGCTCATTGGTGGATGTTGTTTATCTTGACTTTGCTAAAGCTTTCAATTCTGTGCCACACAAAAGACTTATGGCAAAACTCTCTGCAATGGGTGTGAAGGATGATCTTTTTAACTAGTTGAAGTCCTTCATTCTCAGTCAAAGAGAGGTAGTCACAGTTCTAGGACAGCATTCCTCACCATATAAGATGTCATCTGGTGTACCACAGGGATCTGTTCTTGGTCCCCTTTTGTTTGTGGCATATATTAATGACATAGATGCCAACTTAAAGAATGCCACAGTACTGAAATATACAGATGACATCAAGCTGTACCTTGAGATAAAAAGGACATCCTGAACACTATAGATCAGGGGTCCATGAGCCGGATAGTCATACAGTGGCGGCTCCGCGGGCCGGATGTGCAATTAATGCTACTTATATACAAATAAGTAATCATTTATTTATCCCTTATGTTAGATTTGAAAAAAAATTCAATATTGATACTTAGAGCTGTCCTAAGTACAAAAATACATTTAAACATTGTTTTATTCGGCAATATCGATAGATCAGGTGCAAATTTATTGCAAACTGTACCCTTTTTAATACTGATGTACCACAAAATAATAAATTGAATAACTCGAAACACCAATCCTCCGGAATAATGAAAGCCATTAACGAAAATAAAGTTTTAATGAGAAATCTGTTTCTGTTTATCATTTGACAATTTTTCAATATCAGGTGAAATCATTGTCGATGACAGAAGCAAGTAGTTGTCCCATAATCTTGTTCTCAATCGATTATTCGTGAACTTCATCTTCGAAAATAGTTGTTCACAGGAATACGTACTTCCAAATAATGAAGCCATCATTTTTGCATTATACAGGAGGCTTGGATACTTTCCAGAAAATACTTCTTGTAGAATTCAGTGATACTCTCAGATTGAAAATTTGACTTGATTACACTGTAAGTCTATGAGATCTAAATGATATTTTTCCTCGACCATTTCTGTATCTGTTTCAAAGGGAAACCAAATAGTTTTAATTGGGTTTCATGCTGTCGGAAGTCGGCAAATCGGGAAGAAAACTCATTTCTCAAATCTTGAATGGCCTTCACAAAAATATCTTGAAATGTCGTCTGTATGATTTTGGAGATTCTGAAAATTACAGAAATTACCTTTCTGTAACTGCAAGTCCCGCAATTGAAGTTTACATTCAAATGCTGTGATGTGGCCAAACATATCATAAATTAACTTATTTTGTCCTTGAAGTTCAAGATTCAATGAATTCAAGTAATTTGTCACGTCGACCAAAAATGCTAGTTTAGCGATCCACTTTGGATCGATAAAGTGTCTTGCGTCTTGTCCTTTTATCTCCAAAAATTGGACAATTTCTTTCCGCAACACGTAAACTCTCTGAAGCATTTTGCCATGGCTGAGCCATCGGACGTTTGAGAAATAAGTTAAATCACCATATTCTGCTTCAACCTGTTTGAGGAACTCCTGAAACTGGCGATGTTTAAGCCCTCTTGAAAGGATGAAATTAACTATTTTCTCAACTTCTGTCATAATATCTTTGAACTCCAATGACTTTGCAGAAAGTGCAATCCTGGTGGATAATGATTTGGAGTCTGATTAATTGGGTACGGTATCCAATATGCTCTTGAAGTAGCATAACGAACCCCTTTTTGTCCCCGGTCATCGCTGGTGCTCCATCGGTGGTTACGCCAATGAGTTTTGATAAATCAATATTATTCTTGCTTGCCCATTGGATAATTTTCATGAAAATATTGACGCCTGTAGTCGTGTCTTTCATGGGAATTAATTGTGCGAATTCTTCAACGATATCAAACGTTGGTGTAACACCCCCTTACAAATACAGCTAACTGAGAGGTATCAGTCATATCGGTTGTTTTTGTCAATGGCAACTGTGAAGTACTCAAGTGTGTTCAACATATCCCCTTGTAAATTTCTGACATTTTGTGCCAGTTCTTCAATTTGCCTTGTTACGGTTGTAGCTGATAAGCTGATTGAAGAAAAGAGATCGATTTTTTCTGGACAGACAGTATGAATAGCTTTCAACATGCACTCTTTAATAAATTCCCCATTGGAAAATGGTTTCATTCCCTCTGCTATTATTTTTGAGACCTCAAAGCTAGCTTGAGCAGTCCTGTCTATTTCTTTAACCTTCTTAGTAAAACACGATGTTTGTTTTGTGAAACAGCTTTTCAGACATGCAACTTCCTCTTCTCGTGCCGCACCAATTAAATTGTTATAATGATTATGATGAGTTTCATAATGCCGCTTGATATTGGAAACTTTCTTCACGGCAACAGTTTCTTGACAAATCAAACAAATACATTTGCTTTGGTGCTCTATGAAAAAGTAGGCAAGTGTCCATTCTTGATTAAAATTTCAGCACTCAAAATCCACTTTCCTTTTCTTGTTTTTCATTTTTTGTTATAAGTCAAGAGAAGCAGGATCCTGGAAAAGAAGGCAAAATTTATGAATAAGAATGATTGTGATCGTCAAACACAAGTGAAAAGTGATTGTAGACAACGCGTTGACGTATGAATGCTAGAAAGCCTGCGCATGCGCTGTAGATGTTTTATTTTACCAAAAATGAAATACCGTACACCTGCGCAGCTGTGTTGCGACATACGCAAACAATAGGGTCAAGGTCATTGGCGTTTGCACATGTGCGTCTGGTAAAAATAGACGGATAGGTAATAACGAAATACTGCTGAATTCTGGAGTGTGATTTGAGATAAATGAAATCTTGAAATTTACGAATTCCCATAGAACCCTCGCGGGCAGGATAAAGGCCTTCGCGGGCCGGGGGTTGGAGACCCCTGCTATAGATCTTTCCTGCAATCTGACCTGGACACAATGCAACAATGGACTGGCAACTCAAGTTGGCTGTGGACAAGTGTACCACCATGCATTTTGGAAGGAAAAACCCAGCGTCCACATACTCCCTCTACAACACTAAAATCAAGAAGTCTTCTTGTGAACGTGACCTGGGCATTACTGTCAGCAGCAATTTGCGTTGGACGAAGCACATCTCTAAAATTGTCAAGAAGGCTGAGGGTGTCTTAGCATCACCCAGCAAGACCTTTGTCAGCCGCTCTCCAGCTATCTATTTAAAGCTGTATATAGCTATGGTGCGGCCACACTTAGAATTTGCATCACCAGTCTAGAACCCCTATCTTGCTCAGAAAATTTACCTCCTGGAAACTGTTCACAGATGTGCAACCAAGCGAATACCCTCCATCAGGCATCTACCACACTCTGAACGCCTTGCTTCCCTGGGCATGGATACATTGAAGCTCCAACATCTGGTAACTGACTTGGTAAACCCACAAAATTATTAACCATCTTGCCAACAACAACCCTGAGCACCTTTTTGATTTCTATGTGTTTAACATATGTGGGCATGCCTACAAAGTCAGAAAACAGCACAACTCCCATGACTATTGGAAACATTTTTTCATGCTCAGAGTTGCTGAAGCATGGAACAAACTACTTACATCAGTTGTTAGCTGTCGAGACACTGCATCCTTTAAAACCTCCATGCTTCCTGAAATTCGCCAACACTACACCTGATATCCCCCTTCCATACACATACACACATGTATTTCATGACTCATACACTGTTCATTTTCCTGACATTTGAACATTATTCTATGTACTATAGATGCGCCTTTGATGAGATGTAGTGTACCTGAGCACTGTACATAATTTCATTATTATTATTTATTATTATTATTATATATAAATCTTTAAATATTAAATACAATATAGTACAAATAGAAGCTTTCACCGTATTTTTCATTAAAGAAATTTATTAGCCTGATAGTGGGGTTTAAACCCCTCTAAAAAATGGAAAAGGATGAGTATTGACGTACATGTCAATACTCACCCTTTTCTGGTTTTCAGAGGGTTTTAAGTCTCACTATCAGGCTAAAAAATTTCTTTAGTTAAAAATATGGCGAAAGCTTCTATAACTACTAAATTTCAAACTTCGCTCACTGTTTCAAAACAAACTTTCTTAAATATAATATAATTAACTGTTATTTAACTAAACTATTTCATTTTCTCCAGCCTAAAACTCACCGCCCTAAGATTGTTCTTTGGTAAGTTTATTGTTATTTAATTTGTTAAGTATGAACTATTGCAGTACCACTACATAACCACTACAACACCCCATACACATCTGAATACGCTCAGGTCTTGAATAATGCACACACACACACACACCGCGGTGTATTAATTTTTCAGATTTTTTCCAAACCCCCTCTCCGTGACAATATTCTTTATACATTAAAAAATATTGTGCATGACAAAAGTACATTACTATAAATTTCTCCTTCTTCTTCCTCTTCTCCTTTTCCTTCTCCTTCTTCTTCACCCACTTATTCTTGGGAGGGTCATGAGTGCAGAGTCCTCAAGCACTCCTTCCAGCAGGGCCTGTCAGAAGCAACTATCTCCAACTGATCCAGCTAGATCCCCAAGCAAAACCAGCCAAGCTCATGGATGTTATCCAACCATCTTGCTCGACCCCTGGGTCTCCTGCCAGTTGGTTTTGCCTGTAAAATCTGTCCAGTGTTTCTTTCCTGAGACCTTCTAACCACATCGGAGCTGTGATCCCTCAATTTGGAGAAGTAGCGGCTCTACCTGGAGTGACACTCCGATCTCCGAGCTACGCACTCTATCAAGTAACGTTACTTTAAAGACCCTTTGGAGGAACCCTATTTCGGCCATTTGTATTCACAATCGTATTCTTTCAGTCGTTACCCAAGATTCATGACCATAGATGGCACGAATACCAAATTGAAGATAGCAAGTTTGCCTACCTCCCGTCTTCTGATTATTGAATGCTAAAGCTGGTCCATTACTGCACCAGCTCCTGCAATTCTTGCACTTGCCTTCTGTCATTCGTGAACATGGCCCTGAAATACTTGAACTTCTTTACCTGCTACAGTGGAACTCCATTTACATGTAGAGTGCACTGCACAGGCTTCCTTAGGAGGACAAGTATCTCAGTTTTTGCAGTACTGGTTTTCATTCCAGCCATGCAGCACTTGGCATCAAACCTATCGAGTGCAAATTGGAGATCATCTTCTCTCGAGTTAAGTAACACCATGTCATTTACAAATTCCAGCCAACTGATTTTACACCCACCAGTCATGATTCCACTTCCAACCCAGCTGTGCATGTCAATCCTGTCCATGTAAATAATAAACAGAAGAGTATGCACCCTTGGTGGAATCCAACTCCCACATTAAATGGTTTTGATTTAGCACCATTTATATGAACACAAATACTCAGGCATTAATCATGTAATATCAAACAGTTGACGATTTGTATATGTCACAACATAGAAGATCCACCCTGTAAGGTGATCATGCTGATTCCATGACAGAAAACACCCTGAAAGGTGGTGGTGGTGATGCCTCAAAAAAGTTCCTAGTCCATGCTATAAGGTAGTTAGCATTCGGAAAGACATCCAGCAACAGAAAAACAAGCCAAAAATAGATGTGGTGACCTGACCTGCCTATGTCTATCTTTTGGGAAATATACATTGAAAGATGGGAGGACATTACAAGTTTTAAATGACTAGAATTGTTTTCCATATGCTGATGTGTATGTGTATATGTATGTGGATATGCATACATTTATATGTATGAGTATATAAATATGAACGTGCAAACACAGACACACTTACAAAAATACACACTCACAACCATACATTCACACAAACACACACATACATTCACACAAACACACACACATACATTCACGCAGGCAACAAAAGTAGTCAAACTACTCTTCTCTCTTTACGTGTTGTGACAGAATTGCAGAAATTTATATATAGACTGAGAGTTGTGCTGAAAAAAAGCAAACTCAATTTAAAATCAGTACCACTGGCAAATAATAACATCAAATAGTCATTTCACCCAGGATCATCACTCTTCTGTGGGCCTCTATAGCCACAATTGATGAACAAAACCTTTTGAGGTGCAGATCCATGGTATCATATGAGAAATAAATGCCAAAACAAAAACAATGTTTTTAGAAAGAGAATTTATTTTTATAGAAATAATTCCACATATGAATGGAATGGTTTGGGACTTGTTTAATATATTCTATAATTTCTTTTGTTGTTTATATTGAAATCACTTCAGGAATGACTTGAACCCAGAAGTATCAGGATCACTTATAAATGCCCCGACATTGAAAGAGGTGAGAGAGTAAGTATCGATTGTTGAAAATTGGATTTCTTCACACAAACATTTGTTTGGTAAACAAACCAGTCATATTGTATGGTCACATTCTACCCAGAGTTTTATAGTTGTTAGTCTAAAATAAGGTTATGTTATTATCTATAAATCACATAAGTTCTATATCAGACAGAATACTTTCACTTCCATAATTAATCTAACTTCATTCTCTGCCCCTTCTCATCTTTCTGTAACAAATTTAGTTTTCACAATTCAATGGAAAAGCTTCTACATGTAAGCCAATGAGAGAGCCTCTACATGATCTGACCTGCTAGACAGAACAACTTTTCTTCTTCAAATTACACCACAAAGTCTTTTAAAATGCTAGACATATTGGATAGTGTAATCCTTTATATGTTATGTCTAAATAAAACAGGATGCTCACTTTTGGAATATCATTGATCATATATCTGTTTATGGAGGGACGTGACCTAGTGGTAAAGATGCTGGACATACGATCATAATACTGTGGATTCAAAAACCTGGGCTGAGTGTATATTGTGTTCTTGAGCAAAATTCTTCATTTCACGTTGATCTAGTTTACTCAGCTGAAAATGTCCAGGGGAAGTCTTGTACTCTCAGTTGTTCATGCTACAAGATAAGTACCAGCCTAAACTAAAGATACATTTTTAAAATAGTAAAAATGTTTTGAAAGATCATCTGGAATAATTTTTTTTTTTCAATTCTGCTTACAATCTATCTTTCAGCATACTTGCTGAGATCTTCACACTCCATAATTATTTAACAGTATACAGAGAACAGATCTTACTCAACCTTTACACATATGCTGTACAGTTTGCAAGGGAAGAAAAATTCACATCTGAACAGTTGTCTGCCTACTTTTCCATTCTAAAAAATATTCATGAAGCATGTATTGGTAAGTTTACTAAGCTAGGATCATCAGAAACATCATGATTGTCATCATCGTTTTCATCATCATTGGTAGTGGTGGCAGTGACAACACTGTCATCGTCATTGTTGTTCTCATCGTTAGTAGCCATGGTATCGTCATTTAATAGGTAGTACTCTGTCAAAGGCCTTTTCCAGATCAACAAAAGCTAGATATAGTGGCTTACACTTAAATAGGAACTTCTCTAGTAGTTGTCTCACTAAGAAGTGAGGCTTTGTGCTGCTCCTTCATGTCACAAATGGATTGCCATATGAGCTGAGGGTGGAGGAGGGCCCAGCTACAACTCACACCCATACAACCAGCCCCAGCTTTGGATAGACCAAGAAAACATTGGACAAAAAATAAAGATTTACAAATCAACATTAATGACATAGTAATTGAAGGCTAATAGCAATGTTTATGTATGTATGTATGTATATATATATATATATGTGTGTGTGTGTATATATATATGTGTGTGTGTGTATATATATGTATAGAGGCGGTTGTGTTGGTATGGACATGTGATGCGTATGAAGGATGACAACTGCGTAAAAAGGTGCAGAGCACTAGAAGTCGATGGAAGCCGCGGAGTGGGGAGACCTAAGAAAACCTGGGATGAGGTGATAAAAGCCGACCTTACCCAATTACACCTCTCAAAGGTGATGACACACGACCGTGACCTCTGGCGTCACACAGTAATACAGAATACCCGACGCCCCACGGGTACAAGCCGAAGCTGAAGCATATAGACAATATGCCCCACACTCTCCCACTACAAAGTGGTCGTGGAGGTGCCACGGCAAAAAAGCACCCAGCCCACACTGTAAAGTGGACGTGTACGCGCCACGGAAAAAAAGCACCCAGCACTCACTGTAAATGAGGTTGGTGTTAGGAAGGGTATCCAGCTGTAGAAATCAAGCCAGAATCAGTTCCTGTATGAGCAAGGCATGGTCAGCCGACCGGACACTGCCCACAACAGGACAACCTGTCTAACCCATGCTAGCGTGGAAGAACGGACGTAAAACGGTGATGATGATGATATATATATATACATATATATGTGTGTGTGTATATGTATATATATGTGTGTATATATACATATATATATATATATATGTGTGTGTGTGTGTGTATTTGATTTGTTTGCAATTATGAAAACAACCCTCATTTTTAAAGCCATGTCAGTAGAATGAGCCCCTCATTCTTGCTCTTCTGTCGGCATGTAAACAGAACTGCAGACACTAATGTTTTGGGCTATTACCCTTCATCAGTACAGCTCACTGTTCACCTGCCAACTGTCAGAGCTAGTGAAAATATATATTTTCTAAAATATATAGTGACTGATCGGCCTGATTTGCATATTAGCAGACTGGCTGATCAGTCAGATCTGCATATTAGCAGATCCACTGATCAGCCAGATGTGCATATCAGCAGACTGGCCAGTCAGTTTCCTGTATACGAGCAATCAATGGCAGGTGAACAGTGAACTCTACTGATGAAGGTAATACCCAGAAACATTAGTGTCAGCAGTTCTGTTCACATGCCAACACAAGAGCAAGAATGAGGAGCTCATTCTACTGACATGGCTTTAAAAATGAGGCTTGTTAGCATAATTGCAAACGAATCGAATATTATTATTAATATTCAAAAAACTCAGATTACATTTATATATATATATATTCATATATATATGTTCATGTGTGTATATATATATATAAATATTAAAGTAATAACCAAATAAGGTTTTACATTATATATTGATTTACGATCATTTCGTCCCTTATTGGGGACTTATCAAAATCAATCATTTATAAACAAATACTTGAACATAATGTCTCACCATACAGACCAACAATTCATGGATATTTAATAATTGTTTACATTTAATAAGATGCCATAATGTTACAAACAGAGAAAATGGTTATCAAGAGAGGCTTAAAAAATATGTGCTATCAAACTACAGAGGTATTGCGTCAAACCACTCCAGCACATTACTAGAAAAAATTATCAAATAAATAACTGAGTAATAGATAAAAAATAGAAAAAATAAAAAGGAAAAAGTAAAGACATATATATATATACACACACATACATATATACATATACTTATATACATATATGTATACACACATACATATACATAGAAAAATATGAAATATGAAACATAGCCTTTTGTACTCATCATCATCATCATCATCAACGTTTAACGTCCATGTTCCACGCTTGCATGGGTTTGGACGGGGGTAGTCCCACTTGAGGCAAGAGTGATTGTCTTGCTCGCATAGGACTGTCTGGCAGGTTTTCTACAGTTGGATGCCCTTCCTAACACCAACCACATTTACAGTGTAGGTCTGGGAGGTTTTTACCGTGTTGCCTACACGGCCACATTACAGCGTGGACTGTGTGTTTTTTTGTCGTGACACCTACACGATCTCATTTGTTTCGGCCTGGATGGCGCGGCACCAACATAACTTTGCATAGAACGGGGTGGTGGTGGTGGGACGGGGTGTATTTTGTTAGAGATGCCTACTGGCTGTAGTAGGTTTTACTATGTATTTAGGTAAGGCGGGTCTTCTCTGTTACTGAGTACTGCCAAAGGTCTCGGTCCAGTGACATTGTCTTGGAGAGGTGTAAGTGTGTGAGGTCGGAGTTTATCAGCTCGTCCCAGGTTTTTCTAGGTCTGCCTATTCCGTGGCTACCGTCTATCTTTATTGCCCTGCACTTTGTTATACAGCTATCAACTTTCATGCGCATCACGTGTCCATACCAACGTAGCCTTCTCTCGAGTAAACAACATCTGATCCCTCTTATTTCTAATTTTTTCCTTAGTTCGTTTATGCTTTGCCGTTCACGTATATTACTGTTACACATCCAGCGGAGCATGCAAGCTTCGTTCCTCTCTAGTCTGCGTATATCCTCTGCACACAATGCCCAGGTCTCACTGCCATGCAACATTGCTGTTCGTATGCAGGCATCGTACAACCTGCCTTTCATTTTTAGGGAGAACCCTTTAGCAGCTAATAGTGGTATAAGCTCTCTGAACTTTTTCCAACCAGTTCTGACTCTAGCTACTGTACTTTCAGAGCACCCTCCCCCACTGCTGATTTTATCGCCCAGGTAACGGAAGGTGTCCACTATTTCTATAGAACCCTCTGCGCAATTGAAAGAGCTAGTATTTTGTGGGCACTTGCTGCTACTTATTGCACCAGAGCACCAGCCACATGTAAAATCTATGTTCTTAGTTAGCTTACCTGTGATCCCACTACATCTTTTATGCACCCATACTTTGCATTTAGGACATAAAATGGAGTTTCTACCTACGCCTTTCCTACACACTGAGCATGACCATTTCCCAGAAGGGACCGCCGCCTTATTTTCTTTCCTACAAACTAGAACTTTAGTCTTAGCCAGGTTAATTTTAAGTCCTTTTGATTCTAGGCCGTGCTTCCATGTTTGGAATTTCTTCTCTAGCTCGGCCATTGATTCAGCTATGAGTGTCAGGTCGTCTGCGTATAGGAGTTCCCATGGGCAGCCGGTCTTGAACTCCTCTGTTATAGCCTGAAGGGCAATAATAAATAGTAGGGGGCTGAGAACAGAGCCCTGATGGACGCCAACTTTTACGCTAAACTCTTCACTATATTCGTTGTTTATTCTAACCTTGCTGACTGTTTCTTTATACATGGCTTGTATAGCTCTCACAAGCCATTCGTCAACGCCTAGTTTTCTAAGAGCCCACCAGATAATGGAGCGGGGGACTCTGTCAAAGGCTTTCTCCAAGTCGACAAAAGCTAAGTAGAGGGGTTTACCTTTAGCTAGGTACTTCTCCTGTAGTTGTCGTACAATGAAAAGAGCGTCTGTGGTACTTTTGCCTGACACAAACCCGAACTGCATTTCATCTAGGTCAATTCTCTCTCTGATTAGTTGCGCTATTACTTTTTCCGTGACCTTCATGACTTGGTCGATTAATTTAATGCCTCTATAGTTACTCCTATCTAGGGCGTCTCCTTTACCCTTATAACAGTTAACGATGATGCTGCTATGCCAGTCCTTTGGAACAACCCCATTCTGTACGACTAGGTTAACTATGCGGGTGACCATGGTGTGTCCCACCGTGTCAGATGCCTTCAGCATCTCAGCAACTATTTCCGAAGGCCCAGCCGCCTTACCCGTCTTCATATCCTTGATTGCCTTACTTATTATACTCCCCTCGACTAACACTGCTGGTCCCTCTATTGGGTCGATATGGGGGAGACTGTCTTTCTCCCATTTATTCTCCTCATTTAGTAGCCTTTCATAGTGACACTTCCAAGCTACCTTCTTATCAGCGTCGGTGATGGCAAGTATGCCATCATCGTTAAGTACACACTTCTCCCCGACAATATCACGGTTTTCCTTGACGCATTGCCTAGCAATCCTGAACACCTCACGTTTTTGGTCCTCGCGTTGTAGAACATGCTTGAACTTTCTTTCCTCTGCTTCCCTTCTTGCTAAGTACACTTGTCTCCTATCCTCCCTCCTGGCCACTTGATAGTCTTCTCTACTTCCCCCATCCCGCCATACTTTCCAAGCCTGCTTTTTGGCCTTAATTGACCCCTCCACCTTACTGTTCCACCACCATGTTACTCTCCTCCTGCCTACAGGCCTGCTCCAGCCACATACTTCGTCTGTCGCCATCAGCAGGTTTGCTTTCAGAAATTCCCACTGTCCCTCTATATTGTCCGACTCTAAATGCTCTTCCTTACTGTCGAAAGCATCAAGTAATATGCTTTGAAATTTATTTCTGGCTGTGGGGTCCTTTAGCTTCCATATTTTTCTCCTGAGGATAGTCCTCTTCTGCTGTCGAGTACGTCTCATCCTGACTATGAGGTCGCTAATTATCAGTCTATGTTGGGAGGTGCATTCTTCATGGGGGAGGGATTTAGTGTTTACAACAGACACTCTGTCACGCCTTCTGGTAAGGATATAATCTACCTGGCTTGTGTGTTCCCCGGATCTATAGGTGATCAGGTGATTGTCACGTTTTTTGAAGTTAGTGTTACAGATAGTTAGGTTATTTGCGTCACAGAATTCCAGGATTCTGGAGCCTTCCTCATTTCTAGTACCAAACCCATAGCCTCCATGGATTTCGTCGTAGCCGTCACAATGTTGTCCAACATGACCATTTAGGTCGCCTGCAATAATTATATAGTCACTGTCGGATATTTGGGAGGTAGTTAGCATCAGTGTCTCATAGAATCTGTCTTTTATAGTGCCGGGCAGTCCGGATTGGGGTGCGTACGCAGATATTACTGTCACCGTAGTTCTATTGAGGACAAGTCGTATTTTAATTATTCTGTCGTTCACTCTATTTACGTCTATTATCTTATCTGCCCACTTTTCTGCTACCATGATTCCTACTCCACCCAGCCCATCGTCGTTTCCCACCCAGAAAAGCTTATAACATCGTTTTTTACCCTCAATGAATCTAGCAGACCCACCCCTCCACCTGGTCTCTTGAATACAACAAACATCGACCTCCTTACGTTCAAGCATTTCTACAACCTCGTTAGCACGACCCTTTAGGGTGCCTACATTTATGGTACCAACTCTGAAGTTTTGGATTGCGTTTGGAGGGTGGGGGGCGGGGGGAGATGGCGTTATGTTAGCCGTCCGCGGTCGAAACAAAGAGGAGTGCTCGCATTCTCGTCCACGAGGTGAATTTGTCTTTAACTTTGGCATTTTCGCTGAGCGTCCAGATTTTTCTCTCTCTTCCACTCTCCAGGATTCCGCAGTCCATCCATCCATCCATCATATATCGAAAGGCAACCGGGCAAACGATAGTATAGGCCTCTGGCTTATGATTGGTCCGCGTAATAACAATGGTGGTGTGTGGGAGCAGGTGGGAGGGGTGTTGGGTAGCTAGCTGGAAGGTTAGGATTGTTTAACAAGCGATTAACAAAAAACAAAAATGCAAGATTTGTTCTGTTCAATACGACAAAAACTCCCGTATTTAACATAAATAACAAAAAAATACAGATTTGCTCTAGGAAAACGTTCGCTACATTTCGGATTTTGCAAGATTGGATGTTTGGACTAGGTACGAAATTGAAGCGTGGAGTAGATAGAAAAATGTGTACGTTACGATTACATGAGATACACCGTAGTAGGGACAGCAAATGAATTGGCGAAAGTGAGTAAACTTGAAGGGGAGTTTTTATCTTATATATATATATATGTAGCTAAGAGAGAGAGAGAGAGATGTAGGTATTGGGGTGGCTGACCGCAGGCCCTCGTGAAGTAGATGGAGGGGGTCTGGGTGTAGAAGCGGGATTTTTGACTTTTCGAAGTAGCATAATATATTTAAAGGAATTTATAAGCAGAAGGGAAGGATTTTGTTTTGTTTTGAGAATACGATAGAATTAAGGAATTAAAGGAATTAGCTGGAAGGTTAGGATTGTTTAACAAGCGATTAACAAAAAACAAAAATGCAAGATTTGTTCTGTTCAATACGACAAAAACTCCCGTATTTAACATAAATACTGTTTATTAAGTACTGTTTATTATAATAAATTACCATATTTTGAGCTATTTTAACTCCTCCACGTATCTCTTTCCAGTTTTTATAATTGGTTTTGTAAAAAACGATATTTTTTTCATATATATATTGTTATACTTTGGAAGGGTTATGTTGCCAATAAAAACACACGCACACCTGTTGGTTTTCACTTCAATTTATTATAAATTTCCGGTTGGTTTGTGTGTGTGTTTTTATTGGCAACATGACCCTCCCAAAGTAGAACAATATCTGTTTCAACACACGTTTTCAGATAAGAAATCTTGCAAAACAAATTCATCATCAACATCATTTAACATCTATTTTCCATGCTAGCACGGGTGAGACAGGTTCTCCCATTTGAGGCAAGATCAGGCAAGTCAAATCAGGTGATTTTGTTTGGCTCATACAAAACTGTTTCTGGCTTGGTTTCTACAGTTGGATGCCCTTCCTAATGCAAACCACATTTACAGTATGTGCTAGGGGGTTTTTGTTGTGATGACCACTTTTCAGTGTGAATTGGGTGTTTTTTGTTGTGGTACCAACATAACCACTTTACAGTGTAGGCTGGGTGCTCATTGTTGTGACACTAAAACAACCACTTTACAGTGTGAGTTGGGTGCTTTTTGTTGTGGCACCAAAAGAACCACTTTACAGTGTGGACTGGGGACTGGAGCAGGAGTGTAAAGGTGTGGTAGAAGAGTGAATTGTTAGGGCATCAGAGGAGTATGGAAATGGGAAGGTAGGATACATGTATGCTTCAACCTGTATGTATGGGAATATATATATATGAGAAAAACGAGGAAGTTTCATTTATATGTAAAAGATATTTATTGTGTATCGACCTGTTACCAACACCAGTAATTCATTGAACCACCTACACTATTTATATATATATACATATATATGGTTGGGAAATCAGGGTGTTATAGAGGGAGACAAAAACTGACACTTATAATAGATTCTAGTAGGTGTGAATTTCTGCAAGAGATTAAGCATAATTATTATTTACAAAGAAAAATTATATAGTTTTTATATCTAATTAGGATGCACAATGCACTCTAATGATATATGATTTAGGCAAAAGGCCAGAAATTTGTGGGGAATGGAACATTGATTATATGAACCTCAGTATTTTATTGGTACTTTATTTTAGTGACATCAGAAGAATGAAAGGAATAGTTGACCATGTCAGATTTTGAACTTAGAATGTAAAGTTCTGTAACTAAATGCCACAAAGCATTTTGTATGAGTCTGACATGCCAATGATTCTGTAAATCTTCTTCCCTAAAGCAATGTAATGCTCAAGAGCTAAAATAATATGATCATGCCAAGTCTAAAATTTATATACATGTAAAAGCATTGCCAAAACTCATCAAATCTGGACCCTTTCATGCTAAATTGGCAACTTGTATTTAATATATATTATATTTTATATTTTTCAGAAAGCCCCTTCGGAAACTTGGATGAAACCTTTTTATATTTCAAAGATTTGCTTTTATGTCACAGTGTCTATGTAAGTTAAACTTCTTTTCAAGATATGTCAACCAGCTTATGAAACCTCTAATATTTTAAATTGTGTATGATACTCCATCTAATATGTTACTGTGACTTTGCATGCCACAGTAAGTTAAACTCCCCATAATATATGCCATAGTGTCTGTATAAGTTAAACCAACTGTAATATAAGCCGTGCTATGTAAGACAGTCCCTCTATGATATGTTATAGTGTCTGTGTAAGTTAAATGCCCTGTAATATAAGCCCCACTGCCTGTGACACTCCCTCTAACACATGATATACAATCTATGACACTCATCTAATACATATATACTATATTGACGAGTTGTAGTGCACCTGAGCACTTTACACAATAATTTCATTATTATTATTATATGCAGTTTATGACACTTCCTCTATTATATGTGTGTTACAATGAAGCATTTATTAAAGGGAGTGTATATGTAAATTATACTCTCTTTAATGTGTGACATGTTGTTTATGATACATCCTCTAATACAGTGGTTCTCAACCTTTTTTGACCAACGGCACACCTTGGAACACATGAAAAAATAGCAGCACACCTAGCTAAATATATATGAAAAATATTTGAATTTTACAAAATAAAAACATGGCTAGTCATAGACAGCATACAACCGTAGACACAGACTAGCCATAGACACATAGAATGACTCAAACTAAATAAAGAAAAACAGCTATGAACTTACTTTATTGCAGTGTTTCGAATTTCATCAGTCAAATAGCTGGCTTCTTTAGTGAGAAATTTGTGCCTGGCTTTTATTCATAATTTCCCCAATGTTTTGTCGAATATGAGACAGACACACCCTCATTTCTTCTTCCGTTGTACGTAATCTCTCATGCTTCTTGTTTTTGATGTTGTTTAATGTTGAGAAGCCTAATTCACATATATAAGAAGTTGAAAATTGTAATAAAATTGCTAAAGCTCTTTTACATAATATAAGATACTCCTCTTGAATTGAAATCCAAAATGAATCAATGGGCAGTCAAATGTTTTAATTTTAACCCCCGGTCACTAGAAAGGGTGGCCAATTCTTCTTCTTCCTGTAACTCAAGTTCAATGTTGGAAGAATGATTTATGAAATCTAATCCAATCATACTTTTCTGTCTTTAATGACGGAAAGTAATTGTTGATGCTTTCGTCCAGGGCTGTCAGATGAGTAACCACAATAAGGATCATTTCTCTAATGCAGGTAGAATGCAATAAAGGGAACATATCAAGATTGCCAGTGGTTGCTCTTTTTTTCCAAATCGCAATTTTCTTTTTGGGGGCAACTAACTTGTCTGTTGAAGTGAGAATATTTTCGTTTTTACCTTGCATACTACTGTTTATTTTATTTATTTCACTAAATATTTCTGTTAGGTATTCCATTTTAGACATCCAAAATTCGCAACTAAGGTATTCACAGAATTTCTCCTGCTTTTCCTGGAGAAAAAATGATAGTAATTCCTTGTGCAGTTCGTGAACTCGGTTTAGTACTTTGCCTTTCGACAGCCAGCGAACCTCAGTGTGCATTAATAACTTAACATGCTGAGAGTCCTTCTTTGCACAGTTGTTCAAATAATCGTGACTTCAATGGCCTACTTTTTATATAATTGACCATTCCAACAACTTGATGTAACACAACCTTTAAATCTTCCTGCGATATTTTTGAAACAAGAACTTCTCTATGTAGAAAGCAATGAGTACGAATGAGATTTGGATTTTCTTTTTCTACGAAGGATACAAATCCTTTAATAGAGCCTGTCATACATGGGGCTCCATTGGTGAAAATGCCAACACAGGACCTCCAAGACAAATTCATTTCTCTGAGGTAGCATCTCTTGTAGTTTTGGCCATTTCTTTACAGCACAAAAATTGATTGATTATTTCATTCTCGTCAATAAAACGTACAAATACAAGCAATTGACTTTTATTACTGATGCCATTGGATTCATCCACGGTTAAAGCAAAATTAGAATTCTTAAGCTTTTTCTGAACATTGTCTTCAATATTTTTTTATACATCTAGGATTCTTCTACGTATTGTATCATTTGAAAGCGGGATATTGTTCAATTCCTTCTCAGCCTTTTCACCATACAATGAATTTTACCATCTTTTTGCAAACTGGGAGGATGACTAACTCAGCAAGCGTGTGGGATTTAGATTTTAATACTATTATTTCAGCCACCTGAATTGACGCTAGTTGGGCTCGTTCAGACACGGTCATTATTTTTTCAAAATAACTTCGCTGTTTTGATTTCTGCTCTAACAGTCTTTGAAAGTAATCAAGCTTTTTATCTTTCAGAGGTGAATGTTTTGATTAAAATGTCTTTCTAACTTACTTGGTACCATGGATTCATTTGACATTGTTTCACCGCACACTACGCATGATGGACTTGGTTTGTCAACGTCACCAGACCAATAAAATCCAAATTTCAAATAATTTTCACAATATTGTTGATTAATGTTTCTCTTTTTGACAATAGAGGTTGATGGTTATTCGCCTCTGGATTAGACTCGTCACTGATATCTTTCCTTTTCAAATATTTATCCATTGTGAAGGGTCATGAAATATCATTTTGGGGTAGGATTGTCTATATTGAGATGACAGTGTCTTTCGTCCCACAATTCCTTCTCTTTCGTGTACAAACACAGCAAAACAATAAAAATATGTCTTCCTACCTAAAATTGATGTTTTATGAGACCATTTCTAGCTGGAAATCATCAATGTTCGATGTATTAAGCTAAAAAATAGTCAATGTTTGAGCACTGGCAACACATCTTAAATTCACCATTTTTGCTATGTTCCACACTCCAGTAGACTGCTACAGACCTCTACTAGACCCTTATTAAGACAAGTATTGACCAATATCCATTCATGTGATCAATACTAATGACGAACGAAACAATAAAAGATATAGAATTTTTTTAGCATTGCGACATTTGGATACATTTCTCTCATCCCTCAATGAACAAAGCTATGTGGTGCAACATGTTACACCACAGACTGTGAATACTCAATTGGGATCACGTGGTTTTTCACATTTTCTTAGTGTGCTCTTCAAAATTTCGCGGCACACTTAGGAAGATCTCGCAGCATACTGGTTGAAAATCACTGCTCTAATATGTGTCACACTGCATATAGTGTTTCTTTAGTATATGTCACATAGTAAATGTAAGGTAAGGATAAGGATAAGATTCTTTAACTCCTGATTGTCATAGAGGCATTGTGATCAGGCATGATCTGCATTGGGCATTTTAAACCTGGTGAACCCCATCCTTCTTCAGGTCAGAACACAACCAATTCTTCAAGAGAGTTGTTAGAATGTCAGATAGAATACTTTGAAGTTTTTGTTTGATGGAATGCTTGGCACGTTGAGTTTAAATCCCACTGTGGTCATCTTTTTGAGATTGATTAATATGTAAATTACATAAATATCACTATGGATAACACTTCTAATACATGTCATATTGTATATGATTCTCCCTCTAATATATCTCACTTAATCTATAACATGAACTTTAATATATGTCATACTGTCTGTATAATTTACACTCCATCTAAAATACTTCATACTATTTATGTCACATTATATGTGTAAGATACATTCCCTCTAATATATGTTAGTGTCTGTAAAAGTTACACCAGCCTTGAGTGTATGTCACACTTTCTATGTGATGCACGCAGCATTGGTAGAGGGTCGGATGCCATGCTTTGCAGCACAGTTACGTCCCTTTATGGACTGAGTTCAAATCCTGCTGAGGTTAACTTTGCCTTTCATCCTTACAGAGTCGATAAAATAAAAGTACCAGTAATGTACTGGGTAATCGCTGGCCTTGTGCCAAAAGTAGAAACAATTATTAGATCTCATACTGTCTATGTCACATAGCATATTCCAGTTACACTTCCTCTAAGATATATATATAATTACACTGGCTATAACATTCATACAAATCATACTACTTAACATGTCACGCTGCTTATGACATTAATATCACATTTATACATAAATTACATAATACAATTGTACTTCTAAGATATGTTACAATATCTATATAAATTAAACTGTGACAGTCCCTCTTATTATCTACTACAATTTCTCTGTCTATGACAGTCTCTCTCTAATAAATATCCATCCTTCCATGGGCTTTTAACACCTGATGGAGTCATAGGGACACTATAATGATATACAACATGTCTTGGACATTTAAACCTAACAAACACCATCCCTGTCCAGCTGATTATTTTCTAGAGGAGTAGAGATAGTGAGAGGAAGAACGAGGAAGTGAGAACATGATAAAGAGGAAGAATCGACACCAGTATTAAACTGGTACTTTATTTATCGACCTCAAAAAGATGCTTCACATGATTCATTCCAGTTCCATTTAGCCTGAGTTCAAATATGTATCAAATTGGGGATATATATTTCACATTTATATATATGTTACAAATTTGTGTATATATAGCACATTTGTATATATGTTACACATTTGTAACTGCTTGTAAATGTGTACGTCTGCTAGTCTTATTTATAGTTTATGCATGCATAGTCCTGAACCTCCTAAAGGAGTCGTAGGAATGCAATATTGACATACAGCATTTCTATGGCATTTTAAAATCTGTCAGGGCCCATCCCTCTAGAGGATAGATAGTGAGAGATTGGAAGTGAGAAAGAGCTATAGAAGAAGAATCAGCTGCAGTACTGGACTGGTACTTTTTTTATTGACCTCGAAAAGATGAAAAGCAAGGTTGACCTTGATGGGATTTGAACTGAGAGCAAAGAGCTGAAGTGAATACCGCAATGCATTCTATCTAACATTCTAACAACTCTGCCAATTCACCACCTACTCATATTTTGTATTGGCCTCCAAGCAAGTCATCAGGTATCTTTCTGTGCTTATAATTTAGTCAAAGTATTGGAAACATACCCATTTTCCCTATTGACTTAGTATTAATCCACTAGGTAAGATTAATGTTTAGATATATATACTGTAGTTCTGTTACTGTTTGGTTATGATGTTGATTAATTTATGTTGTTGGAAGTGGTGTTATTGTTTAACTCCAAGTAAGTCTTGATCCACAGACATAAAATCGAATGTATTCCAGTTACATAGGCATAGTGCATCTATGCCTTGATTATCCAATATGTACTTCATTTTTTTAATCCGATATGGTGAGATTTTAGGGAAGATTTGACTTCATTTCTTTATAGGATAAGTAATTCTGTAGAAAGACACCTTCCATCTTAAAAAAAAAACAGAAAGACACATTGGATAACACATTGGATCTTAACTGAATAATAAACAAAATGGTCACAGTTGGTACATCTTTAGTCTAATGACTTCTCAAACAGATCTAACCTAAGTAAAACTAACAACTGACTATCACTTCTTGTATTTCTAGCGTCCACCAACTGAAATCGAACTTTTTTCTGTAAAAGAAGTAAGGAAGATATCCTACCATGTGATTAACACATATTTTAGACACTTTAAACTCTACAAATATGCCTTCACTCCACAGGTAACTATACTTTAAATCTATATAAGTTCTCTTTACTTATTGATCTCTTTTTTGTCCTCCAAATATGTTCCCTACTATGGTGAATGCAGAAAGGATGAATGGTTAATAAGTTTGCTTCACAATCATTAGGTCCCAGGTTCAATCCTATTGCATACTATCCTGGATAAGTATCAGTTACCATACTTTTTGGAAGCTCATCATGGAGTATCTGTAACTCAAATGGATATACATATACACAAATTTTGGGAAATATATCTTTCGCAGTTCTCCAAAAATACTTTGCTCCATTGATCTCATTCCCGCTTTTCTCCAATCCTCTTCTCTCTCTCTCTCTATATATATATATATAAATGTTGTTGGTGTTAGGAAGGGCATCCAACTGTAGAAAACCCGCCAGACAGTCCTATGCGAGCAAGACAACCACTCTTGCCTCAAGTGGGAAAACTCCCGTCCAAACCCATGCAAGCATGGAACACGGACGTTAAACGATGATGATGATGATGAGAGAGAGAGAGAGAGGCACATGGCTTAGTGGTTAGTGGAATCGAAAGGTTGTGAGTTCAATTCTCAGACCAGGTGATGTGTTGTATCCTTGAGCAAGACAGTTTATTTCACATTGCTCCAGTTTACTCAGCTGTAGAAATGAGATGATAGGGACTGGGGTCCTTATCATTCCACTGCAAAGTGGCCGTGGAGGTGCCACAGCAAAAAAGCACCCAGCCCACACTGTAAAGTGGACGTGTAGGCACCACGGAAAAAAAAAGCACCCACCACTCACTGTAAATGAGGTTGGTGTTAGGAAGGACAACCAGCTGTAGAAATCAAGCCAGAATCAGTTCCCGTCCCTCCCTTGCAAGCAGGGAAAAACGGATGTAAAATGATGGTGGTGTGGTGGTGATATATATCTGTGCTCCTCTCATTTTGTGCTTTAGATTCTCTTTCTTCCATTCTCTCCCTCACTCCATTCTTCCACTCAATATGGGGCTGTATTTTAACACAACCTTTGGCTATACACATAGCATTCAGCTGTTCACAGTTACCCTGTGCTGAGATTCCTAGTTTTATGTAAAAAAAAAAAATATATATATATATATATATGGAAAGGAGTTGGTAGAAATTCCATTTTTTGTCCCAAATGCAAACTATGGGTACATGAGAGATGTAGTGGGATCACAGGCAAGCTATCTAAGAACGTAGATTTTATATGTGGCCGATACTCAGGTGCCCACAGGATACTAGCTCCTTCTACTGCCCAGATGGTTCTATAGAAATAGTGGACACTTTCCTTTACCTGGGTGACAAAATCAGCAGTGGTGGAGGGTGTTCTGAAAGTACAGTAACCAGAGTTAGAACGGGATGGGAAAAGTTCAGAGAGTTTATACTGCTGGTGGCCACAAAAGGTTTCTCTCTAAAAATAAAAGGCAGATTGTATGATGCTTGTATACGAATGGCAGTGAGATATGGGCATTGTGTGCAGAAGACCTGCGCAGACTGGAAAGGAACGAAGCATGCATGTTCTGTTGGATGTGTAATAGTAATATACACGAACAGCTAAACATAAACGAACTAAGTGAGAAATTAGGAATAAGAGGGACCAGATGCTGTTTACTTGAGAGAAGACTATGTTGGTATGGCCACGTGATGCGCATGAAAGATGACAGCTGTATAAAAAATTGCATAGCGATCAAAATTGATGGAAGTTACAGAGTAGGTAGACCCAGAAAACGAACTCGCAAACACACACACACATACATTCTCATATACAAAATGTGGCGGCGGCGTCACGGTGATGGTGGTGGTTTACTATAGATGACTATAGAGGAGTTTAAGACTGGCTGTCCATGGGAACTTCTCTATGCTGACGATCTGGTTCTTATAGCAGAATCAGTAGAGGAGCTGGAGAATAAATTCTGGCTATGGAAACAGCAGTTGGAAGCAAGAAGACTGAGAGTGAATCTAGCTAAGACAAAAGTGTTGATGAGTAGAAAAGAGGACAAAACCCTGATTCCGTCAGGGAAATGGCCATGTTCGATATGCAGAAAAGGAACTGGCATAAATTCTATAAAATGCACACAATGCAGATCCTGGGTACACAAGAGATGTAGCGGGATAGCAGGCAAACTAACAGGTAGGGAGAAATAAGTATGCAGTAGATGTACAGGGAAATTAGACAGTAGAAGTCACATTGATAGACACATTTTTCAAATGCAGGAGGGTGCTATAGAAGTGGTGGATAGCTTCCGGTACCTAGGAGATCAGATTAGCATGGGAGGAGGGTGTTCCGAGGCCATAGTATCTAGAATAAGGACGGGTTGGAAGAAGTTTAGGGAGCTGCTTCCTCTGTTGACGAAGAAGGGTTTCTCCCTGCGTACGAAAGGCCGGTTGTATGATGCCTGTGTGAGGAGCGCGATGCTGTATGGTAGTGAGACATGGACAGCAACTGCAGAGGATATGCGACGGCTGGAGAGAAATGAGGCAAGCATGCTCCGTTGGATGTGCAGTGTAAATGTGCGTGAACAACCCAGCATAAATGTGTTGAGAGAGAAACTGTGTCTGAAAGGGATAGAATGTAGTGTACGGGAGAAGAGACTGAGGTAGTATGGACATGTGATGCGCATGGAAGATGACCGATGGGTGAAGAAGTGCCAGGAATTGCCAGTTAAAGGAAGACGTGGTAGAGGTAGACCACGAAAAACATGTGCGGAGGTGGTGAGAACAGACCTCAGATCATTGAAGCTCACGGTGGAGATGACAAAGGACCGTGACGAGTGGAGAGATGCTGTGCTGAATAAGACCCGTCCCACCCTTGCAAGCAGGGAAAAGCGGACGTAAAATGATGATGATTATGAATACTATAGAAAGATTATTTTAGATAAAATGTTATATTGTTTTAATCCAAATGAAAATAAAAATTGACACTCCCAGGGTCTAATACCTTGTAAAATTTTATTTGATTATTTGGTAGAGCCCTTTGAGAATGCATAGGAACAGACAAAGAGACAAAGAATTTTATATATTTAGTTTTATATATATTTATATGGGCACATGGCCTAGTGATTAGCATGCTGGATTCATGACCATAAGGTCTTGGGTTTGATATCTAGACTGGGTGCTCCATTATGTTGTTGAGCAAAATACTTTACTTCACGTTGCTGCTTCTGCCAGTTGTGACTGGAACAGCTTGTAGAAACATTGCTTCCTTGGTCTGATCTGATGATCAGCTTCTTTCATTTTACAATTTTACACATGCATATATATGTATATATAGCGTGGAAGAACAGACGTAAAACGGTGATGATGATGATGATGATGATGATGATATACGTACAATGTTAAACCTACAGTCAGTAGGTACCTCTTAACCAAATAAACACCCCAACCCATACCCCTACTCCATCCTCCCTCTCCCACCAACACACCCTTTCTCTGTAAAGTTATGTTGGGACCACAGAACATCCAGTCCACACTAAAGAGGTTGTGTAGGTGTCATGACAAAAAGCACCCAGTCCACGCTGTAAAGTGGTCATGTAGGAGACACATTAAAAAGGCTCCAAGTCCACACTAAATGTGGTTGGTGTTAGGAAGGGCATCCAGCCGTAGAAAACCTGCCAGATACAGTCCTATACGAGCAAGACACGGTCACCCGATCAATCTTGCCTCAAGTAGGACAATTCCCATCTAACCCATGCTAGCGTGGAAAATAGATGTTAAACAATGATGATGATATATACTATGTTATGGTATCAATACATATTTAATATGTATGATCATCATCTTTCTCAATAAATAAGCTCAATGGATTAATTATTTAAATTTAAAAGATATACGTATGTAGAGAGAGAAAAACCATATATCGTTTGAGAAACACATAGCATTTTGTATACATATATATAATATTCAGGAAAATATACATACTTTAAGATAGTAAAAAATTCATTTTTTCACCGTACGTACTATTTCATAGACCAAAAGATAAAGCCAATATATACACACACACAATTATGATAATTGTGAAGGTCAAATGTAGATAATATTCACTGATTGCAAATGCATATATTGATGAAAAAATTTAATAAATAGGTGAATAAAAATAAGCGAATAAAACTGATAACCATGTCTGAAATAAAATGTTATGCTTAATAGTAGTTTAAAAAAAAATTATTTTTACTTTCCCTTAATCTTTAATATGCACGAATATGAGATCTACATAATAAAATTATGAAATATACTATTCTGTGTGTCAGTAGTACAATGCATTAGAAACTTATCTAAATGTAGTAAAAAAAAAAAAAAACATTTCTTAGATGTTAACATTTCACAAGAAAACCAAGAATTGCTGAATGTGCCTGCTACTATTGCTACAACTAAGATAGCTGGTTTCATGTATGTGTTTCCTATGAGTACATTGAAATATTTACAATGGTCTTATCTAGGCTAATACTGAGCCCAAATGCCTTACAAGGTGCAAAAATATAATTGATATAATTTTGAAATATTTAACAGTATGTACAATAAGAGTTTGGAAAATGTGGCAAATTGACAACCAGAAGAACAGTATTTCAGATATATCCTAGAAAAGCAATCAGTGATAAAAGCATGAGCAAGGGCAACAGAAAAATACAAGAGAAACAAAAGTTTGGGCAAAGATGTCACCCTGTTTGACACCATTTCTTAGGAATAGATCCTGCAATATTGACTCATGCTTCCATTTCATTGTGAAATAATTTACTTATTGATAAAAGGGGATCTGATCAATCAGGTTTGCAGAATATTTTCCACATGAATGCTTAATTCATATCTAATGTTTTGTTAGATCAATGAAAATTTGGGTATGATCCATTTTATGTTCACTGCACATGCCCAGTGAAAATTATATCTATTGTTCCTCTAACGGAATAGAAACCACAGATTCATGAGGGACATCGTTTATTAATGTAGGGTAAAAATACTTGCCAGAATCTTGCTAACAGCTGGCCTCAATTCTGGCACCAGTAGTGTAGCTAGTGGGTAGTAAGGAGTGTTGGTGGAGTCAGTCTGCCCAGGAGTAGTACTTTTGGTATCTTTTTATCTAAATTATGTTTGTTTGTTTTTTTGTGGGATGGGAGGAGGAATTGACAGGCTAAAGGACCATTCTGAGCTGTACAAACTCTAAACTTTGCTGCTATCTAAAACCTTTTTCTTTATAAAGAGGAAGCAAAACTGCTTCTTTCCCATGCTTATGAACAGAACCATTTCTCCAGACTACACAAATAAGCTCATGAAGATTCTGTATGGCTTTCAATATTTGTACCTCATACATGTCTTTCTAAGGCTGGTCTCATTAGTCATCAAGAAAGTCATAAAGTCAAACAAAATGTTGACTACAGTATGTTTATGGTAATAAATCACATTACATAGTTTGCAAATCAATTAAGGAATTAAAAAGACACTGCTATACATCAGAATATACTTCTGAATACTGATACACACATTCGTGGATTTATTTGTAAGGTCTATTAAAAGACATGTAGGAGTCTAGCATACTTTAAGATCCACTGTCAAAAATGCAATTCTTTTAACAGTCAGTGATGGTCTTCCTCAGATAGAAGTGAACAGTCATTACATGTGGGTGGGTGTCGCAGTGTCTGTCTGTCTATGAATAATTTATATGTGCATTTCTACATACAAAAACCTAAGAATATATTTCTTTGTAATATGAACTACTAACCCTTTTATGAATATCAGGTGTGGCTTGATTTATCTTTGAACTATGTTGGTGAAACTGACTCAGATACAAGCCAAGGTAAGTGGAAATTGTTTATGTCTTCCTTGTAGTATGTGTTCACTGATTCTACAAATTTATATAGTTGTACAATCATACAACCTGCATAATGCTTTGCAGCAGTTAACCATGAAATCATGTGCTTCCTAAATATTAATTTCTCCATAGAATGTCTCAATTCCAAACCTCAAAACAATTTCATATTATTTTATATATTTTATTGATTGTTTTTATTTTTTGTCAATACAGACTATCATTAGCTTGCTCAGATTTTAGTTTTCTATCAATGGAATTATGCAAGTGATTATTTTCTCTTGTGTAATATATCAAAGTTATGTATTTATCTATGAATAGCACTGAGATGATCCTTTATTTACAGTTTTGTCAAAGAATGAAGGAAAGCATCCAAGAACAATTATAGGGCCTCTTAGACTGATAGGAAACAGAAAAAAAACATCAATTATATCAAGACATACTTTAAATGTTTATAACAGAGTGGATTCTGCTAAAAGTATCCAAGGACAAGGTGATGGTATTAAACTCGGTGATGGATTAGGTCTACCCAACAAGAACAGCTACTGTTCCACACAGTTTCTGTCTATCCAGTTTCCTTCACAAAGACTAAGTTAACCTAGGTGCTGTGCAGTAAGATCAAACTTGTATCAGATGATTGAGAAATGAACTCCTTAACCAAAAAGCCATGTCTCCACACGTGATTTTTACTTAATATTATATGATGTTTGACCTTATGAGTTTGTGATTTAATATCATATTACTTTCAACTAGTTGATTAATGAATGATATTGATTACAATTGTTGGCTAAGATATGAAATTAGAAATCTGTCAATACATTTCACTGCTATTAGAAATATTTCCAAATGATGTGTTTACCATTTTGTGCCTATGTAAACATTTGTATAATTACTATAAGATCAAACTATTCCTTCTGGAACATGGCAATAGTGAGTGTTAGATAATAAGAAAACATAAAACAAGCATAAATCAGTAAAAACTAAAATGAGGGTAGGTTAAATAATATCTGTAAGGTGTTTGTTTATTTGGGATAAAATCTATATGAATCAACTTTAAAGCAGCTGTCTTCTTCTTCGCCCACTTATTCCTGAGAGAATCATGGGGGCAGAGTCCTCAAACACTCCTTCCAGCTGGTCCTGCCAAAAGCAACCATCCCCAATTGATTCAGTTGGATCGCCAAGTGAGACCAGTCAAGTTCATGGATGTTATCCAACCATCTTGCTTGCGGTCTACCCCCGGGTCTCCTGCCAGTTGGTTTTGCCTGTAAAATTTGTCCAGCAATTCTTTCCTGAGACATTCTAATCACATGCCTGTAGTATCAGAGCTGTGATCTTTCAATTCGGAGAAGTAGTGGCTCTACCTGGAAAGGAGTGAACCTTGACAAGCAGTTGTCTTCCTGCAAAATTAATCTTGAAAACTTCAAAATTAATCTTGATTTCTCTTTTCTATGTTTCAAACGAAGAAACCGATACTGATTTGGATAAGGTGGAGAAAGTAGAATCTGAATGTAATGTTTCACAGGAAAGTAGTGAAAAAGAACCAGCATTGACCATAGTTGCGCAAAAAGGTTTGTTAACAAATATCTTAAATACATTGTATGTATATATGGACCCATAATTCCAGGTGGAATCATAGGGATGCCATATTGACATACAGCGTTTCTAGATCATTTTTAAACCTGGCAGAGCCCATCTCCTCTCCAGGTCTGAATACGGCAGATTTCTTCTAGAGAAGGAAAGAGAGAGTGAGAAAGAGCTATAGAAGAAGAATCCACACCAGTACTAAACTAGTATTTTTTTTATCGACCTTAATTGGATGAAAGGCAAAGTTGACCTCGCTTAAACACATTAATATATACTTATTGATCAGAATATTTTGATTATTTGAACATTTACTGGTCAGAATATAAAGATTATTTTTCTCTCAAACATAACTAAATCATTATTTTCTCTCTTATATTTCATCATTTAACTCTCCCCCCTCTCTCTCTCTCTTTTTCTCACACATTTTAGAAGAAGCTAAAAAATATCTAAGAAAAGTAATCACAGAATTCTTACAAGAAAGAATCAATGAACTGAAATCTTCTGTTCAAGAAAAGTTGAAACATACTGAACAAACACTAAATGATAAACTGGAAGATGCTGGCTACCGTGATAATCTTAAAAAAAATAAGAGATATAGCAAAACTGGGAAAAAATAATCCAACAAACTCCAATGGAAATAACAAAACCAAACATAGGAAATGTACTTTTAGAGGATAGAACCTTTTGTTTATTTTCTACAGTTAATTATATAATAATAAGGGTTTCTAGTTTTGCCACAAGACCAACAATTTGGGGGAAAGGGAAAGTCAATTATATTGACCCTAGACTTAACTAGTACTTTATTTTATCAGTCCAGAAAGGATGAAAGACAAGGTTGCCCTATGCAGGATGTGAATTCATAATGTAGAAAATCATAACTAAATACCACAAATGATTTGAAATTATAAATATTTGGAATGTAAAGATTGAAAGTAAAAAAATATCCCTTGGGAATGATAAAAAGATATGCAAACAAATATATAACAAAAATCTAAATGAAATGAAATGTTGTGAAGTTCATGCCATTCTCAAAGTCATTTAACTAAAATAACTACAACCAGAAATACTAAAGCAGGCATCACTAAGACAAATGATTAATAGCTAACTCGTTTTAGGAACTTCACCAACATCTAGTTTTTACTATTTTTAATTGTTTATCTTTATGAGGCCAAAAGAAATAGTGTGTTGCCTTTCCCAGTGACAATAATGAAGCATTTCCCTAAAAGCAAAACTTGCTTTCTATTCCACAATGTTCATCAATATATTCAAATTTCTGACATGTTGACTGAGGAGTATAGATGAAGGAAGCAACCTGAGTAAATGACAGGCTTAGATAATAAGCCAACTATAGTATACTGAAGACACAAACACTAGTAGATCATATTTGGAAGATAAAAACATAACTGGTGCTTATTTTACTGTCCCAGGAAGAATGACATTCAAAGTTGACCCTGATTTAATTTGAACTCTGAAGATAGAAGCATGAAATTATTTCAATAATGCAACATATAAACCGAAAAAAAAAAAAAAATCACATTCTATATTTTTAGTTTCAGATTTGTTACTTTGGTACAAACTTAACGTAACATTTCATTACTGAAAATGTTTGAAGTTTATGCTTTTCCAAAATAATTAAAAAATAGTGGACTTCTTTTCTAAACCATAGATCTTCCATTGCTCCCACTCTCAAGCTATTGTTTTAGTTTGTTCCATGTCCAGATTCCTTAAAATACCATCTTTTCTATTTTCTCCTTAAAACATGATGAATTCATCATCTTTCCAGAATGTCTGGACCAGATATATCTCATAACTAACAATAATTTTTTGATTTTATATTTAACGAAACCGTTTCTGAAGCAATTTTTTCAATTATATTTTATCACACTTGACCATTTGCAAGTAGATAATGAAATAAACATATCCTAATTTGAAAATGTGCCATGTTCTACTTTAGCTATAAATTCTCATTAATTCTATTTTGTGGACACATTCAGAATCAATTCCTGGTTTGGGTTGTATGTTGTGTTCTTGATCAAAAAATTTCATTTAATGTTGCTCCAGTATACTCAAATATATATAAATGAAAGACACAATCATACATACGCTTCTTCTTTGCCCATAGGGCAGAGTCCTCAAACACTCCTTCCAGCAGGTCCTGTCAGAAGCAACAGACTCCAACTGATCCGGCTGGATCCCCAAGCGTGACCAGCCAAGTTCATGGATGTTATCCAACTGTCTTGCTCAGTCTCCTGCCAGTTGGTTTTGCCCATAAAATCTGTCCAGTGATTCTTTCCTGAGACATTCTAACCACATGCCTATAGTATCAGAGCTGTGATCTCTCAATTCCGAGAAGCAGCGGCTCTACCTGGAGTGACTCTGTGATCTCTGAGCTACAAACTCTATTGAGTAAAGTTACTCTAAAGACCTTTCGAAGCAACCCCATTTCAACCGATTGTATTCTTTTGGTCATTACCCAAGATTCATGGCCATAGGTAAGGGTTGGCACAAATACCAAACTGAAGATAGTGAGTTTGGCTTTTACACCTACTGACTACTGAATATTGAAGCTGGCGCATTACTGCTACAGTTCCTGCAATTCTTGCACTTAATTCAGTCTCCTGCCTTCCATCACTCATGAACATAGCCCTGAGATACTTGAACTTCTCTACCTGCTTCAATAGAACTCCATTCACATGTAGAGTGCACTGCACAGGTTTCCAGTTTTCATAGCACTAATTTTCATTCCAGCCATGCAGCATTTGGCATTAAACCTACTGAGTGCAAGTTGGCAATCACCTTCTGTCAAGTTAAGTAACACCATTTGTCTGCAAATTCCAGCCAACTTATTTTACACCTACCAGTCATGATACCACTTCCAACCCGGCTGTGCATGTCAATCTTGTTCATGTAAATAATGAACAGGAGAGGTGACAGTATGCATCCTTGGCAGAGTCCAACTCCCACATTGAATGGCTTTGATTTAGCACCATTTATGCGAACACAAATACTCAGGTATTCGTATAGAGACATCAGGACAGCAAGAAGCTGACCATCGATCCTATACTACTGCAGAACTTTCCACAGCAGGTCCCAAGGAACATAGTCCTATGCCGGATGGCAGGAGCACCTCCTGGTTCAATCCAGAGGTCAAAGATGCTATCTGAGCAAATAAGAAGGCTTACAAAGCAGGCACAAAGAATCACAGTAGAGACAGTAAAGGCACCCAATGTTAAGATATGCGAGGACTTTGAGATTAAACTGGAATCCTACTTCAGATCAGCAAATAAATTGTTCTGGCAGACCCTCTGCTAACTTTGTAATAAGAAGCCCTCCTCCACACCTGCTATCAAGAACGTGTCTGGGGTTCTCCTCTCTTCAGAGAGGGGCATCCTTGTGAGGTGGAGAGAATATATTGCTGATCTTCTAAACCCGATTGCAACAGCATCTTAAATGTACATGAGGTGCATCCGGAAGTGGTGACTGATCTCTCAGATGTTGAGGTCACAAGAACAGCTAAAGAGCTCAATTGTGGCAAGGCCGCTGGGAAAAATGAAATCCAACCTGAGATGTTAAAAGCCTCACATAGAGAAGGCATTCACTGGCTGACTCCTGTGTGCCGGGTAGCTTGGATCTCTGGAAAAGCACTTAAGCAATGGCAATTGGAAGTGATAAACCCAATTTTCAAATAATGAGACAAGAGAGATTGTTCCAATAACAAAGGGATCTCCTTGTTAAGCCTCTCAGGTAAAGTCTATGCTAAATATCTGGCAAAGAGATGTAGGGAAATTGTTGAGACCAAGCTAGCTGATGAACAGTGCAGTTTTTGCCTCGTACGCAGCACAGCTGACGAAATATTCATACATACACAAATAACAATATATATATATACACACAAAATTGTATAGTGTTAGAATCATATTAACAATTAAAACAATTATATTCATTTTTGTTTTATTGTTTTGTAATATGTTATTATAATGAAATAGAGGGTTATGTATTAGACAAATTTTTTATGACACCAACACTATCACTTTATAAAATGCACCTGTAGTAGTGCTGGTGTCATGAAACATGCACCCAATACAATCTGTAAGTTAATTTTAACCTGTTGACTTATACTTCTTGTTTTTGAATTACTCCGGAGTAAACAGACCCACCTGCGCACTTCATTGAGTGCTCTACCCTGCATACTGAAGTGTCGGTAATTAATCAACACATACTCAAATTAATATATATATGTGTGTGTGTGTGGAAGATGGGCGTTAAATGATGATGTTGATGATAGTGATGATGATGATCATCATTTAACGTCTATCTTCCATGCTAGCATGGGTTAAACTGGAATTGTCCCACTTGACGCAAGATTTGTTGGGTCTTCTGTATTACTGCGTGGCGCCAAAGATCTTGTTCCAGTGACATTGTTTTAGAGAGGTGCAAGTGAATAAGGTCGACATTTATCAAATCATCCCAGGTTTTTCTGAGTCTACCTACTCTGTAACTTCCATCAATTTTGCTCGCCCTGCACTTTTTTATACAGCTGTCGTCTTTCATGCGCATCACGTGACCATACCAACGTAGTCTTCTCTCAAGTAAACATATATATATCATCATTATCAACATCATCATTGTTTAACGTCCATCTTCCACACATATATATATATATATGAAACTCCAACTCACATTTTTTTTTACAGAAAAAAGCTCCTTGAAACAGAAAAAAAGTGAACAGCATCACCTGTTCAACTAGCAAGCACAACCATTCAATATAAAGCAGAAGTGAGTCTTACAGGCAATGCTGTTCACTTTTTTCCATCTCAAGAGGCTTACAAGGGTTGGCTGAAAAGTTCACAGGCTGACCAAATGAGGTTTACTTTTCAACATAGTCTGTCCCCCTTTGTGGTCTACACTCTTCTTCCATCGGTATTGCAGTGCTTGGATACCATTAGTGAAGAAACTTTCATCCAGTTGGTAAAAAAAAAGTCAACAGCAGATACTGGTTCCTAGCCAAGTGTTTTTTCATGTTTGGAAACAGATGATAGTCAGATGGGGCCAAATCAAGAGAATAGGGAGGGTGATCAACCAGTTCAAAGCCACAGTCACATAAAAGCCATTGAAACTAAGAACTTGTGTGCTGCAGCATTGTCCTGATGAAACAAGACACCATTTATCAGTTTTCCTGGGCGTTTGGTCTTGATAGCCTTTCATAACTGCCTCAGCAAGTTAACATAGTACTCTCCATTGATGGTGTAGCTCTTTTGAAGATAGTCAATAAATACAATGCCTTTTTCATCCTAAAAGACAGGCCTTTTTGGAAGCACGTGAGGAAAGGTGTTGCATGGATTGTCTCTTTGTTGCTGGCTCAAAGTGTTGAACCCAACACTCATCCTAGGTTAGGAAATGTTCAAGGAAATCAGCTGGATCTAACTCAAGCATTGGTTATTTGATTTATAGTCAATCACCTATCATTCATCACCATGTAGTGAACAATCAATATTTTCCTCAGTGGTGGCAGTTGCAAGACATGCAGACCTTGTGTCATCTTTCAAGACTCTCACCTCCTAAATTTAGCTACCCGCTTTTGCACTGTTGATAAAGCCGGAGCATCATCCTCTAATGTAGCAACCATGTCAACACGAATGTCCTTGGGGGTTAAACCCTTTTTCTGCAGGTACTTGATAACACAACGGTGCCAAATTTTGTCCATTTTCAACAGAAGTTGCTTCTAGTTACTTTTGCATTCTTCTTTGAACAGTCAAATCTCGATTAACCTGGAATAAAAACAATGCAGTTATTAATAAAAAGAGTTTAAATTAATGCATGCAAGATTTCACAGCTCAAGCATCACTCTTTCATAGTCAGCCTATGAACTTTTCAACTCACCCTTGTATATGCCCAATTTGTTAGATTATTTTCATAATATAAAAAGAAAAGAAAATGCTGCTAACACTAAGTTAATTTTGATTTCTTAATATATATATATATATATCTTTCTTCTTAATCTGTAACTCCTGGGGGACTCATAGGGGCTCCACATTCAGTGTTTCTAGGGCATTTTTAAACCTGGCAGAGCCTATCCCCTCTCTAGGTTTGAATACAGCAGGTTTCTTCCAGAGAAGGATAGAGAGTGAGAGAATGGAAATAAGAGATATAGAGGAAGAATCGAGCCAGGTACTTGACTGGTACTCTTTTTATTGACCTGAAATGGATGAAAGGCAAAGTTGACTTTGATGGGATTTGAACTCAGAGAGTAGAGAGCCAAAACGAATACTGCAAAGTATTCTATCTGATGTTCTAATGACTGAAAATTAGCCCTATATATGTATGTATTTATTTATTTAGAAATACACTCACACAAATTAATTGAAACAAATCCTGGAAATGAAAATCAGTTCTTCTCAATTCTAAACCTTGTTTCCACATTGGGAATTTTTCCTTTAATTTTTTTACTTATTTATCAACTAGATCTTGAGTTTTGACATAGAATAGTTCCTATGAACAGCCAGTTTTTAACTCCTGTGTTAAGAACTGAATAAATATAATAAGTAGGAGGAGTCTACCAAGTGCACAAAGGAGGTTGTCATGTCTTTGACATAACTGAGGGTCCTCCCACCCCTTTGTTTGTCAAGCTTTCTATGGCTGGATGCCCTTTGAATCAGCAATCACTTTACAGCATGTACTGGGTGTATTTTTGTATAGATCACCAAACACTAGAGAGGCTGTCACACCTTGACCCAACTGAAGGGTCCTCCCAAACCTTTGTTTGGCAAGCCCGCCATGGCTAGATACCCTTCCCATCACCAATCACTTCACAAGGGGGCACCAACTAGGAGCAAGTGTGGGGAGGGGTCATGGGATGTGTGCAGAAAGGGGGCATTGTGTTGTTGAGGATAGCTGTTAGTGAGCTGTAGTGGGGGTCATCCCACATTGTATGTTGGCTTTCTTCACCACTGCATAGCCCCAGCCCTCACAATCTTTAGTCATTTCTGTTGTGAGGGTTAGTTTTTAAGGTCGGGCTTCACAACCTCATACCATGCCTTCCTGGGTTTCTCTGAGGTTTCTCTGCATTTCTTTATGCAGCTGTTATCTTCCATGCACATCACATGTCCATACCAATGCAGTCTTCTCTCTTGCACACTACACCCAATTCCTCTTAGCCCAAATTTTTCTCTCAGCTTGCTTATGTTATGTCACTCATGCACACTAACATTACACATCCACCAGAACATATTCAACTCATTTTTTTCTAGCTTCTGCTGTTCTTCTGCAATCCAGGCTCATGCTTCACTGCCATGTAACATTGCAGTTCGCAAACAGACATCATATAGTCTACCCTTCACTCTGAAAAAAAAGCATTTGTTAGTAGCAGTAATGGATCTCTAAACTTCTTCCAGCCTATTCTTATCCTAACTATCATACTTTTGTCACATCCTTCCCCATGCTAATTTTATTGCCTAGGTAGTGATAGCTGTCAACAACTTCTATGAAGCCCAGTGGCAGCTGAAGGAATCTATTTCCTGTGTGTTCTTTGTGTTCACTTCCCTAGTGCATCTGCTGGCATGTAAATAGATATTTTCTGTTAGCCTGCCTGCAATCCTACTACATCCTGTGTATATCCATAACTTACATTGAGTGCATCTTATGGAATTTTTGCCCACCCCTTTCTGACATCTCAAGCAAGGCCACTTTCCTGATGGTATAACCTTCCTATCTTTTTTCCTACTTATTAGGACTTTTGTCTTTTTAAATTTACTTTTAGGCCTTTCAGCTCTAGGTTCTACTTCTATGCTTGAAATTTTGCCTCTAACTTTCCAATGAATTCATCTATGAAGTCTAGGTCGTCAGTGTATACAAACTCCCAAGGAGTGCTAATTTTAAACTCCTCAGTGATGGCCTGAAGGATGATGATAAACGAGAATGGGCTATGGACTGATCCCACATGGACCCCCCACCTGCAAATTCATCACATATCTTTCAGATATTTAGCACATATCTTAAAAGATCTAGCTGTACCAAAGTAGATATGTTTTCTATAGTATGGCAAGGTTTATTGTTAAGCTGATCATAGATAAATATTTTCACATACTGTGTAGCCAAGTGATCCTCTTATAAAAGGAATAAATACAATTATTTCTCTGCAGGTCCACAGATGACTGTAGCAAACAAACAAAAAGTCCTATGTCCATGATATATATATATAGTAATAATAATAAATTTGAAGACTAAAATCCAAAGAGGGCTCGATAAGGATAAATATATATCAAATATATAAGAACCGTAGAGCAAATATTTATTAAAATAACAGATTAAAGTTTAAGCAAAGAATCGCTGCTTTCACCCTTAATGGGATCTTCTGAAACTAACAAAGTCAATCTGTAAATGCAGTAGTGAATATTTCAAAAAACGTTGCAACCGGAGGAAGACAGGAAGACGATACTTTGGTTCGTGGAAACGTTCCCTGGCAAAGAACTGGAAAAAACGAATATAATACGTCATTAATAGGAGCGGTGAAAAACAATTACACGCAAAGACAGAACCACGTTTATGGTATAAAAGAAGTCGTAGACTAATATTCTCTTAGGTGGTTCATAGAGACGTTCTCTGGCAATGAACAGAAAAAACGAAGATAATACGTCATATGTGGAGCATGGAGAACAATTTCACGCAAAGACAAAACCACGTAAATGGTATAGCAGAAGTCGTAGACTAAAATTCTAACTAGGAAACCGACTGATTCTCCGCTTCAGAGTTAAGAATAAAGTAAATAAAATACAATACAGTGGTAATTGATATTAAATATATACATACACGCATCCAAATACGTACATACACAAGCATACGTGAAAACACTCGCCATAGGTATACAAAACCATACACATATAAATATGTGTGTGTGTGCATGTATACAAATAAATAAATAATTAAATAAACGTATATAAATAAATAAATACGTATATAACAAGCGCACACATATACCTCCATGTAAATACAAAAATGTTCGGAGACGTACGTCAACCAAATCACGAAGTACACATATACACACACACCCTACATACGTACTAACCCGCGTACTCACACAGACGCAAAACTCACGTATACACATAACCAAAAGCATATGTACCAGAATATATAAAAATATACGCCATAACATATACAATCAAATATACATACGAGAAAGTATACGTACCTTCACAAAACATAGAGGTAATATATACTTACCTATGCAAATAAGTAATGGTATAAACATAACATATACTTAGCTACCACATCAAGACGTAAATTATCTGCGTATAGATCGTATTATCCGTTAGGGTATAATGTGGGGCTGTAATACAGGAAAGTTTTGTGCAATTTATGTTTACAAGCTGAAATTGCCTCAGATTTGTCTACAAATGTAAGGTTGAAACACCCATGTCCCGTAGGGCCTACATAGGGTTAACTGCCAATAGATTCAAGCAGCGTCTTTACATGCATACCCATTCTTTTCGTTACCCTCTAAGAAGGAATATGACGTCACTTTCAGCTTAAATCTGGAGTCTAAAAGACAACCACACCCAATATAAGTTACACTGGGAGATCCTAGCTAGGGCTAGATCGTATAACGGAAATAAAAGACCATGTGACCTCTGCGCCGCTGAGGCCCTGGAAATACTCTACACCACAGACTACATCTTAAACAAAAAATCTGAGACAATTTCAGCTTGTAAACATAAATTGCACAAAACTTTCCTGTATTACAGCCCCACATTATACCCTAACGGATAGTACGATCTATACGTGGATATTTTACGTCTTGGTGTGGTAGCTAGGTATATGTTATGTTAATACCATTACTTATTCGTATAGGTAAGTATATATTACCTGTATGTTTTGTGAAGGTACGTATACTTTCTCGTATGTATATTTGATTGTATATGTTATGGCATATATTTTTATATATTCTGGTACATATGCTTTTGGTTATGTGTATACGTGAGTTTTGCGTCTGTGTGAGTACGCGGGTTTGTACGTATGTAGGGTGTGTATATGTGTACTTCGTGTTTTGGTTGACGTACGTCTCCGAACATTTGTGTATTTACATGTAGGTATGTGTGTGCGCTTGTTATATACGTATTTATTTATATACATTTATTTAATTATTTGTATACACGCACACACACACACACATATTTATATGTGCGTGTATTTGTATACCTATGGCGAGTGTTTTCACGTATGCTTGTGTATGTACGTATTTGGATGCATGTATGTATATATTTAATTTCAATTACCTCTGTATTGTATTGTATTTACTTTATTCTTAACTCTGAAGCGGAGAATCATTCGGTTTCCTAGTTAGAATTTTAGTCTACGACTTCTGCTATACCATTTACGTGGTTTTGTCTTTGCGTGCAATTGTTCTCCATGCTCCACATATGACGTATTATCTTCGTTTTTTCTGTTCATTGCCAGAGAACGTCTCTATGAACTACTTAAGAGAACATTAGTCTACGACTTCTTTTATACCATAAACGTGGTTCTGTCTTTGCGTGTAATTGTTTTTCACCGCTCCTATTAATGACGTATTATATTCGTATTTTCCAGTTCTTTGCCAGGGAACGTTTCCACGAACCAAAGTATCGTCTTCCTGTCTTCCTCCGGTTGCAACGTTTTTTGAAATATTCACTACTGCGTTTACAGATTGACTTTGTTAGTTTCAGAAGATCCCGTTAAGGGTGAAAGCAGCGATTCTTTGCTTAAACTTTAATCTGTTATTTTAATTAATATATATATATATATATATATATATATATATATACATATATATATAAATGTTCTAACAAACTTAGGAGTTTGTAAGATTATTTTTTAACACTCTTGTTAAATTTCTTTGCTGACTGTCTACTAAATTCATGGATTAAAGTTTCTTCCAACTTATTGTTGATATTTTGTTCTGATTCTTGCAACATTTCTGCAACAGTTGAGCTTATATCCTCGATTTCTACTTCTAAGAATTCTGTTATCAGTGTTTTCAGGTATCTTTCAGCTTCAAAGTCTTCTAAAATGTGACAGAAAATGAGAGCATTTGAAAGCAAGAGAGAGAGAGAGAGAGAAAGAAAGAATGATTAAATATTGAAACAAAAAAGGAAAGGAATAATTATTTACTCTCGAATCTTGAATAATCATCACCACTCCCATCTCCTCTTATTAATTATCAGATTTTTCCAACCTTGCTCTCCTCTAATTCCCCCTCCCTCCCCTTCTTATTAATTTTCCAGATTTTTCCAACCTTGCTCTGCTCTTATCCCCCCCCCCCCCTGCTTATTAATTTTCCAGATTTTTCCAACCTTGCTCTGCTCTTATCCCCCCTCCCTCCCCTGCTTATTAATTTTCCAGAATTTTCCCACATTGCTGTGCTCTAATCCCACCTACCTCCCCCGCTTATTAATTTTCCAAATTTTTCCAACCTTGCTCTGCTCTTATCCCCCCTCCCTCCCCTGCTTATTAATTTTCCAGATTTTTCCAACCTTGCTGTGCTCTAATCCCACCTACCTCCCCCGCTTATTAATTTTCCAAATTTTTCCAACCTTGCTCTGCTCTTATCCCCCCTCCCTCCCCTGCTTATTAATTTTCCAGATTTTTCCAACCTTGCTCTGCTCTTATCCCCCCTCCCTCCCCTGCTTATTAATTTTCCAGATTTTTCCAACCTTGCTCTGCTCTTATCCCCCCTCCCTCCCCTGCTTATTAATTTTCCAGATTTTTCCAACCTTGCTCTGCTCTCATCCCCCCTCCCTTCCCTGCTTATTAATTTTCCAGATTTTTCCAACCTTGCTCTGCTCTTATCCCCCCTCCCTCCCCTGCTTATTAATTTTCCAGATTTTTCCAACCTTGCTCTGCTCTCATCCCCCCTCCCTCCCCTGCTTATTAATTTTCCAGATTTTTCCAACCTTGCTCTGCTCTTATCCCCCCTCCCTCCCCTGCTTATTAATTTTCCAGATTTTTCCAACCTTGCTCTGCTCTCATCCCCCCTCCCTCCCCTGCTTATTAATTTTCCAGATTTTTCCAACCTTGCTCTGCTCTCATCCCCCCTCCCTTCCCTGCTTATTAATTTTCCAGATTTTTCCAACCTTGCTCTGCTCTTATCCCCCCTCCCTCCCCTGCTTATTAATTTTCCAGATTTTTCCAACCTTGCTCTGCTCTCATCCCCCCTCCCTCCCCTGCTTATTAATTTTCCAGATTTTTCCAACCTTGCTCTGCTCTTATCCCCCCTCCCTCCCCTGCTTATTAATTTTCCAGATTTTTCCAACCTTGCTCTGCTCTCATCCCCCCTCCCTCCCCTGCTTATTAATTTTCCAGATTTTTCCAACCTTGCTCTGCTCTCATCCCCCCTCCCTTCCCTGCTTATTAATTTTCCAGATTTTTCCAACCTTGCTCTGCTCTTATCCCCCCTCCCTCCCCTGCTTATTAATTTTCCAGATTTTTCCAACCTTGCTCTGCTCTCATCCCCCCTCCCTCCCCTGCTTATTAATTTTCCAGATTTTTCCAACCTTGCTCTGCTCTTATCCCCCCTCCCTCCCCTGCTTATTAATTTTCCAGATTTTTCCAACCTTGGTCTGCTCTTATCCCCCCCCCCCCTCCCTCCCTCGCTTATGAATTTTCCAGATTTTTCCAACCTTGCTCTGCTCTAATCCCCCCCCCCCATCCCTCCCCCACTTATTAATTTTCCAGATTTTTCCAACTTCGCCACTCTAATCCTCCCCTCCTGCTTATTAATTTTTGCTAATCTATCTCCACAACAATTAATTTTCTTTAGACATTAAAAAAACATTATACATGACAAAAAAAGTACATTATTAGAAATCCCATATGTTATAAAATAAATAGAATAGGTTGGGGTCTCAATATGTAAACTAACTGACTAATTCTGGTTTTTAAAAAATCAACAGTGTCTACCTAGAAAAATTACCGATTTTCCAATTTCCCCTGCTTATTCCAATTACCCTGTTATTAGGGACTCAGGAGTAGTCATCTTTGAGATGAATGATCAATCTCACAATATTGACCTTCCTTCAAACCCATGTTTCCCTGCAGATGATGACTTACAGAGATTTAAACTGAACATCAACTCTATCAATCTCTCCAGGCTCAGAGGTGCTGTGAAGGTGATGAGCAGTCCTTTCATCTGGCTAAATTATAAAAACTGAATAAGTCTCACTCCATAAATATATGGTCAAATATTCTCAATATTCTGACATACTTAATAGATATAATTGTTTCTACTTTAGGCACAAGGCCAGCAATTACCCAGTGCATTACTGGTACTTTATTTTATCGACCCCGTAAGGATGAAAGGCAAAGTCAACCTCAGCGGGATTTGAACTCAGATTGTAAAGAGACGTAACTATGCTGGAAAGCTTGGCATCTGACCCTCTACCGATACTGCCAATCAGATATAATAATTACTTTTATTAAGATAAGGATATACATTTGAATTGAATTGGCCTAAGTGAATACAGTTAACCTCAGTGCATAACTTAAGTAGAGGTGAGATGGCTGAGAAGAGAAACTATTGGATTTTCTGTTGCTAATCATGGGTTAAAATCCAATATTATGACCGCCTATAATGTTTTGTATGACATTACATAGTCATACCCTTGCTCAGAAAACAGATGCTAAATTGTTAAATGATGATGATGTGTCTGTTTGCATTACGTTACACAGCATTGCATATATATCATTGCATAATATTGTGATTAGCTCTGGTAGATAACATTACATATGTTGCACCATTGCATAATAGCAAATGTCAGTTGTATGTTACAATACATTACATTATATTGTGATCATCTATAATATGTTACTCTTCTCTCTACCAAAACTGTAAATACTGATGGAGGTGTAGGGTAACATTGGTGACAACATCGTTTCTGAGGCATTTTTTTAACCTGGTAGACCGCATCCTCTCTTCAGGTCTGAACACAGATGATTTTTACTTCTTCTTTTTCAAGATAGCGAGTGATAAAGAGGAAATGAAAAACGGATATACAGGAAGAATCTACTCCAGTACTTGACTGTTACTTTTTTTTTTTATTGATCTTGAAAAGATGAAAGGCAAAGTTAACCTCAGCAGCATTTGAACTCAGATCACAGATAATTCAATCAAATACCACAGAGTATTCTATCCAACATTCTAATGCTTCTGCCAATTTGCTGCCTTATAATATGTTACAGTACATTACAAAATATTGTGACACCATTTCGAAAAATAAATACAACTGATAACATTACAAAATACTTTGTGATTAGCATCAACCCAACATAGAACATAATAGTAATTGTTTAGCCCCAGGTCAATTCTTATGCAGATATATGATAAAAGGCATTCCACTTTTAACCATCCTGTCTTTTGTGAGATTATCTGAAACTACAATATTTTAATGTATTGGGGTTTGATTTCATGGAAAATATGGCTGTTATTTCTAACAAGCTAATTACCCACATAGAGGCTTCCTTATTCACTCCACTGGCCATTTAGCAATGATTCTTTTAAAGTACAGTTGACTCTTCCTTTCGAAGTTCTAAATCCAATTTTGTGCAGTAAGTTTATATTTTTGGTCAAATACTACATGTGCTTACATGGTAAATGATGCTTAAAAAACTTAAAGTACTTGTAAAATGTTAAAAATAGCCATTACAAATGCTTTTCTGATTCAGAGAAAACCAAACATTGTGTCATGACACCAGCCTCAAAGATCTGTGCAGTTCTAAAATGTCTTTAAAATAAACCCTGCCGTTTAGAGTTACCCTTATTGGCTCTAGTAACCATATTTTGGCTGCTGTGACCACTTAGTTCTCTTGTTGTTACCCATGAACATGCAGATGTCCCCTAGAAACTCTAATGACCAGTTAGATACTCGCTCACTGGCTTCAGTGACCATATAAAGATTCCCTCGTTGGCTTCAGTGACCCCTAGAAGCTCTAATGACTATGTAAAGCCACCATTGTTGGCTTTAGTGACTCTTTATAAGCTCTAATGACCAGAGACTCTCCTATTGGCTTCAGTGCCCACCTACAAGCTTTAGTGACCACATAAAGGCTCCTTTGTTGGTTCTAGTGATAATATAGAGAATCACTAGTCGAATAAGACCCCTTAGTTGAAATTTGTAACTATAAATATTGTGAATATAAAGTTTAGCCCTTTAGCATTTAAACCGGCCATATCCGGCCAGAATTCCCACACCTCTTTCTGTTCAATCCAGCCACAACTGGCTTCTCATACTTATGTTAAGGTATTGTTTGTTAACAAACCTTTATCAGGGACATTGAGCAGTTCTGATTCTTTATCACTGCCTTCTTGGGATTCTTCAGATTCTTCTTTCCCATCCTTTTCAGCCACAACATAAGTTTCTTAATTTGAAACACAAAAAAGAAAGTGAAATCAAGATTAATTTTGCAGGAAGAAAGCTGCTTTACATCTGATTCATATATATTTTATCTCAAATAAACACTTTACAAACAGATATTATTTAACTTAACCTCATTTTAGTTTGATTCATTTATACCCGTTTTCTGTTTTCTGATAATTTAACACTCCTCTTTGTCATGTGCCAATAAGCTATCTTGATCTTGTAGTAATTATACAAATAGTATTGCTTGGTTACATAGGCATAAAGTGGTAAAATGTGTCATCAACATTTTTTATTTCACTTTTCCATGTTTGTATGGGCTGGACAGGTTTTGTATAGCACAGCTTCTCTCCTCTTGTGTTCCTTCAACATCCTCTCTGTGACATGCAGTATTTTTAGATCAGCTCTCAACACTTCTGTCCAGGTCTTCCTCTACTGCAGCTTCCTACTACTGGTAATTCCTGACACTTCTTCATCCATATGCATCACATGTCCATACCAGCACAATCTACTCAGCTGCACGCTACATTTGATTACTCTTATACCCAGTCTTTCTCTCAGCTCATCCATTTTCTGACATTCATACATATTAACATCACACATCGATCACAACAGGCTTGTTTTCCCTGCTGGGATCAGAGTCCTGTTTTCTTTCCTACTCACTAAAACTTTGGTCTTTGCTAAGTTTAATTTCAACCCTTTTGGTCCTGTTTCCACAGTAAGAATTTCAGCTATAAGAACAACATCATCAGTATACAGAAGTTCCCATGGATAAGCAATCTTAAATGCCTCTGTCATGGCCTGGCAGACGATAATAGAAGTGGATTGAGGACTAAGAACTGATGAACACCTACCTACACATGGAATTCCTCACTAAACTCACTACCTACTCCCCCTTCAATGATAGCACTTCTGTATATGGCTTGCACTGCTATCACAAGTCACTCATCTACACTCCGTTTCCTTAAGGACCACCAGGTAACATATCATAGAACTCTGTCAAAGGTTAAGAACTTCTCTTGTAGTTGCCTCATTAAGAAGAGGGCAATTGTGGTGTTCCTTCCTGACACAAAACCAAATTGCATCTCATCTAATTTGACTCTTTTCCCAATACTAAAACTTTTTGCAGTCGCTTTCATAACTTGATCCACTAGTTTTGTACCTCTGTAGTAGGTCCTTTCTGGAGAATCACATTTTCTTTGTAATAATTAATGATTATTCTGCAATGCCAATCATTGGATATGAAACCATCATGTATTATTTGATTCACTATTCAGTTGACTTTCTTTACTCCTATTTCACCAGATGATTTCAGCATCTCAACAACTATGCCTGACAGACCAGCAGCATTTTCATTTTTCATTTCTCTGATTGCTTCTTTTTGACTCTATAACTGTCAACTTCAATAGCCAATCCCTCTGTTGAGTCTAATGGGGAGAGTCCTTCTGCTTTGCACTTATTCTCCACATCCATCAACCTCTATTTGTAATAGTAGTGAAATGTATTGAAGAGGTTTGGAATTTGAACATTCTATGGAAAAACTGATACTTATAAATTACACCATTTTATGGTTAACTGCTGCAAAGGTCTTGTTATTTGTACAAGTGTAGAATCAGCCAACACATATTGCTATAGGGAAACATAGACAATTTTCACCCCACTACTCTTAATGTGCTCACTACCATCATCCCATCATAACACTAGATAAATATATTAACAGCACTTCTTTACCATAAAAACACCATCATTACACAATCAAGCTACCACTATCACATCATTGCCATTGCCACATACCTTCACTTCTTCCAGTTTCAGACTGTCCAGTGTAGTTCAAAACCAAATCAAGCCGCACCTGAAATTGGTAAAGTGATTAATAGTGCATATCATTAATTATTTTATTCAAATCCCGCCGAGGTTGACTTTGCCTTTCATCCTTACGGGATCGATAAAATAAAGTACCAGTAATGCACTGGGTAATTGCTGGCCTTGTGCCTAAAGTAGAAACAATTAATTATTTTATTCTTTAAAACATCATCTGTCCTAGCTTTGGATGAATAAACCTAGTGACTGAACTGAAACCCACCAAATAAACGAGCACACTTTACCAATGATTATATATATATTATATATATATATATATTTCAGAAAGTAATGGGAGCTGTGCTGTTTTCTTACAAAATCAGAAAACAGCACAGCTCCCATGACTTTCGGAAACATTTTTTCACGCTCAGAATTGCTGAAACATGGAACAAACTACCTGCATCTGTTGTTAGCTGTTGGGACACTGCATCCTTCAAAACTTCGATGCTTCCCGGAATTCGCTAACACCTGATATTTCCCCTTCATACCCACACACGCATGTATCTGTGTGTATATCATGACTGATACACTGTTCACTTTCCTGCCCATTATTCTATGTACTATACATGCACCTTTGATGAGTTGTAGTGCACCTGAGCACTACACAACAATTTTCATTATTTTATCATCATCATCACTGTTTTACGTCCGTTCTTCCATGCTTATATATACATATGTGTGTCTATATATATATATATCATCATTTTTACATATATATATAGTCTGTGGTGCTGACACCGAGGAGACCACTAATCATGTCAGTATTCAATACGTGGGGAAATGTAGAGTGAGTATAGAGACCAAGTGGTCTGTGTTTTACATCTCTCTTTCTCTCTCTCTCTCTCTCTATATATATATATATATAGAGAGAGAGAGAGAGAGAGAGAGATGTCAACATGAATGGATCTGTTATTTTTATCTAAAGACATTTTTTCCAATTCCAACCCGCCCGTCCCCTTAATCTGTCTTATTTCTCATTCTTTCTTCTGATGAAGGACTAGCGTCCGAAACATTAAGATCCTCTTCCTGCTATATCAAATGTTAACCTAATATATCCCTTCCATATACTGTACCGATTGTGTTGTTATTTCTGTTTACCTTTTACATATATATATATATCGAATGTAGAAAGGTATATATATATATATATATATATATATATATATATAATAGCTTTTAATAGCTTTCACCGTATTTTTGACTAAAGAAATTTTAGTCTGATAATGGGGTTTAGAACCCTCAGATAAATGGAAAAAGATGAGTATTGACGTACATGGGAGTCGAACCCACATCTTTGGTTATCCAGACCACTGTGCTACCATTACACCAAGTCGGCGGCAGCCGACTTGGTACGCATCATCGGCGGAACATGCATCGGAGGCGGAAGGCGGGGCAGAGGCGGAGGGAGGTGGTGTAATGGTAGCACAGTGGTCTGGATAACCAAAGATGTGGGTTCGACTCCCATGTACGTCAATACTCATCTTTTTCCATTTATCTGCGGTTCTAAACCCCATTATCAGACTAAAATTTCTTTAGTCAAAAATACGGTGAAAGCTATTCTATTTTCTAATTTCAAACCTGCTCACTGTTTCAAAAATACTTACTTATATATATATATATATACACATACATGTGGTTGGTGATAGGAAGGTCATAGAAAACCTGTTAAACAAAGAGTTGTGAGGACTCTTCAGCTGTGTCAAATATATAACAATTTCCCTAGTGTTAGTGTCACAATAAATGCACTCAGTAGTGCACAGTATGTAAGCAAGTTGCAGACCACCAGCCTATTTGAGCACTCAGTAGATTGCATGAACATATATAAGAGAGATGCAGGCTCCCAGCCTAGCTGTGGGGTCAGTATTTCTACTTGAGTAGCAGCCTGGTCTGATGACAACTTGTTCAACCCTTACTAGCAGGAAAAGTAGATGTTAAACAATAACAATAATGCTGATGATGATGTAACATAGAACATAGAACATAGTAATAGGAATATCAATTGAACTTAAATTAGGTAACATAAATATCACAATGAAAAGCTAGAATATATAGGGTATGTGGATAATATATTCACTGAGATAGATATACAGGAAAGGATTGTAAGACTAATGGAGAAAAGGGAGGTAATTTAATTACTGTCTTTAATAATAAATGAGATGACACAAGATTGTATTGACTAGTGATTTGCTATTCTAGAAAAGACCTTTCCATAATATAGCAATGTAACCTTCAACTCATACCATACCATCTTTTAAAAAAAGCAGGATGCATTAGATAATGTAACTCTAGACACACTGTTTGAATAAAAATATAAGCTAGTCACCTTTCATTAAAGGTCTGAGGGATTATGGATGACTGCAAAACAACTCAATTCTCCCAGACCTTATCAGAGCTGATGTCTCCTGTTGACCCTAGAGATGTCATTACTGGTTAAGCTGTTAGGGTTACACACTTGCAGGCTAAATGGAAAACTGTTCACATATTGTTATGTTAGGGAACATATTTGGGGAATATATAAGAGATCAGTAACTAAAGAGAACAACTTGTATAGATTGAAAGTAAACTTACCTGTGGAGTGAAGGCATATTTGTAGAGATGAAAGTGTCTAAAATATGTGTTAATCACATGGTAGGATATCTTCCTTACTTCTTCTGCTGTAAACACTTCCCTGCTATAAGGTGGACACTAAATATAAAAACCAATAAATGGATGGTAATCAGTTGTTTAGACTGATCTATAATCAAAGATGTCCTATTCATTCTATTATTTAAACAGAAATGATCTAGGTCTACATTATCCAATACATCCTTCCTTTATTAATATAGAAAGGGAACCTCTACTGGGTCACTTGACCTGCTTTTACCTGGGCTAAACAACAACAGATATAATAAATGCACAAATGCATATAATATATATAGTTAAATGCAGCAAGACAGAGGACAGATCACTCAGCATATTTTATGGATGTACTGAAGACAAATGGATACCCAACATCCGCAGTAAACTGTCTTAGAAATCGAAAGCGTTGCAGACATAACACCTCCTCTAACACCTACTTTATGAAAGTACCACACTTCAGCGGAAATATAACCACAACTATATAAAGAGCCATCCACAAGGACTGACTGGACATACAATTAGCTCACTCTGGCCCTTCACTGCATGGATACATATCTAAGAAGCGATCCAGAAACAACAACACCCAATGCACACTGACTAACTGCCCTATCCACAACACAGGTATGTGCCAGCGGACACATGTGGTATACCGGATTAAATGCAACAAATGTAAGGAGTTCTACATTTGTAGCATGACTCAATCACTCCACACCCACATTAAAGGACACCTCAACATACACGCATCCTCATTCAAAAAACACATTAACAAATGCAGAACTATCAACAAAAATATAACAGTCAATACTGAAGCCAGAGAAAGAAATGTAGGTAATTTAAGAATAAAGGAAGCCTTGCTTATACATAGACTCAACCAACAAATCTTTAACAGAATGGAACTCAACACACAATACTTGACATAAAAAGACACACTCACATGAAACCTAAACAACAAATTATACAAGAAATTTGATTTCATGAGATAATACAGACAGCAATTGATGTCATCCTCCTGCTTCTCATGAATACTACAGCAAACGTCAAACGACGCTTGAAAGTGGTTTATAAATTTTAAATTTAAATCTAATTTCAAAGTGAATAGACCAGAACATTTTTCTTTGAAAGTTCCCTGTAATCTGACAAAGGAAATTTTAAGTCCTGAAATAATAGGATGAAACAAAAAAACAAAGATTAGCAGGTAACTAACTTTTTTGTTGCGTTCATCTTACCATCAAGTTTGCATTGTTTTAGTCTTACATATATCACTTTCCAATATATATATATACATGTATACAAGAATGAAGAATAAGGCAGCATTCTGGAATCTTATATCATTTTATTAATTACATCATTGCTATTATTCACACTTCAATGGCATCAATTATGCAATTGATACAATCTTGTCAGACAGTTATTATGTAATTAATTATTCATACTGCAATTTGTTCAGGACGAGTATTTTCGATGTTATCTCAAGCCCAGCAAAGATATGTGTCTTGTTAAAGAACTCTCTGTAAAGCATCATTTGGGGCATGTCCACATCAATCATTCATTGAATGCATCTCTCCTATAAGCGTTTCTCATCATTTCTACCTCCCCTTCATGATTTGAGGGTTATTTGGCCAATTAAAGGAATTTCACAATAGTAAACGTCTCCCAGATGGTATGTATTATATTTTATTGGCACCAGGTTAAATAAATGGCTGCTAAATCCAGTACCAAGGCAGTTGTAAAACTCAGAATGTCAGTGGGGGGAGGGGGTTATACGGTTTAACTTATAGTGGGACATCAAGCGTGCTGTAAAAGCTATAAGCAGTGTGGGACACTAGTAGTTGTAGTTCAAAGTAGTACAAGGTGTGATCCTCTCCAAGCTGTCTAGTCATGGACCATAACAGCCCTTCCAATGCATGCCAAATTGGAAAGTGGACATAAAATAATGATGATGATGATGATATAAAATAACAGATGCAGACATGGTCAAGTGGTTAAAAATTCACTTCGCAATCAAGAGGTCCTAGGTTTAGTCCCACTTCATGGCATCTTAGGCAAGTGTCTTTCATAATAGCCTTAACCCTTTAACATTCAAACTGGCCATATCTAGCCAGAATTCTCTCACCTCTTTCTGTTCAAACTGGTCATAACTGGCTGCTCATACTTATGTTAAGGCATTGTTCCCAAAATAAATAATATCAAAATCTCATAGATTTGATATCATGTGAGATAACTATGTGAGGTAAAGCCTTTACAGTGAAAATATAATAGTAAATATAGACTAATGTAAATGCTAAAGGGTTAAGTTGACCCAAGCCTTGAGAGTAAAATTGGGTAGATGGAAACTATAGTGAAGTCCATCAAATGAAGGGTACCTGTAATTCAAATGAGCAGCTTTGTCCCACCATGTCATGCTGATTCTACTTGAGAATTACATTAAGGGTACACCTGTCTGTGAAATATTCAGTCACTTCACTTGCTAATTCAATAAATGGGTCATTAAAGTCATAGCGCAACATATATTAGATGTGGTGTCATAAACTGTATGACATATATTAGATGGGGTGACATAGAATGTACATCATGTATTAGAGAGAGAATCTTAGACAGTGAGGCTTATATTACAGGGATTTGAACTTACACAGGCACTATGATATATATTAGAGGTAGAGTCATAAACTGTATGACATGTATTAGATGGGATGATATAGAATGTATATCATGTATTAGAGACTGGGACGATTTGATAAATTCCGACCTTACACACTTGCACCTCTCTAAGACAATGTCACTGGACCGAGATCTTTGGCACCACGCAGTAATACAGAAGACCCACCTTGCTTATGTACAAAGTGAAACCTACAGTCAGTAGGCCCCTCCTAACCAAATATACACCCCAACCCACTACCCTACTCCATCCTCCCACTCCCACCAACACCACCCTTTCTCTGTAAAGTTGGTACCACAACATCCAGTCCTAATAAATGAGATAATGAGATCGAGATCGAGATTGTGTAGGTGCCATGACAAAAAAACACACAGTCCACACTGTAATGTGGCCGTGTAGGTAACACGGTAAACAGTTCCCAGTCCACACTGTAAATGTGGTTGGTGTTAGGAAGGGCATCCAGCCATAGAAAACCTGCCAGATACAGTTCTATACGAGCGAGACATGGTCACCCGACCATCCTTGCCTCTAATTGGGACAACTCGCGTCTAACCAATGCTAGCGTGGAAGATAGACGTTAAACGATGATGATGATGATCTTAGACAGTGAGGCTTATATTACAGGGATTTAAACTTTCACAGGCACTATGACATATATTAGAGGGAATGTCATAAACTGTACGATATGGACTCTCGAGTCCCAAATAATAGGATGGGGTTGGAAAATCGATAATTTTTTTAGGTTGACTCCCTTGATTTTTTTTAAAACCAGAATTTGTTGTTTAGTTTACATAATGAGACCCCAACCCATCCTATTTATTTTCTAATGTATGAGATTTCTTGCCATGTTCATTTTTTTCATGTATAATTTTTTTTAATGTCTAAAGAAAATTAATTGTCGCAGGAATGCTACAACTTAAAATAAAATTTTGCCAGAGATAGATTAGTAAAATTTAATTAATGGAGAGGTGGATAAGAATAGGGTGCATGGAAAGAATCTGAAAAATTAATAAGCGGTAGATGGCGGGGCAATTGGTCAATACAAGTGAGTATTTCAGGGAGTGTTGTAGACAGTGTGACTTACATTACAGGGAGTTTAACTTACACAGACACTATGACATGTGAGCAGATCCTTGAAATATGTAAAGGTTTCATCTAAGTTTCCAAACGGACTTTCTGAAAAGGATAAAGTAGATTTTATATCAAATGCAAAGTTTGCTCGTGTGAAAAACAAATTAACCTAGGTATATTGAAAATGGATGTTGTGACTCTTGTGAATGTTGGTGTAATTCTTGTTGTTGTGAATGTTATTGTAATTCTTGTTGTTAATGTTGTTGTAATTCTTGTTGTTGTGAATGTTGGTATAATTCTTGTTGTTGTGAATGTTGTTGTAATTCTTGTCAATGTGAATGTTATTGTAATTCTTGTTGTTGTGAATGTTGTTGTAATTCTTGTTGTTGTGAATGTTGTTGTAATTCTTGTTGTTGTGAATGTTGTAATTCTTGTTGTGAATGTTATTGTAATTCTTGTTGTTGTGAATGTTGTTGTAATTCTTGTTGTTGTGAATGTTGTTGTAATTCTTGTTGTTGTGAATGTTGGTATAATTCTTGTTGTGAATATTATTGTAATTCTTGTTGTGAATGTTGGTGTAATTCTTGTTGATGTGAATGTTGTTGTAATTCTTGTTGTGAATGTTGTTGTAATTCTTGTTGATGTGAATGTTGTTGTAATTCTTGTTGTGAATGTTGTTGTAATTCTTGTTGTTGTGAATGTTGTTGTTGTGAATGTTGGTGTAAATCTTGTTGATGTGAAAGTTGTTGTAATTCTTGTTGTTGTGAATGTTAGTGGAATTCTTGTTGATGTGAATGTTATTGTAATTCTTGTTGTTGTGAATGTTGTTGTGAATGTTGGCATAATTCTTGTGAATGTGAATGTTGTTGTAATTCTTGTTGTGAATGTTGGTATAATTCTTGTTGTTGTGAATGTTATTGTAATTCTTGTCGTGAATGTTGTTGTAATTCTCGTTGATGTGAATGTTGGTGTAATTCTTGTTGTTGTGAATGTTGGTGTAATTCTTTTTGTTAATGTTGTTGTGAATGTTGGTGTAATTCTTGTTGTTGTAATTCTTGTTGTTAATGATGTTGTTGTAATTCTTGTTGTTGTGAATGTTGGTGTAATTCTTGTTGTGAATGTTGTTGTAATTCTCGTTGATGTGAATGTTGGTGTAATTCTTGTTGTTAATGTTGTTGTAATTCTTGTTGTTGTGAATGTTGGTGTAATTCTTGTCGTCGTAATTCTTGTTGTGAATGTTGGTGTAATTCTTATCGATGTGAATGTTGGTTTAATTCTTGTCGATGTGAATGTTGGTGTAATTCTTGTTGATGTGAATGTCGGTGTAATTCTTGTTCTTATGAATGTTGGTGTAATTCTTGATGTTGTGAATGTTTGTGTAATTCTTGTTGTTGTGAATGTTGGTGTAAATCTTGTTGATGTGAATGTTGTTGTAATTCTTGTTGTGAATGTTTTTGTAATTCTTGTTGATGTGAATGTTGTTGTAATTCTTGTTGTTGGAAATGTCGGTGAAATTCTTGTTGTTGTGAATGTTGGTGTAATTCTCGTTGATGTGAATGTTGTTGTAATTCTTGCTGATGTGAATATTGGTGTAATTCTTGTTGTGAATGTTGTTGTAATTCTTGTTGTTGTGAATGTTGTTGTAATTCTTGTTGTTGTGAATGTTGGTGTAATTCTTGTGTGAATGTTGTTGTAATTCTTGTTGTTGTGAATGTTGTTGTAATTCTTGTTGTGAATTTTGTTGTAATTCTTGTTGTTGTGAATGTTGTTGTAATTCTTGTTGTGAATGTTGGTGTAATTCTTGTTGTTGTAATTCTTGTTGTTGTGAATATTGGTGTAATTCTTGTTGTTGTGAATGTTGTTGTAATTCTTGTTGTTGTGAATGTTGTTGTAATTCTTGTTGTGAATTTTGGTGTAATTCTTGTTGTTGTGAATGTTGCTGTAATTGTTGTTGTTGTGAATGTTGGTGTAATTCTTGTTGTTGTGAATGTTGTTGTGAATGTTGTTGTAATTCTTGTTGTGAATGTTGTTGTAATTCTTGTTGATGTGAATCTTGGTATAATTCTTGTTGTTGTGAATGTTGTTGTAATTCTGGTTGATGTGAATGTTGTTGTAATTCTTGTTGTTGTGAATGTTGGTGTAATTCTTGTTGATGTGAATGTTGTTGTAATTCTTGTTGTTGTGAATGTTGGTGTAATTCTTGTTGATGTGAATGTTGGCATAATTCTTGTGAATGTGAATGTTGTTGTAATTCTTCTTGTTGTGAATGTTGTTGTAATTCTTGTTGTTGTGAATGTCGGTGTAATTCTTGTTGTTGTGAATGTTGTTGTAATTCTTGTTGATGTGAATGTTGGTATAATTCTTGTTGTTGTGAATGTTGTAATTCTTGTTGTGAATGTCGGTGTAATTCTTGTTGTTGTGAATGTTGTTGTAATTCTTGTTGTGAATGTTATTGTAATTCTTCTTGTTATGAATATTATTGTAATTCTTGTTGATGTGAATGTTGGTATAATTCTTGTTGTTGTGAATGTTGTAATTCTTGTTGTGAATGTTGGTATAATTCTTGTTGTTGTGAATGTTGTTGTAATTCTTGTTGTGAATGTTATTGTAATTCTTGTAGTTGTGAATGTTGTTGTAATTCTTGTTGTGAATGTTGTTGTAATTCTTGTTGATGTGAATGTTGTAATTCTTGTTATGAATGTTGTTGTAATTCTTGTTGATGTGAATGTTGTTGTAATTCTTGTTGTGAATGTTATTGTAATTCTTGTAGTTGTGAATGTTGTTGTAATTCTTGTTGTGAATGTTGTTGTAATTCTTGTTGATGTGAATGTTGTTGTAATTCTTGTTGTGAATGTTGTTGTAATTCTTGTTGATGTGAATGTTGTTGTAATTCTTGTTGTGAATGTTATTGTAATTCTTGTAGTTGTGAATGTTGTTGTAATTCTTGTTGTGAATGTTGTTGTAATTCTTGTTGATGTGAATGTTGTTGTAATTCTTGTTGTTGTGAATGTTGTTGTAATTATTGTTGTTGTGAATGTTGTTGTAATTCTTGTTGTGAATTTTGTTGTAATTCTTGTTGTTGTGAATGTTGTTGTAATTCTTGTTGTGAATGTTGGTGTAATTCTTGTTGTTGTGAATGTTGTTGTAATTCTTGTTGTTGTGAATGTTGGTGTAATTCTTGTTGTTGTGAATGTTGCTGTAATTCTTGTTGTTGTGAATGTTGTTGTGAATGTTGTTGTAATTCTTGTTGTTGTGAATGTTGGTGTAATTCTTATTGTTGTGAATGTTGCTGTAATTGTTGTTGTTGTGAATGTTGGTGTAATTCTTGTTGTTGTGAATGTTGTTGTTGTGAATGTTGTTGTAATTCTTGTTGTGAATGTTGTTGTAATTCTTGTTGATGTGAATGTTGGTGTAATTCTTGTTGTTGTGAATGTTGGTGTTATTCTTTATGATATGAATGTTGTAATTCTTGTTGTTGTGAATGTTGGTGTAATTCTTGTTGTTGTGAATGTTGTTGTAATTCTTGTTGTTGTGAATGTTGTAATTCTTGTCGATGTGAATGTTGGTGTAATTCTTGTTGTTGTGAATCTTGTTGTAATTCTTGTTGCGAATGTTATTGTAATTCTTCTTGTTGTGAATGTTGTTGTAATTCTTGTTGTTGTGAATGTCGGTGTAATTCTTGTTGTTGTGAATGTTGTTGTAATTTTTGTTGATGTGAATGTTGGTATAATTCTTGTTGTGAATGTGGAAATTCTTGTTGTGAATGTCGGTGTAATTCATGTTGTGAATGTTGTTGTAATTCTTGTTGTGAATGTTATTGTAATTCTTCTTGTTATGAATGTTATTGTAATTCTTGTTGTTGTGAATGTTGTTATAATTCTTGTTGTTGTGAATGTTAGTGGAATTCTTGTTGATGTGAATGTTATTGTAATTCTTGTTGTTGTGAATGTTGTTGTGAATGTTGGCATAATTCTTGTGAATGTGAATGTTGTTGTAATTCTTGTTGTGAATGTTGGTATAATTCTTGTTGTTGTGAATGTTGTTGTAATTCTTGTTGTGAATGTTGTTGTAATTCTTGTCGTGAATGTTGTTGTAATTCTCGTTGATGTGAATGTTGGTGTAATTCTTGTTTTTGTGAATGTTGGTGTAATTCTTTTTGTTAATGTTGTTGTAATTCTTGTTGTTGTGAATGTTGGTGTAATTCTTGTTGTTGCAATTCTTGTTGTTAATGTTGTTGTAATTCTTGTTGTTGTGAATGTTGGTGTAATTCTTGTTGTTGTAATTCTTGTTGTGAATGTTGTAATTCTCGTTGATGTGAATGTTGGTGTAATTCTTGTTGTTAATGTTGTTGTAATTCTTGTTGTTGTGAATGTTGGTGTAATTCTTGTCGTCGTAATTCTTGTTGTGAATGTTGGTGTAATTCTTATCGATGTGAATGTTGGTTTAATTCTTGTCGATGTGAATGTTGGTGTAATTCTTGTTGATGTGAATGTCGGTGTAATTCTTGTTGTTATGAATGTTGGTGTAATTCTTGATGTTGTGAATGTTTGTGTAATTCTTGTTGTTGTGAATGTTGGTGTAAATCTTGTTGATGTGAATGTTGTTGTAATTCTTGTTGTGAATGTTTTTGTAATTCTTGTTGATGTGGATGTTGTTGTAATTCTTGTTGTTGGAAATGTCGGTGTAATTCTTGTTGTTGTGAATGTTGGTGTAATTCTCGTTGATGTGAATGTTGTTGTAATTCTTGTTGATGTGAATATTGGTGTAATTCTTGTTGTTGTGAATGTTGTTGTAATTCTTGTTGTTGTGAATGTTGTTGTAATTCTTGTTGATGTGAATGTTTGTGTAATTCTTGTTGTTGTGAATGTTGTTGTAATTCTTGTTGTTGTGAATGTTGTTGTAATTCTTGTTGTTGTGAATATTGTTGTAATTCTTGTTGTTGTGAATGTTGGTGTAATTCTTGTTGTTGTGAATGTTGGTGTAATTCTTGTTGTTGTGAATGTTGGTGTAATTCTTGTTGTTGTGAATGTTGGTGTCATTCTTGTTGTTGTGAATGTTGTTGTAATTCTTCTTGTTGTGAATGTTGGTGTAATTCCTGTTGTTGTGAATGTTGGTGTAATTCTTGTTGTTGTGAATGTTGTTGTAATTCTTGTTGTTGTGAATGTTGGTGTAATTCTTGTTGTTGTGAATGTTGGTGTAATTCTTGTTGTTGTGAATGTTGTTGTAATTCTTGTTGTTGTGAATGTTGTTGTAATTCTTGTTGTTGTGAATGTTGGTGTAATTCTTGTTGATGTGAATGTTGGTGTAATTCTTGTTGTTGTGAATGTTGGTGTAATTCTTTATGATGTGAATGTTGTAATTCTTGTCAATGTGAATGTTGTTGTAATTCTTGTTGTTAATGTTGTTGTAATTCTTCTCGTTGTGAATGCTGTTGTAATTCTTGTTGTTGTGAATGTTGGTGTAATTCTTGTTGTTGTGAATGTTGGTGTAATTGTTGTTGTTGTGAATGTTGTTGTAATTCTTGTCAATGTGAATGTTGTTGTAATTCTTGTTGATGTGAATGTTGGTGTAATTCTTGTTGTTGTGAATGTTGTTGTAAATCTCGATGTGAATGTTGTTGTAATTCTTATTGTGAATGTTATTGTAATTCTTCTTGTGAATGTTGTTGTAATTCTTGTTGATGTGAATGTTGGTGTAATTCTTATTGTGAATGTTATTGTAATTCTTCTTGTGAATTTTGTTGTAATTCTTGTTGTTGTGAATGTTGGTGTAATTCTTGTTGTTGTGAATGTTGTTGTAATTCTCGTTGATGTGAATTCTGTTGTAATTCTTGTTGATGTGAATGTTGTTGTAATTCTTGTTGATGTGAATGTTGGTGTAATTCTTTATGATGTGAATGTTGGTGTAATTCTTGTTGTGAATGTTGGTATAATTCTTGTTGTTGTGAATGTTGTTGTAATTCTTGTTGTGAATGTTGGTATAATTCTTGGTGTTGTGAATGTTGTTGTAATTCTTGTTGTGAATGTTATTGTAATTCTTCTTGTTGTGAATGTTGTTGTAATTCTTGTTGTGAATGTTGGTGTCATTCTTGTTGTTGTAATTCTTGTCAATGTTAATGTTGTTGTAATTCTTGTTGATGTGAATGTTGTTGTAATTCTTGTTGTTGTGAATGTTGTTGTGAATGTTGTTGTAATTATTGTTGTTGTGAATGTTGTTGTAATTCTTGTTGTGAATTTTGTTGTAATTCTTGTTGTTGTGAATGTTGTTGTAATTCTTGTTGTGAATGTTGGTGTAATTCTTGTTGTTGTGAATGTTGTTGTAATTCTTGTTGTTGTGAATGTTGTTGTAATTCTTGTTGTTGTGAATGTTGTTGTAATTCTTGTTGTTGTGAATGTTGGTGTAATTCTTGTTGATGTGAATGTTGGTGTAATTCTTGTTGTTGTGAATGTTGGTGTAATTCTTTATGATGTGAATGTTGTAATTCTTGTCAATGTGAATGTTGTTGTAATTCTTGTTGTTAATGTTGTTGTAATTCTTCTCGTTGTGAATGCTGTTGTAATTCTTGTTGTTGTGAATGTTGGTGTAATTCTTGTTGTTGTGAATGTTGGTGTAATTGTTGTTGTTGTGAATGTTGTTGTAATTCTTGTCAATGTGAATGTTGTTGTAATTCTTGTTGATGTGAATGTTGGTGTAATTCTTGTTGTTGTGAATGTTGTTGTAAATCTCGATGTGAATGTTGTTGTAATTCTTATTGTGAATGTTATTGTAATTCTTCTTGTGAATGTTGTTGTAATTCTTGTTGATGTGAATGTTGGTGTAATTCTTATTGTGAATGTTATTGTAATTCTTCTTGTGAATTTTGTTGTAATTCTTGTTGTTGTGAATGTTGGTGTAATTCTTGTTGTTGTGAATGTTGTTGTAATTCTCGTTGATGTGAATTCTGTTGTAATTCTTGTTGATGTGAATGTTGTTGTAATTCTTGTTGATGTGAATGTTGGTGTAATTCTTTATGATGTGAATGTTGGTGTAATTCTTGTTGTGAATGTTGGTATAATTCTTGTTGTTGTGAATGTTGTTGTAATTCTTGTTGTGAATGTTGGTATAATTCTTGGTGTTGTGAATGTTGTTGTAATTCTTGTTGTGAATGTTATTGTAATTCTTCTTGTTGTGAATGTTGTTGTAATTCTTGTTGTGAATGTTGGTGTCATTCTTGTTGTTGTAATTCTTGTCAATGTTAATGTTGTTGTAATTCTTGTTGATGTGAATGTTGTTGTAATTCTTGTTGTTGTGAATGTTGTTGTGAATGTTGTTGTAATTATTGTTGTTGTGAATGTTGTTGTAATTCTTGTTGTGAATTTTGTTGTAATTCTTGTTGTTGTGAATGTTGTTGTAATTCTTGTTGTGAATGTTGGTGTAATTCTTGTTGTTGTGAATGTTGTTGTAATTCTTGTTGTTGTGAATGTTGTTGTAATTCTTGTTGTTGTGAATATTGTTGTAATTCTTGTTGTTGTGAATGTTGGTGTAATTCTTGTTGTTGTGAATGTTGGTGTAATTCTTGTTGTTGTGAATGTTGGTGTAATTCTTGTTGTTGTGAATGTTGGTGTCATTCTTGTTGTTGTGAATGTTGTTGTAATTCTTCTTGTTGTGAATGTTGGTGTAATTCCTGTTGTTGTGAATGTTGGTGTAATTCTTGTTGTTGTGAATGTTGTTGTAATTCTTGTTGTTGTGAATGTTGGTGTAATTCTTGTTGTTGTGAATGTTGGTGTAATTCTTGTTGTTGTGAATGTTGTTGTAATTCTTGTTGTTGTGAATGTTGTTGTAATTCTTGTTGTTGTGAATGTTGGTGTAATTCTTGTTGATGTGAATGTTGGTGTAATTCTTGTTGTTGTGAATGTTGGTGTAATTCTTTATGATGTGAATGTTGTAATTCTTGTCAATGTGAATGTTGTTGTAATTCTTGTTGTTAATGTTGTTGTAATTCTTCTCGTTGTGAATGCTGTTGTAATTCTTGTTGTTGTGAATGTTGGTGTAATTCTTGTTGTTGTGAATGTTGGTGTAATTGTTGTTGTTGTGAATGTTGTTGTAATTCTTGTCAATGTGAATGTTGTTGTAATTCTTGTTGATGTGAATGTTGGTGTAATTCTTGTTGTTGTGAATGTTGTTGTAAATCTCGATGTGAATGTTGTTGTAATTCTTATTGTGAATGTTATTGTAATTCTTCTTGTGAATGTTGTTGTAATTCTTGTTGATGTGAATGTTGGTGTAATTCTTATTGTGAATGTTATTGTAATTCTTCTTGTGAATTTTGTTGTAATTCTTGTTGTTGTGAATGTTGGTGTAATTCTTGTTGTTGTGAATGTTGTTGTAATTCTCGTTGATGTGAATTCTGTTGTAATTCTTGTTGATGTGAATGTTGTTGTAATTCTTGTTGATGTGAATGTTGGTGTAATTCTTTATGATGTGAATGTTGGTGTAATTCTTGTTGTGAATGTTGGTATAATTCTTGTTGTTGTGAATGTTGTTGTAATTCTTGTTGTGAATGTTGGTATAATTCTTGGTGTTGTGAATGTTGTTGTAATTCTTGTTGTGAATGTTATTGTAATTCTTCTTGTTGTGAATGTTGTTGTAATTCTTGTTGTGAATGTTGGTGTCATTCTTGTTGTTGTAATTCTTGTCAATGTTAATGTTGTTGTAATTCTTGTTGATGTGAATGTTGTTGTAATTCTTGTTGTTGTGAATGTTGTTGTGAATGTTGTTGTAATTATTGTTGTTGTGAATGTTGTTGTAATTCTTGTTGTGAATTTTGTTGTAATTCTTGTTGTTGTGAATGTTGTTGTAATTCTTGTTGTGAATGTTGGTGTAATTCTTGTTGTTGTGAATGTTGTTGTAATTCTTGTTGTTGTGAATGTTGTTGTAATTCTTGTTGTTGTGAATGTTGTTGTAATTCTTGTTGTTGTGAATGTTGGTGTAATTCTTGTTGATGTGAATGTTGGTGTAATTCTTGTTGTTGTGAATGTTGGTGTAATTCTTTATGATGTGAATGTTGTAATTCTTGTCAATGTGAATGTTGTTGTAATTCTTGTTGTTAATGTTGTTGTAATTCTTCTCGTTGTGAATGCTGTTGTAATTCTTGTTGTTGTGAATGTTGGTGTAATTCTTGTTGTTGTGAATGTTGGTGTAATTGTTGTTGTTGTGAATGTTGTTGTAATTCTTGTCAATGTGAATGTTGTTGTAATTCTTGTTGATGTGAATGTTGGTGTAATTCTTGTTGTTGTGAATGTTGTTGTAAATCTCGATGTGAATGTTGTTGTAATTCTTATTGTGAATGTTATTGTAATTCTTCTTGTGAATGTTGTTGTAATTCTTGTTGATGTGAATGTTGGTGTAATTCTTATTGTGAATGTTATTGTAATTCTTCTTGTGAATTTTGTTGTAATTCTTGTTGTTGTGAATGTTGGTGTAATTCTTGTTGTTGTGAATGTTGTTGTAATTCTCGTTGATGTGAATTCTGTTGTAATTCTTGTTGATGTGAATGTTGTTGTAATTCTTGTTGATGTGAATGTTGGTGTAATTCTTTATGATGTGAATGTTGGTGTAATTCTTGTTGTGAATGTTGGTATAATTCTTGTTGTTGTGAATGTTGTTGTAATTCTTGTTGTGAATGTTGGTATAATTCTTGGTGTTGTGAATGTTGTTGTAATTCTTGTTGTGAATGTTATTGTAATTCTTCTTGTTGTGAATGTTGTTGTAATTCTTGTTGTGAATGTTGGTGTCATTCTTGTTGTTGTAATTCTTGTCAATGTTAATGTTGTTGTAATTCTTGTTGATGTGAATGTTGTTGTAATTCTTGTTGTTGTGAATGTTGTTGTGAATGTTGTTGTAATTATTGTTGTTGTGAATGTTGTTGTAATTCTTGTTGTGAATTTTGTTGTAATTCTTGTTGTTGTGAATGTTGTTGTAATTCTTGTTGTGAATGTTGGTGTAATTCTTGTTGTTGTGAATGTTGTTGTAATTCTTGTTGTTGTGAATGTTGGTGTAATTCTTGTTGTTGTGAATGTTGCTGTAATTCTTGTTGTTGTGAATGTTGTTGTGAATGTTGTTGTAATTCTTGTTGTTGTGAATGTTGGTGTAATTCTTGTTGTTGTGAATGTTGCTGTAATTGTTGTTGTTGTGAATGTTGGTGTAATTCTTGTTGTTGTGAATGTTGTTGTTGTGAATGTTGTTGTAATTCTTGTTGATGTGAATGTTGTTGTAATTCTCGTTGATGTGAATGTTGTTGTAATTCTTGTTGATGTGAATGTTGGTGTAATTCTTGTTGTTGTGAATGTTGGTGGTATTCTTTATGATATGAATGTTGTAATTCTTGTTGTTGTGAATGTTGGTGTAATTCTTGTTGTTGTGAATGTTGTTGTAATTCTTGTTGTTGTGAATGTTGTAATTCTTGTCGATGTGAATGTTGGTGTAATTCTTGTTGTTGTAAATGTTGTCGAAATTCTTGTAATTCTTGTTGTGAATGTTGGTGTAATTCTTGTTGTTGTGAATCTTGTTGTAATTCTTGTTGTGAATGTTATTGTAATTCTTCTTGTTGTGAATGTTGTTGTAATTCTTGTTGTTGTGAATGTCGGTGTAATTCTTGTTGTTGTGAATGTTGTTGTAATTTTTGTTGATGTGAATGTTGGTATAATTCTTGTTGTGAATGTGGAAATTCTTGTTGTGAATGTCGGTGTAATTCATGTTGTTGTGAATGTTGTTGTAATTCTTGTTGTGAATGTTATTGTAATTCTTCTTGTTATGAATGTTATTGTAATTCTTGTTGTTGTGAATGTTGTTATAATTCTTGTTGTTGTGAATGTTAGTGGAATTCTTGTTGATGTGAATGTTATTGTAATTCTTGTTGTTGTGAATGTTGTTGTGAATGTTGGCATAATTCTTGTGAATGTGAATGTTGTTGTAATTCTTGTTGTGAATGTTGGTATAATTCTTGTTGTTGTGAATGTTGTTGTAATTCTTGTTGTGAATGTTGTTGTAATTCTTGTCGTGAATGTTGTTGTAATTCTCGTTGATGTGAATGTTGGTGTAATTCTTGTTTTTGTGAATGTTGGTGTAATTCTTTTTGTTAATGTTGTTGTAATTCTTGTTGTTGTGAATGTTGGTGTAATTCTTGTTGTTGTAATTCTTGTTGTTAATGTTGTTGTAATTCTTGTTGTTGTGAATGTTGGTGTAATTCTTGTTGTTGCAATTCTTGTTGTGAATGTTGTAATTCTCGTTGATGTGAATGTTGGTGTAATTCTCGTTGATGTGAATGTTGGTGTAATTCTTGTTGTTAATGTTGTTGTAATTCTTGTTGTTGTGAATGTTGGTGTAATTCTTGTCGTCGTAATTCTTGTTGTGAATGTTGGTGTAATTCTTATCGATGTGAATGTTGGTTTAATTCTTGTCGATGTGAATGTTGGTGTAATTCTTGTTGATGGGAATGTCGGTGTAATTCTTGTTGTTATGAATGTTGGTGTAATTCTTGATGTTGTGAATGTTTGTGTAATTCTTGTTGTTGTGAATGTTGGTGTAAATCTTGTTGATGTGAATGTTGTAGTAATTCTTGTTGTGAATGTTTTTGTAATTCTTGTTGATGTGAATGTTGTTGTAATTCTTGTTGTTGGAAATGTCGGTGTAATTCTTGTTGTTGTGAATGTTGTTGTAATTCTTGTTGTTGTGAATGTTGGTGTAATTCTTGTTGTTGTGAATGTTGGTGTAATTCTTGTTGTTGTGAATGTTGTTGTAATTCTTGTTGTTGTGAATGTTGTTGTAATTCTTGTTGTTGTGAATGTTGGTGTAATTCTTGTTGATGTGAATGTTGGTGTAATTCTTGTTGTTGTGAATGTTGGTGTAATTCTTTATGATGTGAATTTTGTAATTCTTGTCAATGTGAATGTTGTTGTAATTCTTGTTGTTAATGTTGTTGTAATTCTTCTCGTTGTGAATGTTGTTGTAATTCTTGTTGTTGTGAATGTTGGTGTAATTCTTGTTGTTGTGAATGTTGGTGTAATTGTTGTTGTTGTGAATGTTGTTGTAATTCTTGTCAATGTGAATGTTGTTGTAATTCTTGTTGATGTGAATGTTGGTGTAATTCTTGTTGTTGTGAATGTTGTTGTAAATCTCGATGTGAATGTTGTTGTAATTCTTATTGTGAATGTTATTGTAATTCTTCTTGTGAATGTTGTTGTAATTCTTGTTGATGTGAATGTTGGTGTAATTCTTATTGTGAATGTTATTGTAATTCTTCTTGTGAATTTTGTTGTAATTCTTGTTGTTGTGAATGTTGGTGTAATTCTTGTTGTTGTGAATGTTGTTGTAATTCTCGTTGATGTGAATTCTGTTGTAATTCTTGTTGATGTGAATGTTGTTGTAATTCTTGTTGATGTGAATGTTGGTGTAATTCTTTATGATGTGAATGTTGGTGTAATTCTTGTTGTGAATGTTGGTATAATTCTTGTTGTTGTGAATGTTGTTGTAATTCTTGTTGTGAATGTTGGTATAATTCTTGGTGTTGTGAATGTTGTTGTAATTCTTGTTGTGAATGTTATTGTAATTCTTCTTGTGAATGTTGTTGTAATTCTTGTTGTGAATGTTGGTGTCATTCTTGTTGTTGTAATTCTTGTCAATGTTAATGTTGTTGTAATTCTTGTTGATGTGAATGTTATTGTAGTTCTTGTTGTTGTGAATGTTGTTGTGAATGTTGGCGTCATTCTTGTAAATGTGAATGTTGTTGTAATTCTTGTTGTGAATGTTGGTGTAATTCTTGTAGTTATGAATGTTATTGGAATTCTTTTTAATGTGAATGTTGTTGTAATTCTTGTTGTTGTGAATGTTGTTATAATTCTTGTTGTTGTGAATGTTGGCGTAATTCTTGTGAATGTGAATGTTGTTGTAATTCTTGTTGTTAATGCTGTTGTAATTCTTGTTGTTAATGCTGTTGTAATTCTTGTTGTTCTGAATGTTGTTGTAATTCTTGTTGTGAATGTTAATGTAATTCTTGTTGTTGTGAATGTTGTTGTAATTCTTGTTGTTGTGAATGTTATTGTAATTCTTGTTGATGTGAATGTTGTTGTAATTCTTGTTGTTGTGAATGTTATTGGAATTCTTTTTGATGTGAATGTTGTTGTAATTCTTGTTGTGAATGTTGTTGTCATTCTCGTTGTGAATGTTGGTGTAATTCTTGTTGTGAATGTTGGTGTAATTCTTGTTGTTGTGAATGTTGGTGTAATTCTTATTGTTAATGTTGTTGTAATTCTTGTTGTGAATGTTGGTGTAATTCTTGTTGTTGTATTTCTTGTTGTTGTGAATGTTGGTGTAATTCTTGTTGATGTGAATGTTGTTGTAATTCTTGTTGTTGTGAATGTTGCTATAACTCTTGTTGTTGTAATTCTTGTTGTTGTGAATGTTGGTGTAATTCTTATTGTTAATGTTGTTGTAATTCTTGTTGTGAATGTCGGTGTAATTCTTGTTGTTGTGAATGTCGGTGTAATTCTTGTTGCAAATGTTGTAATTCTTGTTGATGTGAATGTTGTTGTAATTCTTTATGATGTGAATGTTGTAATTCTTGTTGATGTGAATGTTGGTGTAATTCTTGTTGTTGTGAATGTTGGTATAATTCTTGTTGTTGTGAATGTTGTTGTAATTCTTGTTGTGAATGTTAATGTAATTCTTGTTGTTGTGAATGTTGTTGTAATTCTTGTTGTTGTGAATGTTGGTGTAATTCTTTTTGTTGTGAATGTTGTTGTAATTCTTGTCAATGTGAATGTTGTTGTAATTCTTGTTGATGTGAATGTTGGTGTAGTTCTTGTTGTTGTGAATGTTGGTGCAATTCTTGTTGTTGTGAATGTTGTTGTAATTCTTGTTGTTGTGAATGTTAGTGTAATTCTTGTTGTTGTGAATGTTGGTGTAATTCTTGTTGTTGTGAATGTTGGTGTAATTCTCGTTGTTGTGAATGTTGGTGCAATTCTTGTTGTTGTGAATGTTGTTGTAATTCTTGTTGTTGTGAATGTTGGTGTAATTCTTGTCGATGTGAATGTTGGTGTAATTCTTGTTGTTAATGCTGTTGTAATTCTTGTTGATGTGAATGTTGTAATTCTTGTTGATGTGAATGTTATTGTAATTCTTGTTGTTGTGAATGTTGGTGTAATTCTTTATGATGTGAATGTTGTAATTCTTGTTGATGTGAATGTTGGTGTAATTCTTGTTGTTGTGAATGTTGGTATAATTCTTGGTGTTGCGAATGTTGTTGTAATTCATGTTGTGAATGTTATTGTAATTCTTCTTGTTGCGAATGTTGTTGAAATTCTTGTTGTTGTGAATGTTGTTGTAATTCTTGTTGTTGTGAATTTGGTGTAATTCTTGTTGTTGTGAATGTTCATCAAAACATTCATCAAAAATACAATAAAAAAAAAAGATAAATTAGATGAAAAGTAAATATGTTTGCATCCAAAATTTTGATTAATTAACCAATGTCACACCTTGCTAGACTTACCTATACAGACTTCATGAACACGTTTCACAATAGAAAAGTAGGCAGACAACTTTTCAGCTGTGAAATGTTGTTCATTTGAAAATTTTACAGCATACATATAAACTTGGAGTAGAATCTCTTCTATGATATCTGATGTGTGATTATTGAGTTTAAAGATCCCAACAAGTATACTAAAAGACAGAAAGAAAACAGAATTGAAAACGAAAATAGTATCACAAAATGTGTATATTTCACATATTTTTGGTCATTACCCAAGATTCATGACCACTTGAGAGATGACAGTTCTGGTACTATGGACATGTGATTAGAATGTCTCAGCAAAAAATTGCTGGACACATTTTATGGGCAAAACCAACTGGCAGGAGACTCAAGAGTAAACCATGAGCAAGATGGTCGAATAATATCCATGAGCTTGGCTGGTCTCGCTTGGAAATGGTTGCTTCTGGTAGGACCCGCTGGAAGGAGTGTTTGAGGTCTCTGCCCCCCACAACCCACTTAGGAGGAGGAGGAGGAGGAGAATAAGAAAGAAGGGAAAGAGGGGAATGATGGAGAAAGAGTGGGAGAGAGAAGGAATTATGTGGGAAGATAGGGAGAGAAGTGGGGGGAAGAGGTAGAGAAGGGGAAAGAGGGAGAAAAAGGAAGAAAGAGGGGGAAATGGGAGAGAGGGGGAATATGGATGTGTAAGAGGGAGAAAGATAGGGAAAGAGGGGGAAGGAGGAGGGAAGAAAGGGGAGGAATAAGAGGAAAAAGAGGATGGTGAAGGAGAAAAGGAGAGCAAGGAGAAATAGGAGAGCAAGGAGAAAAGGAGAGTAAGGTGAAAAGGAGAGCAAGGAGAAAAGGAAAGCAAGGAGAAAAAGGAGAGCCAGTAGAGCAAAAAGAAGAGGGATGAAAAGGAAAAACAGGAGAGCAATGAGAGAAATGAGAGTAAGAAATAGTAAGAAGATAAGCGAGCATGATAAGCAGGAGAGGAAAGCAGGGGTAAAAATGTTTGGAAAAAAGAGGGAAGAAAGGGGACAGTGGAGAGAGGGGGAGACGGGAGGAGGGGGGGGAGAGAAGAGGAAAGAGGGGACAGGAGGAAGTGGGGGAAAGAGGACGAAAGGGGTAGAGAGGGATAATGAGGGGAAATGTGGAAAGAGGGGGTGGGGGGATATGGAAGTGTAAGAGGTGGAATTAAGGAAGAAGAGAAAGAGGGGGTGGAAAGAGGGGAAAAGAGTGTAAAAGAGAGGGAAAAGGGGGAGAAGGGGAGAAATGAGATGAAGGGGAAGGGAATGAGGGAGAGTAAATTGAAAAGGAGAGCAGAGAGAGCCATTAGAGCAAAGAGAATAGGAGTGAAAAAGAGAGGAAGGGGGAAATGGAGGAAAGAGAGGGGGGGGCAGGAAGGAGAAGGAGAGGAAGAGGAGGATGAAGAAAAGGTGAGTAAGGAGAAAAGGAGAGCAAGAAGGAAAGGAGTGCAAGGAGAGCAAGTTTACACCCTGGATCAATATAGTGTTAATTATCTCGACAGAAGATGATCTCCGACTTGCACTCGATAGGTTTGATACCAAGTGCTGCAAAAACTGAGACACTCCTCCTATCAAGGAAGCCTGCGCAGTGCACTCTACATGTGAACGGAGTTCCACTAAAGCAGATGGAGGAGTTCAAGTATCTTGGGACTATTTTCACAAGTGATGGAAGGCTGGAGGCTGAATTAAGTACAAGAATTGCAGGAGCTGGTGCAGTTATATGCTAGCTTCAGCACTCGGTGATCAGAAGAGGTAGATGTAAAAGCCAAACTCGTTATCTTCAATTTTGTATTCATGCCAACTCTTACCTATGGTCATTAATCTTGTGTAATTACTGAAAGAATACGATCATGAATACAAGCAGCCAAAATGGGATTCCTCCAAAGGGTCTTTGGAATAATGTTACTCGATACAGTGCATAGCTCGGAGATGAGAGAATCACTCCAGGCATGCCGCTACTTCTCCGAATTGAGAGATCACAGCACTGATACTATGGGAATGTGGTTAGAATGTCTTAGGAAAGAATCACTGGACAGATTTTACAGGTAAAACCAACTGGCAGGAGACCCTGAGCAAGATGGTTGGATAACATCCATGAGCTCAGTTGATCTCGCTTAGAGATCTAGCCAGATCAATTGGAGACGGATGCTTCTGACAGATCCACTGGAAGGAGTGTTTGAGGATCCTATTCCCACGACTCTCCCAGTAATCAGTGGGTGAAGAAGGAGGAGGAGGAGGAGGTATATATTTAATTTTATTTGAAGTTTTCTAAGACTGTTGTGGTGTCACTGATACAATATCTTGCTATGGTCACCTGTTATATTATCCAGGTACACAAACAGTTTAAGAGGTTTAAAAAATGAAGAATAAATTGTGAGAATTGTTAAACAATGTCATCATCATCATCATCATCAACGTTTAACGTCCATGTTCCACGCTTACATGGGTTTGGACGGGGGTTTTCCCACTTGAGGCAAGAGTGATTGTCTTGCTCGCATAGGACTGTCTGGCGGGTTTTCTACAGCTGGATGCCCTTCCTAACACCAACCACATTTACAGTGTGGGGGTGGGGCTGGGAGGTTTTTACCGTGTTGCCTACACGGCCACATTACAGTGTGGACTGTCTGGCGGGTTTTCTACAGCTGGATGCCCTTCCTAACACAAACCACATTTACAGTGTGGGGCTGGGAGGTTTTTACCGTGTTGCCTACACGGCCACTTTACAGCGTGGACTGTGTGTTTTTTGTCGTGACACCTACACGATCTCATTTGTTTTGGCCTGGATGTTGTGGCACCAACATAACTTTACATTGAAAGGAGCGGTGTGGATGGGGTGGGGGGGGGGGTATTTTGTTAGCGATGCCTGTAAATGGTTATCAAATTCAGCTTATCAGAACAAAGTATATTGTATGGGAGTGAAAGGACATCAATTGTTTAACCCTTTAGATACCAACCTCACAAAACCACATTATTTAAGTGTTCAAATTTAAATTTAAACTTTGGACTAAAATCTCATTCTTATGTAACAGATAATATTAGATTTCAGTAGTGAAATATTTGTCTTTTGTTATTAAGTTGAATGTTAAGCATGATGGATTGGTGAAATCGGTAGAGCATTGAACAAAATACTTTGCAGTATTTAGTTATGACTTTCTATATACAGGGTTGATAAAGTGTCAGTTAAGTACTGAGATCGATTTAATCAACTTTCCCCCTCCCGTAAAACTTCTGGCCTTTGAAACAGTTAAGTTGAATGTTAGTTATTTTAATAAATCTTTCAAAATTCTTGATTATTTTGATAATTGTTAGAAATATGATACCAACCTACCCAATTGTTTGATTTAATGCTTTTATATTTAGAGAGCTACTCCCACTGTTGACAACAATAGGTTTCTCCCAATGTACAAAAGGATGACTGTATGATGCCTGCGTGCGAAGCTGCATGGTAGTGAAACATGGGCTGTGACTGCAGAGGGTATGTGTGGGCTGGAGAGAAATGAAGCAACTATGCTACGTCAGGTATGCAATGTGAATGAGAGAAAGGCAGACCTTGGATGAGTTGAGGGAGAAACTGAGTTTAAGAGAATTTGAGGTGGTATGCAGGAGAGAAGACTGCATCGGATGGACATGTGATGCACAGGGTCAATGTTTGCTAGGTGAAGAAATGCCAGAAAATGCCAATGGAAGGAAGCTACAGTAGAGGTAGACCAAGAAAGATTTGGGAAAAGGTTGTGAGAGCTGACTGAAATCATAGACTCACAGAGGCGATGACAAAGAAACACAATGAGTGATGAGATGCCATGCTGAGAAGAACTCATCCAACCCATGCAAGCATGGAAAAACGGACATAAAAATGATGATGATGATGGTGATGATAATATTTAATTTCCAGCCTCATACCATATTTTATTTTGTCATGTTCAAAACACCAACTTAATAATGGCAAAGTTACTAATTACCTTGCAATTCTTAAGTTTTAAATATTAACTGAAACATATAAACATGAAACATATATATGGACACAAGAGGGGTTAAAATGTTTCCACAAAACAGAAGAGATTTGCATGGTGTAGATGTAGTAATAGAGAGAGAAATAAATGAGGCACACATACACACCATGCTGTTGGGCTAGTGGTTTTACAAACACACGCACCTTTATACATACAATATGCTTCCATACTGTTTCCTTCAAACAAATCTGGTCCTAATAGTTGAATCCATGTAGGAGTAAGAAGCAAAATTCCAGACATGAAGGAGAAATTTTGAATCAAAGGACCTAAATGTAAGCTTGGCAAAAATTAAGGTCTTGGTATGTGGGAAGAGGAACATGAACCTGATGGCATCAGAGAAGTGGGTTTTTTTTCCCTATTGAAGTGGGTTGGGCATAAGTTCCATAAGGTGCAAACAGTGTAATCTATGGATACATAAGAGATGTAGTGTAATTACAGGGAGCTTGATTGAGAAGAGAGACTTTGTGTGCAGTGGATGCAATATTGGAGTAAGCACTACGAGCATGCATGAAATAGATTCCCTCAATTGCCAATGGGTTGCTGTGCTGGCAAATTTTGTTGCTTGGGTGACCTAATCAACAATGAGGGGTGGGGGGAGGGCTCTGAAAATTTGGTGATGCTTTAGGGAACTAATATCTCTGCTCATAATGGGGGTTTTCTCTCATAGAATGATGAGTAAACTGTGTGATGCCTGCATGCGAGCAATGATGCTAAATGGCAATGAAACACAGGCCTTGACTGCTGAAGACCTGGAAAGGCTGGATAGAGATGGGATGAGTATGCTCTTTGGTTGAGTCTGGTACTTATCTATTGATCAATTTTAGTGGAATTGCTTAAGTTATGGGACTTAAACAAAAACTAAATTTAAACACAGATACACACATTGTTTCAAGACAACTTTTCACACATAAATCTTTCTAAACTCCTTTTTTTTCCATGCATTGCAATACTGAAGAAAATTGAGTGCTTATGATGCATGAGATATCTTTTCTGGGACTTCATCACTCACAAATAAATACAGCATTCATAGATATTAAAGCAACCTTACTTTAAACTAACAATTATGAAACAGTGAAAAAGATCTGACTATACAATACGACTGGTTCATTTACCAAAGAAATGTTTGTGTGAAGAAATCCAATTTTCAACAATCGATACTTACTCTCTCACATCTTTCTGTGTCGGGGCATTTATAAGTGTTTCTGATTGCTCTAGGTTCAAGTCATTCCTGGAGTCATTTCAATATAAACAACAAAAGAAAATATAGAATATATTAAACAAGTCCCAAACCCTTTCATTCATATGTGAAATTATTTCTATAAAAATAAACTGTATAAGTCCTTCAGTTTAAAAACACTGTCAGATACTCAAAATTGATTAGAAAGACAGTATATTGAACCCAGAAGTCTTTAAATGTGCTGGAAAAATCAGCATCAATGTAATCCTCACCAAATCAAAGTTTTGCTGAGCAGAATATGTCAGGATGGCTATGAATAGAATGCTCAAAGCCATCCTCTACAATGAGCTTACATATGGAGCAAGAGTGTGAGGCAGGTAGAAAAGATGATTGAAGGACAATTCCAGTGTCAATCTAGGAAAACACAGCAAAATACCGACAATGCTGGTGCTCTCTTTCCACTCAACATCTCCCTCAGCTGTCTAAGCTTCACTCTGATCAGGTTACTGCAAACAGAAACAGTCAATTGGCTTAGCAGCAGCAACGATGACTGTTTGATCGAAAAGTGCAGCACATGTACAACATCTGCATTCAAGTCTGTGGGTCCTGCATTGAACTTTTCACCCATATACATGCTCATATAGTGTGTTGCTGAAATGTGTAGTTGTGCATTAGACATTGCAGGGGCTGTATGGTGGTGTTGTAGTAGTGTTCTGATGTGTTGACGAGTTTGTTGTGATTATAGAAGTATCTTGAGTTGTTTGTATGTTCAGATGTGTATGGGGTATTGCTGTGGCTATGTGGAGGTGCTGTAATATACAGAACACACTTAACAAATTAAATAACAACAAACTTACCAAATAACAAGTGTGGCATTGTGGCATTGAGGCTGGAGAAAATGAAATAGATAATGTAAATAAAAAGTATTTACTTTGGCCTTGTTTTTAATTTTCATATAAAGTATATGTAAATGTCTGAAATCTGAATAAGTATCCTCCATCTCCAACTAACTTACCCTCCGTCTCTGGGTCCCAATCGACAGGATGGAGAATGTATTGCCCTGGAGGATGGCGAGAGAGACATGCTGGAACAGTCACTCTACCTTGCACCAGCGGGCAGTCAACTCCGCCCCAAAAGTTATTTCAAGACTTAAATAGAATTATGACTTCATTTCGAATTATTTAGCCAAGGAATGAAAATCAGACCCATGTATGTTGTAGGTCTTCTCTAATTGACACAGTTGGTGTTTAATTTAAATGTCTCCATGTTTATGTCTACAAGGGAAATGTGAACAAATAGGGAGTTCCAGTGAGGTGTAGTTCTGTGGAAAAATAATTAACTGTAGATTAAAGTAAGGAATAGAGGGAGATGGTAGAATCAGGTAGGTTAAGGCACAAGTAGTACACAATCTGTTACTCTTAGGTCCCAAATAATAGGTGGGGGGAGGGGTAATCGGTAATTTTTTTAAAAACCAGAATTAGTTGTTTAGTTTAAATATTGAGACCCCAACCATTCTATTTATTCTATAGTGTATGAGATTTCCAGTAATGTACTTTTTCCGTTATGTATAATGGTTTCTAATGTATAAAGAAAATTTCGCCGGAGATAGATAAGCAAAATTTAATAAGTAAACAGGGGGGGGGGGGCTTATTTGAGACCTGAGAGTAGATAAGAGATGTAGAGGCCACAGTATTTGCAATGAAATATAGAGATGGAGGAAGTATTACATCTATGGACTATTAGGTGCAGCCTGTTAGTCAATGAATCCTCCTTGTTGGATGCTCTAAATAAGATGATGGTTATGTATGTATACGTTTGTAGATGGTCAACTTAAATGGTTCCCAATATCTATTGTTATTTTGTTACAGTCATACCTTCTCAAAGCCAACAATCAAGAATCAAAACATCATCGTCATTTAACATCCATTTCTCCATGCTAGCCAGATCAAATGACCGTGTCTTACTCACACTGGACCAATTTTGGCTTGATTTCTATGGCTGGATGGCATAGAAAACTCCAACCATATTTATAGTGTGTACTGGGTGCTTTTAACTGTGGCACCAAAACGACCACTTTACAGTGTGGGCTGGATCTCTTTTATTATGGCACCCTAACAACCACTTTACAGTGTGCTGGGTGCTTTTTGCCATGACACCTACACAACCACTTTACAGTGTGTACTGGGTGTTTTTTTTATCATGGCAAGGTAACAACCACTTTATAGTGTGGGTTGGGTGTCTTTTGTCGTGATACCTACACGACCACTTTACAGTGTAGACTGGACACTTTTTATTGTGGCATGAAAACGACCACTTTACAGAAACCGATATTCCAAGAATGACCAAACATTGTAATATATCAGACAACCATAACAGTGATACTCACATTGAAACCGCTGTCAGGCTGTTTCACTTCCATACCCCCATGCCCTAACACCCCACCCCAGCCTCAGCCGCCAGTCCACACTATAAAGTGGTCATCTTGGTGCCACAACAAAAAACACCCAACCCACACTGTAAAGTGGTCATTTTGGTGCCACAATAAATGGCACCCAGTTCACATTCTAAAATGGTTGTGTAGGACCAGCCTACACTGTAAAGCGGTCGTTGTGGTACCATGATAAAAGGCACCCAATCCACACTGTAAAGTGGTAGTTTTGGTGCCATGACAAAAAGCACCCAACCCACACTGCAAAGTGGTCATTTTGGTGCCACAACAAAAAGCGACCAGTCCATACTGAAAAGTGGTCGTGTAGGTGACATGATAAAAAGCACCCAGTACACTCTGTAAATGTGGTTGGCATTAGGAAGGACATCCAGCCGTAGAAACTAAGCCAGAAACAGTTCTGTATGAGCAAAACAGTCACCTGACCCGACTTGCCTAAAAAAACCCTGTCTAACCCATGCTAGCATGGAAAATAGACATTGAATGATGATGATGATTCATTCTTATGGAAATAATTGTTTCTACTTTAGGCACAAGGCCAGCAATTACCCAGTACATTACTGGTACTTTATTTTATCGACCCCGTAAGGATGAAAGGCAAAGTTAACCTCGGCGGGATTTGAACTCAGACTGTAAAGGGACGTAACTATGCTAGAAAACATGGCGTCCAACCCTCTACCGATACTGGGTTGGGGATTGGTAGAACTGGTAGAGCTTCAGATAAAATGCTATTGCAGTATTTGTTTTGGTTCTTTAGATTCTGAGTTCAAATCCCACCATAGTCAACTTTACCTAACAAGATTGATAAGATAAAGTACCAGCCAAGTATTAGGGTTGATTTAATCAACTTTGCTCTTCCGCCAAATTTGCTAGCCTTGTGCCTAAATTAAAAATCAATATTACTAGTAGCTATTTGACTAAGTATGGCAGGACAAAAGACAAAGTCAACACTAGCACTTTCAATTACAAATTTTCATTTTTTTTTATTTTGCTACATATGGAGGAAGGAGCTATGCCCCTTGACTTTTGCAGGCTCTCTAAGACCAATGAAATTAATATTGTTGATCCTCAGTTTAAATTGTCACAAGTCTCTCCATGTACAGAGAAAGAATTCCAGAGGCAAAACAGGACAAGTTGTAATGTGGGTCCTGGAGAGGTTGAACACAAAATGAGTGATGAGAGGACGACAGACGAGTTAGATAAAAATGCACAAGTGGAGGTTGTGCGATGTCAGCCAGCTCTGAGGAGTAAATGCCATTGTAGTAGTGGTAGAAATGTGGGCCAGAGGCTGGCACATGTCGGTCAGTGACTTTATACCAATAAAGCAAGTAGCTTTTTTCTGGATGCAGTCAAGAATGTTTATATGTGTGGTAGCAGCATCATCCCAAATATGGGAGCAGTACTCAATTGTGGGTCTTGCTTGAGCTTAGTAGAGGGTTAGAAGTTGTTGGGAGTTGGAGTAATTTATGGCTCTGTTTAAGATGTGGGTTCAACACAAGAGATCCTCAGTGATAGTGAGGCCTAGCATTTGGAGTGAACACAAGGGTTTTAATTATATGCTGCTCATATTTGGGGATGGTTAGCAGTGGTGATGTTTTACTTCTATACACATGCAATCAACAAATCAAATGAACAATAACAAAAATGAATCCGACCTTTCCCTGATTTGGTTTCAGTCATTCAACTGGACTGCAGTCACCCTGAAGAAACATGTTAAAGAGTTTTGGCAATCATATCAATCCCAGTACTTAGTGATTTTATTACTCTCTATTTGCTTAACCTAGACATTACAAGGAAAATATCAAAAATATAGATATGAACACATCCACACACAGACATGCAGAATTGCAATTATTATTTTTCTAGAAATTGTTCATAGACAAAGTCATCTCTTTCTTAAGAAACGGTGAGTACTCTTGGGTCCCAAATAATAGGAAGGTGTGGAATAAGCGGGGGAATGGCGGAAATCGGTAATTTTTCTAGGTTGTCTCCGCTGATTTAAAAAAAAAAACAGAATTAGTCGTTTAGTTTACATATTGAGAGCCCACCCCACAAGGGGCGAAGGGTCCGTGCATACAAAGCATGCAGTGCATGCGTTATAGAATCTTGAGTTGATCAATTGCGTCAGTTGAAGCAAGCAGAATTTTGGCTGCTTACTAAAACGTAGACACAAAAAAAGATAACACACACACAAACATAATTTTGACTGCTTACTAAATCATAGATACATAAAAAGATAACACACACATACACACAAACACACGACAGCGTCAGTTGAAGCAAGCAAAATTTTGGCTGCTTAACGTATAGACACAAAAAAAGATAACACATACACACACACACATACACACAAACACATACACACAACAGCTTTGGGGCAAGCAGAATTTTGACTGCTTACTAAATTGTAGACACATAAAAAGATAACACACACACACTAGATAACACTACATGCGGCTTTGACCGGGAGGGTCATTTAGAAGGAATGGGGGGGGGGGGGTAAGGCTGCACAGCCCACTTTCCGCCATGGCGATTGGACTGCATGCCCTGCTTTCCAGGTTACCTTTCGCCACTGCACCCCAACTCACCCCCAATCCATCCTATTAATTTTATAATGTATGGGATTTTTAGTAATGTACTTTTTTTGTCATGTATGTTTTTTAATGTCTAAAGAAATTTTTTTTTTTTTTTAAGGATATATTCTTTTAATGCTGCAATATTAACCCTTTAGCATTTACACCGGACGTATCTGGCCAGAATTCTCTCACTTCTTTCTGTTCAAACCAACTGTAACTGCCTGCTCAGACTGACGTTAAGGTAATGTTCACAAAATAAATAACATCAAAATCTCGTAGATTTGATATAATGAGATAATTTTACAAGATAAAACCTTCAGTGTGAAAATACAATAGTATACATAGAGTAATGTGAATGCTAAAGGGTTAAAGAAAATGTAAAAGAAGGGGTGAACAACCGAGCCAACAACAGAGCAAAAGACAGCAGCGTCGCGAGGAGTACTGGGCAACCTCTCTAATGATTTTTTGGCAAGCCAGCACATTCGCAGTGTTGCCTCGGGTGATGGCGAGGCTAATGCACTGGAACAACCAAGCACCCTCGCGAGATTCGCCAGTTACCTCTATTAGGCGAGCCGCCAGTGAAGAGAGGAACCTCGCAGTTAGCGGCTCGACTTCCCCAAACGTCTCGAAAGTCACAGGCTGAAAAATGTAGCTGGCCGACAGATCACAGTATTTCAGGGTCTTACTCCTCTCAACTGCGGAAGCTGTGGCTCTCGTCCTAACTGCAGTATCCAGCATGTGGGAAGAAGCAAAAGAGTCACTAACAGTGACGTCCCAGACAAGGTACCTACCTCTCGACCAGGGACACAGGGTAAGACTGTCAGGTGTTTTGCCGTCACTTCTGAACAACCCAGATGGTTCTAAGATTGAGGGGATGTTCACTCGGGCCAAAGCTCTCTTGAGAATGAGGTTTAGCTCCATGTGACGCGTGAAGCGGCCGGCATTCAGGCGGCAAGAAGGACTGTGGAGTTGAGGAGTTTTCCGCATCGGCACCTCAAATCCATGCAGACGTCAGCTCTCACACTGAGGGCGATGGAGACATAAAGTTCGTCCAGGCTGTGTAGGTCACCAACGTTAGCCACAGGTAGGGCATCAACCCAGTCGCCTGAGTATTTGGTGCTGGCAGATAGTAAGCGGCACCTTGCAAACTGATCCGACTGGGCGAAGAGGGAGTCGAAGGTGGCCTTCGAACTTATGCTGTCTCAAGTTCTCTGACTTCGACTGTCCTCCACCTTCTCAGGAAGAGACAAGCCCAACTCACTCCATTGCTGGAGAGCTTCACCCAACTCCCTGTTGGAACTAGTCCATGTTGGGGAGGAGAGGATGCTGCTCACCAGGGTGGAGCAAGCATGAGTGGAGGAAAGGAATCAGGGAGAGAGAGGGACGAACACTTACGAAGACCAAGACCCCAAATCGCTTGGGCAACACAGCCTGATCGCGGGACCCCGGAGAGAGTCTAATATTGACCAGGTACTCGAGTCTCTCGAAGATTACGTTGTCGAAGCATTGGAGGCAGGACGGAAATCTGTGAGAGGGGCTGACCCTGAGCAGATACAGAAGCTTAGGAATGGACAGGTAGTTCCTGAGTATGAAGAAACCTTGATGGCGTTCGATAACTTCAATATTCTTCAGCAGTTGCTCAAGGCCAACCATCTTCAATTAGGAGGTTGACTAGAAGGCAAGGTCTGTGATTGGGGCTCCTAAGGAGCACCAAGCCGACGGGGAAGGGAAGGACTCTGCAAACGGGTGGTTGGGGATCCAGAGCTCACATTTGGAGCTATTGACCTGGAGACCCCGTGGCCAAGCTCCTCAACCATTTTGTTGGCAGTGGTGAGAACCATATCCAGAGTTCCCCCCAAACAAGCGTCGTCGAGGTACCAGACATTGAGGTCCATCTTGGTGACGTCATCAATGCCCAGTGCAAACAGAGTGGGTCCGAGTGGGTCACCCTGTTGGACTCCTGAGGCAGAGGTGATGATTTGGTCACCGAAAGAGAGGTAGGAGGGTTCCCGATAAGCCTGCCAAGCAAAGTGGTAGAGTTGTGGGACCCTCCATCTTACTGAGCCGAGAACGACGTCGCAGCTGACGGAGTTGAAAGCATTCCTGAGGTCAAGTTTGAGGATGACTTTGGGGGACGAGGGGGGCAAGTTGATAAAGGCTCTGGTAGCGTGGACAGCAGCCTCACATCCCAACTTGGTACCCACCCCCAGCTGGATGGGAGAAAACTCCTCCGCCAGTGAGTTGGAGACCAACAGCAAACACGCCTTTGCATTGAGGCAGCGAAGAGTGCAGCCAACCGCGATGGGGCACAGGTCTCCGTTGGGCTTGGTGAGACCAAATAGCTTCGCACCAAAGAACAGTGGGCAGATGAACGGGAGAACGTTCACTGAAGAGAACTGATTCACAAACTGAGTCAGACTTTCCAAGAGCTTGAGTCCAGCGTCACCGGCCGATAAGGAGATACCATCCTTGAGGTGTTGAGGATAAAGGCCGTCAGCCTCGCACCTGACCCAGCGGGGAAGGATGAAATCGCCTTTCTGATGATATCGGTGGCGTAAACCGATCTCGAGTATTCTGGTGGTTCGGGCCAGTGTAGCTGATCATCTGGGGGTGCTAATGGGTGCTTCTCTTTCAGTCGCTCAAGAGAATCAGAGTTGCATGGAGGACAGAGAAGAGAGGAGGCGGACCCTTTAATGTCAAATTCGCTGAATTTGGCATTGACTGCTCGCTGGAGGTCTACCGGTTGTCTGTTGATGGACACCGGGCTCAATGTTGAACTAAGGTGAGACGTGGTTGGGGTGAACTCAAACAGCTGGAACTCCCGCTTGAGAAAGGACATGAGGGAACCCGAATTCGCATTGTGCATGTGAAGAGAGATGAGAGGAAACAAAAACAATTTCTGCCAGTCAGACCTATTATTGGACGAGCAATAAAGTCAATAAATTTTTCAATAAATTAGAGATGGCACGTGCAAGGCTATTCCGAGCTCCCTTAGGGATCCGGTAATTGAGCTTTGATTTGGAGAGACCCTGGAGGGCTGTGACAAAGTCCTTGGTAGAGAGTTGGTCATCGAAGCGTTGGGCATCCCAGGGAATATGTCGGAGCTGAAGTGTCACCGATTACAGGTCCAGTATTGAAGCCTTTCGGCTTGAGCTTTGGTGATGCCGACACAGCTTCTGTGGTAGCTTGCGTGGCATAGGTGACATTTGATTATCTTTAAGTACCGGCTAGTGCGAGTACAGAGAGCGCAATCAGTTGGTGGGCTGGTAGCAGCCGGCAGTAGAGGGCCAGCGTTGGAATTTGGTGGAGGGAGAGACTCAGTAAAAGAGGCAGCAGTGGTTCTAACGGTGGGACTAGAGCGGAGGTTGGGTGGTGGGCTAACATTTGTCGGAGTGGTGGGGTTGGCTGGGTTGAATTCACTCGGAATCTGGTGAAGAGGAGGAGGGGTAGGTGGAATAGAAACAAGTTAGCTCCTCTCGTGCGTGCCGAAGTTGATGGAGAATGAGAGGTCGAAGGCTGACCGGTTGTAACATAGTCGTTCCACCAAGCAGGTCTCTTGGTCGTTCGACGCATGCCTCCGCCACTTAGAGTGGATTAGGTTAAAGTGGTGGCAACTTTATTAGCAACTTTATAGAAAGTGGAGAAGATTTATGAGTGCAGTCATGTGAGAGGCAGGTAAATACAGTGGAAGAGAAAGAGTAATGAACATGTAAAGAGAAGGAAAATAAAAACGTTAGAAGTACAAAATCTAAGGCTGTGAGTTTGTGTAATATTTTGCATGGGTAAATCTGCAGTAAAATCAGAAATTGTGAGTTAATATAAAATTCCACATGGGCAAGACTGCAGTAAAATCAAAACCTGTTATTCCTCTCTGTAGATAGTAAAATTGTTGCAGGAATGCTAGTATTCACAATAAAATGTTGCCAGAGATAGATTAGAAAAATTTAATAAGCGGTAGCAGGGGGGGGGGGGTATTATTCGAGACTCTAGAGTACTCGTAAATAAATAGTAAATAGTAAAATGATGTGCCATAGTGAATTGATGGGATGTAAAGTATAGGATTCAGTAAAATAGTGTCCTGTTTCATCTCATCAACTAGACAGTGCCTCTTATTTTCTTAAGTAACTGTCCACCTGTTACTATTTCTTGTTAGAAAGACTAAATCATTGAGATTCCAGTATTAACTCTGGTTAAATAGCAGTAGTGGTAGCATGATCTACTAGAAATAGCAGCCAAACCCCCCCCCCCCCCCACTTACATCCTGCTCTCTTGAAAAAGGGAAGGATACACTGGATAATGCAATTTTAAACATACTTCTAAAATGATGAGAGGGTCATTGCTGGAATGTCTTTGGTCATATGTTCGCTCAATTCAAACTGGTTTGGGATTAAAGAAGTAGTTTCAAAGGTGAATGAAATAGGACATTGTCTATGATTTTCAAATAATTTGGAAAATAATCAGGAATTTGGAGAGATTTAGTAGAATAACTTTCTCATTATTAAGTTGGTGTTTGAAACATTAGGACAAAAGGTTCTTATATAAAATGATGATGAACGGGTTTTGATAAATATAAACACTTTAAAATAGTTTTGTATTGTAGAACCAGGTCCATTTCAGCCGGTTTTTGGTATCAAAAGGGTTAATATCGTTTTTTTAATAACTTAGGGTTGTTTTTATAGTTTCAACGTTTTTACATAAAGTTTCAATGTGATTTCTATATGGTTACTCTATTGTTCTGAGAAACATCTTTTAAATAGAAAAGAATAAAATATTTTTTAAAGACTTACCAATGGAACACTGTCCATTGACATATCAACTGTTTCCATTGTAGTGTTAGTTAATATAGAAGTTGGATAGATGGTAATGTAATGACCGCAGAGTGAGGAGATTTAATATTTCTGAGATATTTAAAATGTGAAAAATGCGGAAAGCTTTGTTGTTAAGGGCAACAAATGTAAGGGGGGTAACTTTGTGACAATGAAATTTTAAAAATGCTGTACCAAATAATTGTTTCTACTTTTGGCACAAGGCCAGCAATTACTCAGTACATTACTGGTACTTTATTTTATTGACCTCGTAAGGATGAAAGGCAAAGTTGACCTCGGCGTGATTTGATCTCAGAATGGAAAGGGCCGTAACTCTATGCGTCAAAGCATGCGTCCGACGCTCTACCGATACTGCCAAGGGGAACATACTCCTGTGACTAGTCAATTCTGTCTTGATGGCAGTGCGTAGATAGGTGGTTTCTCTATGGTTACGAGAAATATCTTTTAAATAAGAAAGAATAAAGTATTTTCTCTAGACTATACTGTTCATTGACATATCAACTGTTTCCATTGTAGTGTTAGTTAATATAGAAGTTGAATGGATGGTAATGTAATGACCGTGGAGTGAGGAGTACACTATAACAGTTTCACCGCTACAGGTTCGACGATAAACCTATCGGAAAGCGGCCGGTGCGTTAGCAGCTTGTCGGGAAACGAAACGTGCGTTTGTCACCGAATGCACCAGCTTGCCGCTGGATAAAGTTCCCGGATGAGGAGCTTACCACCACGGAATGGTAAAATTGTTATGCCAAATTATATAAAATATATATACCAACACAGATCTCCTAGATGTTAGTTCACGCCGCATGCTTTACAACGTTTCTGCAGTAATGTCTCTACAGTCTGTACATAAAGAAGAGACGAGAGAGGACAGCCGGAACGGACCACGTACAGGATGCTGAAGGATTCCACTTGGTGGCCATTTACTCTGACCAACAAGCAGATGCTGTACATTACAGCGATCCATCTTCTGAAGCCGGCCTAAGGACAGTTGCCAAGTATCGATGGTCGACTCTATCGAAAGCGTTCGGTTGATCTAAATTGATCAGGATTCCACCCATGCAAGGTTCCTTACTTACTCTTTCTATGATACATCGCATGAGGTGGAGGTTCTTGTGGATGGATCTGTTCGAAATTGCACATGTCCTCGCCTCTCAAGAGCATTGACGACAAGCGTCTACCTCTTCGCTAACACCTTAACTAAAATCTTGAACTATGCTTTAAGCAGAGTTACGAGCCGAAAATTATTAAAATGATTCCCCTTGTTCAGGTTGTTTCTCAGTAGCTTCACCGCTCTTTGACTCACAAAAAATGGGATTCTCCCATTTTTGGTAGACATCTACAAACAGTCGCCGAACAAGTCTGGCATATAAACAAAACGTTCACAGGACAGGCTATCCAAAAACTTTCGTTATTTCATGTCTTTAAACATGCATCTTAGCTCTGACAACGTACCCTTCGGGCTTGGCGTTGAAGAATTGGTCGAGGCTAATCTCGAAACAAGCACAGCGAAACACTTATATGGTGCCATAAACCCACTAAAACGAAAGTATGTTCATAGGCACTTTAATCGTTCATTCATTTGTACATATAACTCTAAAATGTTAAAGGCAGATCCATGCTGGCATTTCTTAAAGCGACACGGGTGGTGCAGTTTTTTTGTTGTTGTTGTTATAGAAAACTCATTCCAGAAAGCTGCATCTGACTTACAGAAAGCCAGATCACCAAAACCCTTAATTTTCGTAAACGATAAAATTGTATTAAATTTTTGACTTTTTAATGTAACTTTTTAAATTGATAATTCGTATTAAATTATGTATGTGTGTGCGTGCATGCATATATAATTCAATACAAATTATCAATTTCAAACGTCACGCTAAAAAGTCAAAAATTTAATATATAACTACACTACTGAATGAATTCTTTGTTTGTTTGTCATTTTTATGGACAATAAGGTTTGAAGGGGGAGGGGGCAATTAAAGTTGACGATTTATACATTTTATTATGAAAATAATTTACAAAGAAACACGTCAATAATAAAATAGATCGAAGCAAGAAAAAAATAAGGAAACGACATGCACACTCGCTTCTTTGGACATTACCGTAGGTAATGCTGGTGTTGCCTTCAAATCGCGTTTTATTCTTTACCCGTACTCTCGGGTCCCAAATAATAGGAGGGGAATAAGTGGGGGGAGGTGGTCGGTAGGATTTCTAGGTTGTCTCTTTTTTGTCATGTATAATGTTTTTTAATGTATAAAGAAAATTAACTACAACGCTATTAGCTGTCAGTCGAAAGCAGCCGATGAAAGCAAAACATCGTTTATTTCCGTATTACTACCACGCGTAAGTGGAGTTACTTGCTGGTAGTAATACGGAAATAAACGATGACGAATGACGTCACCTACGCCTGCTTTCATCGGCTGCTTTCACGACTGACAGCTATATATCACGTGAACACAATCACATTATTCTTTCAAAAGGAAAAGTTTGGCGCCATTTTTCTCCAGGGAATAGCACATCTGCCCGACGTGTTTTCTTCCGACAAAAATCCATGCAAGATGTAAATATCCGTTGATATGAGATATTCGTTGATATCCGTTGATATGAGAACCGTCTTTCTTGTTTATTATTATAACCCGCCGAGGTTAACTTTGCCTTTCATCCTTATGGGGTCGATAAAATAAAGTACCAGTAATACACTGGTATTTGCTGGCCTTGTGCCAAAGTAGAAACAATTATTATAATAAAACTCCGGATAAACATAAACTGTTGAGTGTTTGTCATCTCTTATGAAAGAGTCGGCAGATTTTCAATCAACCAACTTTCCTTAGTTGAATAAATATATGTATGTATATATATATATACGTATATTTTCTTTAATATGGCAACATTAAAGGAATATATTCTTCTGCAAGAATTGCGAGCAATTTATAATGTTATTTAAGCATTGGTAATGTTATTTATTTATATGCTTTGTATATATTATATATACACAAATAATGAATCTGTATATTAAAACATCGTTTGTATTATTCAATCAGTTTATTGAACAACTAGAATGCTCATCGTCAAGTACTTTATACATACACATATATATATATATGTGTGTGTGTGTGTGTGTGTATGTATGAATCTATATATATGTATGTATATATATATATGTGTGTGTGTGTATGTATATATGTGTGTATGCATATGTGCGTGTATGCATGTGTGTGTGTATGTATATATATATATATATATATATGTGTGTGTATACATATATGTGTGTGTGTATGTATATATATGTGTGTATGTATATATATGTATATGTATATATATATATGAAGATAAATTAACGGAGCCATAGAGTCGCGTTATTCCCTGTAAATTATGTGCTCAAAGGGAAAGGAATTCTATACATATTGTATATGTTTATATATATATATGTGCATGTATATATATGTATATGTGTATATATATATGCATGTATATGTATATTTGTATATATGTATATGTGTGTATGTATGTATATCATCATCATCATCGTTTAACGTCCATCTTCCACACTTGCATGGGTTTGGTCGGGAGTTTTCCCACTTGAGGCAAGAGTGGTTGTCTTGCTCGCATAGGACTGTCAGGCGGGTTTTCTACGGCTGGATGCCCTTCCTAACACCAACCACGTTTACAGTGTGGACTGGGTTTTTTTTGTCGTGACACCTACACGACCTCATTTGTTTCGGACTGGATGTTGTGGTACCAACATAACTTTACATTGAAAGGGGTGGTGTGGATGGGGTGGGGATAGTGGGACGGGGTGTATTTTTGGTAGAGGTGCCTACTGACTGGTAGGTTTCACTTTGTACTTAGGTAAGGCGGGTCTTCTGTATTACTGTGTAGCGCCAAAGATCTCGGTCCAGTGACATTGTCTTGGAGAGGTGTAAGTGTGTGAGGTTGGAATGTATCAAGTCGTCCCAGGTTTTTCTGGGTCTGCCTACTCCGTGGCTACCGTCTATTTTTATTGCCCTGCACTTTTTTATACAGCTGTCGTCTTTCATGCGATCACGTGTCCACACCAACGTAGTCTTCTTTCGAGTAAACAACATGTGATCCCTCATATTTCTAATTTTTCCCTTAGTTCGTTTATGCTTTGCCGTTCACGTATATTACTATTACACATCCAGCGGAGCATGCAAGCTTCGTTCCTCTCCAGTCTGCGTATATCCTCTGCACACAATGCCCAGGTCTCACTGCCATGTAACATTGCTGTTCGTATGCAGGCATCATACAGCCTGCCTTTCATTTTTAGAGAGAACCCTTTAGCGGCTAATAGTGGTATAAGCTCTCTGAACTTTTTCCATCCACTTCTGACACTAGCTACTGTACTTTCAGAACACCCTCTACCACTGCTCATTTTGTCACCCAAGTAACGGAAGGTGTCCACTATTTCTATAGAACCATCTGTGCAATTGAAAGAGGTAGTATTTTGTGGGCACTTGCTGCTACTTATTGCACCAGAGCACCGGCCACATGTAAAATCTATGTTCTTAGTTAGCTTACCTGTGATCCCACTACATCTTTTATGCACCCATACTTTGCATTTGGGACATAAAATGGAGTTTCTGCCTACTTCTTTCCTACACACTGAGCATGGCCATTTCCCGGATGGGACCGGTGCTCTATTTTCCTTCCTACAAACTAGAACTTTAGTCTTAGACAGGTTAATTTTAAGGCCTTTTGATTCTAGGCCATGCTTCCATGTTTGGAATTTCTTCTCTAGTTCAGCCATTGATTTAGCTATGAGCGTTAGATCATCTGCGTATAGGAGTTCCCATGGGCAGCCGGTCTTGAACTCCACTGTTATAGCCTGAAGGGCAATAATAAATAGTAGGGGGCTAAGAACGGAGCCCTGATGAACACCAACTTTTACGCTAAACTCTTCACTATATTCATTGTTAATTCTAACCTTGCTGACTGTTTCTTTATACATGGCTTGTATAGCTCTCACAAGCCATTCATCAACACCTAGTTTTCTAAGAACCCACCAGATAATGGAACGGGGGACTCTGTCAAAGGCTGTTTCCAAGTCGACAAAAGCTAAGTATAGGGATTTACTTTTAGCTAGGTACTTCTCCTGTAGTTGTCGTACAATGAAAAGAGCGTCTATGGTACTTTTACCTGACACAAACCCGAACTGCATTTCATCTAGATCAATTCACTCTCTGATTAGTTGCGCTATTACTTTTTCTGTGACCTTCATGACCTGGTCGATTAATTTAATTCCCCTATAGTTACCCATATCTAGGGCATCTCCTTTACCCTTGTAACAGTTAATGATGATGCTGCTACGCCAGTCCTTCGGAACAACCCCATTCTGTATGACTTGGTTTACTATCCGGGTGACCATAGTGTGTCCCACCATTCCAGATGCTTTCAGCATTTCAGCAACTATTTCCGAAGGCCCAGCCGCCTTACCCGTCTTCATATCTTTGATTGCCTTACTTATTATACTACCTTCAACTAGCACTGCTGGTCCCTCTATTGGATCGATGCGGGGGAGACTGTCTTTCTCCCATTTATATTTATTCTCCTCATTTAGTAGCCTTTCGTAGTGACACTTCCAAGCTACCTTCTTATCAGCGTCAGTGATGGCAAGTACACCATAATCATTAAGTACACACTTCTCCCCGACAATATCACGGTTTTCCTTGACACATTGCTTAGTAATCCTGAACACCTCACATTTTTGGTCCTCGCGTTGTATAACATGCTTGAACTTTCTTTCCTCTGCTTCCCTTTTTGCGAAGTACACTTGTCTCCTAGCTTCCCTCCTGGCCACTTGATAGTCTTCTCTACTTCCCCCATCCCGCCATACTTTCCAAGTCTGCTTTTTGGCTTTAATTGACTCCTCCACCTTACTGTTCCACCACCACGTTACTCTCCTCCTGCCTACAGGCCTGCTCCAGCCGCAGACTTCATCTGTCGCCATCAGCAGGTTTGCTTTCAGGAATTCCCACTGTTCCTCTATATTGTACGACTCTAATTGCTCTTCCTTACTGTCGAAAGCATCAAGTAATATGCTTTGAAATTTATTTCTGGCTGTGGGGTCCTTTAGCTTCCATATTTTTCTCCTAAAGATAGTCCTCTTCTGTTGTCGAGAACGTCTCGTCCTGACTATGAGGTCGCTAATTATGAGTCTATGTTGAGAGGTGCATTCTTCATGGGGGAGGGATTTAGTGTTTACAACAGACACTCTGTCACGTTTTCTGGTAAGGATATAATCTACCTGGCTGGTATGTTCCCCTGATCTGTAGGTGATCAAGTGATTGTCTCGCTTTTTGAAGTTAGTGTTACAGATAGTTAGGTTATTTGCGTCACAGAATTCCAGGATTCTGGAGCCTTCCTCATTTCTAGTACCAAACCCATAGCCTCCATGGATTCCGTCATAGCCGTCACAATGTTGTCCAACGTGACCATTTAGGTCGCCAGCAATAATTATATAGTCACTGTCGGTTATTTGGAAGGTAGTGAGCATCAGTGTCTCATAGAATCTGTCTTTTATAGCGCCAGGCAGTCCGGATTGGGGTGCGTACGCAGCTATTACTGTCACAGTAGTTCTATTTAGAACAAGTCTTATTTTAATTATTCTGTCGTTCACTCCATTTACGTCTATTATCTTATCCACCCATTTTTCTGCTAACATGATTCCTACCCCACCCAGCCCATTGTCATTTCCCACCCAGAAAAGCTTATAGCATCGTTTTTTACCCACAATGAATCTAGCAGACCCGCCCCTCCACTTGGTCTCTTGGATACAGCAAACATCAACCTCCTTACGTTCAAGCATTTCTACAACCTCGTTAGAGCGACCTTTTAAGGTGCCTACATTCATGGTACCAACTCTGAAGTTTTGGATTGCATTTGGTGGGTGGGGCGCGCGGAAGAGTGAGGGGCATGGGGTTGGGGTTATGTTGGCCATCCGCGACCGAAACAAAGAGGAGTCCTTGCCCTTTCGTCCGGCAGCATGAGGTGAATTTGTCGTTATCTTTGGCATTGTCTCTGAGTGTCCAGATTCTTCAGACTCTCCAGAATTCCTTAGTCCATCCATCATATCGAAAAGCAACCAGAAGTGATAGCATAGGCCGCTGACTTATGATTGGTCCAAATAATAATGGTGGAGAGTGGGGGTGGGCGGGAGGGGTATGGGGTAGTTAACGAGCGAGGAGAAGGTTTTAAATAAAGCATATAACAGTAACAAGCGATATACTGGGATTTTAAAATACACAAGATTATTTAGAACAACCAGACAGAATTATAGAATAGCATTGAGGAAGTAGGATTGGATTCTGGGCGATTATACAGATATAAGGATGAATGAACCGAAGGGTGGGGAGACAAGAAGAAAATGGTATTTTTACATTACATTTCGTAGAAGTGGACTGACCATTAATAAGAGTTGACAAATTCTGAGATTCGTACCTCGTAACAGGTTTATTTATATTTGGTGCGAGTAGGGAGTGATCGAGTGAGAGAGAGAGAGATCAACAGGCACGTATGTGATAAAGAGGGGGGTGACAGAGATTTAGAGGGACTAGGGAGGCCATTTTTATGAATCCTGGAAAATTTCGGCCAAAATTAAGATTAAGCGAGGAGAAGGTTTTAAATAAAGCATATAACAGTAACAAGCGATATACTGGGATTTTAAAATACACAAGATTATTTAGAACAGCCAGACAGAATTATAGAATAGCATTGAGAAAGTAGGACTGGATTCTGGGTGATTATAGATATATGGATGAATGTTTTGAAGGGTGGGGAAACAAGAAGAAAATAGTATTTTTACATTACATTTCGTAGAAGTGTATATATGAATGTATATATATATGTATGTGTATATATATAGATGTAATCTAAATAGTATGGTAGAATATTAAGTGTTAAATGTTAATTGAACAAGTACTTTCATGCTTTCGCAATCTTCAGGTTCATATTCTGTGGTGACAGTCAAGTTTGCAATTTTCAACTGTAATGAGATGGGTAAATTTTGTGCCTTATATACAGTGAAAAGCGGCTACAGAATGCTAAATTTTGCAAACTGTATTTCGACCAATTGGTGTGTAGTTTCACTGGATTACTGAAGCTGATTGGTTTAGGCGTCATGGTTGGTTGAGCATGTCTAACGACTTCTATTTGGCTCTATCCAAAGCATCAATTGTTTTGCTATTTTTAGAAATGATGTAAATAGCATTTTCTAGGGTTTTTATACTAATGCGAATGCTGACGTGCACGCTGATGCAAACGCTGACACTGAGGGAAATGCTGACACTGACACAAGTGCTGACACGGACGCTAATGATAATGCTGACGTAGACGCAGGCACTGAAACAAACACTAACGTTGACTCAGACGCTAAGGGAAATGCTGACACAATCACTATCACCAATGCAGACGCTGACGCAAATGCTGACACTTACGCAAACACTAACGCAGATGCTAACACCAGTCTACATAGACACTAACACAAAAGCTTACATAGACGCTTATGCAAATGCTAACGCTGATGGAGACAGTAACACAAACAGTAATTGTAAGAGTAACAGTTACAGTAACACTAACAGTGACAGTAATGCTAACAGTACACAGTCACTAACAATAAACTTACCATTAACAGTAAAACTTACCCTAACACTAACCCTAGATCTAACATTAATCCAGAGAAAAAAGTCATTTGCAATCACATTTAAGGTCACTCTTTAAGATATAGAAGATAGGCATTACATTTTAATGATTTTAATTTAAAGAGAATCACGCTATATTGCAACACAATAACACACCACACCACACTAACCTACACTACACCAAACCAGATTATACCATATCTTAGTAAATTTATGATAGGTTTCCATGTTATAACTACACCAAACTAAACCATACCAAACTACACCAAACCAAACCACACCATAACAAACTACACCATACTACATCACACCATGCTATTGAACTCAATGTAAAAAATTTTCTTCCTGCTTTTTTGTGTGTGCTTACCACCCAATCTGACATTAAAAGTGTTCGCAATTAACTATTTTTTGCACATATTATCAATGAAGACTTTGAAATCTGTTGAAAATGACTAGCTTTGTAGAAAAAAGAGGGCGGAAAGTGAGTGGAAATACCATTCACAAAGCTTGTCATTTTTTATTGCAGTGAAAGTCATATTTCTTGTTAATATGGTAATGGAGGCACATGGCTTAGTGTTTAAAATATTGGCCTTGCAATCGAAAGAGTGTGAGTTCAATTCTCAGACCAGGTGGTGTGTTGTATCCTTGAGCAAAACACTTTATTTCACATTGCTCCAGTTTACTCAGCTGTAGAAATGAGATGATAGGGCCTGGGGTCCCTATCATTCCACTGCAAAGTGGTCGTGTAGGTTCCACGGCAAAAACCACCCAGCACTCACTGTAAATGAGATTGGTGTTAGGAAGGGCATCCAGCTGTAGAAATAAAGCCAGAATCAGTTCCCGTCCCACCCTTGCAAGCAGGGAAAAGTGGACGTAAAATGATGATGATGATGGTAAAAGCATAGTCGGCTGTGAGCATGTTGGAGGTTGGAAAACCATACCACATTAAACTGCATCAAACTACACCATACCAAACTACACCATACTACATCACACCACGCTATTAATCTCAGTGAGAACATTTTTCTTCCTGTTTTTTTTTCTTTCTGTGTGTGCTTACCACCCAATCTGATATCAAAGGTGCTCACAAATGACTATTTTTTTTTACACATTATCAATGTATATAACATGGAAACCTATCATTTGCAATGTCATAACTACAACAATCCAAACCACACCATAACAAACTACACCATTCGACATCACACCATGCTTTTGATCTCAGTGTGAAAAATTTTCTTCCTGTTTCTTTTTTTTTTTATGTGTGTTCTTACCACCAAAGGTGACATCAAAGGTGCTGCAATTGACTATTTTTCGCACATATTATCAATAATTATGACATGGAAAACTGTCGAAAATGACTAGCTTTGTAGAAAAAAGAGGGAGGATGTGGGTGGAAATACCATTTACAAAGCTAGTCATTTTTTATTGCAGCGGAAGTCATATTTTTTGTTAATATGCTAAAAGCATAGTCCACTGCGAGCATCTTGGAAGTTGTATTAGTTGATAGCACATGCAAAAGTGAAGGGACAAATTTTTTTCTTACATAAATCAAAGTGGAAATTTAATTCCTTACTTATAACAAAGCACACCACATTAATCTACCCCAAACCACACCATATCAAACAGCACCATATTATGGTAAATTTATTACAGAACACCTACTCCTATCATTTACATCACACCATGGTATGGACATCAATGTGACAAATTTGCTACCTGCTTTTTTTTTTTTTGTGGTTACCACCCAAACTAACATCAAAGGTGCTTGCAAATGATTATTTTCTCACATTATCAATGAATGACATGGGAATCTATCGTTTACAATTGGTTTCCATTTCATAACTTCACCAAACCAAACCAAACCACACCATACCAAGTTACACCATACTACATCGCACCGAGCTATTGATCTTGGTGTGAAACATTTTTTCCCGTTTCCTTTTTTTTCCTGTGTGCTTACTACCCAATCTGACATTAAGGGTGCTCCCAATTTACTTTTTTTTTCACATATCAATAATTATGACATGGAAACCTGTCGAAAATGACTATCTTTGTAGAAACTTCACCAAACCACACCATAGTACATCACACCAAGCTATTGATTTTGGTGTGACAAATTTTCATTTGGCATTTTCAATGAATATGACATAGGAATCTATCGTTTACAATTAGTTTCCATTTCATAACTTCAAACCAAACCACACCATACCAAGTTACACCATACTACATCACACCAAAGCTATTGATCTTGGTGTGAAACATTTTCTTCCCGTTTCCTTTTTTTTTTTTTTGTGTGTGTGCTTACCACCCAATCTGACATTAAAGGTGCTCACAATTCACTATTTTTTTTCCACTTATCAATAATTATGACATGGAAACCTGTCGAAAATTACTATCTTTGTAGAAACTTCACCAAACCACACCATACTACATCACACCAAGCTATTGATTTTGGTGGGACAAATTTTCATCCGCCAATTTTTTTTTTTTCTTTTCTTTTTTTTGTGCTTACCATTCAATTTGACATAAAAGGTGCTCGCAAATTACTATTTTATGCACATATTATCAATGGTTACGACATGGAAACCTGATGAAAATGACTAGCTTTGTAGAAAAAATAGGAAGGATGTGGGTGGAAATACCATTTACAAAGCTAGTCATTTTTTATTGCAGCAGAAGTCATATTTTTTGTTAATATGCTAAAAGCATAGTCCACTGCGAGCATCTTGGAAGTTGATAGCACATGCAAAAATGAAGGAAAAATTTTTTTTCTTACATAAATCAAAGTGGAAATTTAAATCCTCACTTATAACAAAGCACACCACAGCACATTAATCTACCGCAATCCACACCATAACCATACTTCACTATATGGTAAATTTATTACAAAACACCTATTCCTACCATTTACATCACACCATGGTATGGACATCAATGTGACAAATTTGCTACCTGCTTTTTTTTTTTGTGGTTACCACCTCAAACTAACATCAAAGGTGCTTGCAAATGACTATTTTCCCACACATTATCGGTGGATTGGCAGTATCGGTAGAGGGTCGGACGCCATGCTTTCCAGCATAGTTACGTCCCTTTACGATCTGAGTTCAAATCCCGCCGAGGTTGACTTTGCCTTTCATCCTTACAGGGTCGATAAAATAAAGTACCAGTAATGCACTGGGTAATTGCTGGCCTTGTGCCTAAAGTAGAAACAATTATCAATGAATATGACATGGGAATCTATCGTTTACAATTGGTTTCCATTTCATAACTTCACCAAACCAAACCAAACCACACCATACCAAGTTACACCATACTACATCACACCAAGCTATTGATCTTGGTGTGAAACATTTCCCGTTTCCTTTTTTTTGTGTGTGTGTGCTTACCACCTATTTTTTTTCCACTTATCAATAATTATGACATGGAAACCTGTCGAAAATTACTATCTTTGTAGAAACTTCACCAAACCACACCATACTACATCACACCAAGATATTGATTTTGGTGTGACATTTTCATCTGGCATTTTTTTTTTTTTTCTTTCTTTTGTGCTTACCACCCAATTTGACATAAAAGGTGCTTGCAAATTACTATTTTATGCACATATTATCAATGTTTATGACATGGAAACCTGATGAAAATGACTAGCTTTGTAGAAAAAAGAGTGACGATGTGGGTGGAAATACCATTTACAAAGCTAGCCATTTTTTATTGCAGCGGAAGTCCTATTTTTTGTTAATATGCTAAAAGCATAGTCCACTGCGAGCTTCTTGGAAGTTGATAGCACATGCAAAAATGAAGGAAAAAATTTGTTTTCTAACATAAATCAAAGTGGAAATTTAAATCCTCACTTATAACAAAGCACACCACAGCACATTAATCTACCCAATCCACACCATATACTTCACCATAACCATATGGTATATTTATTACAGAACACCTACTCCTACCATTTACATCACACCAATGCTCGCAGTTGACTATTTTTTTCACATATTATGAATGAATATAACTTTGAAACCTATCGTCAATGATTAGCTTTGTAGCAAAATGAAGGCAGAAAGTGGGCGGAAAAACCATTCACAAAGCTAGTCATTTTTAATTGTAGTGGAAATCATATTTGTTGTTAATATGCTAAAACAAATAGTCAATTGCAAGCATTTTGGAGGTCGGATTAGTTGATAGGACATAAAAAAACAAAGGAAAACAAATATTGTCTATATGTTCCTGTGGAAAGTCGGGTTCTTCTGTATTATTGTGTGACGCCAGAGGTCATGGTCATGTGTCATTGCCCTTGAGAGGTGCAATTGGGAAAGGTCGGCTTAGAACTATTTACTTCTGCGTTCACAGATTGATTTTTTTTAGTTTCAGAAGATCCCATTAAGGGTGAAAGCAGCCGATTCTTTGCCTAAACTTTAATCTGTTATTTTAATAAATATTTGCTCTACGGTTCTTATATATTTGATATATATTTATCCTTATCGAGTCCTCTTTGGATGTTAGTCTTCAAATTTATTATTATTACTATTTGGCTCCCTTGACTGAGTACTCTATTGACTTATATTCATCATGCAGAAACATCTGAATATTTCTACAAAGAACATACCCGTACTAAGCAGGAAGAAATACCTAAAACTACGTCTCCACGAACCAAAGTATCGCCTTCCTGTCTTCCTTCGGTTGCAACGTTTTTCGAAATATTTACTTCTGCGTTCACAGATTGATTTTTTTTTTAGTTTCAGAAGATCCCATTAAGGGTGAAAGCAGCCGATTCTTTGCTTAAACTTTAATCTGTTATTTTAATAAATATTTGCTCTAAGGTTCTTATATAATTGATAGATATTTATCCCTATCGAGCCCTCTTTGGATTTTAGTCTTCATATGTATTA
>OZ024741.1:298047288-298079788 GCA_964016885.1 Eledone cirrhosa
CTGATGTAGTATTAACTTATTAACTTGGATATTTACCATGCGGTATTCTAATCCTATTGTATCTCTCTCAGTTATTTACCATGCGACCCTCAGTTCCTACCCCCCCCCCCCCCCTCTATGCACTTCTTTAAGGCTTACTACCCTGTCTTTAACCTAATTCATTCAATCTGAAAATATTGAAGAGATAAGACACTTTGCCATTCTTCTCTGCTAAAATGTACCACTGAGCTGATTCAAATTTTCCCAGCCAGCCATCCACCTAATCTACGAAGGTATTTTAGCCTACATATTGTCGTTAATATTATGATGTTCCCTGCTGTATTAGCGTTAAATTTTCCCTGCTGTATTAGCGATAAATTTTCGAGGGTTTCTCTTAGTAGCTTTTTCATGTCGTTAATATTATGATGTTCCCTGCTGTATTAGCGTTAAATTTTCCCTGCTGTATTAGCGATAAATTTTCGAGGGTTTCTCTTAGTAGCTTTTTCATGTCGTTAATATTATGATGTTCCCTGCTGTATTAGCGTTAAATTTTCCCTGCTGTATTAGCGATAAATTTTCGAGGGTTTCTCTTAGTAGCTTTTTCATGTCGTTAATATTATGATGTTCCCTGCTGTATTAGCGTTAAATTTTCCCTGCTGTATTAGCGATAAATTTTCGAGGGTTTCTCTTAGTAGCTTTTTTCATGACGTTATTATTGTTAATTTTACTGATGTAGTATTAACTTGGATATTTACCATGCGGTATTCTAATCCTATTGTATCTCTCTCAGTTATTTACCATGCGACCCTCAGTTCCTACCCCCCCCCCCCTCTATGCACTTCTTTAAGGCTTACTACCCTGTCTTTAACCTAATTCATTCAATCTGAAAATATTGAAGAGATAAGACACTTTGCCATTCTTCTCTGCTAAAATGTACCACTGAGCTGATTCAAATTTTCCCAGCCAGCCATCCACCTAATCTACGAAGGTATTTTAGCCTACATATTGTCGTTAATATTATGATGTTCCCTGCTGTATTAGCGTTAAATTTTCCCTGCTGTATTAGCGATAAATTTTCGAGGGTTTCTCTTAGTAGCTTTTTCATGTCGTTAATATTATGATGTTCCCTGCTGTATTAGCGTTAAATTTTCCCTGCTGTATTAGCGATAAATTTTCGAGGGTTTCTCTTAGTAGCTTTTTCATGTCGTTAATATTATGATGTTCCCTGCTGTATTAGCGTTAAATTTTCCCTGCTGTATTAGCGATAAATTTTCGAGGGTTTCTCTTAGTAGCTTTTTCATGTCGTTAATATTATGATGTTCCCTGCTGTATTAGCGTTAAATTTTCCCTGCTGTATTAGCGATAAATTTTCGAGGGTTTCTCTTAGTAGCTTTTTCATGTCGTTAATATTATGATGTTCCCTGCTGTATTAGCGTTAAATTTTCCCTGCTGTATTAGCGATAAATTTTCGAGGGTTTCTCTTAGTAGCTTTTTTCATGACGTTATTATTGTTAATTTTACTGATGTAGTATTAACTTATTAACTTGGATATTTACCATGCGGTATTCTAATCCTATTGTATCTCTCTCAGTTATTTACCATGCGACCCTCAGTTCCTACCCCCCCCCCCCCTCTATGCACTTCTTTAAGGCTTACTACCCTGTCTTTAACCTAATTCATTCAATCTGAAAATATTGAAGAGATAAGACACTTTGCCATTCTTCTCTGCTAAAATGTACCACTGAGCTGATTCAAATTTTCCCAGCCAGCCATCCACCTAATCTACGAAGGTATTTTAGCCTACATATTGTCGTTAATATTATGATGTTCCCTGCTGTATTAGCGTTAAATTTTCCCTGCTGTATTAGCGATAAATTTTCGAGGGTTTCTCTTAGTAGCTTTTTCATGTCGTTAATATTATGATGTTCCCTGCTGTATTAGCGTTAAATTTTCCCTGCTGTATTAGCGATAAATTTTCGAGGGTTTCTCTTAGTAGCTTTTTCATGTCGTTAATATTATGATGTTCCCTGCTGTATTAGCGTTAAATTTTCCCTGCTGTATTAGCGATAAATTTTCGAGGGTTTCTCTTAGTAGCTTTTTCATGTCGTTAATATTATGATGTTCCCTGCTGTATTAGCGTTAAATTTTCCCTGCTGTATTAGCGATAAATTTTCGAGGGTTTCTCTTAGTAGCTTTTTCATGTCGTTAATATTATGATGTTCCCTGCTGTATTAGCGTTAAATTTTCCCTGCTGTATTAGCGATAAATTTTCGAGGGTTTCTCTTAGTAGCTTTTTTCATGACGTTATTATTGTTAATTTTACTGATGTAGTATTAACTTATTAACTTGGATATTTACCATGCGGTATTCTAATCCTATTGTATCTCTCTCAGTTATTTACCATGCGACCCTCAGTTCCTACCCCCCCCCCCCCCCTCTATGCACTTCTTTAAGGCTTACTACCCTGTCTTTAACCTAATTCATTCAATCTGAAAATATTGAAGAGATAAGACACTTTGCCATTCTTCTCTGCTAAAATGTACCACTGAGCTGATTCAAATTTTCCCAGCCAGCCATCCACCTAATCTACGAAGGTATTTTAGCCTACATATTGTCGTTAATATTATGATGTTCCCTGCTGTATTAGCGTTAAATTTTCCCTGCTGTATTAGCGATAAATTTTCGAGGGTTTCTCTTAGTAGCTTTTTCATGTCGTTAATATTATGATGTTCCCTGCTGTATTAGCGTTAAATTTTCCCTGCTGTATTAGCGATAAATTTTCGAGGGTTTCTCTTAGTAGCTTTTTCATGTCGTTAATATTATGATGTTCCCTGCTGTATTAGCGTTAAATTTTCCCTGCTGTATTAGCGATAAATTTTCGAGGGTTTCTCTTAGTAGCTTTTTCATGTCGTTAATATTATGATGTTCCCTGCTGTATTAGCGTTAAATTTTCCCTGCTGTATTAGCGATAAATTTTCGAGGGTTTCTCTTAGTAGCTTTTTTCATGACGTTATTATTGTTAATTTTACTGATGTAGTATTAACTTATTAACTTGGATATTTACCATGCGGTATTCTAATCCTATTGTATCTCTCTCAGTTATTTACCATGCGACCCTCAGTTCCTACCCCCCCCCCCCCCCTCTATGCACTTCTTTAAGGCTTACTACCCTGTCTTTAACCTAATTCATTCAATCTGAAAATATTGAAGAGATAAGACACTTTGCCATTCTTCTCTGCTAAAATGTACCACTGAGCTGATTCAAATTTTCCCAGCCAGCCATCCACCTAATCTACGAAGGTATTTTAGCCTACATATTGTCGTTAATATTATGATGTTCCCTGCTGTATTAGCGTTAAATTTTCCCTGCTGTATTAGCGATAAATTTTCGAGGGTTTCTCTTAGTAGCTTTTTCATGTCGTTAATATTATGATGTTCCCTGCTGTATTAGCGTTAAATTTTCCCTGCTGTATTAGCGATAAATTTTCGAGGGTTTCTCTTAGTAGCTTTTTCATGTCGTTAATATTATGATGTTCCCTGCTGTATTAGCGTTAAATTTTCCCTGCTGTATTAGCGATAAATTTTCGAGGGTTTCTCTTAGTAGCTTTTTCATGTCGTTAATATTATGATGTTCCCTGCTGTATTAGCGTTAAATTTTCCCTGCTGTATTAGCGATAAATTTTCGAGGGTTTCTCTTAGTAGCTTTTTTCATGACGTTATTATTGTTAATTTTACTGATGTAGTATTAACTTGGATATTTACCATGCGGTATTCTAATCCTATTGTATCTCCCTCAGTTATTTACCATGCGACCCTCAGTTCCTACCCCCCCCCCCCCTCTATGCACTTCTTTAAGGCTTACTACCCTGTCTTTAACCTAATTCATTCAATCTGAAAATATTGAAGAGATAAGACACTTTGCCATTCTTCTCTGCTAAAATGTACCACTGAGCTGATTCAAATTTTCCCAGCCAGCCATCCACCTAATCTACGAAGGTATTTTAGCCTACATATTGTCGTTAATATTATGATGTTCCCTGCTGTATTAGCGTTAAATTTTCCCTGCTGTATTAGCGATAAATTTTCGAGGGTTTCTCTTAGTAGCTTTTTCATGTCGTTAATATTATGATGTTCCCTGCTGTATTAGCGTTAAATTTTCCCTGCTGTATTAGCGATAAATTTTCGAGGGTTTCTCTTAGTAGCTTTTTCATGTCGTTAATATTATGATGTTCCCTGCTGTATTAGCGTTAAATTTTCCCTGCTGTATTAGCGATAAATTTTCGAGGGTTTCTCTTAGTAGCTTTTTCATGTCGTTAATATTATGATGTTCCCTGCTGTATTAGCGTTAAATTTTCCCTGCTGTATTAGCGATAAATTTTCGAGGGTTTCTCTTAGTAGCTTTTTCATGTCGTTAATATTATGATGTTCCCTGCTGTATTAGCGTTAAATTTTCCCTGCTGTATTAGCGATAAATTTTCGAGGGTTTCTCTTAGTAGCTTTTTCATGTCGTTAATATTATGATGTTCCCTGCTGTATTAGCGTTAAATTTTCCCTGCTGTATTAGCGATAAATTTTCGAGGGTTTCTCTTAGTAGCTTTTTTCATGACGTTATTATTGTTAATTTTACTGATGTAGTATTAACTTGGATATTTACCATGCGACCCTCAGTTCCTACCTCACAATTTCCCTCCCCCCACCCCCACACACCACCATAGTCTATTCGACCAATCAAACCTAGCATGCCATTTCCACTGCTGCTGCTGCTACTACCTGCCTAACTAACTCTCTCCTCCTCTGGCGCATCCCAACACACCCTGCCATTACCCCACCACCACTGTCCTTCTAGCCCTCAATTTTACCACCGTTAGGGATGGATGAGCTGGGAATACACGAGCAACTCTGAATCAATAGATGAAATATGAATCTGCGAGCTACCAAGCACCCACGTGAAGCGCCAACCCAGAGACCCTCCCCTACGAGTGTCGACAAATGCCCAAAACTCCGAGTTGGTACCATCAATGTAGGCTCAATGAAAGGAAGAGCAGGAGAAATCGTAGAAATGCTAGAGCGAAAGGAAGTTGATGTATGCTGTGTGCAAGAGACTAGATGGAGAGGAGGGTCTGCTAGAGTCCTTGTAGGAAAAAGCCAGTGCTACAAATTGGGCAACCTCTCTAATGATTTTTTGGCAAGCCAGCACATTCGCAGTGTTGCCTCGGGTGATGGCGAGGCTAATGCACTGGAACAACCAAGCACCCTCGCGAGATTCGCCAGTTACCTCTATTAGGCGAGCCGCCAGTGAAGAGAGGAACCTCGCAGTTAGCGGCTCGACTTCCCCAAACGTCTCGAAAGTCACAGGCTGAAAAATGTAGCTGGCCGACAGATCACAGTATTTCAGGGTCTTACTCCTCTCAACTGCGGAAGCTGTGGCTCTCGTCCTAACTGCAGTATCCAGCATGTGGGAAGAAGCAAAAGAGTCACTAACAGTGACGTCCCAGACAAGGTACCTACCTCTCGACCAGGGACACAGGGTAAGACTGTCAGGTGTTTTGCCGTCACTTCTGAACAACCCAGATGGTTCTAAGATTGAGGGGATGTTCACTCGGGCCAAAGCTCTCTTGAGAATGAGGTTTAGCTCCATGTGACGCGTGAAGCGGCCGGCATTCAGGCGGCAAGAAGGACTGTGGAGTTGAGGAGTTTTCCGCATCGGCACCTCAAATCCATGCAGACGTCAGCTCTCACACTGAGGGCGATGGAGACATAAAGTTCGTCCAGGCTGTGTAGGTCACCAACGTTAGCCACAGGTAGGGCATCAACCCAGTCGCCTGAGTATTTGGTGCTGGCAGATAGTAAGCGGCACCTTGCAAACTGATCCGACTGGGCGAAGAGGGAGTCGAAGGTGGCCTTCGAACTTATGCTGTCTCAAGTTCTCTGACTTCGACTGTCCTCCACCTTCTCAGGAAGAGACAAGCCCAACTCACTCCATTGCTGGAGAGCTTCACCCAACTCCCTGTTGGAACTAGTCCATGTTGGGGAGGAGAGGATGCTGCTCACCAGGGTGGAGCAAGCATGAGTGGAGGAAAGGAATCAGGGAGAGAGAGGGACGAACACTTACGAAGACCAAGACCCCAAATCGCTTGGGCAACACAGCCTGATCGCGGGACCCCGGAGAGAGTCTAATATTGACCAGGTACTCGAGTCTCTCGAAGATTACGTTGTCGAAGCATTGGAGGCAGGACGGAAATCTGTGAGAGGGGCTGACCCTGAGCAGATACAGAAGCTTAGGAATGGACAGGTAGTTCCTGAGTATGAAGAAACCTTGATGGCGTTCGATAACTTCAATATTCTTCAGCAGTTGCTCAAGGCCAACCATCTTCAATTAGGAGGTTGACTAGAAGGCAAGGTCTGTGATTGGGGCTCCTAAGGAGCACCAAGCCGACGGGGAAGGGAAGGACTCTGCAAACGGGTGGTTGGGGATCCAGAGCTCACATTTGGAGCTATTGACCTGGAGACCCCGTGGCCAAGCTCCTCAACCATTTTGTTGGCAGTGGTGAGAACCATATCCAGAGTTCCCCCCAAACAAGCGTCGTCGAGGTACCAGACATTGAGGTCCATCTTGGTGACGTCATCAATGCCCAGTGCAAACAGAGTGGGTCCGAGTGGGTCACCCTGTTGGACTCCTGAGGCAGAGGTGATGATTTGGTCACCGAAAGAGAGGTAGGAGGGTTCCCGATAAGCCTGCCAAGCAAAGTGGTAGAGTTGTGGGACCCTCCATCTTACTGAGCCGAGAACGACGTCGCAGCTGACGGAGTTGAAAGCATTCCTGAGGTCAAGTTTGAGGATGACTTTGGGGGACGAGGGGGGCAAGTTGATAAAGGCTCTGGTAGCGTGGACAGCAGCCTCACATCCCAACTTGGTACCCACCCCCAGCTGGATGGGAGAAAACTCCTCCGCCAGTGAGTTGGAGACCAACAGCAAACACGCCTTTGCATTGAGGCAGCGAAGAGTGCAGCCAACCGCGATGGGGCACAGGTCTCCGTTGGGCTTGGTGAGACCAAATAGCTTCGCACCAAAGAACAGTGGGCAGATGAACGGGAGAACGTTCACTGAAGAGAACTGATTCACAAACTGAGTCAGACTTTCCAAGAGCTTGAGTCCAGCGTCACCGGCCGATAAGGAGATACCATCCTTGAGGTGTTGAGGATAAAGGCCGTCAGCCTCGCACCTGACCCAGCGGGGAAGGATGAAATCGCCTTTCTGATGATATCGGTGGCGTAAACCGATCTCGAGTATTCTGGTGGTTCGGGCCAGTGTAGCTGATCATCTGGGGGTGCTAATGGGTGCTTCTCTTTCAGTCGCTCAAGAGAATCAGAGTTGCATGGAGGACAGAGAAGAGAGGAGGCGGACCCTTTAATGTCAAATTCGCTGAATTTGGCATTGACTGCTCGCTGGAGGTCTACCGGTTGTCTGTTGATGGACACCGGGCTCAATGTTGAACTAAGGTGAGACGTGGTTGGGGTGAACTCAAACAGCTGGAACTCCCGCTTGAGAAAGGACATGAGGGAACCCGAATTCGCATTGTGCATGTGAAGAGAGATGAGAGGAAACAAAAACAATTTCTGCCAGTCAGACCTATTATTGGACGAGCAATAAAGTCAATAAATTTTTCAATAAATTAGAGATGGCACGTGCAAGGCTATTCCGAGCTCCCTTAGGGATCCGGTAATTGAGCTTTGATTTGGAGAGACCCTGGAGGGCTGTGACAAAGTCCTTGGTAGAGAGTTGGTCATCGAAGCGTTGGGCATCCCAGGGAATATGTCGGAGCTGAAGTGTCACCGATTACAGGTCCAGTATTGAAGCCTTTCGGCTTGAGCTTTGGTGATGCCGACACAGCTTCTGTGGTAGCTTGCGTGGCATAGGTGACATTTGATTATCTTTAAGTACCGGCTAGTGCGAGTACAGAGAGCGCAATCAGTTGGTGGGCTGGTAGCAGCCGGCAGTAGAGGGCCAGCGTTGGAATTTGGTGGAGGGAGAGACTCAGTAAAAGAGGCAGCAGTGGTTCTAACGGTGGGACTAGAGCGGAGGTTGGGTGGTGGGCTAACATTTGTCGGAGTGGTGGGGTTGGCTGGGTTGAATTCACTCGGAATCTGGTGAAGAGGAGGAGGGGTAGGTGGAATAGAAACAAGTTAGCTCCTCTCGTGCGTGCCGAAGTTGATGGAGAATGAGAGGTCGAAGGCTGACCGGTTGTAACATAGTCGTTCCACCAAGCAGGTCTCTTGGTCGTTCGACGCATGCCTCCGCCACTTAGAGTGGATTAGGTTAAAGTGGTGGCAACTTTATTAGCAACTTTATAGAAAGTGGAGAAGATTTATGAGTGCAGTCATGTGAGAGGCAGGTAAATACAGTGGAAGAGAAAGAGTAATGAACATGTAAAGAGAAGGAAAATAAAAACGTTAGAAGTACAAAATCTAAGGCTGTGAGTTTGTGTAATATTTTGCATGGGTAAATCTGCAGTAAAATCAGAAATTGTGAGTTAATATAAAATTCCACATGGGCAAGACTGCAGTAAAATCAAAACCTGTTATTCCTCTCTGTAGATAGTAAAATTGTTGCAGGAATGCTAGTATTCACAATAAAATGTTGCCAGAGATAGATTAGAAAAATTTAATAAGCGGTAGCAGGGGGGGGGGGGTATTATTCGAGACTCTAGAGTACTCGTAAATAAATAGTAAATAGTAAAATGATGTGCCATAGTGAATTGATGGGATGTAAAGTATAGGATTCAGTAAAATAGTGTCCTGTTTCATCTCATCAACTAGACAGTGCCTCTTATTTTCTTAAGTAACTGTCCACCTGTTACTATTTCTTGTTAGAAAGACTAAATCATTGAGATTCCAGTATTAACTCTGGTTAAATAGCAGTAGTGGTAGCATGATCTACTAGAAATAGCAGCCAAACCCCCCCCCCCCCCCCACTTACATCCTGCTCTCTTGAAAAAGGGAAGGATACACTGGATAATGCAATTTTAAACATACTTCTAAAATGATGAGAGGGTCATTGCTGGAATGTCTTTGGTCATATGTTCGCTCAATTCAAACTGGTTTGGGATTAAAGAAGTAGTTTCAAAGGTGAATGAAATAGGACATTGTCTATGATTTTCAAATAATTTGGAAAATAATCAGGAATTTGGAGAGATTTAGTAGAATAACTTTCTCATTATTAAGTTGGTGTTTGAAACATTAGGACAAAAGGTTCTTATATAAAATGATGATGAACGGGTTTTGATAAATATAAACACTTTAAAATAGTTTTGTATTGTAGAACCAGGTCCATTTCAGCCGGTTTTTGGTATCAAAAGGGTTAATATCGTTTTTTTAATAACTTAGGGTTGTTTTTATAGTTTCAACGTTTTTACATAAAGTTTCAATGTGATTTCTATATGGTTACTCTATTGTTCTGAGAAACATCTTTTAAATAGAAAAGAATAAAATATTTTTTAAAGACTTACCAATGGAACACTGTCCATTGACATATCAACTGTTTCCATTGTAGTGTTAGTTAATATAGAAGTTGGATAGATGGTAATGTAATGACCGCAGAGTGAGGAGATTTAATATTTCTGAGATATTTAAAATGTGAAAAATGCGGAAAGCTTTGTTGTTAAGGGCAACAAATGTAAGGGGGGTAACTTTGTGACAATGAAATTTTAAAAATGCTGTACCAAATAATTGTTTCTACTTTTGGCACAAGGCCAGCAATTACTCAGTACATTACTGGTACTTTATTTTATTGACCTCGTAAGGATGAAAGGCAAAGTTGACCTCGGCGTGATTTGATCTCAGAATGGAAAGGGCCGTAACTCTATGCGTCAAAGCATGCGTCCGACGCTCTACCGATACTGCCAAGGGGAACATACTCCTGTGACTAGTCAATTCTGTCTTGATGGCAGTGCGTAGATAGGTGGTTTCTCTATGGTTACGAGAAATATCTTTTAAATAAGAAAGAATAAAGTATTTTCTCTAGACTATACTGTTCATTGACATATCAACTGTTTCCATTGTAGTGTTAGTTAATATAGAAGTTGAATGGATGGTAATGTAATGACCGTGGAGTGAGGAGTACACTATAACAGTTTCACCGCTACAGGTTCGACGATAAACCTATCGGAAAGCGGCCGGTGCGTTAGCAGCTTGTCGGGAAACGAAACGTGCGTTTGTCACCGAATGCACCAGCTTGCCGCTGGATAAAGTTCCCGGATGAGGAGCTTACCACCACGGAATGGTAAAATTGTTATGCCAAATTATATAAAATATATATACCAACACAGATCTCCTAGATGTTAGTTCACGCCGCATGCTTTACAACGTTTCTGCAGTAATGTCTCTACAGTCTGTACATAAAGAAGAGACGAGAGAGGACAGCCGGAACGGACCACGTACAGGATGCTGAAGGATTCCACTTGGTGGCCATTTACTCTGACCAACAAGCAGATGCTGTACATTACAGCGATCCATCTTCTGAAGCCGGCCTAAGGACAGTTGCCAAGTATCGATGGTCGACTCTATCGAAAGCGTTCGGTTGATCTAAATTGATCAGGATTCCACCCATGCAAGGTTCCTTACTTACTCTTTCTATGATACATCGCATGAGGTGGAGGTTCTTGTGGATGGATCTGTTCGAAATTGCACATGTCCTCGCCTCTCAAGAGCATTGACGACAAGCGTCTACCTCTTCGCTAACACCTTAACTAAAATCTTGAACTATGCTTTAAGCAGAGTTACGAGCCGAAAATTATTAAAATGATTCCCCTTGTTCAGGTTGTTTCTCAGTAGCTTCACCGCTCTTTGACTCACAAAAAATGGGATTCTCCCATTTTTGGTAGACATCTACAAACAGTCGCCGAACAAGTCTGGCATATAAACAAAACGTTCACAGGACAGGCTATCCAAAAACTTTCGTTATTTCATGTCTTTAAACATGCATCTTAGCTCTGACAACGTACCCTTCGGGCTTGGCGTTGAAGAATTGGTCGAGGCTAATCTCGAAACAAGCACAGCGAAACACTTATATGGTGCCATAAACCCACTAAAACGAAAGTATGTTCATAGGCACTTTAATCGTTCATTCATTTGTACATATAACTCTAAAATGTTAAAGGCAGATCCATGCTGGCATTTCTTAAAGCGACACGGGTGGTGCAGTTTTTTTGTTGTTGTTGTTATAGAAAACTCATTCCAGAAAGCTGCATCTGACTTACAGAAAGCCAGATCACCAAAACCCTTAATTTTCGTAAACGATAAAATTGTATTAAATTTTTGACTTTTTAATGTAACTTTTTAAATTGATAATTCGTATTAAATTATGTATGTGTGTGCGTGCATGCATATATAATTCAATACAAATTATCAATTTCAAACGTCACGCTAAAAAGTCAAAAATTTAATATATAACTACACTACTGAATGAATTCTTTGTTTGTTTGTCATTTTTATGGACAATAAGGTTTGAAGGGGGAGGGGGCAATTAAAGTTGACGATTTATACATTTTATTATGAAAATAATTTACAAAGAAACACGTCAATAATAAAATAGATCGAAGCAAGAAAAAAATAAGGAAACGACATGCACACTCGCTTCTTTGGACATTACCGTAGGTAATGCTGGTGTTGCCTTCAAATCGCGTTTTATTCTTTACCCGTACTCTCGGGTCCCAAATAATAGGAGGGGAATAAGTGGGGGGAGGTGGTCGGTAGGATTTCTAGGTTGTCTCTTTTTTGTCATGTATAATGTTTTTTAATGTATAAAGAAAATTAACTACAACGCTATTAGCTGTCAGTCGAAAGCAGCCGATGAAAGCAAAACATCGTTTATTTCCGTATTACTACCACGCGTAAGTGGAGTTACTTGCTGGTAGTAATACGGAAATAAACGATGACGAATGACGTCACCTACGCCTGCTTTCATCGGCTGCTTTCACGACTGACAGCTATATATCACGTGAACACAATCACATTATTCTTTCAAAAGGAAAAGTTTGGCGCCATTTTTCTCCAGGGAATAGCACATCTGCCCGACGTGTTTTCTTCCGACAAAAATCCATGCAAGATGTAAATATCCGTTGATATGAGATATTCGTTGATATCCGTTGATATGAGAACCGTCTTTCTTGTTTATTATTATAACCCGCCGAGGTTAACTTTGCCTTTCATCCTTATGGGGTCGATAAAATAAAGTACCAGTAATACACTGGTATTTGCTGGCCTTGTGCCAAAGTAGAAACAATTATTATAATAAAACTCCGGATAAACATAAACTGTTGAGTGTTTGTCATCTCTTATGAAAGAGTCGGCAGATTTTCAATCAACCAACTTTCCTTAGTTGAATAAATATATGTATGTATATATATATATACGTATATTTTCTTTAATATGGCAACATTAAAGGAATATATTCTTCTGCAAGAATTGCGAGCAATTTATAATGTTATTTAAGCATTGGTAATGTTATTTATTTATATGCTTTGTATATATTATATATACACAAATAATGAATCTGTATATTAAAACATCGTTTGTATTATTCAATCAGTTTATTGAACAACTAGAATGCTCATCGTCAAGTACTTTATACATACACATATATATATATATGTGTGTGTGTGTGTGTGTGTATGTATGAATCTATATATATGTATGTATATATATATATGTGTGTGTGTGTATGTATATATGTGTGTATGCATATGTGCGTGTATGCATGTGTGTGTGTATGTATATATATATATATATATATATGTGTGTGTATACATATATGTGTGTGTGTATGTATATATATGTGTGTATGTATATATATGTATATGTATATATATATATGAAGATAAATTAACGGAGCCATAGAGTCGCGTTATTCCCTGTAAATTATGTGCTCAAAGGGAAAGGAATTCTATACATATTGTATATGTTTATATATATATATGTGCATGTATATATATGTATATGTGTATATATATATGCATGTATATGTATATTTGTATATATGTATATGTGTGTATGTATGTATATCATCATCATCATCGTTTAACGTCCATCTTCCACACTTGCATGGGTTTGGTCGGGAGTTTTCCCACTTGAGGCAAGAGTGGTTGTCTTGCTCGCATAGGACTGTCAGGCGGGTTTTCTACGGCTGGATGCCCTTCCTAACACCAACCACGTTTACAGTGTGGACTGGGTTTTTTTTGTCGTGACACCTACACGACCTCATTTGTTTCGGACTGGATGTTGTGGTACCAACATAACTTTACATTGAAAGGGGTGGTGTGGATGGGGTGGGGATAGTGGGACGGGGTGTATTTTTGGTAGAGGTGCCTACTGACTGGTAGGTTTCACTTTGTACTTAGGTAAGGCGGGTCTTCTGTATTACTGTGTAGCGCCAAAGATCTCGGTCCAGTGACATTGTCTTGGAGAGGTGTAAGTGTGTGAGGTCGGAATGTATCAAGTCGTCCCAGGTTTTTCTGGGTCTGCCTACTCCGTGGCTACCGTCTATTTTTATTGCCCTGCACTTTTTTATACAGCTGTCGTCTTTCATGCGATCACGTGTCCACACCAACGTAGTCTTCTTTCGAGTAAACAACATGTGATCCCTCATATTTCTAATTTTTCCCTTAGTTCGTTTATGCTTTGCCGTTCACGTATATTACTATTACACATCCAGCGGAGCATGCAAGCTTCGTTCCTCTCCAGTCTGCGTATATCCTCTGCACACAATGCCCAGGTCTCACTGCCATGTAACATTGCTGTTCGTATGCAGGCATCATACAGCCTGCCTTTCATTTTTAGAGAGAACCCTTTAGCGGCTAATAGTGGTATAAGCTCTCTGAACTTTTTCCATCCACTTCTGACACTAGCTACTGTACTTTCAGAACACCCTCTACCACTGCTCATTTTGTCACCCAAGTAACGGAAGGTGTCCACTATTTCTATAGAACCATCTGTGCAATTGAAAGAGGTAGTATTTTGTGGGCACTTGCTGCTACTTATTGCACCAGAGCACCGGCCACATGTAAAATCTATGTTCTTAGTTAGCTTACCTGTGATCCCACTACATCTTTTATGCACCCATACTTTGCATTTGGGACATAAAATGGAGTTTCTGCCTACTTCTTTCCTACACACTGAGCATGGCCATTTCCCGGATGGGACCGGTGCTCTATTTTCCTTCCTACAAACTAGAACTTTAGTCTTAGACAGGTTAATTTTAAGGCCTTTTGATTCTAGGCCATGCTTCCATGTTTGGAATTTCTTCTCTAGTTCAGCCATTGATTTAGCTATGAGCGTTAGATCATCTGCGTATAGGAGTTCCCATGGGCAGCCGGTCTTGAACTCCACTGTTATAGCCTGAAGGGCAATAATAAATAGTAGGGGGCTAAGAACGGAGCCCTGATGAACACCAACTTTTACGCTAAACTCTTCACTATATTCATTGTTAATTCTAACCTTGCTGACTGTTTCTTTATACATGGCTTGTATAGCTCTCACAAGCCATTCATCAACACCTAGTTTTCTAAGAACCCACCAGATAATGGAACGGGGGACTCTGTCAAAGGCTGTTTCCAAGTCGACAAAAGCTAAGTATAGGGATTTACTTTTAGCTAGGTACTTCTCCTGTAGTTGTCGTACAATGAAAAGAGCGTCTATGGTACTTTTACCTGACACAAACCCGAACTGCATTTCATCTAGATCAATTCACTCTCTGATTAGTTGCGCTATTACTTTTTCTGTGACCTTCATGACCTGGTCGATTAATTTAATTCCCCTATAGTTACCCATATCTAGGGCATCTCCTTTACCCTTGTAACAGTTAATGATGATGCTGCTACGCCAGTCCTTCGGAACAACCCCATTCTGTATGACTTGGTTTACTATCCGGGTGACCATAGTGTGTCCCACCATTCCAGATGCTTTCAGCATTTCAGCAACTATTTCCGAAGGCCCAGCCGCCTTACCCGTCTTCATATCTTTGATTGCCTTACTTATTATACTACCTTCAACTAGCACTGCTGGTCCCTCTATTGGATCGATGCGGGGGAGACTGTCTTTCTCCCATTTATATTTATTCTCCTCATTTAGTAGCCTTTCGTAGTGACACTTCCAAGCTACCTTCTTATCAGCGTCAGTGATGGCAAGTACACCATAATCATTAAGTACACACTTCTCCCCGACAATATCACGGTTTTCCTTGACACATTGCTTAGTAATCCTGAACACCTCACATTTTTGGTCCTCGCGTTGTATAACATGCTTGAACTTTCTTTCCTCTGCTTCCCTTTTTGCGAAGTACACTTGTCTCCTAGCTTCCCTCCTGGCCACTTGATAGTCTTCTCTACTTCCCCCATCCCGCCATACTTTCCAAGTCTGCTTTTTGGCTTTAATTGACTCCTCCACCTTACTGTTCCACCACCACGTTACTCTCCTCCTGCCTACAGGCCTGCTCCAGCCGCAGACTTCATCTGTCGCCATCAGCAGGTTTGCTTTCAGGAATTCCCACTGTTCCTCTATATTGTACGACTCTAATTGCTCTTCCTTACTGTCGAAAGCATCAAGTAATATGCTTTGAAATTTATTTCTGGCTGTGGGGTCCTTTAGCTTCCATATTTTTCTCCTAAAGATAGTCCTCTTCTGTTGTCGAGAACGTCTCGTCCTGACTATGAGGTCGCTAATTATGAGTCTATGTTGAGAGGTGCATTCTTCATGGGGGAGGGATTTAGTGTTTACAACAGACACTCTGTCACGTTTTCTGGTAAGGATATAATCTACCTGGCTGGTATGTTCCCCTGATCTGTAGGTGATCAAGTGATTGTCTCGCTTTTTGAAGTTAGTGTTACAGATAGTTAGGTTATTTGCGTCACAGAATTCCAGGATTCTGGAGCCTTCCTCATTTCTAGTACCAAACCCATAGCCTCCATGGATTCCGTCATAGCCGTCACAATGTTGTCCAACGTGACCATTTAGGTCGCCAGCAATAATTATATAGTCACTGTCGGTTATTTGGAAGGTAGTGAGCATCAGTGTCTCATAGAATCTGTCTTTTATAGCGCCAGGCAGTCCGGATTGGGGTGCGTACGCAGCTATTACTGTCACAGTAGTTCTATTTAGAACAAGTCTTATTTTAATTATTCTGTCGTTCACTCCATTTACGTCTATTATCTTATCCACCCATTTTTCTGCTAACATGATTCCTACCCCACCCAGCCCATTGTCATTTCCCACCCAGAAAAGCTTATAGCATCGTTTTTTACCCACAATGAATCTAGCAGACCCGCCCCTCCACTTGGTCTCTTGGATACAGCAAACATCAACCTCCTTACGTTCAAGCATTTCTACAACCTCGTTAGAGCGACCTTTTAAGGTGCCTACATTCATGGTACCAACTCTGAAGTTTTGGATTGCATTTGGTGGGTGGGGCGCGCGGAAGAGTGAGGGGCATGGGGTTGGGGTTATGTTGGCCATCCGCGACCGAAACAAAGAGGAGTCCTTGCCCTTTCGTCCGGCAGCATGAGGTGAATTTGTCGTTATCTTTGGCATTGTCTCTGAGTGTCCAGATTCTTCAGACTCTCCAGAATTCCTTAGTCCATCCATCATATCGAAAAGCAACCAGAAGTGATAGCATAGGCCGCTGACTTATGATTGGTCCAAATAATAATGGTGGAGAGTGGGGGTGGGCGGGAGGGGTATGGGGTAGTTAACGAGCGAGGAGAAGGTTTTAAATAAAGCATATAACAGTAACAAGCGATATACTGGGATTTTAAAATACACAAGATTATTTAGAACAACCAGACAGAATTATAGAATAGCATTGAGGAAGTAGGATTGGATTCTGGGCGATTATACAGATATAAGGATGAATGAACCGAAGGGTGGGGAGACAAGAAGAAAATGGTATTTTTACATTACATTTCGTAGAAGTGGACTGACCATTAATAAGAGTTGACAAATTCTGAGATTCGTACCTCGTAACAGGTTTATTTATATTTGGTGCGAGTAGGGAGTGATCGAGTGAGAGAGAGAGAGATCAACAGGCACGTATGTGATAAAGAGGGGGGTGACAGAGATTTAGAGGGACTAGGGAGGCCATTTTTATGAATCCTGGAAAATTTCGGCCAAAATTAAGATTAAGCGAGGAGAAGGTTTTAAATAAAGCATATAACAGTAACAAGCGATATACTGGGATTTTAAAATACACAAGATTATTTAGAACAGCCAGACAGAATTATAGAATAGCATTGAGAAAGTAGGACTGGATTCTGGGTGATTATAGATATATGGATGAATGTTTTGAAGGGTGGGGAAACAAGAAGAAAATAGTATTTTTACATTACATTTCGTAGAAGTGTATATATGAATGTATATATATATGTATGTGTATATATATAGATGTAATCTAAATAGTATGGTAGAATATTAAGTGTTAAATGTTAATTGAACAAGTACTTTCATGCTTTCGCAATCTTCAGGTTCATATTCTGTGGTGACAGTCAAGTTTGCAATTTTCAACTGTAATGAGATGGGTAAATTTTGTGCCTTATATACAGTGAAAAGCGGCTACAGAATGCTAAATTTTGCAAACTGTATTTCGACCAATTGGTGTGTAGTTTCACTGGATTACTGAAGCTGATTGGTTTAGGCGTCATGGTTGGTTGAGCATGTCTAACGACTTCTATTTGGCTCTATCCAAAGCATCAATTGTTTTGCTATTTTTAGAAATGATGTAAATAGCATTTTCTAGGGTTTTTATACTAATGCGAATGCTGACGTGCACGCTGATGCAAACGCTGACACTGAGGGAAATGCTGACACTGACACAAGTGCTGACACGGACGCTAATGATAATGCTGACGTAGACGCAGGCACTGAAACAAACACTAACGTTGACTCAGACGCTAAGGGAAATGCTGACACAATCACTATCACCAATGCAGACGCTGACGCAAATGCTGACACTTACGCAAACACTAACGCAGATGCTAACACCAGTCTACATAGACACTAACACAAAAGCTTACATAGACGCTTATGCAAATGCTAACGCTGATGGAGACAGTAACACAAACAGTAATTGTAAGAGTAACAGTTACAGTAACACTAACAGTGACAGTAATGCTAACAGTACACAGTCACTAACAATAAACTTACCATTAACAGTAAAACTTACCCTAACACTAACCCTAGATCTAACATTAATCCAGAGAAAAAAGTCATTTGCAATCACATTTAAGGTCACTCTTTAAGATATAGAAGATAGGCATTACATTTTAATGATTTTAATTTAAAGAGAATCACGCTATATTGCAACACAATAACACACCACACCACACTAACCTACACTACACCAAACCAGATTATACCATATCTTAGTAAATTTATGATAGGTTTCCATGTTATAACTACACCAAACTAAACCATACCAAACTACACCAAACCAAACCACACCATAACAAACTACACCATACTACATCACACCATGCTATTGAACTCAATGTAAAAAATTTTCTTCCTGCTTTTTTGTGTGTGCTTACCACCCAATCTGACATTAAAAGTGTTCGCAATTAACTATTTTTTGCACATATTATCAATGAAGACTTTGAAATCTGTTGAAAATGACTAGCTTTGTAGAAAAAAGAGGGCGGAAAGTGAGTGGAAATACCATTCACAAAGCTTGTCATTTTTTATTGCAGTGAAAGTCATATTTCTTGTTAATATGGTAATGGAGGCACATGGCTTAGTGTTTAAAATATTGGCCTTGCAATCGAAAGAGTGTGAGTTCAATTCTCAGACCAGGTGGTGTGTTGTATCCTTGAGCAAAACACTTTATTTCACATTGCTCCAGTTTACTCAGCTGTAGAAATGAGATGATAGGGCCTGGGGTCCCTATCATTCCACTGCAAAGTGGTCGTGTAGGTTCCACGGCAAAAACCACCCAGCACTCACTGTAAATGAGATTGGTGTTAGGAAGGGCATCCAGCTGTAGAAATAAAGCCAGAATCAGTTCCCGTCCCACCCTTGCAAGCAGGGAAAAGTGGACGTAAAATGATGATGATGATGGTAAAAGCATAGTCGGCTGTGAGCATGTTGGAGGTTGGAAAACCATACCACATTAAACTGCATCAAACTACACCATACCAAACTACACCATACTACATCACACCACGCTATTAATCTCAGTGAGAACATTTTTCTTCCTGTTTTTTTTTCTTTCTGTGTGTGCTTACCACCCAATCTGATATCAAAGGTGCTCACAAATGACTATTTTTTTTTACACATTATCAATGTATATAACATGGAAACCTATCATTTGCAATGTCATAACTACAACAATCCAAACCACACCATAACAAACTACACCATTCGACATCACACCATGCTTTTGATCTCAGTGTGAAAAATTTTCTTCCTGTTTCTTTTTTTTTTTATGTGTGTTCTTACCACCAAAGGTGACATCAAAGGTGCTGCAATTGACTATTTTTCGCACATATTATCAATAATTATGACATGGAAAACTGTCGAAAATGACTAGCTTTGTAGAAAAAAGAGGGAGGATGTGGGTGGAAATACCATTTACAAAGCTAGTCATTTTTTATTGCAGCGGAAGTCATATTTTTTGTTAATATGCTAAAAGCATAGTCCACTGCGAGCATCTTGGAAGTTGTATTAGTTGATAGCACATGCAAAAGTGAAGGGACAAATTTTTTTCTTACATAAATCAAAGTGGAAATTTAATTCCTTACTTATAACAAAGCACACCACATTAATCTACCCCAAACCACACCATATCAAACAGCACCATATTATGGTAAATTTATTACAGAACACCTACTCCTATCATTTACATCACACCATGGTATGGACATCAATGTGACAAATTTGCTACCTGCTTTTTTTTTTTTTGTGGTTACCACCCAAACTAACATCAAAGGTGCTTGCAAATGATTATTTTCTCACATTATCAATGAATGACATGGGAATCTATCGTTTACAATTGGTTTCCATTTCATAACTTCACCAAACCAAACCAAACCACACCATACCAAGTTACACCATACTACATCGCACCGAGCTATTGATCTTGGTGTGAAACATTTTTTCCCGTTTCCTTTTTTTTCCTGTGTGCTTACTACCCAATCTGACATTAAGGGTGCTCCCAATTTACTTTTTTTTTCACATATCAATAATTATGACATGGAAACCTGTCGAAAATGACTATCTTTGTAGAAACTTCACCAAACCACACCATAGTACATCACACCAAGCTATTGATTTTGGTGTGACAAATTTTCATTTGGCATTTTCAATGAATATGACATAGGAATCTATCGTTTACAATTAGTTTCCATTTCATAACTTCAAACCAAACCACACCATACCAAGTTACACCATACTACATCACACCAAAGCTATTGATCTTGGTGTGAAACATTTTCTTCCCGTTTCCTTTTTTTTTTTTTTGTGTGTGTGCTTACCACCCAATCTGACATTAAAGGTGCTCACAATTCACTATTTTTTTTCCACTTATCAATAATTATGACATGGAAACCTGTCGAAAATTACTATCTTTGTAGAAACTTCACCAAACCACACCATACTACATCACACCAAGCTATTGATTTTGGTGGGACAAATTTTCATCCGCCAATTTTTTTTTTTTCTTTTCTTTTTTTTGTGCTTACCATTCAATTTGACATAAAAGGTGCTCGCAAATTACTATTTTATGCACATATTATCAATGGTTACGACATGGAAACCTGATGAAAATGACTAGCTTTGTAGAAAAAATAGGAAGGATGTGGGTGGAAATACCATTTACAAAGCTAGTCATTTTTTATTGCAGCAGAAGTCATATTTTTTGTTAATATGCTAAAAGCATAGTCCACTGCGAGCATCTTGGAAGTTGATAGCACATGCAAAAATGAAGGAAAAATTTTTTTTCTTACATAAATCAAAGTGGAAATTTAAATCCTCACTTATAACAAAGCACACCACAGCACATTAATCTACCGCAATCCACACCATAACCATACTTCACTATATGGTAAATTTATTACAAAACACCTATTCCTACCATTTACATCACACCATGGTATGGACATCAATGTGACAAATTTGCTACCTGCTTTTTTTTTTTGTGGTTACCACCTCAAACTAACATCAAAGGTGCTTGCAAATGACTATTTTCCCACACATTATCGGTGGATTGGCAGTATCGGTAGAGGGTCGGACGCCATGCTTTCCAGCATAGTTACGTCCCTTTACGATCTGAGTTCAAATCCCGCCGAGGTTGACTTTGCCTTTCATCCTTACAGGGTCGATAAAATAAAGTACCAGTAATGCACTGGGTAATTGCTGGCCTTGTGCCTAAAGTAGAAACAATTATCAATGAATATGACATGGGAATCTATCGTTTACAATTGGTTTCCATTTCATAACTTCACCAAACCAAACCAAACCACACCATACCAAGTTACACCATACTACATCACACCAAGCTATTGATCTTGGTGTGAAACATTTCCCGTTTCCTTTTTTTTGTGTGTGTGTGCTTACCACCTATTTTTTTTCCACTTATCAATAATTATGACATGGAAACCTGTCGAAAATTACTATCTTTGTAGAAACTTCACCAAACCACACCATACTACATCACACCAAGATATTGATTTTGGTGTGACATTTTCATCTGGCATTTTTTTTTTTTTTCTTTCTTTTGTGCTTACCACCCAATTTGACATAAAAGGTGCTTGCAAATTACTATTTTATGCACATATTATCAATGTTTATGACATGGAAACCTGATGAAAATGACTAGCTTTGTAGAAAAAAGAGTGACGATGTGGGTGGAAATACCATTTACAAAGCTAGCCATTTTTTATTGCAGCGGAAGTCCTATTTTTTGTTAATATGCTAAAAGCATAGTCCACTGCGAGCTTCTTGGAAGTTGATAGCACATGCAAAAATGAAGGAAAAAATTTGTTTTCTAACATAAATCAAAGTGGAAATTTAAATCCTCACTTATAACAAAGCACACCACAGCACATTAATCTACCCAATCCACACCATATACTTCACCATAACCATATGGTATATTTATTACAGAACACCTACTCCTACCATTTACATCACACCAATGCTCGCAGTTGACTATTTTTTTCACATATTATGAATGAATATAACTTTGAAACCTATCGTCAATGATTAGCTTTGTAGCAAAATGAAGGCAGAAAGTGGGCGGAAAAACCATTCACAAAGCTAGTCATTTTTAATTGTAGTGGAAATCATATTTGTTGTTAATATGCTAAAACAAATAGTCAATTGCAAGCATTTTGGAGGTCGGATTAGTTGATAGGACATAAAAAAACAAAGGAAAACAAATATTGTCTATATGTTCCTGTGGAAAGTCGGGTTCTTCTGTATTATTGTGTGACGCCAGAGGTCATGGTCATGTGTCATTGCCCTTGAGAGGTGCAATTGGGAAAGGTCGGCTTAGAACTATTTACTTCTGCGTTCACAGATTGATTTTTTTTAGTTTCAGAAGATCCCATTAAGGGTGAAAGCAGCCGATTCTTTGCCTAAACTTTAATCTGTTATTTTAATAAATATTTGCTCTACGGTTCTTATATATTTGATATATATTTATCCTTATCGAGTCCTCTTTGGATGTTAGTCTTCAAATTTATTATTATTACTATTTGGCTCCCTTGACTGAGTACTCTATTGACTTATATTCATCATGCAGAAACATCTGAATATTTCTACAAAGAACATACCCGTACTAAGCAGGAAGAAATACCTAAAACTACGTCTCCACGAACCAAAGTATCGCCTTCCTGTCTTCCTTCGGTTGCAACGTTTTTCGAAATATTTACTTCTGCGTTCACAGATTGATTTTTTTTTTAGTTTCAGAAGATCCCATTAAGGGTGAAAGCAGCCGATTCTTTGCTTAAACTTTAATCTGTTATTTTAATAAATATTTGCTCTAAGGTTCTTATATAATTGATAGATATTTATCCCTATCGAGCCCTCTTTGGATTTTAGTCTTCATATGTATTATTACTAATATATATATATATATATATATATATATATATATATATATATATATATATATATATATATATATAGTGTGTGTGTGTGTATATATTAGTTTATATATATGTGTATATATATATATATATATATTGGAAAATGTGTGTAATCCTTGGTACAGTTAGGTATATTAAGACATACGTACACACACGAATATGTACTCATACCTCCACATGGGTATATATATATACATACATATACATATATATACATACATATACATACATATACATATATATACACACATAAAGATACATAACTAAATATACATATATACACATACACACACACACACGTGTACACACACACACACACACACATATATACATATGTCCGTATATATACATCCGTTCACACATACATGCATACACACACACACATACACACACATATATATATATAGAGAGGCATACACACACATACATATATATATATATATATATATATATATATATATATATATATATATATATATATATATTATTAGCGTTAAATTTTCCCTGCTGTATTAGCGATAAATTTTCGAGGGTTTCTCTTAGTAGCTTTTTCATGTCGTTAATATTATGATGTTCCCTGCTGTATTAGCGTTAAATTTTCCCTGCTGTATTAGCGATAAATTTTCGAGGGTTTCTCTTAGTAGCTTTTTCATGTCGTTAATATTATGATGTTCCCTGCTGTATTAGCGTTAAATTTTCCCTGCTGTATTAGCGATAAATTTTCGAGGGTTTCTCTTAGTAGCTTTTTCATGTCGTTAATATTATGATGTTCCCTGCTGTATTAGCGTTAAATTTTCCCTGCTGTATTAGCGATAAATTTTCGAGGGTTTCTCTTAGTAGCTTTTTCATGTCGTTAATATTATGATGTTCCCTGCTGTATTAGCGTTAAATTTTCCCTGCTGTATTAGCGATAAATTTTCGAGGGTTTCTCTTAGTAGCTTTTTTCATGACGTTATTATTGTTAATTTTACTGATGTAGTATTAACTTGGATATTTACCATGCGGTATTCTAATCCTATTGTATCTCTCTCAGTTATTTACCATGCGACCCTCAGTTCCTACCCCCCCCCCCCCCTCTATGCACTTCTTTAAGGCTTACTACCCTGTCTTTAACCTAATTCATTCAATCTGAAAATATTGAAGAGATAAGACACTTTGCCATTCTTCTCTGCTAAAATGTACCACTGAGCTGATTCAAATTTTCCCAGCCAGCCATCCACCTAATCTACGAAGGTATTTTAGCCTACATATTGTCGTTAATATTATGATGTTCCCTGCTGTATTAGCGTTAAATTTTCCCTGCTGTATTAGCGATAAATTTTCGAGGGTTTCTCTTAGTAGCTTTTTCATGTCGTTAATATTATGATGTTCCCTGCTGTATTAGCGTTAAATTTTCCCTGCTGTATTAGCGATAAATTTTCGAGGGTTTCTCTTAGTAGCTTTTTCATGTCGTTAATATTATGATGTTCCCTGCTGTATTAGCGTTAAATTTTCCCTGCTGTATTAGCGATAAATTTTCGAGGGTTTCTCTTAGTAGCTTTTTCATGTCGTTAATATTATGATGTTCCCTGCTGTATTAGCGTTAAATTTTCCCTGCTGTATTAGCGATAAATTTTCGAGGGTTTCTCTTAGTAGCTTTTTCATGTCGTTAATATTATGATGTTCCCTGCTGTATTAGCGTTAAATTTTCCCTGCTGTATTAGCGATAAATTTTCGAGGGTTTCTCTTAGTAGCTTTTTTCATGACGTTATTATTGTTAATTTTACTGATGTAGTATTAACTTATTAACTTGGATATTTACCATGCGGTATTCTAATCCTATTGTATCTCTCTCAGTTATTTACCATGCGACCCTCAGTTCCTACCCCCCCCCCCCTCTATGCACTTCTTTAAGGCTTACTACCCTGTCTTTAACCTAATTCATTCAATCTGAAAATATTGAAGAGATAAGACACTTTGCCATTCTTCTCTGCTAAAATGTACCACTGAGCTGATTCAAATTTTCCCAGCCAGCCATCCACCTAATCTACGAAGGTATTTTAGCCTACATATTGTCGTTAATATTATGATGTTCCCTGCTGTATTAGCGTTAAATTTTCCCTGCTGTATTAGCGATAAATTTTCGAGGGTTTCTCTTAGTAGCTTTTTCATGTCGTTAATATTATGATGTTCCCTGCTGTATTAGCGTTAAATTTTCCCTGCTGTATTAGCGATAAATTTTCGAGGGTTTCTCTTAGTAGCTTTTTCATGTCGTTAATATTATGATGTTCCCTGCTGTATTAGCGTTAAATTTTCCCTGCTGTATTAGCGATAAATTTTCGAGGGTTTCTCTTAGTAGCTTTTTCATGTCGTTAATATTATGATGTTCCCTGCTGTATTAGCGTTAAATTTTCCCTGCTGTATTAGCGATAAATTTTCGAGGGTTTCTCTTAGTAGCTTTTTTCATGACGTTATTATTGTTAATTTTACTGATGTAGTATTAACTTATTAACTTGGATATTTACCATGCGGTATTCTAATCCTATTGTATCTCTCTCAGTTATTTACCATGCGACCCTCAGTTCCTACCCCCCCCCCCCCCCTCTATGCACTTCTTTAAGGCTTACTACCCTGTCTTTAACCTAATTCATTCAATCTGAAAATATTGAAGAGATAAGACACTTTGCCATTCTTCTCTGCTAAAATGTACCACTGAGCTGATTCAAATTTTCCCAGCCAGCCATCCACCTAATCTACGAAGGTATTTTAGCCTACATATTGTCGTTAATATTATGATGTTCCCTGCTGTATTAGCGTTAAATTTTCCCTGCTGTATTAGCGATAAATTTTCGAGGGTTTCTCTTAGTAGCTTTTTCATGTCGTTAATATTATGATGTTCCCTGCTGTATTAGCGTTAAATTTTCCCTGCTGTATTAGCGATAAATTTTCGAGGGTTTCTCTTAGTAGCTTTTTCATGTCGTTAATATTATGATGTTCCCTGCTGTATTAGCGTTAAATTTTCCCTGCTGTATTAGCGATAAATTTTCGAGGGTTTCTCTTAGTAGCTTTTTCATGTCGTTAATATTATGATGTTCCCTGCTGTATTAGCGTTAAATTTTCCCTGCTGTATTAGCGATAAATTTTCGAGGGTTTCTCTTAGTAGCTTTTTTCATGACGTTATTATTGTTAATTTTACTGATGTAGTATTAACTTGGATATTTACCATGCGGTATTCTAATCCTATTGTATCTCTCTCAGTTATTTACCATGCGACCCTCAGTTCCTACCCCCCCCCCCCTCTATGCACTTCTTTAAGGCTTACTACCCTGTCTTTAACCTAATTCATTCAATCTGAAAATATTGAAGAGATAAGACACTTTGCCATTCTTCTCTGCTAAAATGTACCACTGAGCTGATTCAAATTTTCCCAGCCAGCCATCCACCTAATCTACGAAGGTATTTTAGCCTACATATTGTCGTTAATATTATGATGTTCCCTGCTGTATTAGCGTTAAATTTTCCCTGCTGTATTAGCGATAAATTTTCGAGGGTTTCTCTTAGTAGCTTTTTCATGTCGTTAATATTATGATGTTCCCTGCTGTATTAGCGTTAAATTTTCCCTGCTGTATTAGCGATAAATTTTCGAGGGTTTCTCTTAGTAGCTTTTTCATGTCGTTAATATTATGATGTTCCCTGCTGTATTAGCGTTAAATTTTCCCTGCTGTATTAGCGATAAATTTTCGAGGGTTTCTCTTAGTAGCTTTTTCATGTCGTTAATATTATGATGTTCCCTGCTGTATTAGCGTTAAATTTTCCCTGCTGTATTAGCGATAAATTTTCGAGGGTTTCTCTTAGTAGCTTTTTCATGTCGTTAATATTATGATGTTCCCTGCTGTATTAGCGTTAAATTTTCCCTGCTGTATTAGCGATAAATTTTCGAGGGTTTCTCTTAGTAGCTTTTTTCATGACGTTATTATTGTTAATTTTACTGATGTAGTATTAACTTATTAACTTGGATATTTACCATGCGGTATTCTAATCCTATTGTATCTCTCTCAGTTATTTACCATGCGACCCTCAGTTCCTACCCCCCCCCCCCCTCTATGCACTTCTTTAAGGCTTACTACCCTGTCTTTAACCTAATTCATTCAATCTGAAAATATTGAAGAGATAAGACACTTTGCCATTCTTCTCTGCTAAAATGTACCACTGAGCTGATTCAAATTTTCCCAGCCAGCCATCCACCTAATCTACGAAGGTATTTTAGCCTACATATTGTCGTTAATATTATGATGTTCCCTGCTGTATTAGCGTTAAATTTTCCCTGCTGTATTAGCGATAAATTTTCGAGGGTTTCTCTTAGTAGCTTTTTCATGTCGTTAATATTATGATGTTCCCTGCTGTATTAGCGTTAAATTTTCCCTGCTGTATTAGCGATAAATTTTCGAGGGTTTCTCTTAGTAGCTTTTTCATGTCGTTAATATTATGATGTTCCCTGCTGTATTAGCGTTAAATTTTCCCTGCTGTATTAGCGATAAATTTTCGAGGGTTTCTCTTAGTAGCTTTTTCATGTCGTTAATATTATGATGTTCCCTGCTGTATTAGCGTTAAATTTTCCCTGCTGTATTAGCGATAAATTTTCGAGGGTTTCTCTTAGTAGCTTTTTCATGTCGTTAATATTATGATGTTCCCTGCTGTATTAGCGTTAAATTTTCCCTGCTGTATTAGCGATAAATTTTCGAGGGTTTCTCTTAGTAGCTTTTTTCATGACGTTATTATTGTTAATTTTACTGATGTAGTATTAACTTATTAACTTGGATATTTACCATGCGGTATTCTAATCCTATTGTATCTCTCTCAGTTATTTACCATGCGACCCTCAGTTCCTACCCCCCCCCCCCTCTATGCACTTCTTTAAGGCTTACTACCCTGTCTTTAACCTAATTCATTCAATCTGAAAATATTGAAGAGATAAGACACTTTGCCATTCTTCTCTGCTAAAATGTACCACTGAGCTGATTCAAATTTTCCCAGCCAGCCATCCACCTAATCTACGAAGGTATTTTAGCCTACATATTGTCGTTAATATTATGATGTTCCCTGCTGTATTAGCGTTAAATTTTCCCTGCTGTATTAGCGATAAATTTTCGAGGGTTTCTCTTAGTAGCTTTTTCATGTCGTTAATATTATGATGTTCCCTGCTGTATTAGCGTTAAATTTTCCCTGCTGTATTAGCGATAAATTTTCGAGGGTTTCTCTTAGTAGCTTTTTCATGTCGTTAATATTATGATGTTCCCTGCTGTATTAGCGTTAAATTTTCCCTGCTGTATTAGCGATAAATTTTCGAGGGTTTCTCTTAGTAGCTTTTTCATGTCGTTAATATTATGATGTTCCCTGCTGTATTAGCGTTAAATTTTCCCTGCTGTATTAGCGATAAATTTTCGAGGGTTTCTCTTAGTAGCTTTTTTCATGACGTTATTATTGTTAATTTTACTGATGTAGTATTAACTTATTAACTTGGATATTTACCATGCGGTATTCTAATCCTATTGTATCTCTCTCAGTTATTTACCATGCGACCCTCAGTTCCTACCCCCCCCCCCCCCTCTATGCACTTCTTTAAGGCTTACTACCCTGTCTTTAACCTAATTCATTCAATCTGAAAATATTGAAGAGATAAGACACTTTGCCATTCTTCTCTGCTAAAATGTACCACTGAGCTGATTCAAATTTTCCCAGCCAGCCATCCACCTAATCTACGAAGGTATTTTAGCCTACATATTGTCGTTAATATTATGATGTTCCCTGCTGTATTAGCGTTAAATTTTCCCTGCTGTATTAGCGATAAATTTTCGAGGGTTTCTCTTAGTAGCTTTTTCATGTCGTTAATATTATGATGTTCCCTGCTGTATTAGCGTTAAATTTTCCCTGCTGTATTAGCGATAAATTTTCGAGGGTTTCTCTTAGTAGCTTTTTCATGTCGTTAATATTATGATGTTCCCTGCTGTATTAGCGTTAAATTTTCCCTGCTGTATTAGCGATAAATTTTCGAGGGTTTCTCTTAGTAGCTTTTTCATGTCGTTAATATTATGATGTTCCCTGCTGTATTAGCGTTAAATTTTCCCTGCTGTATTAGCGATAAATTTTCGAGGGTTTCTCTTAGTAGCTTTTTTCATGACGTTATTATTGTTAATTTTACTGATGTAGTATTAACTTGGATATTTACCATGCGGTATTCTAATCCTATTGTATCTCCCTCAGTTATTTACCATGCGACCCTCAGTTCCTACCCCCCCCCCCCCCCTCTATGCACTTCTTTAAGGCTTACTACCCTGTCTTTAACCTAATTCATTCAATCTGAAAATATTGAAGAGATAAGACACTTTGCCATTCTTCTCTGCTAAAATGTACCACTGAGCTGATTCAAATTTTCCCAGCCAGCCATCCACCTAATCTACGAAGGTATTTTAGCCTACATATTGTCGTTAATATTATGATGTTCCCTGCTGTATTAGCGTTAAATTTTCCCTGCTGTATTAGCGATAAATTTTCGAGGGTTTCTCTTAGTAGCTTTTTCATGTCGTTAATATTATGATGTTCCCTGCTGTATTAGCGTTAAATTTTCCCTGCTGTATTAGCGATAAATTTTCGAGGGTTTCTCTTAGTAGCTTTTTCATGTCGTTAATATTATGATGTTCCCTGCTGTATTAGCGTTAAATTTTCCCTGCTGTATTAGCGATAAATTTTCGAGGGTTTCTCTTAGTAGCTTTTTCATGTCGTTAATATTATGATGTTCCCTGCTGTATTAGCGTTAAATTTTCCCTGCTGTATTAGCGATAAATTTTCGAGGGTTTCTCTTAGTAGCTTTTTCATGTCGTTAATATTATGATGTTCCCTGCTGTATTAGCGTTAAATTTTCCCTGCTGTATTAGCGATAAATTTTCGAGGGTTTCTCTTAGTAGCTTTTTCATGTCGTTAATATTATGATGTTCCCTGCTGTATTAGCGTTAAATTTTCCCTGCTGTATTAGCGATAAATTTTCGAGGGTTTCTCTTAGTAGCTTTTTTCATGACGTTATTATTGTTAATTTTACTGATGTAGTATTAACTTGGATATTTACCATGCGACCCTCAGTTCCTACCTCACAATTTCCCTCCCCCCACCCCCACACACCACCATAGTCTATTCGACCAATCAAACCTAGCATGCCATTTCCACTGCTGCTGCTGCTACTACCTGCCTAACTAACTCTCTCCTCCTCTGGCGCATCCCAACACACCCTGCCATTACCCCACCACCACTGTCCTTCTAGCCCTCAATTTTACCACCGTTAGGGATGGATGAGCTGGGAATACACGAGCAACTCTGAATCAATAGATGAAATATGAATCTGCGAGCTACCAAGCACCCACGTGAAGCGCCAACCCAGAGACCCTCCCCTACGAGTGTCGACAAATGCCCAAAACTCCGAGTTGGTACCATCAATGTAGGCTCAATGAAAGGAAGAGCAGGAGAAATCGTAGAAATGCTAGAGCGAAAGGAAGTTGATGTATGCTGTGTGCAAGAGACTAGATGGAGAGGAGGGTCTGCTAGAGTCCTTGTAGGAAAAAGCCAGTGCTACAAATTTTTCTGGGTGGGAAATGACGATGGGATGGGTGGTGTAGGTATACTATTAGCTGACAAGTGGGTAGATAAAGTAATCTCAGTGTACAGGGTAAATGCAAGAATCATTAAACTCAGACTAGTCCTGAATAAGACAATTACCACAATAATATCAGCTTACGCACCCCAATCGGGGCTGCCAGACGAACTTAAGGATAGGTTTTACGAGTCCCTAATACACACTACTGCTCTAACAGACGACAAGGACTTCCTAATCATTGCAGGAGATTTTAACGGACACGTAGGTAAACACTGCGACGGCTTCAATAGAGTACATGGAGGCCATGGAGTTGGCACAAGGAATGAGGAAGGATTCAGACTTCTAGAATTCTGCGACGCCAATGACATGTCGATATGTAACACAAACTTTAAAAAACCCGACAACCACCTGATCACCTATAGATCAGGGGAGCACTCTAGTCAGTTAGATTTTATCCTCATCAGAGGACGTGACAGATGGACGGTCGTAAACACAAAAGCCTTCCCTAGTGAGGAATGTACATCCCAACATAGCTTAGTTGTCAGCGACCTCACGGTCAGAACTAGACGAGCCCTGAAACAGAGGCCAACCTGGAGAAGAAAGATCTGGAAGCTGAAAGTCCCCTCAACCAGTAACAGATTTAAAGATATTTTACTCAACGCCTACGACAGTAAAGAAGAACAGATAGAGACATTTAACGTAGAAGAGAACTGGGAGTTCCTAAAAAATAACTTACTAGAGGCGACGGATGAGGTTTGTGGCTGGAGTAAGACCTCAAGCAGGAGGAGAGTGACTTGGTGGTGGAACAATAAGGTAGATGAAGCAGTCAAGGCCAAGAGACAGGCATGGAAAGAATGGAAGAACGGGGGGAGCAGGGTACATTACATAGAGACCAAGAGGGAAGCTAGGCGACAAGTATACTTAGCTAGGAGGGAAGCAGAGGATAGAAAATTCAAGCATGTTTTACAACGTGAGGACCAGAAACAGGAGGTATTCAAGATTGCGAGGCAGTGTGTCAGAGATAGTTGTGATGTCATTGGAGAGAAGTGTATCCGGAATGATAAAGGTGAGCTTGCCCTCACAAGTGCTGAGAAGAAAGATGCATGGAAGAGTCATTATGATAGATTACTAAATGAGGAGAATGCATGGGAAGAAGAGACCCTACCCCACGTAGACCCTATAGAGGGACCAGCAGTACAAGTCAGCGGCAGCGTAGTAAGTAAGGCAATCAGAGATATGAAGATAGGGAAGGCAACCGGTCCATCGGGTATAGCTGCCGAGATGCTGAAGGCATCTGGGTCTGTAGGTCACACTATAACCACACGTATCGTTAACCAGGTAATACTAGAGGGGGCCATACCAAAAGATTGGTGCAGTAGCATCATTGTCAACTGCTACAAAGGTAAAGGCGATGCACTAGATAGAGGAAACTATAGAGGTATAAAGTTGATGGACCAGGTCATGAAAGTAACAGAAAGAGTTATAGCACAGCTGATTAGGGACCGGGTGAATATAGACGAGATGCAATTTGGGTTTGTTCCAGGGAAAGGCACCACTGATGCGCTCTTCCTTGTGAGGCAATTACAGGAAAAGTACCTAGCTAAAAGTAAGCCACTCTACTTGGCATTTGTCGACCTTGAGAAAGCCTTTGACAGAGTTCCACGTGCAGTAATCTGGTGGGCTCTTAGAAAACTAGGAGTAGATGAATGGCTTGTGAAAGCGGTACAAGCCATGTATAGGGGAGCAGTCAGCAAAGTTAGGATTGGCAATGAGTA
>OZ024741.1:298084788-298282288 GCA_964016885.1 Eledone cirrhosa
TGGATGTGGAGGTGCCACGGGAAAAAAGCACCTAGCACTCACTGTAAATGAGGTTGGTGTTAGGAAGGGCATCCAGCTGTAGAAATCAAGCCAGAATCAGTTCCCGTCCCACCCTTGCAAGCAGGGAAAAAGTGGACGTAAAATGAAATGATGATGGTGTGGTCACCCCATAGTATCAAACTAACCATGGAGCTTGAAGCAATCCAATGAAGCTACACCAAGAAGGTTGCCACGATGAAGGAGATAAACTACTGGGATGAAGACGGGAGAGATATGCAATGATATACATATGGAAAATCCTGGGGGAACTAAGACCAAACTTTCGCATTGAGAGCTGGACCAATTCTCGAACAGGACGTCACTGTGTGGTACCAAAGGTCCCGTCTTCCACATCTAGAATCAGGAGCAGCTATTGCAATAGCCTGAGGTTCAAAGGCCCTCAACTTGGTTTCCAAAATTTCAATTTGTATTTCCTATTCATCAGTGCTTCAAGCAAGCTATAAAACTCTGTTATATTTCATCATCATCATTTTATGTCAGTTCTTCTACGCTAACATGAGTTGTCCTGTTGTGACCTTGTCTTGCTCATACGGGAACTGATTCTGGCTGAATGCCCTTCCTAACACCAACCTCATTTACAGTGAGTGCTGGGTGTTTTTGTTTTTTTTTGCCGTGGCACCTCCACGACCACTTTGCAGTGGAATGATAGGGACCCCAGTCCTATCATCTCATTTCTACAGCTGAGTAGACTGGAGCAATGTGAAATAAAGTGTCTTGCTCAAGGAAACAACACATCACCCGGTCCAAGAATTAAACTCACAACCTTTCAATTGCAAGCCCAATGCTCTAACCGCTGAGCCATGTGCTTTCTATTGTTGGCAATGTTAGGTCAGGTGACCATGTCTTGCTCATAAAGAACTGATTTGGGCTTGGTTTCTACAGCTGGATGCCCTTCCTAATGCCAAGCTCATTTACAGTGAGTACTGGGTATTTTTTGTTGTGATTCCTCCACGACTACTTTACAGTGTGGACTGGGTGTTTTTTACCGTGTCACCATCACGACCACTTTACAGTGTTTCGGCCTGTTCTCATGAAAGATATATTGGCGGGTGGGATGGAGTGGTGCATACTGTATGTATGTTTCAGTCTTGGCCTGGGCCCGTGGGAAGTTGGGGTTTCTGTATTACCTCATAACGCCAGAGATCTTGGTCCTGTGTCATTGCCTTTCAGAGGTGCAATTGGGCAAGGTCAGCTTTTATCACTTCATCTCAAGTCTTTTGGGGACTTTATGTAGCTGTCATCCTTCATACAAATCACATGTCCATACCAACATAATCTCCTCTCCTGCACACATTTGATTCCTCTTATGCCTAGTTTCTCTTTCAGTTTGTTTATGCTTTGCTGTTCGCGTATATTACTATTACACATCCATCGGAGCATACAAGCTTCATTCCTTTCTAATCTACGCAAGTCTTGTAGACACAGCGCCCAGCTCTCACTACCATGCAACATTGCCGTTCATATGCACACATCATACAGTCTACCTTTTATTCTGAGGGAAAAGCCTTTTGTATCCAGCTGTGGCAGTAGCTCCCTCAACTTCTTCCATCCCGTTCTTTCAGAACACCCCCCTCCGCTGCTAATTCGGTATTGTTTTTACCAAGTCCTCCCAGACTTTGATGTCACTTGTTTTCAGTGATTGTTTGCTGCTTACTGTCCTGGTGCAACTGCTACATGTAAAGCCTACATTCTTAACTAAACTTCCTGAGATCCCACTACATCTCTTGTGTACCCATAGTTTGCATATGGGGAAGAGGATGGAGTTTCTACCTATATCTACATAATGAGCACACACACACATAATGAGCACACACACACACACATATATATACACACACTCACATATACATATATACTAGCCGAATTACCAGCGCCTTGCTGCGTTTCACACATTTCACACGTTTTTTTTGTAAGAAAATGATGATTGATTTTAAATCAGTGATATAATTTATGGAGAAAAACTCAATATTACTCAATGTAAAATATAATGCATGAAAAATTGGAAAACATCATTTTTTGTAATATATCAAATCAAAATTGCATTATTAAATCTTATTCTTATTTTGTTTCTTGTAAATAATTTTTTTCAAAATATCAATTGAAAACTTTTGTGAATAAGCATCATATCTTATCATTTACCTATGGTTTAAGTTTCATATAAATCGAAAGGGAAAAGTTTTCAGTGGGGGTTTGTACCCCCGGGGAACCCTAATAGGGGGTTTAACCACCATTAAGGTGTCTTATAGTATTGAAATTGTGTGAATAGGCATCATATCTCTTCATTTATCTATGGTTTAAATTGCATATAAATCGAACCGAGAAAATTTTCAGCGGGGATTTTGTGCCCCCTGGTGAACCCTAATAGGGGGTTTAACCCCAATTAGGGTATTGTAATTTTATTGAAATTTGCTGGAATTTTGTGAATAGGCATCATGTCTTGTCATTTACCTATGGTTTAAATTTCATATAAAACGAAGGTAAAGTTTCAGCGGCGGTTTTGTGCTCCCGATAAACCCTTTGATTAAAATGAAATATACTTATACAAGTACCCTGGGCAATGTAGTTTCAGAATATATATGGATATGGGGGTCTATCTCTAAAACCATAGGAGGAGTTCGTAAAATCTTATTCCATTTATTGGCCAAACTTTTCACTATAGGGCGTTTAACCCCCATTAGGTTCTCTTAATATTATTGAAATTTGCACACACACACACACATATATATATCATCATCATCATCATCACCGTTTTACGTCCGTTCTTCCACGCTAGCATGGCTTAGACGGGTTGTCCTGTTGTGGGCAGTGTCTGGTCGGCTGACCATGCCTTGCTCATACAGGAACTGATTTGGCTTGATTTCTACAGCTGGATGCCCTTCCTAACACCAACCTCATTTACAGTGAGTGCTGAGTGCTTTTTCGTGGTGCCTACATGTCCACTTTACAGTGTGGGCTGGGTGCTTTTTTGCCGTGGCACCTCCACGACCACCTTGCAGTGGGAGGGTGTGGGGGTATATTGTCTATATGCTTCAGCTTGTACCCATGGGAGGTTGGGTATTTTGTATTACGGCGTGACGCCAGAGGTCACGGTCATGTGTCATTGCCTTGGAGAGGTGTAAGTGGGTAAGGTTGGCTTTTATCACCTCATCCCAGGTCATCTTGGGTCTCCCCACTCTGCGGTTTCCATCGACTTCTAGTGCTCTGCACCTTTTTATGCAGCTGTCATCCTTCATACGCATCACATCTCCATACCAACGCAACCGCCTCTCCTGCACACAGCATTTGATTCCTCTTATGCTCAGGCTCTCTCTCAATTCATTTATGCGTTGTTGGTCGCGTATATTACTATTACACATCCATCGGAGCATGCAGGCTTCGTTTCTCTCTAATCTACGTAAGTCTTCCACCTTCAGTGCCCAGGTCTCACTACCATATAACATTGCTGTTCGGATACACGCATCATACAGTCTGCCTTTCATTTTGAGGGAGAATCCTTTTGCAGCTAGCAGTGGCAGTAGTTCCCTAAACATCTTCCATTCCGTTCTTACCCTAGTTATTGTACTTTCTGAACACCCATCTCCGCTGCTAATTCGGTCACCTAGGTAGCAGAAGCTGTCTACTGTCTCTACAGAGCCCTCCCAGAGATTGGTGGTACTTGTTTCCTGTGGCTGTTTGCTGCTTGCTGTCCCAGTACAGCTGCTGCATGTGAAGCCTACATTCTTAATTAAGCTTCCTGAGATCCCGCTACATCTCTTGTGTACCCATTGTTTGCATTTGGAGCAGAGAATGGAGTTCCTACCTACACCTTTCCTACATACTGAGCAAGGCCATTTCCCTGAGGGGATCTGGGTTCTGTTTTCTCGTCTACTTATAAGGACCTTAGTCTTTGAGACCCTTTCTTTCTAGTCCCTGCTTCCAAGTTTGGAATTTCTTCTCTAGTTCTACCATAGATTCAGCTATAAGTGCGAGGACATCAGCATACAGGAGTTCCCATGGGCATCCGGTCTTAAACTCCTCCGTTATTGCCTGCAGGACTATGATGAACAGGAGAGGGCTAAGAACAGAGCCCTGGTGGACACCAACCTGTACGCTAAATTCCTCGCTATACTCATTGCTAATCCTAACTTTGCTGATTGCTCCTCTATACATGGCTTGTACCGCTTTCACAAGCCATTCATCTACTCCTAGTTTTCTAAGAGCCCACCAGATTACAGCACGTGGAACTCTGTCAAAGGCTTTCCCGAGATCGACGAATGCCAGGTAGAGTGGCTTACTTTTAGCTAGGTACTTTTCCTGTAACTGCCTCATAAGGAAGAGGGCATCAGTGGTGCCTCTTCCTGGTACAAACCCAAATTGCATCTCATCTAGTTTCACCCGATCCCTAATCAACTGTGCTATAACTCTTTCTGTTACTTTCATGACCTGATCCATCAGCTTTATACCTCTATAGTTTCCTCTATCTAGTGCATCACCTTTACCTTTGTAGCAGTTGACAATGATGCTACTGCACCAATCTTTTGATATGACACCTTCTAGTATTACCTGGTTAACAATACGTGTGGTTATAGTGTGACCTACAGACTCAGATGCCTTCAGCATCTCGGTAGCTATACCCGATGGACCGGTTGCCTTCCCCATCTTCATATCTTTGATTACCTTACTTACTACGCTGCGGCTGACTTGAACTGCTGACCCATCTATAGGGTCTACTAGGGGTAGGGTCTCTTCATCCCATGCATTCTCCTCATTTAGTAATCTATCATAATGACTCTTCCATGCATCTTTCTTCTCAGCACTTGTGAGGGCAAGCTCACCTTTATCATTCCGGATACACTTATCTCCAATGACATCACAATTCTCTCTGACACTGCCTCGCAATCTTGAACACCTCCTGTTTCTGGTCCTCTCGTTGCAAAACATGCTTGAATTTTCTATCCTCTGCTTCCTTCCTAGCTAAGTATACTTGTCGCCTAGCTTCCCTCTTGGTCTCTATGTAATGTACCCTGCCTCCCCCGTTCTTCCATTCTTTCCATGCCTGTCTCTTGGCCTTAACTACCTCATCTACCTTATTGTTCCACCACCAAGTCACTCTCCTCCTGCTTGTGGTCTTATATATATATATATATATATATATATATATATATATATAAGACCACAAGCAGGAGGAGATACACACACACACACACACACACATATATATATATATATATATATATATACACAAACACACACACACACATATATATATATATACACAAACACACACACACATATATATATATATATATATACACACACACACATACACACACACACACACATATTTATATCTTTTAGCAGAGCATTTTAATATTGCCACTCAATGAAAACCCTTTGTTTGTTTGGAATAAATGAATCTTGAAAATTAGGAGTGCCTGTCAGTGTGTATGTGTTTGTCTACTTAGCATCAATTTACTAACCCCCCCCCCTCCCCTACCACCAGAAAATGTATAAATACCACCATATTACATTGACAGTCGGCTTTTCTGATGATTTCCTCCAAATGAAACAGTTCTAGTCCTGTTGAAGCCATTTCTATATTATATATATATATACTCTTTTAGCTGTTCCAGCCATCCGGCTGAGACCATGATTGGGCACTGCCCTTGTTGCTACACATTCTATCTCCAGCCTGTGTTGGCTGGCCATTGATGCAAGAGGGAGTTCGTTGCTGCTGACCTTAGGTTACCTTCGTACCGTGATGTGGGCTCATCCGGGATCCTGGATAACAGGGTGTCGAGAAGTTTTTTGAAAATATCCACGGCCACACCATGTAGATCTCTCAAATCCCTCGGCAGTTTGTTGAAGAGTTGAGGGCCTTTGAACCCCAGTCTATTGCAATATCTGCTTCTTGTTCTAGATGTGGAAGACGGGACCTTTGTCACCACACAGTGACGTCTTGTTCGAGGGTTGGTCACGCTCTCAATACCAAAGTTTGGAGCTCGTCCCTCCAGGATTTTCCATATGTATATCACTGCGTATCTCTCCCGTCTTCGTTCCAAGGAGTAGAGTTTCAGTTCTCTTAGCCTCTCCCAGTAGCTCATCTCCTTCATCGTGCAATCCTCTTGGTGTAGCTTCGTTGGATTGTCTCAAGTTCCGTGGTTAGTTTGATACTATGGGGTGACCACAGCTGGGAGCAATAGTCCAGGCGGCTTAGGACAAATGGCCTCCATAGTATCAACATGGTCTCCCTGTCTCTTATATAGAAAACCTCAAATAAAAAGTCAAGATTTGTTTCGATTTAACAGAGCAGAAAGAATTCGCGTCAGAATATTCCAACCAATCCAGCCTATATCAGCTGAATAAATATGTATATGGAGATATATATATACACACCCACATGCACATATATATATATATATATATATATATACACACACATATATATATACACACACACACACACTCAAACACACACACATACATACACGCATGCATGCATACATGATGGCTGCCCCCTCATTATCGAGTATGGCCATTGCACGATATACCATTATTAATAATTATTAATTAATTCTATCGTGCAATGCCTGTGCACTGAGCCAATCCCACTCTCTGTGCGACAGCAGCTATAACCCGAAAAGAACAAAATATCAACATCATCGGTAACTACTGAGCCCCAGGTTTTATATCGGAGTTATCCCAGTTTCCTGAGTTGCCTTCTCCTAGAAGAATGCCCTGACAAAGGCTAGGGGTCCTTCACTCCCAGTGGTTTAACCGCGCGATCGGGTGTCCAGCCCGATTATTTCTATGTCCCCGCGCATGTACATACACATGCACCCATGTATATACACATATACATATACATACATATGTACATGTGTATATACATATTTACACACTTTTGGATGGCCGTCGACTCTTATGAGATCTTCCGCCCTTTGTCAGCTTTTGTTTTTTGTCCTGCAGGGTGTCCAAAATCACCCTCCTCACTAAGTAAACTTGGTGGGGTTGCCGGTTTAGTCGCCGACGACCCGACCATGCGACAGGTTGTACAGGGTTACATGTTACCAGTAGCACTCAAGAGTGACCCAACATATATACATACATACATGATGGCTGCAAACTCGTGTTCAAGTATTGCCATCGCCCGATAAAATGTTCAAAAATGTGAAGCACAAATGTGACTCTTTAAACCAGCCAAATACTTGCACTCTCTGGCACACACATGGCAACTTTAGGCTCCCCCGAAACCTTCCATTGCTTTGTTCTGACTGTGTGTTCACACGTATCTTTTAAAACCTCCCATGCTTGTACATTTCTTACAGCTTTTCATATCATAATCTACATGAGGTCTACTGATATGACTTTGTTCATGTCTAATCAAACCAGCTTTGCTCAGGCTGACTCGACCACAGTGCTGGCAAACCAGATGATGTTCAACAGCAGGTAGTTCAGAACAGTCTCAATCCTGACCTTCCTTTTCAGTGTTAGGTGTTGTCTCCGACGAGTTTCAAAGTGTTCACCACCTGACTTGATCAAACGTCTCCACTTCACACGCTCGTCAGCCATTTTCTCCCATTCGTCAGATGAAATTCCAGCACAAGCCAAGGTGCTCCTGACACAGTCCCGGTACCGCCTTTTTGGTTTATGTGGTGGTCGCCTTCCTTCACACAGTTCTCCATAGAGAAGTTGCTTTGGAATACAATCATCAGACATCCGGACCACGTGACTGCACCACCTCAACCGATACCGAAAGATTGTGCTCTCTATAGTCACGCACCTGCTCCGTTCTAAAACTTCCAAATCACTGGCGAACATTTTCCACCACACCCCAAGTAACTTATGAAGAGATTGTTGGTGAAATCTCTCCAGATCCTTGAGATGCTTTCTGTATGTGACCCACGTTTCACAAACATAAAGTAAAGAGGAGACAACACAAGTCAGATAATCTTTCACCTTGATTTCGATGGTGATACCTCGTCTGGACCATAAACGTTGATGCAGCCGTCCAAAAGCATCACTGGCGTTCTTGATTCTTAAGGATATTTCATTATCATATGTGCATGAAGTGTTCAACGTACTACCAAGGTAAACAAATTTGTCAGCAACTTTTAGCCTCTTTCCGTACACGTACACACTTGGTGCAGTGTACTCGTTTCCAGGTACTGGCTGATACATCACAACAATGTTTTCCAAGCTTATTGTGACGCCCAAAGTGCTGCAAGCTGCAGAAAAAGAGTTCATAATATGCTGCATGTCACTTTGTGAGTGTGCAAAAAGATCGCAGTCGTCTGCATACAAAAACTCTCGGATTATAGATGTTAAAACCTTTGTGCTTGTACCAAAGCGCCTGGTGTTGAACAACCTTCCTGAAGTGCGATACCTGATGTAAACCCCATGAGAACAATATTTGAATGCCATGAGAAATACTATCGTAAAATATAAGGAAAACAGAGTTGGAGGTGGAATGTTCCCCTGCTTCACTCCATTTTCAACTGATATTGGTTCAGAGATGCTACCACCAATACTGACCAAAGCCTTCATGTCATCATGGAAAAGATGCAGAATCTTCTACCCTACCTTGGATTTTTTTCCCACAACGCAGTTCGATTGACAGTGTCAAAAGCCTTTGTCAAGTCAACAAAGACCTGGTAAAGGCCCATACATTGTTCGATACACTTTTCTTGCCGCTGCCGAGCAGAAACGATCATATCCACTGTTCCTCTTTCGTTTCTGAACCCACACTGCGACTCAGGCAACACATTCAGAGCAACTCTTGGGATCAATCTATCCATCAATATTCGACACGACTTTACCAACTACTGAAATAAGGGATATGACATGATAATTGCCACATTTGTCCTTGCCGTCCTTTCCTTTATGGAGAATCACCATGAGCGCATCCTTCTTGTGGGACATTCTCATCTTCCCACACCATCTTCATGAGGTCAGTCAGGACTGCGTGAAGTTTTCACCACCACACTTCAAAACCGCTCCACTCAGACCATCCATACCAGGAGACTTACCACAGTTCAGATTATGCACAACAGAAGTCCCCTCTGCAAAAGAAGATACATTAGCCATCTCATATGCTTCACTGGTTCAATAGGAATGGAACAAATGAAATCATCATCAACCTGGGATGGCTGGTTTAAGAGCTCATCAAAGTGATCTCTCTATCTGTCGAATGTCTTTTGGGTCGCGCAGTAATTGCTTGCCATCTTTCGATCTCAAAGGGGCCACTGGAGAGCTGAAAGGGCCATACACCTCTGTGAGTAGAAAGTGCGGCAGTTTCACATTGTTGCCGTCAGATGCCACTTGAACTTCATCTGCTTTGTTGCTCCACCAGGTATTTTGCATAGCTCTGAGTTTCACCTGCACTTCCTTCTTTACCTGTCTGTAATGCTCATAATTGTCACCAACAGAGATACCACCTTTAAGAACTGCATCAAGTGCCTTTTGTTTTCTGTCTAGCAGAGCCTTGACCTCCTGGTCATTCTCATCAAACCAGTCCTTGTTTTCTTGTGACAAAGCCAAGGACCTCTGCTGAAGCCTCATAGACCGAGCTCCTGAAGTCCTTCCAGTTGTTCTCATACACGCATACATACTTACATATATGGTGGCTGCCAACTCGTTTTCGAGTACGGCCACTACTTTATATCCATGTAGGAGAACCCCTACCGATGCGCTAAACAAGTGTGACTTCTTAGTCCAGCCAGCGACTTGAAAACTCTGGTACAAACACTACACTTGTGACAATTATTGACACATAGTGCTGGGCCCATGGCACCATGTGACGACAAGTACAGAGAGATCTCCAGATATAAAGCAATGCCTGTGCCGTGAAGCTTTTATAGTGAGCAAAGGCACTGCACAAAGCCAGTCCCACTCTCTTAACCAAGATGATATTTACCAAAAAGAAGAACATGTCAACATCATTGGATACCATCAGAGTTGCAGGTGTCATATTAGAGTTTTCCTTCTCCTAGAATTCTGTCTTGACAAAGGCTAAGGGGTCATCTCTCCCGGTGATTTTGGATGGCCATTGACTCTTAAGAGCTCCTTTGCTCTTTGACAGGTTTTGTTTTTAGTCCTGCAGGATGTCCAAAGTCACCCTCCTCACCAAGAAACCTTGGTGGGGTTGCCAGTTTAGTCGCCAACGACTCGACCATGAGACAGGTTGTACTGGGATACATGTTACCAGTAGCACCAACTGGTGACCTGACATATATACATGTATACATACATGCATACATCCATACATACATCCATCCATCCATACATACATGTATACACACATACATCCATCCATCCATCCATACGTGTATACATACATACATACACTGGTTAAAGTGTTTGACTGACGACCATAAGTTCATGGGTTCATATTTTGGACCAGGTAGTTATTGAATCAACCTGATATCAATGTTTATTATACAGCACACTTCCTCTTTGGTATAATATGACATATAGTAATATCTAACATAGTACCCATCTAATCTGTTATAATATGATTTACCTTTCCTCTGTGAAGGCACATGCCTTGTGGGTTACGGTACTGGACTAACCATTATAAAGTCATGGGCTCGTTTCTTCGATCCTGCAGCATGTTGCATCCTTCAGTAAAATACTTTAGTTCGTGTAGCATCTTCTACCAAGACTTGCGGCAGACAGATAATATCAGTAATGGAAAAACCTTGTTTCATTAGTATGACCTGGAAATCAGTTCCACTCTATTTATCTTCTTTATTAAAGGCAATCAAATTATTTTTTATTTTATTCTTTTTCTTCTTTTTCCATGTTTGTTAAATAAATTCCAAAAAATCGAACTAAATTGAAATTTTGTAATAAAATTTCCATAAAAGTTAATGTTTACAATACAATAAAATGTAATAAAATGTATTGAAGTCGACGAAATGTGGACCTTCATTTTTGAAAAATGGATAATGCTATAAGCAGACCTTACAATATTGTACCACAATTTTCCTTTGTGCAAAAGTGGGCAGCCGAATTTAGGAAAGGGTAGGGGATTCTTGAAGATGACCCAATGTCTGGACGTCCTACAACTGCCACTACCGAGGAAAACATTAATCTCAGTACTGCAACACCGATGGAAGAAGTGTGTGGAACGCAAGGGAGACTATGTTGAAAAATAAACCTCATTTAGTCACATTCCATGAGAGTATCTTTGTCAACCCTCGTATCTATGCGCAATATACGTAAAGATACAGAATTGCGGGCACGACAACGCTATTAGCTGTCATATTTGTTGGTGAAAAAAATTTGATTCTAAAACTTAAATTTATGAATGACTTGTTTTTTACATTGATAACCATGACTTGTTTTCTAATTAACTTAAATTTGTTTTCTAATTTGGCCTCTTTAAGGGCCACCTATATTTTCATTTAAGTAACTCCACTTACATCGATATGCTTTGTTTTCTAATTTGGCCCTTTTAAGTCTTCCCTCTCTCTCTCTCTCTCTTCCCTCTCCCTCTCAAAAAAACGCGTGAAAACTCCACTTACGCGCGGTAGTAATACGGAAATAAACGATGTTGACGAGTGACGTCACCTTCGCCTGTTTTCCACTGGACTGACAGCTAATAGCGTTGTAGGGCACTACGACGCTATTAGCTGTCAGTCCAAGCAGCTGATGGAAACAGGCGAAGGTGACGTCACTCGTCAAACATCGTTTATTTCCGTATTACTACCACGCGTAAGTGGAGTTTTCACGCGTTTTTTGGAGAGAGAGAGGGGGTGAGAGGGGAAGAGAAAGGGAAGAGGAGAGAGAGGGAAGAGAGAGAGAGAGGGATGACTTAAAAGGGCCAAATTAGAAAACAAATAGAAAAAACAAATAGAAAACAAGTCATGGTTATAAAGCATGTCGATGTAAGTGGAGTTACTTAAATGAAAATATAGGTGGCCCTTAAAAGGGCCAAATTAGAAAACAAATTTAAGTTAATTAGAAAACAAATTTAAGTTAATTAGAAAACAAGTCATGGTTATCAAATAAATTTGATTTATTCATTTATATTTTCATTATTCACCAACCTTATTCAAAAGCATGTTTAGAAACATTTATTTCACCAACCTTATTCAAATGCATGGAATCAGATGACGGATATGTTCTAATAACTTTTGGAAAATTTCTCCTTTAAATTCATACCGCCACATGAATTCAATGAGATGGTTTTGAAGCAAATTTCTGGCTGTCCCGTTTTCCCTTTTATTCCTATTTTTTACGTGTTTCCACAAGCATTCTATGTGATTCGTTGTGGCAAATGTTACTGGATCAACAAAATTGATCGAATGGTTTACCGTCAGATGTTGATAGCTGATCGATCGTATTATAGGAACGCCATAGATCAGATATTATGGTTGTCCCTGGCAATATACGATCCTGTATAATGGTTAAAAATGTCTCCGCTGTCCTGTCTTCTACTGCTACTAAAATACATCTTCTGGTACTTCTTTCCAAAGCACCAAAAACCCACTGTGTTTTCACAGAATGGCCACGATGGTATTTCCTTCTCACGAATGCGCTTTCATCAATCTCGACAATTCGGTTTGGCCCGCCAAGCTTAATGTTTTGTGCCACATAGTACTCTGCACATACATCACGGCAAAAATTTCGCCAATCTGCTACGGCCACATTCGCGATACGACATTCCTCTGAAATCTTCTTGGCTAAATCTTCTTTTGCTCCAAAATATAATATATCAACTATTTGTTCACAGTTCATATTGCTATTTTCTAAAAATGTGCCTTTTCTAATAGAAACCTATTTTCTACGTGGTCTTTTACATGACCAGATAATCCCATCTGACACATTTTGTTTCGCTACTTCCAACATACGTTGACCACATGAAGGGCAGACCTTTTGTGTATTCAGAAGTCCTTGAATTTTCAACCAATTGACGGTATCTGCTGTAGTAGCGGTAGCGATGGAAAGATCGCGATGGTTAATTCCCTTAACACTTGGATATATTATAGAACTCGTTTTTCAACTTGCAGATGCGTGTATTATCACAAAGTGAAGATTAAAGTTTATTTATTTACACGTTGTGTTGGTGGTGTTGGTGATGATTGTTGCTGATTGGTGGGGATTGTCTCCATGCTTTTGAATAAGGTCGGTGAAAATAATTTGTTTTCTAAACATTTCTTCATAAATATATAGGGTTGGTGAAAAAAATTTGATAACCATAATTTGGCCCTTTTAAGGGCCACCTATATTTTCATTTAAGTTAACTCCACTGTTGGTGAAAATGACTTGTTTTTTTATATTGATAACCATAACTATGAAAATATGTGACGTCATTCGTCAACCTTCCCCTACTTTCACTTCTGACAGCTAATACCATGAACTGTAAAAATACAGTTCATGGAAGTAGCGAAACAAAATGTGTCAGATGGGATTATCTGGTCATGTAAAAGACCACGTAGAAAACAGGTTTCTATTAGAAAAGGCACATTTTTAGAAAATAGCAATTTGAAGTGTGAACAAATAGTTGATATATTATATTTTGGAGCAAAAGAAGATTTCAGAGGAATGTCGTATCGCGAATGTGGCCGTAGCAGATTGGCGAAATTTTTGCCGTGATGTATGTGCAGAGTACTATGTGGCACAAAACATTAAGCTTGGCCGGCCAAACCGAATTGTCGAGATTGATGAAAGCGCATTCGTGAGAAGGAAATACCATCGTGGCCATTCTGTGAAAACACAGTGGGTTTTGGGTTATTTGGAAAGAAGTACCAGAAGATGTATTTTAGTAGCAGTAGAAGACAGGACAGCGGAGACATTTTTAACCATTATACAGGATCGTATATTGCCAGGGACAACCATAATATCTGATCTATGGCGTTCCTATAATACGATCGATCAGCTATCAACATCTGACGGTAAACCAGTCGATCAATTTTGTTGATCCAGTAACATTTGCCACAACGAATCATATAGAATGCTTGTGGAAACACGTAAAAAATAGGAATAAAAGGGAAAACGGGACAGCCAGAAATTTGCTTCAAAACCATCTCATTGAATTCATGTGGCGGTATGAATTTAAAGGAGAAATTTTCCAAAAGTTATTAGAACATATCCGTCATCTGATTCCATGCATTTGAATAAGGTTGGTGAAATAAATGTTTCTAAACATGCTTTTGAATAAGGTTGGTGAATAATGAAAATATAAATGAATAAATCAAATTTATTTTATAACCATGACTTGTTTTCTAATTTGGCCCTTTTAAGGGCCACCTATATTTTCATTTAAGTAACTCCACTTACATCGATATGCTTTATAACCATGACTTGTTTTCTATTTGTTTTTTCTATTTGTTTTCTAATTTGGCCCTTTTAAGTCTTCCCTCTCTCTCCTCTTCCCCCTCTCACCAAAAAACGCGTGAAAACTCCACTTATGCGTGGTAGTAATACGGAAATAAACGATATTTGACGAGTGACGTCACCTTCGCCTGTTTCCATCGGCTGCTTGGACTGACAGCTAATAACGTTGTCGTGCCAAAATTAATTGTCGCAGAAATGCTACCACTTAAAATAAAATTTAGCTGGATATAAATTAGCAAAATTTAATAAGCAGGATCGGGAGGGGTAGGAGCGGGATGGTGAAAAAAAAAATGATTATTTCTACTTTTGGCACAAGGCCAGCAATAACCCAGTGCATTACTGGTACTTTATTTTATCGACCCCGTAAGGATGAAAGGCAAAGTTAACCTCGGAGGGATTTGAACTCAGATCATAGTGGGAAGTAACTCTATGCTGCAAAGCAAGGCGTCCAACCCTCTACCGATACTGCCAAAATAATAAGCGATGAGGTGAGACGATTATTCGAGACCCGAGAGTATATATGTGACTGGCTGAAGCTTTGTTTATTTACTATGAATTGTATGTAATTCAAAATACAAATTAAAGAGTTTACCAACCATATATTCTCGTAAACAGTCGGATCTTAATAATTTTTTAAAGACTTTTTCGTGTGATGTTTAGAAAAATTGATAATTCGAATTGAATGTATTAAATTATTTTAGGGAACATTAAAGTATGTCACCGGTTGCGTTTAGACGAAAGGGAAGTTGTGAATGACACCGATGATTTTATGTTTTCATAACTATTCTAATTATTTTGTGTCTGTGGATTATCCCATCTTCGGGTGAACATTAATGTTTGTGGATAACAAACGATGATCTGTTCGTTTCAAAAGCGGCATTCCATTACTTGCATACTTAATTATTTCATTTCATCACAGTCTACGCTACATCGTAAAATGGTTGCACCCCATTTTACAGGACAAAGGAAATGGGTTTTAACCAAAACTTGAAGTACAGAAAATAAAACAGTAACTAACGAGTGATTAATTTTCTGAGCCCCCTGATTTCGTAACATAGAAATAGAATATTTTTTGCCTACAACAATGTGTTTTACAACATGAAGGCCCATTCAGCAACAAGCATTTTAGTGGTAAGTTGAACAAATAAACTGCATATTTTTCACACATAAAAATTGGAAGTTGAACCATAATATATTATACTTACAAATATTTTCTCGTGTTTTACGAATTAATTGAAAATTAATATGGAAGACGTTAGTCATGTGGACACCTCCAACACCAGTGTTTTTAACAATATAGATACAGAAACGCTTATGTACAATGATGAGAAACCTTTACTTAGTGAAACATTTAATAAACAAAAATTACACAAACATATTCTTGAATATCGCTGTGAGATTTGTAAGGAAACTTTCTCTTCAGAACATGAAGTTTCGGAACACAAAGAAATACACAATAGTGAAAAGCCATTCCACTGTGAAATATGTGGGAAATCTTTTCCATATAACAGCAATTTAATATATCACAAAAGAATACACACTGGAGAGAAGCCATTCCATTGTGATATATGTGGAATGTCTTTTATCCAGAATAATAATTTAACAACACACAAAAGGACACACATTGGAGAAAAACCTTATTCCTGTGAAATATGTGGGAAATCATTTGTTAACAATAGTGGTTTAAACAGGCACAAAAAAATACATACTGGAGAAAAACCCTTCCATTGTGAAATATGTGGATATTCATGTATCACTAATAGTAAGTTAACAGCACATATAAGAGTACATACTGGAGAAAAACTATTTCACTGTGAAATATGTGGGAAATATTTCTCTAAGAAGGCAAACCTTGTTATACACAAACGTAGACACACTGGAGAAAGACCTTATAGCTGTGAAATATGTGGGAAACATTTTATCACTAATGATCTCTTAAAAAAACATACAAAAATACACACAGGAGAAAACATGTTTCATTGTGAAATATGTGGGAAATCCTTTTCTGTTAATTCAAGTCTTGTAGTTCACAAAAGAATACACACTGGAGAAAATCTCTATCACTGCGAAGTATGTGGAAAATCATTTATTTCAAATTCTAAGCTTACAGTTCATATACGTAGTCACACAGGAGAAAAACCATATCACTGTGAAATATGTGGAGAATCTTTTGTCTCCAATTCTAAGCTTACAGTTCACATACGTAATCACACTGGAGAAAAACCATATCAGTGTGAAATATGTGGAGAATCTTTTGTCTCCAATTTTAAGCTTGCAGCTCACATACATAATCACACTGGGGAGCAACCATATCAGTGTGATATTTGCAAAAAATCTTTTGTCAACAATAGTGATTTAAAGAGACACAAAAAAATACACACAGGTGAAAAATCTTTTTTCTGTGAAATATGTGGGAAGTCATTCTTTGATAATTCTGCTCTTTTTGTTCACAAAAGAATACACACGGGAGAAAAACCCTATCACTGCGAAATTTGTGAGAAATCTTTCACCTCTAATAGTTATTTAACAAGTCACAAAAGAATACATGCTGGGGAAAAACCCTTCCACTGTGAAACCTGTGGAAAATCATTCATTACTAATGGTCATTTAAAAACACACAAAATAATACACACTGGAGAAAAGCCCTTCCATTGTGAAATATGTGGAAAATCATTTAATTTAAATAGTCTTTTAAAAATACATACTAGAATACACACTGGAGAAAAACCATTTCCTTGTGAAGTTTGTGGGAAATCATTTATTGTAAATAGTGTTTTAAAAACTCACAGAATGAGACACTTTGAAGAAAAACCCTTCCACTGTGAAATATGCGAGAAATCATTTATTACTAATGGTCATTTAACAATACACAAAAGAACACACAGTGGAGAAAAACCATTTCAATGTGAAATATGTGGGAAGTCATTTGTCATTAATTCAAATCTTATTATCCACATACGTAATCACACCGGAGAAAAACCGTTTCATTGTGAAATATGTGGAAAGTCATTTGTCGCTAAAGATTACTTAAAAAGGCATACACAAATACACACTGAAAAGAAGCATTTTAACTGAAACATGAAAAACCCTTCTCTTGCAAATCTAAACTTATAACAAGTACACATTGGAGAACATTTAATTCATCATTTTACACCCACTTGCCATGCTGGTATTGATTGGTCGATTTGTTGTGATCTAAGTTGGTTTATACTTGTAGGACTACATCTTGCTTCTACATTCCAATTTTTGGCATGGATGCACTTCTTAATACTAAACACTTGACACAGTGTACTGGACATATTTTATCGTGGCTCAAGTACAAGAGCGGATTTCATATACATTATCTTCATTTTACAGATGTACTGAGTACATTTTATCATAGTGCCAACACCAGAGTGGTTACTTTGCTCCCACATGGCAAAAGAGTTCTCTTCACTCTGTGTCCCTAAAAAGTAGTCTTGAAGAAGAGTTCTGGACAAGACGCTAAATGAAAAGAAAGTATGAATATGAGTGTGAAGGAGGAAAAGTGGTAGAGGGGGGAGAGGGACAGTATTAACTACATGTTGTTTGTTGTGGAAATCATTGTCTTAAATTTTCATATTGTATTCTATGACCTTTTCACTAAAATATTTGGGAAAATCAGTTTTGTGAAATATTAATTTTGTAGTTAAAAAATGAATACACATTGGACAAAAAGTTATATCAATGTGAAAGATGAGGGAAATTATTCATTATCATCATATCACTGTTTAATGCCTATGTTTCCATGTTGTTAGATGGCCAGTTGGCTGTGCCATACCTTGCTCAAACAGAACTTTATTTTGGCTGTTTTTTTATGGCTGGGTGCCTTTCCTAACACCAACCATGTTTACAGTGTGAAGTAAATCAACAATTCTAATCGACTGCTGAGTATAGATTTGAGAAAATAATACCTGTGAAATATGTTTAAAAATCATTCTCTGAATTTTAGTCTAGAAATATACAAATATACCCTGAAGAATGATCTATTCATTGGTATTTATCAATCAGGTTTCCAGAGACACCAAATCATTAGATAGGAAGGGAAAAACTTTATTGATGTGAAATTTATAAAACAGTATCCTCATGCAAATGCTATATTGTTAAATATAAGAAAATATTGAGATGATTTGTTGGAAACATTTTCTATAGATAGGGGTATGTATGTAGGAACCTGTAACTCCTGATGGGGTCATAGGGGTGCTATTGTGACATGTCTTGGGCATTTTTTAAACCTGGCAGAGATCATCCTCTCTTGTGGTCTGAACACAGTCAATTTCTTCCAGAGAAGGAAAGGGGAAAGAAGAGAAATAAAGAAAGGAAGATATACAAAGACAATTGTCTTCAGTACTAGGCTGGTCCTTTTTTAAATTTTTTTTTATTAACCTTGGAAAAATGAAAAGCAAAGTTAACTGTAGAGGGATTTGAACTCGGAGTGCAGAAAGCTAAAATGAATACCATAAAGTATTCTGTCTGACATTCTAATGACTCTGCTAATTCAATAAGAGTGAAAACAAATAGCAGATATTCATGTAAAAAATGATAAAACGAAACAATATAATACTAACATGAACTCACTGTCTTGCAGATAGCATATTTGTCTTTTTACATAGGTGTATGCATATGATGATAAAGAAACAGACAGATAGAAGAGAGAGATGGATTGATGTATAGATAAACAGTTATAGATTGACAGGTGTATATATTAATATATAACTATAGCCAGTGGCAGACTGTGTCTAAAAATATTGGTTGCCATTATACACAATTTCAATGCTATCATTTAATTTTTATAAAGAATAAATAAAATTTTCAAAAAATAAGTATAAACAAAAAGGTGTAATTAAAGTTTTTGCTAAAAAAAAGTATATTCTTTACTAATTACAGAGTACATGTACTATACATATTACTGGCAGTATACAGTAATACCAAATGTAAATACAGAATGTCATTGCATTTTAAAATCATTTTTTTGGTGAATGTATAGTATACTGTTATTTTGAAAATAAAGTTCAATAAATCTATAAATCAATTTCAATATTTTTAATGAAGACTCTTTACTGTCAAAGAGATAACTATGTTTTCTTATGAAAATCACAGCATTGCAGTCAATACCATATCTTCATACATATACATCATTTGTTTGTTTGCTCTTTATGAAGGAGATTTCTTTCAAACAACTTGTGCATATATTGTTTTTATTAAACATACATATACCAACAATTCTATCACCACCACTTCAATTACTCCAGCCAATCTAAAGGATAAATTTTGATTTCTTCTACTTCCTTCTATTATTCTTTTATCTTTGCTCTTGCCATTTTTATGGCCCTTATAAAATTTCCAAAATAACAGTATATTATGCATTTACCAAATTTTAAAATAGTTGATGGATATTCTTTAATAGTTTATTTGTACTGCACACTTTAGACATTAAATAGTTCAAAAGTACAAAAGTGTATTACATGCAGTCCACTATATTAAGAGTAATGGTTTGAGTTCACTAGGTGATTGTGCAAATCTGTCAATACTTGCTTTTGCATCCAATTCATGTAACAATTCCTTTTTAATGGATAGCAATATGTATGATTCCAACTTCTCAGACAGCGAATTTCTTAACCTTGTCTTTATGATCTTTAGCTTTGAAAATGTCCTCCCACATTGGATATGGGTAATTAATAGTGTGCAGATGATTTTATAAAGTTCATGATGGTTACCATATGCCTTGTTATGAAGTCTGTTGGATGCACGCATCATACAGTCTGCCTTTCATTTTGAGGGAGAAGCCTTTTGCAGCTAGCAGTGGTAGTAGTTCCCTAAACTTCTTCCATCCCGTTCTTACCTTAGTTATTGTACTCTCTGAACACCCACCTCCGCTGCTAATTTGGTCACCTAGGTAGTAGAAGCTGTCTACTGTTTCTACAGAGCCCTCCCAGAGATTGGTGGTACTTGTTTCCTGTGGCTGTTTGCTGCTTGCTGTCCCAGCACAGCTGCTGCATGTGAAGCCTATATTCTTAATTAAGCTTCCTGAGATCCCGCTACATCTCTTGTGTACCCATTGTTTGCATTTGGGGCAGAGAATGGAGTTCCTACCTACACCTTTCCTACATACTGAGCAAGACCATTTCCCTGAGGGGATCTGGGTTCTGTTTTCTCGTCTACTTACAAGGACCTTAGTCTTTGTCATGTTGACTTTGAGGCCCTTTCTTTCTAGTCCCTGCTTCCAAGTTTGGAATTTCTTCTCTAGTTCTACCATAGATTCAGCTATAAGTGCGAGGATATCAGCATACAGGAGTTCCCATGAGTATCCGGTCTTAAACTCCTCCGTTATTGCCTGCAGGACTATGATGAACAGGAGGGGGCTAAGAACAGAGCCCTGGTGGACACCAACCTGTACGCTAAATTCATTGCTAATCCTAACTTTGCTGACTGCTCCCCTATACATGGCTTGTACCGCTTTCACAAGCCATTCATCTACTCCTAGTTTTCTAAGAGCCCACCAGATTACAGCACGTGGAACTCTGTCAAAGGCTTTCTCAAGATCGACAAATGCCAGGTAGAGTGGCTTACTTTTAGCTAGGTACTTTTCCTGTAACTGCCTGACAAGGAAGAGGGCATCAGTGGTGCCTCTTCCTGGTACAAACCCAAATTGCATCTCGTCTAGTTTCACCCGGTCCCTAATCAACTGTGCTATAACTTTTTCTGTTACTTTCATGACCTGGTCCATCAGCTTTATACCTCTATAGTTTCCTCTATCTAGTGCATCACCTTTACCTTTGTAGCAGTTGACAATGATGCTACTGCACCAATCTTTTGGTATGACACCTAGTATTACCTGGTTAACAATACGTGTGGTTATAGTGTGACCTACAGACCCAGATGCCTTCAGCATCTCAGCAGCTATACCCGATGGACCGGTTGCCTTCCCCATCTTCATATCTTTGATTGCCTTACTTACTACGCTGCTGCTGGCCCCTCTATAGGGTCTACTTGGGGTAGGGTCTCTTCTTCCCATGCATTCTCCTCATTTAGTAATCTATCATAATGTCTCTTCCATGCATCTTTCTTCTCAGCACTTGTGAGGGCAAGCTCACCTTTATCATTCCGGATACACTTCTCTCCAATGACATCACAATTCTCTCTGACACACTGCCACACAATCTTGAACACCTGTTTCTGGTCCTCACGTTGCAAAACATGCTTGAATTTTCTATCCTCTGCTTCCCTCCTAGCTAAGTATACTTGTCGCCTAGCTTCCCTCTTGGTCTCTATGTAATGTACCCTGCTCCCCCCGTTCTTCCATTCTTTCCATGCCTGTCTCTTGGCCTTAACTGCCTCATCTACCTTATTGTTCCACCACCAAGTCACTCTCCTCCTGCTTGTGGTCTTACTCCAGCCACAGACCTCATCCGTCGCCTCTCGTAAGTTATTTTTTAGGAACTCCCAGTTCTCTTCTACATTGAATGTCTCTATCTGTTCTTCTTTACTGTCACAGGCGTTGAGTAAAATATCTTTAAATCTGTTACTGGTTGAGGGGTCTTTTAGCTTCCAGATCTTTCTTCTCCAGGTTGGCCTCTGTTTCCATGTTCGTCTAATTCTGACTGTGAGGTCGCTGACAACTAAGCTATGTTGGGATGTACATTCCTCACTAGGGAAGGCTTTTGTGTATATATACATTTATGTGTGTGTGTATATATATATATATATACATACATACACAAACACATACAAGATCAGATATATACATATGTTGTTTTCAGCTTGTACAAGATACTTCTGTCTCCATTTTCCCTGGGGATGTTGAAAGTAGAACTGACCGCTACCCTTATCAGTAATGTTTGTTATATATCTATCTATCATATATATATATATGTGTGTGTGTGTCTGTATATACATTATATATATATATATATGTTTGTGTACACACATACGAGGGCCAGTCAAAAAGTAAAGCCTTTTGTTTTATTGCAAGAAAAATAAAGAACAAAACAATGTATTTTACATCAGAGGATCACTATCCTACTTCTCAACATAGTCAGCACCTCTTCCGATAGCAGCAGTCCACCTTTGAATGAGGGCATCTATCCCAGCTTCGTAAAACTCTGCTAGCTGCTCACAAAGCCATTTCTTGACAACAGTTTTCACTTCCTCATCATTTCCATAATGGTGGCCTCTCAATGCTTCTTTCATGGGACTGAAGAGGTGGTAGTCTGATGGTGCCAAATCAGGTGAGTATGGAGGGTGCAAGAGTTGTCCACCTGAACGAGCCTTGAACTTTTGGATTTTTGGAGATGCCTGGTGACGCCATTCCATTGATTGCCTTTTTGACTCGGGTTCATAATAATGAATCCAAGTTTCATCACTGTAATAAACCTTTTAAAGAATGTGTTGTCTCTTTGACTGAATTCAAGGAGCTCAGTGTAGCAGTTAAATGTTTCAGTCTTGTGCTCAACTGTGAGTTGTCTTGGTACCCAACGGGCACAGGTTTTTGAAAATCCAAGTGAGTCAACAATGCTGTGAGCACTATCATGACTAACTCCAAGCTCTAATGCCAACTCATCAAGGTTCAGCTCTGATTAAAGCATCTGCTTTTGCTATTATATATATAATATAATTAAAATTTAATACACTTAACATGTATGTGCGACCTTGGGTTTCGGAGTCCAGTTATGGTCACCACTGTATAGTGGAAGAGCCATTCTAATACTGGCCTCTCAACGAGTGCAATGGTGGCCATAACTGGACCCCAAAACTTAAGGTCATGCATACATGTTAAGTGCATGAAATTTTAATTATACAAAATAAGCTCTTATTGTTTTCCTGGGATTTTTATCTCCGGATATCCTGCATGCATATATATATATATATATATATATATATACACACATATATGTGCTTCATCGAACATCGAATCAGTCCCTTTTATTTTCCTCGGAAGAAGAGATTTTAATCTTGAAATATCAGGACATATAAATAAATTAAAGTAAAACATATAACAGCTTGTTTCATTCTTTATTTGTTCATTTCACATTGTCGTGGCTTTCAAACTTCAAATTTTATACACCATACACAATGTTTCAAGTAAACTACAAATTCCTCCTATATACACACACACACACATATATATATATATATATATCATCATCATCATTTAACATCCATTTTCCATGCTAGCAAAGGTACATATTATTATACTTTGGAAAGGTCATGCTGCCAATAAAATCATACACACCTGTTGCTTTTCACTTCCATTTATTACAACTTTCCATTGGTTGGTTTAATAACCAGATGGTTGTTTTTTATTGTCAAAGCTCTTTTGTCACACATGCTATGACCTCCTCAGTGACTAATTTGTTATTTTGTGTCTCATTTTTCTGTACTGCATCACCTTGTTTATGTGTGCTGTGTATTTGGGTTGCACATGCATCATATCCGAGTGCATGTGTGTTTTTATTTATTTATTTATATATACGTTTATTTACTTGTCACTAGTTGGTTGCTTGTTCTATCTGTGTGTGTCTGGTTTTTTTATTAGTTTGGTTCTTCTGTGTCTCTGTATGTCTTTATTTTGTCCTTAATTACTAGTTGTGATGTTGCTATTCTACTCGTTTTCTGTTTAATTTTGGTTGGAGTTCCTTTATGTTTGTCGCCTCAGTAATCTGTTGGAGCTTTGCATCTTTTCTGCATATGGATATGATTTTTATTTCTATATTCTCTAGTGTGCTCTCATATTCCATTTTGGCATGTTGGTGGAGTACTGATGAGTTTTTCCCATCCTGAAGTTCTCACCAGTGTTCATTTATTCTTTCTCCTATGCTACAGGCTGTCTCACCTATGTAAGTTGTGTTCCTATTCCTACACTACGCCTCCGTACATCTTATGTTAGTTTTTCAGTTAATTTGTGGGCTTAATTTGCAGTCTATACATTTCCTATCAGTACGGGATTTCTTTTTTCAAAACAGACTTCATAACAAGGCATCATGAACTTTATAAAATCATCTGCACACTATTAGTTACCCATGTCCAATGTGGGAGGACATTTTCAAAGCTAAAGATCATAAAGACAAGGTTAAGAAATTCGCTGTCTGAGAAGTTGGAATCATACATATTGCTATCCATTAAAAAGGAATTGTTACATGAATTGGATGCAAAAAGCAAGTATTGACAGATAAAATAAAGTACCAATAATACACTGGGTAATTGCTGGCCTTGTGCCAAAAGTAGAAACAATTATTAATAGTTTTTAACCAGAGTTCTGTATCTAGTATGGGTAATCTATGGTTGGGGTGTTTAATTGGGTAGTCTATGGTAACTTTAATACTCTGGAGGATGGAGTTAGCTATTTGCTGGATGCTTTCCATGGTGTTCTTCTCTAATTCCTGACTGTTCTCCTGCAGGGGTGTTTTCATTATGATGTTGATGTCATCTACTTAATGGGAGTACATAGTCAGCATTATAGAGTTCTCATCTTAGCATTCATTAAGTCTCCTGTCCCACCATACCATAAAAAGGTTAGCTATGTCACCAACAATGCTGACACCAATGGCCACCCCCTCCTCTTGGGCTTATGTTTTGAACTTAAACATATGTTCCCTAAGGATTAGTCTTATATTGGCCCTTACTGCATGTGTAATCATTTTCTTTACTTGGTTGTGATTTCCGGGGTTCCAAATGGCTCTGGTCCACCCGCTTCATCTTTCTGTGGGTCTTCTTGGTCATTGAGGTAATGGAGGTGGTCTGCCTTTCTCTGGCCTTGTGAGACAGAGACTGCTAAAGTGATGTGTATCTAAGTAGGAGCCCCAGCTCACTGGTATCAGTCCCATGGAATTCTACATCACTCTCACTGATCATCTAGAAATTTAGTTATAAGGATTATTATCTCCATACTGATCTTGCTTCTGTTTGACTTGTTAAAGATTTGCAACTGCATGGCTGGCAATGCAATTGTCAACAAATAAGGATTTTTACATTAGGCTCAAGGCCAGTAATTTTTGGGGTAGGGGAAAGTTGATTAAATCGACCCCAGTGCATTACTCAGCGGGATTTGAAATCAGAATGTAATGGGCCATAACTCTATGCCACAAAGTATAGTGTCTGACGCTCTACTGATACTGCCAATTCGCTGCCCTTTTTGTCAACAAATAATAAAAGTTTAGTTTTCTTCCAGATCATCTCTGATAAATGGACAATATATCTCCACCCATTCAAGCCTTCTTGCTGTTTCAAAGTAGCAACAAAAGTATCTTCTCGTAGCAGTATTTTAATACTCTAGTATTCCCAATCACTAGTAATTTTCTTTTGTCATTTTACATCTCAGAAGTTCTCATAGTTCTCCATTGTTAACCAGTTTTGTATGTCCCAACAATGACTTTCACACACTTTGAATTACCCAGCAATAACAACTTAAGGCCATGGAAGGTAGCTTCTCATGAAAACAGAACCTTCTAGAATCACTTTATTCACACTGACTGGCTGCTTTGCAATGTGGAACACCTGCTTCTGATCCTCATGTCACTAAACATTGGTAGACCTACTGTCAGCTTTAGCTTCTTTACATGCTATGTAAACCTGTTGTTGAGCTTCTCTTTTTGGTATCTGAAACTGTTCTTTGCTGTCTCCATTTTTCCAGTCTTTCCATGCCTATCTCTTAGTTTTAATGGCTTTGCCTGCAGTGCTATTCCACCACCAGGTTACCCTTCATCTACTTGGTACCTTTCTCAAACCACAGGTCTCATCAGTGGCCTGCAGTAGGTTGTACCAGAACAACTTCCAATTGCCCTCTGTATTATGTGTCTATCTCTTTCTCCTCATATATGCCAGGTTTTTCTGAATCTATATTTAACAGCAAAGTCTTTTAGCTTCCATACATTCCTTCTCCAGATTTTCCTGCTTTTCTGATTTTGTCTCGTTTTTATTTTGATGTCACTAAAAACAAACTTATGTTGGTAAGTGCATTCTTCTCTGGGAAAGGGCTTAGTATTCATTACCATCTGTCTATCCCATTTTCTAATGAACAAGTAGTCATTCTGGCATGCATGTTTACCTGAGTGATAGGTGATCAAGTTGGTTGGTTTCTTGAAGTTAGTATTAGAAATGGTTTGATCTTTTGCATCATCGAATTTTAGGAGCCATAATTCCTCTGCATTTCTCAAGCCATATCTATAGCCATCCTGGTGCTGCCCAGCATATCCATTGAAGTTGTCAGTAAGAGGTCTTCATAGAAACAATCCTTTTGTCCTGACTGGTGCATAAGTAGAAAAAAATCATCGTCATTTTATTGCCTATGATTATTCTGTTATTTACTCAATCACAATTACCTCATCTATCCACTTCACAGCTAGTAAAATGCTTCCTCCATCTACTCAATCACAATTTCTTATCCAGAACAGCTTATATCTATATTCTTTGCCTGTGAACACTTTGATTGAGGCTTCTCTTCATCTCACCTCTTGAACACAGTACACATCCACTGTCTACTCTCAAACATCTCTGCAATTTCCCTAGATCTACCTATCAGTGTGACAGCTCTGAAATGTGTTACCTGACAGTGGTAATTGATTCATCCTTTGGTAGTAGCTGTTTGTATATGTAAAGAAAAGTGGTTGTGCAATTGCTTGATGATAATTGAGGGGTTATTGAACATGGCTAGGTTAGCCACCCCACTACCATGTGCAACACTAATTTGATAACATTAGTCATGTATATGCAATTAGTACGAATGTTATAAGTTGTGCTTTCCATAATTTTTGGCGAGGTTTTTCTAGCTTGATGCCCTTCCTATCACCAACTACTTTACAGTGTGGACTGGGTGCATTTCATTGTAGAGAGGTTCTCAGGCAAAACCATAGAGTCCTCTCTCTCCTATGTCAGTTTTATTTCAGAGTGACTGCTCTCTTAAATAGGTTACCTTCTGCATAACTTATGTAACCCAAGTCTACTTCATACTGTCTTATTTATTCAAATTGACTGCTCTCTGAAATGGGCTACCTTCTTCATGTCTTATGAAGCCAACACATATACTGTTTAATTATATTTATTCAAAGTTACTGTCATCTCCACGTGTTATGTAGCTCTCGTCTGCCCTCCTCACCACAAAGGCACTTAAGGATGCAAAAGATATCAAATGTAGTGTACAAGAAAAGGGACTGCATCAGTATGGCCATGTAATGAATATAGGGGATGATAGTTGGGTGACGAAATGCCAGGATTTCTTAGTGGAAGGAAGCTGCACTAGAGAAAGGCCAAAGAAAGCCTGGGTAGAGGTGTTGAGAGCAGATCTCAAAATGCTGAACCTCACAGAGAAGATGATAAAGTAACACAAGGTGTGAAGGGAGGTGGTGCTGGAAAAGACTCATTTAACTTATGCAAGCATGGGAAATTGGATGTAAAAAGGATGATGATGATGATTCAGCTGAAACATCTGTAAGTTGATAGAGAGTTAGTGTGAGGCCTGGAAGGTGGATCACTGATGTGATGGAAAGTAAAATTATGTGTACTGGGTTGAAATGAAATACAGTACATTCAAAGAACAGCAGCTTCTGTAGTTGTAACAGAATAGAAAGAAAAAGCAGACAGTGTGTCTATAAGTAAGATGTAATTTGGTATTTGCCAATCAGTCAGACACCCTTTTTTTTTTATTCAGTTTAAGATTTGTATGCATTGCAACTGCACTTCAATGTGGGTTTTACCTGAACTTTGCAGAGGGTCAGCAAGTGATCAGAGCTGATCCTGAAGAGGAAGGCTAATGTTTGAGATGTAGTTTTAGCAATGTTAATATATGTGGAGTGCTAGGAAAGATCATCAAAAAGTGTAAAACCTTGTATCAAAGGTGGTGTAAACTGTTATAACCAGTTTATTCAACTCCTTGAAGTCATTTTCTCTCTCTGCCATAGAACCATATTTTCTCAGGATTTGGAATCATAATTAGAAACTGTAAAAATAGAAAAATTCCAGACATCATCATCATTTAATATATTTTTCCTGCTAGCAAGGGCTGGATGGGTCATTATAGACCAAGTCAGTACTCAAGCAGAGCTACTGGACTCTGGGTGCTCAGTCAGGCGGGGGGAACCAACATCTCGCAAAATGTTTCCATGCTCTACCAAGTAGATTTTATAGCACCAGCACTTGAGAAGTCATATCTTAGACACAGCTAAAGTGTCCTAATTTTTTGTTTGACAGGTTTTCTACAGGTGTATGCCCTTCTTATCACCAACCACTTTATAGAGTGTAGCAAACTACTTTCCTTTGGCGCATTGATAGCCAAATTATGCACGAATAGCCTAAGTCAGGCCAATCGTGAGCCACGCACGGATATGTATTTTCAACTTCCGCCCAAACTGAGACTGTTTGGAAAGGTAAACAACCATTTTTCTTTTGCTCCGCAACCACTAGCCAATATGTAATGACAAAGATATAACAATGGACCTGGCCATCACCTCAGCCAGTGGACCGTGACTTCTGAAATCTTAATTTGTTTGTTTCATTTGTTTAGCATGCCAGCCCAGCTCAGCTCAGCTCAATCTTTGTAATCAGTTTGTAAATAAAATATGTAAAAACATTGTAAAGTTTTGTGATGCTATTTACCACAACCATTGCCTTAAAATGTGATATGGAAAGATTCTTTTCAAAGTTATTATCACTGCAGCAACAGAACCTGAGACTTACAGCCGAATCTCAATTCAACTTACATTTATTGATATAACAAACCATATCATTCCTGCTACAACAAAATACATATCGTTGTTGATATTATTACATGGCATAATATTATTTAACAGCTTAACTGGTGACTATTAAATGTCTGCTATATTGGTGACCTCTGATGATACAAAATACAACATAAAAATACAAATATCATCATCATTTTATAACCTGCTATACAAAATAATAATATTGCTATAGTTGCATTTATCATGTGGATAAATAACACTGGGGAGGTTGTCATGTCTTTGACACAACTGGAAACAAAATCTTCAATGAAAGAGCCTCCAAGTAATCTAGCAATGACTACTGTTTTAGTAAGGACGAAAGAGCATAAGACTCTGTCATGATCTAGAAAACAGCTGTGTTCAATATGCAGAAAAAAGGAGTAGGTAGAAACTCAATACAGTGTGTACAGTGGACACACAAGGGATCATGGATAGGTTGTCAGAGAAGGTAGACTTAGATGTAACAAATGCACAGAAGTAGTCAACAGTAAATGTACTCAAGAAATAAACTTCAATTGTACATAAGAACCACTAGTAGCAGAATTATCTATGTAACCTCATTAGCAATGGAAGTGAATGCACTGAAATTGTAGCCAGATGGAAGAAGTTTAAGGAGCTGTTACCTCTGCAGGCAACAAATTGTTTTTCTCAGAGTGAAGGGTAGATTGTATGATGCTTGTATTTGAACTATGCTACTCAAAAGAGTGCAGAAATTTTATGGCAGCTATAAAGAAGTAAGGCTTACAAGTTTTGCTGGGTATGTAATGTTAGTGTGCATGAATGACAAAGTATGATAAAACTGAAAGAAAGGTTGAGTATAAAAAGAATGTAGATTACACTGGTACAGTCAAATGATCTGTAAGAAGAATGAGAGTTGTATAAAAAAAAATGCTGATTGCAAAGTACATGGACTTTGAGGCAGAAGAGACCGAGGAAGATATAGGATGACCTTAAAAAACTGAACCTCATGGAGATGATGTAAGAACAAGTTGACTGGCAATTTGCTGTACTACAAAAAAACCTGTCCACCAGTGCAAACTCTCATGCTAAAAGTAAATTTGGGAGATCCTCTTTAACTTGCAGGACAAGAAAACCTCTGGCATCACAATTAAATGCTCTCAATACCCCTGTCCCCATAAAGTACATACTGAGATAACAAAGTAGAGAGGACCCTTTGGACTTGTCAAATATGTGACAATTATTTTAGTATTGGTCTCGTGATAAAATGCAGCCAATACACTCTGTAAAGTGGTAGTATGGGTACCACAATAACATGTGTCCAGTACACTCTGTAAAGTGGTTGGCATTAGGAAGAGCATCCATCCATAGAGGTCCTGCCAAATATGGAACATATGAGCAAAAAGAGGTCTCTTTGAGTTGTACTGTCTTATCTTTTAGATTGTGTCTCCTCAAATTGAGCCATTGCATTGCATACTGGTACATCTTTTTTTAACCCACAGTATCAACTCAGATATGCCTCTAAGGTTCAGTTATGTTGCATACACTCTTCCTTTTATATATTAGCAATTTACTTACAATATGACAATAGCTCTTTTACATGTTTCCAAAGATTGAGATATATCCGTGTAGAGTTTACACTGGTTGAAGGGCAAGATCTGAAGTGCATAATTTGAAGATAATGGAAAATACTTGTCAGAGCCGATTGATTTCCTGTGAACAGCAGTATTTTTGTGCTTGGCATGTATGTATATATGATAGGCAATATGGTAGATTGGGAAAGAAAAGTTTTACTGAGTGTGTGCTTTGTGGAGTTGAAAGAAGATGTGGAAACTTACTCCATGGAAGTACTGCCAGCAGATATACATATTTTGAAAAGATTCTCTTCCAGGTGACCAAAAAGACCAACTAACATTTTAGAAATTATCTTTCACACAATGTCAACTGTAGACAAAAAATGACATCAGTTATTTCTTTAAAATGTTGATACCTTATATACATCTTATGCATTACCAAGTTTTTATACAATCAACACAGATGAAATAAAAACTATATTTTAACAATATTTGGAATTGAGAAAAATACATAAACTTTAGATGGGCTCTAACAGGGCTATTATCAATCAGTTAGTTATATCACATTGTCAAAGGATTTCAAAACATCATATAACAGCTTGTGAAGATCAGTTTGGAGAATTATGCAAATTTTATCATACATTGATGAAGTTTGTTAATTCTATAGTTTATGTTTGTATCAGCAAAAGTATGATGGAACAATATAAGAATAAACCAGCTTTATTTAAATCTGAGGTTATTAAAAATATACACAAAGAGTGATGAGGTGTGTTGTCATGATTATGGGGTTCACATTTGAGATGACAAAAAATGGAGAGAATATGGTGATATATTGTGTAGTGTGTACAAGTAGGTGTTATCTATCCAATCTGATGGTAATTGTTTCAGTTGTTTGGTCAATGGAATAATCTGCTCATGAAATTAACATGTAAGTGGTTGAGCATTCCACAGACACTCCTAAAAGTTATGTTATTAAATGAGGCTCAGGATGACACAGTGTGTGACAAGGCTAGCCTTTTGAATAACAGGTACAAATCATTTTTTCCAGCTGAGTGTCTTGCCCAAGGATACAATCTCTACTGGGAATTGAACTTAGGATCATGATCTGAATACTGTAAGTACTAAGCCACATGCCTTCACAGTGATAACTTGTATGACAGACATGCTCAACTAGCACCAGCATGTAGAATGAACATTAACCCTTTAGCATTTACATTACTCTATATATACTATTATACTTTCACAGTAAAGGCTTTACCTCACATAATATTGAATCTATGAGATTTTCATATTGTTTATTTTGAGAACAATACCTTAACATCACTATGAGTGGTCAGTTACAGCCAGTTTGAACAGAAAGAGGTGAGAGAATTCTGGCTGGATACAGCTGGTTAAATATCAGTGAGGATGACTCACAAATTATATCAATGACTTTGCATTTATATTAAGTTTAAAGTAAAAGTGACACTTGCAAATTATCATTTAGTTTAATCATAATATCATGAAGGAATCATACAAAAAACAAGAAAATTGATAAAATTACATAAATCGACATAGTGATTAGAGGAGAAATGAATGGATTGGGAGTGCATGAATGGAGGTGGCATGAGTTTAGCAAGCTCCAATGAGAGCAGTCCATTATAGTGATGGTAGCATAATCTGATCGGAAGCTACCAATCTAAAAGATATGACAGGTGGATAGAACCCAAAAGCAGGCAGTTTTGTGGGGAGCTAGGCATGCCAGACATTGTTTTCTCTAAGGTGAGAGCTCATTGGTGTGTGACAGAAGAATAGATCATCAGTTGTTTTGGCAAGTTTCTATTGGTGATTGCTAAGAAAAGAGAAATTTAAGGTGTTGAGAAATGTGTTACATTTGAATAAATATTATGTAGTACACATTGCCTGAATTTTTACATTGATAAAATTACTGTTCTGGGTGAATATATACATGTGTAGTTAACTGACATTTATGAGAGAATGATTTATCACATATATCACAGTGATATGGTTTATCTCCTGTATGAATGTATTTATGAGTAGTTAAGTGACTTTTTTGAGAGAAAGCTTTACCACAGATATCACAGTCATATGGTTTCTCTCCTGTATGAACCCGCTTGTGTTTAGTTAAGGTACTTCCTCCAGAGAATGATTTACCACAAATATCACAGTGATAGGGTTTCTCTCCTGTATGAACACGTTTGTGTTTAATTAAGACACAATTTCGAGAGAATGATTTACCACAGATATCACAATGACATGGCTTTTCTCCTGTGTGAACCCGCTTGTGTATAATTAAGTCACTACTTCCAGAAAATGGTTTACCACAAATATCGCAGTGATATGGCTTCTCTCCTGTATGAATACGTTTGTGTTTAATTAAGTGATGTTTTTGAGAGAATGTTTTACCACAGATATCACAGTGATATGGCTTTTCTCCTGTATGAATACGTTTATGTATAGTTAAGGTATTTATTTGAGAGAACGATTCACCACAGATATCACAGTGATGTGGTTTAACTCCTGTATGAAGGTTTTTGTGATTAGTTAAGTGACATAACACAGAGAATGATCTACCACAGATATCACAATGATATGGTTTCTCTCCTGTATGAATACGTTTGTGAGTAGTAAGGTTACCTTTTGAAGTGAAAGATTTACCACAGATATCACAGGGGTATGAGGTTTTCCCTTTTACATTCATTATATCAGGGAAACCAATCCGTTTAAATTTAACCTTGTTCTCGCATAATTCATGTTCCATCATCTTTTTTTCCTTTTTCGTCTTTTCCTTTTTATATTTTATTCCTAGCAAATATTTATTCTACCATAATTCCATCGTCTGTGATATTTGTTGATATCTAAAAACGGTTCAAAATCCTTTGTAATAGCGCTTTAATTCGAACTCAAAAACATATTGAACATATTTCAGGCAGTGAGGTGAAGAAATTTTGCTATCAAATTCAGTTCATACGAAATATTCCACAACAGCAGTGTACCAGCATGGCCTCAGCCTGTAGGCTGGAACACGTAATAGAGTAATAATTCTAACATAAAAATAAATTCCAATTGAAAACGAACGAGCGTGCAGGAATAGTTATTTTATGAATATCAATGAGTATTTACGAACATGAATGAGTTGGCTTTATGTTCTTTGGACATAGGTTTTGTGCGCCTGTTTCTTGTATTATGTTTTATTTTATTACTTTGTTCACAACATTTTCGTTGACCCCTGTGTTGTGCGGCCGATTGTCGCACTTGGTGGTGAATTGATGATCGTTTTTCTTTTTCTTTTTTCTCTCTCGCTTTGATCATATATTTTGGTGTTGTATTTGTAAGGTTCCTAGCAATAGTTAATTGTATTTATAAAATGTGTTTATATTTTCATTATGAAAGAATTGTATTATGTTCCATGTATATACATTCAAAAGTTTGTGCATTTGGAGAAACAACAGAAAGAAGGTCCAGTTCGCTACAACTACCTACTGCTTATACATAGATTTACATAAATACTATTATATCATATCAGTTTAAGATATTCCTCTTATTTTTGGTAAATATTCTTTGTTGTGTTTCGACAAGCTCAAGTCAATATCCGGTTAAACACACGCATGACGGTTGGGGCGAATATCCGGTGCAGACGGTGTGCACACGCTTACGTTGATATATTTTGTTGTTGTTTGCTTACTTAATTCCATATACAAACGGTTTTATATATATTGTTGCGTAAATATATATATTCTTTATTGTATGTACATATATATATGTGTGTGTGTGTAGCAATATCCGTAGGTGTAAAAATGAAAACAGTGCTCAATCGGGAAACCATTACTATGTAAAGATAGTAGATTGGACAAAATACTTTACGGTATTAACTTACGACGTTCAAAGTTCAAATCCCGCCGAGGTCAACTTCCTCTTCCATAGTTACCTTCAACATCAAGTGCCCTATACCTATTTCTGCAGCTGCTATCCTCGATATACATCACATGTCCATACCCAACGCAATCTCCTCTCCTACACACATATGATCCCTCTTAGGCCCAGTTTCTCCCTTCCAGTTCATTTATGCATATTACACATCCATCAGAGCATACAAGTTTCACTCTTTCCAATCTTCATGCTCTCTGTACATAGCGCCCAGGCCACACTACCATGCAGCATTATTGTTCGTATACATGCATCATACATTCTGCCCTTCATTTTTAGGCTAGAAGTAGGTATTACTATGAATTTTTGAAAATGTTTAAATCTAACTTCTGTACTTTTTCTTGCATAGCATCTAAAAAGAAACAATTTGATATCTCATTTGTGAAATTTGGATGAAATAGTTTAGGAAATGACAATTTGATTGGTTAGCGAATTGGTCAAAATTTTACCTAATTAAGCCTAAATGAAAAATTAGCCATATTTGTGATGCCATATCTTTGAAACTGAGGTAATAATCATCTTCAAATTACACAAATTGATATTGTCCATGGGATAGCAGTTGATTTTTTTTTTTCTCAGGTTCTTGAAAATAAAACTTTTTTGATAATTTTTAACATATTTATGTAAAGTTTTTAATATATACATAAATAACATTACAAATTGCTCACAATTATTTCAGAATGGAAATATAAACACTTGTAACAAAAGCAATTAACTATTACTAGGGACCTTACAAATACAACGCACCAAAATATATGACCAGAGCGGTATATTTTATTCCGTTCGGCAACGGAAGCAGTGACCCCCACATTTAGCGCACCATCCATAATGTGGGAGGGAGAAAAGAGTCACTGACTGAGGCGTCCCAGATAAGCCTTTTACCCAGGGAAAAGGGTAAGGCCGTCTGGTCTCTTCCCATCGCTTCTAGATAGTTCAGCAGGTTCCAGAACTGAGGGGATATTTACCCGAGTTAGGGCCCTTTTAACAATCAAGTTTAGCACTGTGTGGCGGGTGAAACGACCAGCATTCAGGCGACAGGACAAAACCATGTAGGCCTGAGGAGTTGAGGGACCTACCTCAACGACATCTCAGACCCCTATTTTGTTACATGTAACAAACAATCAATTTCGCGACGCAAGCGCAAGCTTTTCATGTGTTTTCAGACCTAGTTAAATCCAAAATTACAAGCCACAGACACTTGAGTTTTGGCATATTTGTAGTAGGTATAGAACTAAATAAATCCTTAGATTTTGAGACATGACGCCGTTTCCATAAAATTGTAATGGACTATTAAAATGGCTATAAACAAATTACAGTGATTGCGATCCGTTATCTGTGGGAGGCTCAGTTTTGATTTTAATAGATATCCCTGTAGGGTTCCGTAAAAGGGGCGACACGCAGTTTGACCACGCAAAAACTTACCCGACACATATTCTAGGTTCTCCCCAATCACCCTCGTATTTCCACCCATTCACAACGTTTGTCCAAAATTAGCATGGAATCGTCACATTGAGAATGTTTATTCCCTCTCGCAGTTTTAACATGTGGAGAGAGAAGTCAAATTTTCGTTTTTCTTTGGTCAAATCTCACCAATAAAAATTATATTGTGCAATGAATATTATTTTGTAGACTATTAAAGTCCGATGTGATGTTTTGTTTTTTTTTCGATTTGGAATACGGATGATTTCTATAGTGCCGATTAGTTTATTTTTTTATCTTTCTTCTAACGAGTTTGCTTACAGAGTTTTTAATGCAAGAAATTAGTTTTCACATTTTGTTTGTTTTTTTAATCTAGGTGTACATGCAATTTTGAAAAGGTTTTATTAATAATAAAATAAAATAAAATAATTGTATTGATAAATATCACTAACACTTTATAGCAGGACTGTGTTACTAATGGTAATGTAGGACTCGAGAAAACTTATGTAGCTCAATTTAGTGCATTTTTTCAAAACTGAAACAAAGAAAATAAATTTTAGACCAAGAAAAGTTAAATGTTACAATCACACTGAAAAACGAATAGTTTCGGACAGTTTTGAAAGCCACATTCGTTCGAAACACATTGGGTAAAACAACTTTCATCTTTAATTGTAAAAATCTATCCAAGAAAAAGTCAGTTGTGCAAAGGAAAATCTACAATGCTAACGTACATAATACTTTCAGTATCTAATTCTCACTGAAATATTTCATAAAGGATACTGCTAATTCAAGAAATATAACCAAAGATCAAAGCCAGTCACTAAGCTGGAAATCACTGTTACTACGCATGCATATATATTATATAATATATGTAAAGGAAGAGAACTCTCATTATATTCCTTCAACGAAGAATAACAACTTGATACTATAGAAGTAGCTATATACCCACCATCTATCTTTTTACCACATTGTTAAAACACATCCTTATGGGGTCGATAAAATAAAGCACCAGTAATGCACTGGCTCGATTTAATCGACTTTCCCCTCTCCCCAAATTGCTGGCCTTGTGCGTAAATTGATAGATCTAAATGTCTTTAGAAATTTGAAGTCTCGATTCCCATTCAGTCTAACTCTAGTTGACAGTGTCTATTTCCTTCCACCGAGATCAAATATATAAACTAACAAAACATTTGTTTATACACAGCCATTTCTTAAAACCACATTAGACTGTTTGCAGGTCAGTTTTTACTAGTGATTGAAACTTTGGTTGTATACATAATCGACGTTTAATGTGACAGCAAAGTAAACACAGATGCTTCCTCTATTTTATAACACTACCAAGAAAACATATTTCACACTAAAATTGGAAAACCTTTTATTTTTCAGACTCACTGTGCCTCTTACTTCTTTAGACGGTGAGAGTTAGTTCCCCCTGAATGTTTAATGTATTAGTGTAACTAATCACTCTGTCTCTCTCTATATATATACACTCTTGTCTTTAATAAGCAGGCGAAACTCCGAAGTAACAAGACTCACTATTTAGCCTTAATAAAATGAATATTAAAACTCTACTTCGGTATTGAGTATTCTTTTCTCTCAGCCGTCAATCACATATGGAGATATAGACGCACGTATTTAGTAGTAATTTTCTATACACTAACACAATTTTACATAGCCCCTCTCACCTTTACGTGCCCTACATATTACCACCTGACCAAAATTCGCCAATGAACATCCAATAATCCGACTTCCGCTGCGTCTTTTAAAAGTATCTATCCTTCTCCATTTTTCCTATACTATCGTTATCGAACTCTTATTTTCATCAGCGTACTCTCATACTCGACGGTGTGCTTCTGCGCAGTCTATCAAATTCTATTCACAAGGTATTTTTAAGCTTTATCACTTTATTTTTACGTTCACCTACAAGAGTTACTCTGAGAAGCTACATTATAGTTGTTAAACAACAATTGTAAGGTATTTCGTAGATGTGTTTCTTGGTAAATGAATTGGTATGAAAATATGTGTTGAAACGAAGAATTTACATGGTGAACGAGGTATTTTAGTTATAAAAAGCGCTATATTTACTTTCTGTTTTTTCGTGGTGTCTCACAAGCTATGGAAGGATTAATGCACTTTCTATCAATTCAACCTTTCTTATTCACCTAAGCAGAATTATACAACGTATATATTTTTTCTATCGATATTATTTTTGTTTAATGAAAGAAATATTAGCAAATAACACGCCTCTTCCCTGCATTTTTTTTTTTTAAAGATCGATTACAATTCTGCCAAAGAAAAATTTGTTTTCAAAATTTTCATTAAAAATAATATTACAAGACTTGGTTTCGGAATACGCAGTCGACCGTAAATTTTTCATTTTTTACTTTTTCTTGATTATTTTCCCTGAATTATGTTATAAACATCGAATATTGCGAGTCTAAGGGAAAAAGAAAAACACGTGTATAATAATTCAAATTCCACCTAGATCGAAACTTCGCCAATTTTCAGTTTTTAATCACCACCCAAAATAAATATGGCCGTTTTAGACGTCATGTGTGTATAATATCAACATCGTCATTTTATGTCCGGTTTTCATGCTGGCATGCGTTGTACGATTTGCCAGTCGAGTCGAATGATCACGTCTCGTTAGTAGATATGGTTATCAGAGACATAACCGAATTAGTAAACACTTGTTAATCGATGGGGTCTGTGTTGGCTATTTGTTCCCTAGGAAAATTCATTGTTTGAAAAATAAGATTTGCAAATGGTATTAGGGCTCACACGTGTTTCATTCTTGGATCGAGTGACGCGTTGCTGTTATATGACAGGCGGGCCCCTATAATCAAAACTCCATAGAAACCTCCAATACGATGCAACATCCTAAGAGGCCATGTAAACTTGTATAGGTGTGAGCTATAAATTACATTTTTATAGTATGAGGTCTGTTGTAAAGGTATCTGACCTTAAGCTAGGGGAAAAATTACGTATACTGTGGGGTTCAATTGCTAATCCCATTCGAAGTAGGCCCCTTGTGCCCCCACATACTATATGTATAAAATAAAATTAACGTATTCTACAAGTCCCTAGAGATAAGGATGGTCATAGCTGGAAGTCTTTTCATTATAGGCCTACCTATAGCTGACATAAGGAGTAAACCACATCGAAGAAAGCTGTTTTTGCTACCAAACAAAGGGTCAGGAGGACCCTTCGGTTGTGCCATAGACACGACAACTCTTGTGTTGGTTGGTGGCTTACACCATAAATACAGTACACTGTAAAGTGGTTGATGGTATGAAAGAAAGCTAGCTGTAGAAAACCTGCCAAATGGGGTTGGAAGGACTCCACAGCTGTCTCAAGGACATAACTTCTCTCGTGTTGGTGTCACAAATTGCACTTGGTTGTATGTCTGACCCTCAGCCTACATGGAGGTAAGTGACACCACTTGAATACTGACACATTCAACTCTTGCTAACAGGGAAACTAAACAACGATGGTAATGATGATGATATTCTGTAATTTAAATCTGAATGTGTGGCTGTATAGTCGGCAAATATGTAGATCTCGTACAAGGTTATTTGATATAGGGCAAATGGAGGCATTAAGCACCACACGTTTTTTTTTTTTTTTAAATGTTTAAGCCATAGTAGGGAAAGCTAAACAAACTAATCAGAACAAACACATTGTTGTCAATAAAACTACAGCAAATTTATTGAAAAAATACATAATTTATTTTAAAACAGTGACCTTTAAACTGGGGTCTATTATTACCCATAGGGTTCTATAGAAATAGTGGACAGCTTCCGTTACCTGGGCGATAAAATCAGCAGTGGGGGAGGGTGCTCTGAAAGTACTGTAGCTAGAGTCAGAACTGGTTGGAAAAAGTTCAGAGAGCTTATACCACTATTAGCTGCTAAAGGGTTCTCACTAAAAATGAAAGGCAGGTTGTACGATGCCTGCATACGAACAGCAATGCTGCATGGCAGTGAGACCTGGGCATTGTGTGCAGAGGATATACGCAGACTAGAGAGGAACGAAGCTTGCATGCTCCGCTGGATGTGTAACAGTAATATACGTGAACGGCAAAGCATAAACGAACTAAGGAATAAATTAGAGATAAGAGGGATCAGATGTTGTTTACTCGAGAGAAGGCTACGTTGGTATGGACACGTGATGCGCATGAAAGTCGATAGCTGTATAACAAAGTGCAGGGCAATAAAGATAGACGGTAGTCACGGAATAGGCAGACCTAGAAAAACCTGGGACGAGCTGATAAACTCCGACATCACACACTTACACCTCTCCAAGACAATGTCACTGGACCGAGACCTTTGGCGGTACTCAGTAACAGAGAAGACCCGCCTTACCTAAATATATAGTAAAACCTACTCCAGCCAGTAGGCATCTCTAACAAATACACCCCGTCCCACCACCCCCACCCGATCCACACCCCCCCGTTCTATGTAAAGTTATGTTGGTGCCGCGCCATCGAGGCCGAAACAAATGAGATCGTGTAGGTGTCACGACAAAAAAACACACAGTCCACGCTGTAATGTGGCCGTGTAGGCAACACGGTAAAAACCTCCCAGACCCACACTGTAAATGTGGTTGGTGTTAGGAAGGGCATCCAACTGTAGAAAACCTGCCAGACAGTCCTATGCGAGCAAGACAATCACTCTTGCCTCAAGTGGGACTACCCCCGTCCAAACCCATGCAAGCGTGGAACACGGACGTTAAACGCTGATGATGATGATGATGATGACCTGTGGGATTTAAGGCCCTAGTCTCAAGACAAAAGTTCATGATGTTTTAATTCCAATTTAGGCCTACTGGGTATAGTTATTGCACATCCATTTCTCCTTCCCATCTCCCCTGGAGTGGAACGGAAACCAACACAGTTCGTTGAATATTTGTTCAGGCAACCAATTCATTCCTGCCTGTGAAAGTTCCTTGTCTAATAAATCAAACCAGACCCTCACAACCTCAGCATTTGTGCACGGCTCCTAGCTGAGCTCAGTTGTTCTGTCTTGCAGGGAGCAATTGATGGATAACGTAAAAATCCATCCAACAAATCACAGCTTGGGTGATTGTTTGTGAAGGGGGTCTCCATACAATGATATGTACAAAAATCCTGAACCAGATCCTTAACCTCAGCCTTGTTGAAGTCCCATCCCCAACCTGCTATAAGTTTCAAGCATTCTGCGAGCTCCAATTCTTGATCAGGGGATAAAGTGCATGTCTTCCCACATGCGCATTAATCAGAATTTCTTCTCTAACCCTCTGCAGAAGAGACTTCTTACAAACACCTAAGTATTTGGCTGCCTGAGTTGTAGGCATTAGCCTTTTCCTGCCACCCTCAGTCTTGTACCATCTGAAGGGAAAAAATAGGGGGCATTTTTTATTATTTACACAATAAAAACTAAATAAACCAAGCAAGGAATGTTTCTTTGCTTGCATATAGGTATAAATGCCCCACAATCCAATTTTACCTGAGTGTTTGTGTGTTCTGATGGCTAGACATCATTTGTGACAAGAAATCTCTTGGGAGCATTAGGTACCAGACATTTTTAAATGACATAAATGTTAGGCTATAGAACCCCCCCCCAATATCTATTTATATTCATACTATACTTGAAGAAAATAAAAACAGCCACCATGCATATTTTCTGATTATTTTCGGGTGTCCTAAAAAATATTACTATGGCGGCCATTTTTTTCTTTATCCCTAATTAGATCTGATTAGACAAACACTACCCTTACCCATTTCTTATTTATGTAAATAATTGTTTTTACTTTTGGCACAAGGCCAGCAATTACCTCAGTGCATTACTGGTGCTTTACTTTATCGACCCTGTGAGGATGAAAGTCAAAGCTAACCTCAGTTGGATTTGAACTCAGAATGTAAAATGCCATAAAGTCTGATGCTCTGCCAATACCCAAATAAAGTATAAGAACTTACCTTAATATTTTAACAGACTTCTGACAATTTCTTTTTAATCTGTAAACAGTGAAATGGTGAAACAACTTCCTTTTCAAGAAAAACACATTCTAATTGTTTTTGGCATTAAATTTATACTTGGCTGATGTGCCAAGTATAAATATATGGTGGAGTTTAATGTCTCCTGGGGCTTAATACCTCCATTTGCCCTAATTTTCACAAGTTAAAAAGTAAAGTTGAATTATTTGGGTAAAGGTTTATTTATACACTTTTTTCTGTATAGGAATGTAGTAATTTTCCACTTTTTAAAGTATTTTGTATGTCTTATACTGTTTCTCTATTTTTTCAGGTGACATTGACATAAAAGAATTTTTTACTTCAGATACATCATCAGTATTTATCATCTTTCAGACGTTATATGAAACACATACAACCCTGTTAGATAAATCTACAATAGAATTCTTGCGAAATATTTCCCGAGATAAATAGCAAAATCTCTCTACTCTCCGGAATGTATACAAGGATGATTTTGCATACTAATTAAACTGAAATTTACGAAGGCGTTTGCACCATCTTCAGATACCAATAATCACAATAGAAATTTTTAAGAATAAAAGAAAAGGGAAACAAAATATATTGAGGTGTGGAGAAGAAAAGAATATGGAAAATAAATTATGTGAGAAAACAGTTAAAAGTAATACACGGTCAAAAAAGATTGAATTTCTGAATGAGATGCCAAAAGAGATAGGCAAAATATATTACTGTGATATATGTAAAAGATCATTCTCTCAAAAAGGTAACCTCATTACTCACAAACGTACTCATACAGGAGAAAGGCCTTATCACTGTGTAATTTGTGGAAAATTTTTCTCTCAAAGATCCAGTTTAACTACTCACAAACGCATTCATACGGGAGAGAAACCATACCACTGTGATATCTGTAATAAATCATTTTCTGTAATAGGTAACCTAACTACTCATAAACGCATTCATACAGGAGAGAAGCCATACCACTGTGATATCTGTGGTAAATCATTTTCTGGAAGGAGTGACTTAACTATACACAAACGCATGCATACAGGAGAGAAGCCATACCGTTGTAGCATCTGTGGTAAATCTTTCACTGGAAATCGTGATTTAACTACTCATAATCGTATTCATACAGGTGAAAAACCTTATCACTGTGATATCTGTGGTAATTTATTCTCACAAAGATCTAGCTTAACTACTCACTTACATATTCATACAGGAGAAAAACCATATCATTGTGATACATGTGGTAAATCATTCTCTGCACCAGGTAACTTAACTACTCATAAACGCATCCATACTAAAGAGAAACCACATTGTTGTGATATCTGTGGTAAATCATTTTCTCGAACTGGTGATTTAATTACTCACATACGCATTCATACAGGTGAGAAGTAATAGCTGTGGTAAATGATTTAACTATACATAAACATTCATACAGAAGGAATAACCTCATCACTCATATCTGTGGTAAATCATTCTCTCAAAGATCTAGCTTAATTTGACACAAATATATTCATTTATACATACATAGGAGGACGCTATATAATTGATATCTAGTAAAAAAAAAAAATTCTCTTCACAACAAATCATCACATTTTAAAAAACGTTTGTCATATTATGTTTGAGGTTCAGAATCTTCAAACCTCACCACTTGTGAATATTTTGGATAAAATGAAATTTATTTTGCAATTAAATCTCTTTCTTGTCATATATAGAACATCTCACCAAAATTTGTACTAACAACCATAAACTATAGTAACTAACTATATCTATATTCATGCACTTACAACTGCAGTGAAGCATCACAACTTCACTGTCTAGCCTTGGCCTCTCTGATATGGTTACTTTAAGATATTTCCTCAACTTTCATTTCAAATGCTGCAAAGCTATTAGCACACTACAATAATCAAATATAACCTCTACTTCAACAACCCAGATGAGATTCTGTCTGTTACACTTCTACTATGATTGCTCTTGTCGACAGCACACCTGACTATTATTACAGCCAACACATTGCCAATCACCAATTGTGTTATAAACCACATATGTGTCATTACCATTAGTATAGTAATGACACATGATTCTGTGGAGAGTATTTTAACATATTTTTGGCTTTGAGAATGTGAAAATAATTTTAAAATAATAAATTCAAAAAGACAAGATTTAAGAGTTAAAATATAGTTTGTTTCATTGTATGGGAGTTTCAGTGGCACAAATATATTTATTCTGAGACTTAAGACTATACTCATTTGTTAGTTTTAATCAGATAAATGGCAGGCCAGTTTAAAAGGCTGGCAGAATTTTATGCTCATGGTAGGACATCCACACAAACTTTCTTCATTTCAGACACAGGAAACCAGAACCAATCCACCCACACTCAAAAACTATCCTCCTCCATGTAAGTTCTAAAACTTCAGGGCTGACACAATGAACATTCGTCAGGTGAGATTGTAGAAATACTAGAGGAAGAGGCTCTGCCAGACTTTTCAGTACAAGTTTTTCTTTGCGAATAAGTCGTCATTTGGATTGGGTTAGGCAGACATTGTTAGCAGAAAAGTGAGTTGAGGAGGTCGTAAAAGTTAGTGGTAAGATCATTAAACTGAAGCTAGTCATTGATAAAACAGCAACACTTATCTTGGCATATGAATTAAAGGACAACCTCTATGGAGTCACTTATGCAGATAACTTTGTTAACGATGGCTGGCAATTTTAATGAACATGTTGGTCAACACTGAAGGCTTCCTATGGAAGCTTTTGATTTAGTACAAGAAATGCGTTCAGTCATATCAATGATCTGCAATCCTGACTTCAGCAAACTAGCCATTCACCTAATCACCTGCAAGCCAGATAGATTTTCTTCTCATTAGAAATCAAGATAGACAGTCAGTTGTAAATACAAAGTACCTCTTTCGTGAAAAGTGTATCACCCAAAATAATTTACTGTTTAGTAACGTAACAGCATTTGTGGTGCTCCTACCAAACTAGCTAAGCAGGTGGGTGTAGCGTGACATGATAGTACTATTTTATCACTAGCGTAATTTAGTCTTGCTTTTTCAGTTGCCAGCTCTATAAGATTGGTCACAGATGAATACAAATAACCACTTCCGCCCAGCAGTAGAATACACCTTTTTCGAAATTAGCAAGAAGTTACAGCCTGGACGTTGATAGGGCAATAGCTTGTTATTCGCATTCCCACTTTTGATTTTTCTCTCCGTGAAGAGTAGTGCATTAGACAGCCTTTCAGAGATTTATCGTCTATCTGTCAACTTATTTTATCAAATATTCCAATCCCTTACGGATGAAACATTATCATTCCTATAACCAGCTTTGGAAATTTTACCAACTTTAATAGTAATGATAAATTAGTGCCTGTCTCACTACATTTTTAGCCAACCTAAATCATTTATTTCACTGATATCTTCACAGAGAAAACTTTGCTACATACACATTGTACATGTTCAAACAAATTAAAAGTAAATTATTTTTGTATGAAAACTAAACTACACTTTCTGATATATTTTTTGAACCATTGGAACACTTCAACATCTCCATCTTGCTAAAGTGATAATTCTTACGTCAAGAATTTCCAAAGTGGTGACATCTGGCTATGTTGCTTTAGAAATTGCCATGGAATAAGTAAGATTACCAATGGTAAAGCAAGCAGTGGACCAACTAAGTCAAACTATTCAGGAAGAGTTTATATGGTTAAAGTGTGAAGAGTTTGTAATTTCCCAAATGTATAATATGGGTAAAACTGTTCTAGTGGTTTTCACTGCCCCAAACTATTGAAGTTTTTAAGAATAAAGCTTCGAAACTTGGTCGTAAATAAGGAACATTTTAGTGGTGTTGTGTTGTTTGAATGCAGATTGTATGCACCTTTTAAAGACTAGTGGTAGGAGTGTTAACATCCACAAATTTTGAAAGACAATGCACTAGTTACTGATGTATAATTACAATTCCAAGAAATAGTTCTTTCATGACTAGTTTTTCTTGAATTTCAGTACTCCAGTGCATAACTGGAAGATTTCCTATGTTGGTGTGGTGAAAGCACTACTAACATTGGTCATTGCACCTGCTCATTTTGGCAATCATCAACATGTCAGTAATGTTGGTAATATAAAGTACATGTTCTTGCCACTTAATATTACCTCCATGATCCAGGTAAAATTGTAGCCTTCATCATGTTTCATTGTTTTTAAATCTAAAATACATATATTTGACAATGCCCAAATTATTGGACTCTTAGTTTTAAAGCTATCTTAGACAACTTAACATAAAATATGAAAAAAACTTCAAAATTAGAACTGAATCACAGGAAAAAACAAAATGCAAAATGAATTCACTATGGCAGTGTCGGACAATATGAATTGCCGCATACAGTAACACTTTTACATTCTGAGTTCAAATCCCGCAGGGGTAGCTTTGCCTTTCATCCTTACGGGGTCGATAAAATAAAACACCAGTAACACCACTGGTCAATTTAATCAACTTTCACCATCCTTTTAAGTTGCTGACCTTGTACCTAAAGTACTGGAAGTGAAAGGCCCCCAGTTGTCACAACACCTTTCTAAGAGACTGAAAAAAACCCTGCGGCTTCGGAAGCATCCGATGATGTTGACAAGTTCTCCTTTTCGGGTAGTGTTTTCGATGCTCAGAGAGTGGGATTGGTCGAGTGCAAGGCCTTCTACTTAAAAAACCTTTCAAAGCACAGACATTGTTCAGGATCTTTTACAAGCGATTGCAATACTATTAGCAGAGTCTGCAGCCATCATATATATATAAAGAAAAGACAGGTTCTATGAGTCGCTAATGCTCACTACCTCCCAAATAACCGACAGTGACTACATAATTATTGCTGGCGACCTAAATGGTCATATTAGACAACATTGTGATGGATATGACGGAATCCATGGAGGCTATAGGTTTGGTACTAGAAATTAGGAAGGCTTCAGAATCCTGGAATTCTGTCACACAAATAACCTGACTATCTGTAACAAACTTCAAAAAACGAAATAATCACTCGATCACCTATAAATCAGGGAAACACGCCAGTCAGATAGATTATATCCTTACCAGAAGATGTGACAGAGTGTCTGTTGTAAACACTAAATCTCTCCCCCGTGAAGAATGCACTTCCAAATATAGCCTAATAGTTAGTGACCTCATTGTCAGGACTAGACATACTCGACGACAGAGGAAGATTACTTTGAGGAGAAGAATATGGAAGTTGAAGAACCCCACAGCTAGTGACAAATTTAAAAGCATATTACTTGATGCTTTTGACAGCAAGGAAGAGCAATTAGAGATGTACAGTATAGAGGAACAGTGGGAAATTCTTGAAAGTTAACCTGCTGAAGGCGACATGGAATCTGTGGCTGGAGCAGACCTATAGGCAGGAGGAAAGTAACTTGGTGGTGGAGGAGATAATCAAGGCCAAAAAGCAGACTTGGAAAGTATGGGGGAAGTAGAGAACACTATCAAGTGGCCAGGAGAGAAGATAGGAGACAAGTGTACCTTGCAAGAAGGGAAGCAGAGGATAGCAATTTCAAGCATGTTCTACAACGCGAGGACCAAAAACGTGAGGTGTTCAGGATCGCAAGGAAAACTGTGATATTGTCGGGGAGAAGTGTGTCCGTAATGATGACGGTGTACTTGCCTTCACTGATGCTGATGGAAGTGTCACTACTAGAGACTACTAAATGAGGAGAATAAATAGGAAAAAGATAGTCTGCCCCAAATCGATCCAATAGAGGGACCAGCAGTGCAAGTTGATGGTGGTATAATAAGTAAGGCAATCAAAGATATGAAGACAGGCAAGGTAGCTGGGCTTTTGGAGATTGTTGCTGAGATGTTGAAGGCGTCTGGAATGGTGGGACATACTATGGTCACCCGTATAGTTAACCAAGTAATACAGAATGGGGTCATACGAAATGACTGGCGTAGCAGCATCATCATTAAATGCTACAAGGGTAAAGGAGATGCTCTAGATAGGGGAAACTATAGAGGCATTGAGTTAGTTGACCAGGTCATGAGGGTCACAGAAAGAGTTATTTCACAACTAATCAGAGATCGAATTGATCTAGATGAAATGCAGTTTGGGTTTGTGTCAGGTAAAAGTACCACAGATGTTCTTTTCCTTGTACGACAACGACAGGAGAAGTACCTAGCTAAAAGTAAACCCCTCTACTTAACTTTTGTTGACATGGAGAAAGCCTTTGACAGAGTCCCCTGCTCCATTATCTGGTGGGCCCTTAGAAAACTAGGTGTAGATGAATGGCTTGTGAGAGCTATCCAAGTCATGTATAAAGAAACAGAACCATGTGGAAGGAAAGAAGGGTGGACCCAGTGCCCACCCAGGAAACTCAAACAGACCCAGGCACCCCCCACCAGGCCTGGCGGAAGACCACCATATAACACGTAACGGGAACCCCACACTAGGCACGCAGAGGTCAACCACCTTCTGCAACTGCAGAAACCCTGAATTATGCCCCCTTAGTAATGAATGCCTTAGGAAGAACCTAGTATACGGATGTAGAGTAAAAACCCGCAACTCTGAACACCTTTACATAGGAGCCACATCAACAAGCTTTAAAGACTGATGGTATAACCATCGCCATTCCTTCAATAGAGAGGACAAAAGGAAAAGTACAGCTCTTTCCGAACTGATCTGGAAGCTTAAGCTGGACAGGACCACATACTCTCTGGCCTGGTCCATAATCAGGAAAGTACCACCTGATAAAGGGGGATCTGGCATCTGCAAACTTTGTCTGAGCGAGACCCTCGAGATACTAAGAGGTGGAAGCAGACTGATAAACCTCAGGACCAACTTCTTTGGGACATATAGACACCTCAGGGCCGGGACCTTCCTCAAGCTATATGGACAGTAACAACACACTGGCATGTGAACTCCCCTCAACCTATAGGGGCTTCTCCAGAACATGTAGACACCTCAGGGCCGGACCTCCCTCAAGCTATATGGATAGTAACAACACCATAGGTTGGGAACTCCCCTCAAGATACAGGGACCCATCTGGGACGTGCAGACACCTCAGGGCCGGGACCTTCCTCAAGCTATATGGATAATAACAAAACATTGGCATGGGAACTTTCCTCTAGCTTTAAAGACAGCAGCCCCTCCATACCACTGCCTCGATTGACCCCTGTGACAACACATACCTATGCATATGTCCATACATAGATACTGTTATTTAAGATTGTACATGCACAGATACTTACATGTGTGTGTGTGGGTGGGTGGGTGTACGTGGGTGTGTGTGCGTCTGTGGATTTAGAGTGTGTGCTTTGGGGATGCACCTGGGCCTGTTCCTGTGCGTGTGTGCTTGGAACGATGTGAGTTGACATACACGCATATGAGCTCCATGCCAAAATGGGAACTGTAGTCTTCTGCATTTCCGGATTTTGACACTCGGGTTATGGGGTAGTACACTCCAAACTTGCCTCATTTGCTCTTAAAACGCACCACACCATGATAGTCAAAAGAGTGATTCTGACACAGCCTTTCTAATTCTGTCCACATCTTCCAAATCTTTCTAACTTTAAGATTGGTTATAACACACACACATTTTATTTAATTATCTTATTTTATTCCTTTATCATCTTATTCCTTCTACTATTTTATAATTTTTTTGTTTGTTTATTTATTTGCTTATATTATTTTACTTTATATTATTTTATTTTATTTTACTCTACTTTACTTTTTTATTTCTTTATTTTATTCTTATTTTTTAGTCTTTTACCTTTCCATTTCATTTTATTGTTCTCTTCATTTTTTTATTTTTTATTTTATTTTCTTCCTTTTATTGCCTGTTATTTTTACTGTATCTTATTTCTTCATATGCTTGACACAACCCCCCCCCCCCCACCATGAGAAATGGTGGCAGGATAGATGCCAGCACACACAGATCCTTCTAAAATCATCAGCAGCCGGACTTAAGCTGACCCCAGCACCAACACCACTACCAACATAAGGGAAGAGGTCAGATGTACTTAACAATAACTAAAACAACCACTACAGATTGCCTCGCCTCAGAAAGAATTTCTAAAGACTTTTTACTGAGGAATGTTCTCACAACTGACCAATGGGGGAAGAGGATGTCCTTTGACGCTGAAATTCGTTTGTTTGAATTCATATGATTCCAATTCCTCAGAGAAATAACAACCCAGACAGGAACTGGGCATATCAGAGTATTGACGAAGTTAAACACCTCAACAACATGTGGACTCGTCTCTACCACACTAATTCGGACTGCCTGAAGAGGTCACAGCCAAAGATGTATACTGAAATATATATATAGCAGTAATAAACGAAGCCAAATTTTAAATATTTGACTTATTTATTTTATTTTACATTACTCCGTAGTAACCAAACCAACCTGCGCACTTCGTCGAGTGCTCCAATCTGCATTCTAAGGTGTCGGTAAACAACCAACATATACTCAACACATATATATATATATATATATAATACATATAACGAAGGAAGTGTGGTAAGCAACCAGGTAGACCATAGCCCACCAGAGTACTCAATACTTACATACACACATATACATACATACATACACACATATGTATATACGTAGATATGGTCATAGATATATAGGTTTATTATATACTTAAATATATTAATAGTCACATCGCTTTAAGACAGAAGAGTGTCGTTCGATTTCTATTTTTAGCAGGTTGTATGACTAAGTAGTCTTCTTCGTTCACACGTAATATTGCCAGGTGTATGTTTCTTTGAATTACAAAGTATTGATACCAAATTAGTATAACTGAAGTTGTTTCTAAATGGAAACTAATTCTCTTGCTTTCGCGTGTAATTTAGTGTGCACATCGGTTCCCTCAGCACACTGCCTTGCACAACATCATCAGGAATCTTGACGCAGCCTCGACTGTGGTGATGGTGAGCGTCCAGATGGGATAAACCTTTTCCTGTTTGAGGGAGGTAAATCTTTAATCTGGGATGCTATGTGCTATGTTCTCCGCCTTCGACCTTGTTGTTTTGGCCACTACCACATGTGCGGAGAAGAATATAGTCAGATACCAGGATTTGACTGATTGCTTCTGTTTCAGGCCAGTTGCCATTGAGTCCCCTCGTATCCTAGATTCCCGAATTGTCATTTTCCTCTTTAAGGGTGGAAGGAGTGCATCTTGTTTGGAGAATGGTGGCTGTTGTAGCGGGGAGCACTAGCTGTTTTCCGCGGCAATGTCTTTGCCATTTTATCTGCGAGACGTAGCTGAGATATTCCGCTTAGACAGGAGTGTAGAGTCTGCTGCTCCTTCCCTTATTTCCCTACTTCCTCTTTTTCTTTTTATTGCAAACATTATATAATCCAATTGAAATTGGTTGAATAAAATATTTATCTGATTGAGAGTGCAATATCTTCTCTCGGCCTTTCTTTTTTCTCTGATTACTTTCTTAGGCAAAGAAATCTTGGGCAAAGATTTCTTTTTACTACACCCACTGCATAACGTTTTTTCTGCTACCAAGGACCTTAACTTGTCAACGGTGTTATGTACGCGGGGAAAAATTGTCAACAACACCGCCGAGTTAGTAGCTTTATAAATTCTGTTCATCAAATTTAATCATGTTTATTCAGACTAACGAGCCTACATGTTTCAACATCGGCATTACATTACCTGCATAATTTTATATTTCATCACAAGCTACGCTACATCCTGAATTTATTGCCCGTAATATTCCAGGACAGGGGAAATAAGTTTTTTTATCACCGACCAATGAGTTTTTCTGATCTTTCATAACTTTCTAGTTTACCTTTAAAAATCTAAATCCCGTACTGTTTGAATTGCATACGCAGAACACATTATTTACTTTTCTACGATTCATTGTGAACAATCCTTACTAGTATATATATATATGTGTGTGTGTGTGTGTGTGTGTACAAACACTTATATATATGTTAATTTGAAATTAGTAGAGCTGGCTTTAGGTTCTAACAGTGGCTATTTTTAACCCTGGTTGTTTATCGGACAATATGATTAATATTTTTACGAATTAATCAATATATATATTGATATTAATGAATGTAGATTTCTGTCTCTGTGTTCGAAAAATAACACACACACACACTACTCGCGCTGACGGTAAATAAACCATAAAATCAAATATACCATTTGCTTGTCAAAAATGCAAGTCCCCCCCCCCCCCTCATACTGTTGTAAACGTTGATAAATACATTACAAAACACACGCACAGATATACTTCCACAGTTTTCGACTAGTATATGACCGCGCATTTTATTTTCTCCCATATCCTTTTTACATCTTGTTTTGCTTTACAGCTGTGCAGGCTTTGTATTCCTTTACAACTTGTTCGAACATTTCCTATCGGTCATGATGGACACTATTTTTAAGCTATATTTTCATTTTAACAGAATTAAAATCCCTTTTTGTCTACAGCAATTTATGTCCCACACGGAGAGGACCTAGTCAGCAACAAGCATTGTCATAATTTGAATACAACTTTACATTGCATATTTTCTGCTCATGTATATAGATACCCATGGTATATAAGAAAGAAAACTGAACAAGTATATATTATACTTAGAAACATTCCTTCAGAATTAGTATGGAAGATCTTAATCCTGTGGACACTTCCAACGCAACTGTTTTCAACAATATTGATAGAGTAACACGTATGTACAATGGTGAGAAACCTTTACTTAAGGAAACATTTACTAAACAAAAATCATTACACACAAATATTCTTGAATATGCTGTGGGATTTGTAGGAAAACTTTCTCTTCAGAACATGAAGTTTTCAAGCACAAAGAAAAACACAATAGTGAAAAGCCATATCACTGTGAAATATGTGGGAAATCTTTTCCATATAACAGCAATTTAATAAGACACAAAAGAATGCACAATGGTAAAAAAATCTTCAACTGTGAAACATGCAGAAAAACGTTTCTTTACAACAGCAATTTAACAATTCACAAAAGAATGCACATTGGAAAAAAAAGCTTTGACTGTGAAATATGTGGGAAATTTTTTGTGAATAACAGTAAATTAACAAGACACAAAAAAATACACACTTGGGAAAGACCATATCACTGTGAAATATGTGGGAAATCGTACTCTGTTAATTTTAGTCTTATAGTTCACAAAAGAATACACAATAGAGAAAAACCCTTCAACTGTGAAATATGTGGGAAATCATTCATTACAAATTCTAAGCTTACAGTTCACATACGTAGTCACACTGGAGAAAAACCCTGTCACTGTGAAATATGTGGAAAATCTTTTTGTGATAAGTCTAGTCTTATAGTTCACAAAAGAATACACACTAGAGAAAAGCGCTTCCATTGTGAAATATGTGGGAAATCCTTCATTCAGAATTCTCATCTAATAGTTCACAAAACAATACACACTGGAGATAAACCCTATCAATGTGAAATGTGTGGGAAATCTTTCATTGAAAATTCTAGGCTTACAGTTCATAAACGTATTCACACTGGAGAAAAACCTTATCACTGTGAAATATGTGAGGAGTCATTTATCACAAATAATCATTTAAAAAAACATAAAATAAAACACAATAGAAAACTACTGTTTTGCTGTGAAGTTTGTGGAAAATCATTCATCTCTTACAGTAATTTGACAACACACAAAAGAATACACACTGGAGAAAATCCATTTCATTGCGAGATATGTGGAAAATCATTCCCTGCTAATACTAGTGTTCTTGTCCACAAACGTAGTCATACTGGAGAAAAACCCTACAAATGTGAAATATGTGGGAAATATTTTGTCTCCAACAGTGTTTTAACAAGACACAAAGCAATACACAGTGGAGAAAAGTCGTTTCACTGCGAAATATGTGGGAAATCATTCATTGCTTATGGTAATTTAAGAAGGCACAAAACAATACACTCTGAAGAAAAACCCATCCATTGTGAAATATGTGGCAAATCTTTTGCCAATAACAGTAATATAAAGAGACACAAAATAATACATACTGGAGAAAAAGCGTTTCACTGTGAAGTATGTGGTAAATCTTTTGTCTCTAATGGTGATGTGACAAGACACAAAAGAATACACACTGGAGAAAAGCCGTTTCACTGTATTATATGTGGGAAATACTTTGCTTGTAGTGGTAATTTAACAAGCCACAAAAAAATACATGCTGGAAAAAAATGACTTCACTGATAAATTAAAATTTTGTTTCACAAGCATAGTCATATTGGAGAAAATGTATATCATTGTGAAATATATGGGAAATCATGATTCTAGTCATGTTGTTTACTAAGGGATAGTCACTTGAGAAAAACCTTATTACTGTGAAATATGTGGGAAATTATTATCTGATGATTCTTCCCTTGTAGCTGACAAACATAGTCAACTTTCTACTGTAAAATATTTGGGAAAACTTTTGTCTATTATAGTTACTCTCGGGTCTCGAATAATGCCACACTCCTCTCCCACATATTAATTTTTTAGATTTTTTCCACCCATCCCCCTCCACTCTTATTCCAATTCTCATGCCTATTAAATTTTGCTAATCTATCTCTGGCGAAATTATATTTTAAGTGATAGCATTCCTGTAACAATTTTCTTTAAACATTAAAAAACATTATACATGACAAAAAAAAGAACATTACAAGAAATTCCATATGTTATAAAATAAATAGAATGAGTTGGGGGTCTCAATATGTAAACGAAACGACTAATTTTGGATTTTAAAAAAATCAAGGGAGACAATCTAGAAAATTTACTGATTTTTCACTCCCTCCCTTTGGGACTCAAGAGTATTTGGAAATACAAAGACCTACACAACAGGGGTAAAACTTTTAACTGAAACTTGAAAAATTCTCTTGCAAATGTAAATAAATATTCCAACAATAAGTACACACTGGAGAACATTTATCCTGGTGTAGTATGTAAGGAATCTTCCTTGGCATTAATAGTTTTATCATCCACTCACCTTTGAAAAATATCTATTCAGTGATATTTGGCATTAAATTTCTTACAGACATTCTCATTAATCATAATAGGAAAAACATTTATCGGCAACACTCCTAAATTAATATCTTTGTAACTTTAGCTAATCTAATTACATCTTGTATTGAATCCTGCACCTAGACCATATATCTCTACTTGCTTCTCAGAAATGGACCTAGATGTACTATTGCTCCTATGATACACTCCTAACCACACTTATTTATAACAATGAATATTGATATTTGTTATTATAGCTTCTTTATGAAATACTGCAATCATAGAACCTTTATACTGTCCCCTAATGCACTTTCTATCTAACCTAAGGTAATTTTTAATATACTACAGGTCTCAATCCAACTGAAGTTATCCAACAACTTAATTATTAACTGTAATCACTATTACCATACAGCCAAATATAGGAAGCCTGTCCCACTATAATTCTATTAAATCATTCATTTTTATTTTAAGCTCGCAATAGAATGCGCTCAGCCCACTCAATAAATTGGTAGTACTGGTGCCACGATAAAATACACTCAGTTCACACTATAGTGGTTGTGCTAGTGCCATCAATAAAGCACCCAACTCACCTCGTCAGGTGGTAGTGGTAGTACCATGAGAAAATGAACCCAGAACATGCTGTGAGGTGATTGGCATGAATGGCATCCAGATGTAGAAATCCTGCCAATATAGAATGTGTGAGCAAGATGCAGTTGTCTGGGCTACCTGTTTAGCCTCAGAGTGTGACAACCTGTCTAACCCATGTAAGTGTAGAAAATAGATGTAAAATGGTGATGATGATGATGATTACATTTAATTTAAGATGAAATTGACTGATTTAAGTATGATAGAATATCCTACCTCATTCTCATTTAATATAATTTGCCTATCACATAACTATTGAATTTATATTACTTTTAATTTCAGTTTAATGTAAGTTACATTTATTTAATATAAAATGGATGTGCTTGATTTCAGAGGAATCCTACCTGATTTTCATTTAATATAAATTATCATAGATAAATGGAGGCACATGGCTTAGTGGTTAGAGCATTGGCCTTGCAATCGAAAGGTTGTGAGTTCAATTCTCAGACCGGGTGATGTGTTGTTTCCTTGAGCAAGACACTTTATTTCACACTGCTCCAGTTTACTCAGCTGTAGAAATGAGATGATAGGGACTGGGGTCCCTATCATTCCACTGTAAAGTGGTCGTGGAGGTGTCACGGCAAAAAAAACACCCAGCACTCACTGTAAATGAGGTTGGTGTTAGGAAGGGCATCCAGCTGTAGAAATCAAGCCAGAATCAGTTCCCGTCCCACCCTTGCAAGCAGGGAAAAGCGGACGTAAAATGAAATGATGAATGATGATAAATGAAGTACATGGATGATGATTGATGGGTGAAAAGGTGTCAAGAAATGCCAGTGGGTGGAAGCCACAGTAGAAGCAGACCAAGAAAGACCTGCGCAGAGTTGGTGAGAGCTGACCTCAAATCACTGAAACTCACAGAGGAGATGACGAAAAAATGCAGCCAAGGGAGAGATGTTGTGTTGAAAAGAACCTGTCTAACCCATGCTAGCGTGGAAAAACTGATGTAAAAATGATGATAAATCATCACTTAACAGATGTTACATGATAATAATGTAATGAATGTCATGTAGATTCACTAATTAGAAGTGAGTGAAACTAACATTAATGTAATTTATATTGTGCCTTTGAGGAAGGATGAAAGTGACTAAAAGAAGTGATGGAATGTGAAAGGTCGTAGAGGAAGTGGAAAACCAAGAAAGACATGGCTAAAGATGAAAGAAATAAAAGCCAGGGGTTTGGTGAGAGCAGGATGCAGATGGAGGAGGAAACTGGAGAAGCTTGACATGTGGCCTACTAGGTTCACTTTGCTTTAGCAAGGAGGATGGCTTTAATATGATTGTTGTACTTGTATACTGTACTAACCAAAAGTATCATTAGTTTAACTAACATTAAGTATAATCACAATAGAACAATTTAATTTTAATTCAATTTATATTTAATTAATTGAAGATGAGTATTGGTGATCTACATTATAAATGCATTCAGTACACTGTAAAGTGGTTGGTGATAGGAAGGGCATCCAGCCATAGAAACTGTCAAAGTGGTTTGTCTCAAAATGCTGTCAGTAGAGTGCGATATTGTATGTAAGCAAGATGCAGGTCCCCAACCCATCAGGTCAGGAGCCCCTACTCAAGTGCCCACCTTTGCTAGCAAGTAAGATGGATGTTAACTGGTGGAAATGAGTATAATTGATCTAAGTAGAATACCACCCTGGAATTCTGTACACTGTTCTACAATGTTTTTCAGTGTGAAAATTTGTTCAGTGCATGAGTGGTTAGAGCAGAGCCCTGCTTCCAGTGTTTCATCAATTCCCTGTCGGATCCTGTTCAGTAGCACAGTACAGAAAACTTTTCCTGGTACAGAGAGCAATGTAATTCCTCTCTAGTTGGTGCAGGCTCCTCGGTTTTCCTTTGTTGGAAGTTTCAAGATAACCCATCTCTTGTTTCCAGCACTTGTTGAGCAGGTTTGATGAGCATCAAATCTGGACATTGCATGGCAGGCAGAACAAGACCTCAGCTGCAATAACTAACTACCAAGCTAAAAGAATAAGCAAGAAAGATCAGACCCAGAATTAATTGTGAAAAGATCAATGTGAATGCAGATAAATTTCACATGTCATGAAGGCATGGATAATTTCTGCTACCTGTGCAGTCTGATTGGTAGTGAATGAGAGTGCTGTAAGGCAGGATCTATGTTCCAACATATGTGTCAAACTATAGTGCAATAGTTTTGTATGGTAATGAAAGATGGAAAGTGACAGCCAGTGTGGCAAAGAAGCTAGACACTTTCCACCAAGGTTTCCTAGAAAATCTCAAAAGAAGAAATTCATTTGTGAAGCACGTCTCAGTCACTGAAAAATACTGTGGTGCTGCATTGGTTTTGCCTGCCAGCCACTCGGCAATACAAGATCTGTAATGTTATGGATGATGGAGAAAGGAATATAGTGAAGCATCTGGCTCCAGGAATATATTCCAGCAAACATTCCAGGAGTTCAGACACAGGAATTGGTTGCATAGGTGTGGGGAGAACCGTGGCAGATCGACTGTGCTGGCGGAAGCTTGCTGTCTTGTGCACTGCAAGGCATAGGAAGAAATAAGAACACCATTTCACTTTCACTAAATTTATATATTGATTTCTAATTTAAGCACAGGGCCAGGAAATTTGGGAGAAGGGCAAAGTTGATTATTTTATTGACTCCCAGCAAGATGAAAGGCCATGTTGATCTTGGTGAGATTTGAACTCAGAATGTAAAGAGCCAGAGCACTACCATTTCTGCCAATCAATATTTTCCATTAAATACTCATTGTGCCAACAGAATCAAGGGATATAACTCAACACAAATCTGCTTTAATTAAAATAAATATAGTTAGTGTGAATCCTAACTCCTGTAATAATACTGTTTTTATAAATATCACTACACTCTAAATCCCAGTGTGTCTATATTTATGTAATTGTAACTACACTAAGTTTCACTGTCTTTAAGATTTGGAACAGTCTAGATAAATTAATTTGGCATCCGAAGAACTCTGAGTGGAATTTCCTGTTTCATTGCATGCATAGTCCCATAACGCCTGAGGAAGTCGTAGAGGTGCCATATTGACATATTGCGTTTCTATGGCATTTTTTAAAACCTGGCAGAACCCATCTCCTCAGGTTTGAATACAGCAGACTTTTTCCCAAGAAGGATAGAGAGTGAGAAAGAGATATAGAGGAAGAATTGCCTCCAGTATTTGACTGGTACTTTTTTTATCAACCTCGAATGGATGAAAGGCAGAATTGACCTTTCCTGTTTCATTAAGTTCTAATAAATATATAATCTCTAGTGGTAAGAAACTCTCAGGAGAGCTGGACAGCAGAATGTCTTCAGAGAAGAAATCCTCACTCAAGCAAGTGTTTTGGCTCTTAACTTGTACAGTTCGCTATTCTATTAACATGGTTGTATCTAGTGGAAAGGGGGTGGTAAGAGTGTGTGTATGATAGTGTTGATGGTTGTGAAAACAGCAAATGCTGAAATACTTTAGATCCTTACTCACTGCTATTGGAATGGTGTTGGCTGCCTTGCGAGGTGGGGTGGCTGTTCCAGCACATCTCCATCCTTCAGGGCAATGTATTCTCTATCCTGTCAGCCAGAGGGTAAGTTAGTTTGTGGTTGAGGATACTCGTTTGGACGTCACACATTTCCTGTTCTCACCCCATTTTCACTCATAATTTTATGGTAAGAGTGTGTGTGCACGAGACAGAGTGGTAGTGGTGGTGCCCTGATTAAAAAAAAATTATACTGTGAAAAATATTGTTTATTTTTCCATTTTGGCAGTTTCAGTCATTTGTTAAATTTATTCAATTTATATGTAATTTGATTATGTACTGTGTATATTATTTGTGTATGTGTGTGCATATATATATATATATATATGGCTTTTTCCACCTTAAAGTATGTATATTTTCCTAAATATTTGCTTTATATATGTCTACAAAATACCATATATCATTTCTATCACGATATATGGTTCTTTCTCTAAATTTGAATTAATGATGCTCTGAACCAAGGTCCATTGAGCTTATTTATTGAGAAACATAATCATCATACATATATATGATAAAACTGTACGACTTCTAATTCATTATTGGAAAGTTACTACTTTTCCAATTAAATATTTTAATACAAGTGGCACCCTGATATTTGACCTACGACTTAATTAGATAAGTGATATATGTTATCTATTATTCTTAAATGATTTGTATTAATATTTTATTGATCGTTTTGGATTTTAATTAAACTCCGATGACTCCTATAGTTTATGCTAACAGTTTATGCTAACTAATAGCAAATTGTTAAATAAAATAATTTGCTGTGAGTGGTATATTACTATTGGAAGAAACAATTGTCATTGATGAAATGTCTTGAACTTTTAATTTTGGTTTATAAGCACATTGTAACTCTATGTTGCCTCTGATTGATCCTATTATAGCATTGAACTAAAATACACCTAGTAAATGAGTAAAATCTACTCTCATTAATATTACTATTATATATATATTATCATCACCATTTTATGTTCATTCTTCCATGCTAGCATGGGTTAGAAAAGTTGTCCTGTTGTGGGCAATATTAGATCAGGTGACCATGCCTTGCTTATACAGAACTGATTTTGGCTTGGTTTCTACTGTTGGATGCCCTTCCTAATGCCAACCTCATAGTAAGCACTGGGTGCTTTTTGTCGTGATGCCTACATGACCACTTTACAGTATGGACTAGGTACTTTTTGACGTGACACCTACACGACCACTTTACATATATAAAACTTACAAATGGAACACTTAAAATGTCTTATTGATTTTCAATATTTGGTAGTTATTTCTAATTAAACAGGAATTTCCATTAGGTCAGCTAGTTTTAATTAATTCTAGAAGCTTGAGAAATAAAGCACTCAGATGGTGACCATATTTTAAAATGAGAGTCATGGTTATTTTGCATGAATTTATTTTTCAGTTAATCATTTTGAAGATGATGTTTAGTCCTAGGCTAACATGAGGGAGCCATTCTTCAACCAAAGGTTTATCAACTGAGACTATCCTGTTTATATATATATATATATATATAATGCTGAATAAGTCTTTCCAACTCTTTGTGTTCTGAGTTGTTCGGAACCAGACATAAAATCATGATAATGATGTATCTAAGTATGTGTGTATACCGTGGTGCTGTGCTAATTTCTTAAATGCCAGAATTGACAAAATACTTGCCATCATCTCTTTATATATGTTACACCCAACTATCATTGGTAGTTAAGACATTAATGAGATTATAGACTATCATTGTATTCCAGTGTATGCATGGTACAATAAAACATATAATTTATTTAATAATTTACAAATACATGCAGCCAAAATGGGTTACTCCGAAAATGTGCATAGCTTGGGAATCAGGTAGAGTTGCTACTTCTCTGCATCAAGAGATCACAGTTCTGGTACTATGGACACATGGTTAGAATGACTAAGGAAAGAACCACAGGAAAGATTTTGCAGTCAAAGCCAACCTGCAGGAAACCCAGAGGTACACCATAAGCATGATGGCTGGATAACATCCATAAGCTCAATTGGTCTCATTTGGAGATGATTTATTCTTCTTAATGCCAACCACTTTATAGCCCACTCATGCCAAGATGTATTGACTCCTGCCCTTACCTTGGATAACACTGGTGGCGTGAAGAGGGGAGATGTGCTGCATGGGCAACTGCCAATTTTCTATAAAACCCTGCCCAGGCCTGTGCGCTGGAGAGGACACTCCAGCGCCTCCTCATTGTGGCAGCAAAACATGGAAAGTAGTAGTCTACTGGTTATAAGCCTGCACATGATTGGCATATGAAGAAGGTTCACACTGTAAAGTGGTTGTGTAGGTTTCATGACAAAAAGCACCCAGTACACACTGCAAATGTGGTTGGCATTAGGAAGGGCATCCAGTCGTAGAAACCAAACCAAAATCAGTTGTGTATGAGCAAGACATGGTCATCCAGCCTGGCTTGTCAAAACCATGCCAGCTTGGAAAATAGTCGTTAATCAATGATGATAATGATTATATCAAATAATGGTTTCTCACATTGGCACAAGGCCAGCAATTTTGGGGGATGGGAAAATCAAATATATTTACCCTTTTGCTTAACTAGTATTTTATTTTATTGACTTCGAAAGGATGAAAGAAAACTGCCCGCAGCAGAATTTGAAACCAGAGCATTCTAGTCATCTTCATCATCACCGTTTAACATCCATTTTCCATGCCAATGAACTGTCCCATTGTAAGACAAGTCAGGTTGAATGAATGTTTCTTGCTCACACAGAACTGATTTTGGCTTGATTTTTGCGGTTGGATATCCTTCCTAATGCCAACCACATTTAGTGTGGACTGGATGCTTTTTGTCATGACCACTTTACAGTGTGGACTGTATGCTTTTTGTCATGACACCTACATGACCACTTTACAGTGTGGGCTGGGTGCTTTTTGTCATGACACCTACATGACCACTTTATAGTGTGGGCTGGGTGCTTTTTGTCATGACCACTTTACAGTGTGGGTTGGGTGCTTTTTGTCATGACCACTTTACAGAGTAGGCTGGGAGGTAGATCTGGGACATAGGTGAGAGGTGGGGGTGTTACGACATGGGAGGGGTATGGAAGGGGAAGGTGGCACATACTAAACCTCAACCCATGCACCTGGGAAGGCTGGTCTTTTGTATCAAATATTAACAAATTATGTAGTTTCAAAATAAACAGTTTATCAAAATCAGTTTGGAGAAATGTGCAACTTCTATCATACAGTTACTCTATATATACTATTGTATTTTTGTGGTAAAGGCTTTATTTCACAATATTGAATCTATGAGATTTTGATATTTGTTTTGAGAACCATACCATAACATCAGTATAAGTGGCCAGTTATGGCTGGTTTGAACAGAAAGAGGTGAGACAATTCTGGCCGGATACAGCCTGTTTAAATGCTAAAGGGTTAAGTTTGGGAATTCTGTACATTATGGTTAAGTCAGTACAATCTTTGCTTGCATGTACTACATATAGAACAACAGGAGAATAATTTGAATTAATCAGCTTTATTTAAATTTCAGGCTTGAAAGAATATTGACAAAGAGTAATGTCAAAAGTCACAATTGAGATGATAAAAGGTTTTCAGAAAATTGGTGATATCTCATATGACAAACATGTCTAATACATAACATACAGAAATTAAAACATCCACGAGGATGACACAAATTATACCACCCACTTGGCATTTATATTAAGTTTAAATGTTACAGTGTGGAAGAGCGCGGCCCAGTAGGAAGGGTTTTGGACTTACTTCCTGGGCTGGGTTGTATATTGTGCTACTTCATTTCACATTGCTCCAATGAGTACCAGCAATAGCTGGGGGTTTAACCCTGTCCAGAGGGGAGACTTGTACTCTCAATCTCTTCATGCCACGAAAACCGGAATAAGCAGTAGCCTGATAAGCTTCGTGACTTGAGACATACTTTAGACTAAAAGAGTTCTTTCTGACTTATGTAGTGGCTCTTCGTCAGTTATAATGACAAATGTTCCAGTTGATACAATCAAAGGAACAGCCTGCTTGTGAAATTAACGTGCAAGTAACTGAGCATTCCCCAAACATACGTACCCTTAATGTAGTTCTCAGGGGGATTCAGTGTGACAAGCCTGACCCTTTGAATTACAGGCACAATTCATTCAATGTTCCAGTTGATACAATCAAAGGAACAGCCTGCTTGTGAAATTAACGTGCAAGTAACTGAGCATTCCCCAAACATACGTACCCTTAATGTAGTTCTCAGGGGGATTCAGTGTGACAAGACTGACCCTTTGAATTACAGGCACAATTCATTTGTCAGCTGATTGGACTGGAGTAACATGAGATAAAGTGTCTTGTACAAGGACACAACACGCCACCGAGAATCGAACTCATGACCATACGATTGTGAGCCAAATACCCTAACCACTAAGTCATGCGCCTTCACAGCTGACTTATGATGTCTCAGTTAAGTCACCAACCATCCTACAGAGTGTACTTAATTCAATTTATTCTCACACTAACACTAGAGTTGTTGTTTTTGAGTATTTTGAAATAATGCTTTTATTAAAAATATCAGTGATAAGTTATCTCATAAATGTAGATATAGCTGTAGTTATATAAGATATGGTGTGGGAAAGTTGTCATCATACAGTTATATCTTCATTCCTATGTGAAGACATTTATAGTTATATAAAGTAGTATTTTATCTTAAAATTATTTTTTACATTCATATGGTTACTCTTCAGTATGAATACATATATGTTTAGACAAGTGACCTTTCTGAGAGAATGATTTACTACAGACATCACAGTGATATGGTTTTTCTCCAGTATGAATGCGTTTGTGTCTTGCTAAGTTACCTGTCTGAGAGAATAATTTACCACATATATCACAGTGATATGGTTTCTCTCCTGTATGAATGTATGTGTGAGTAGTTAAATTACTAATTCCTGAAAATGATTTACCACAGATATCACAGTGATATGTTTTCTCTCCTGTATGAATTTGTGCATGAGTAGTTAAGTTACTAATTCCAGAGAATGATTTACCACAGACATCACACTGATATGGTTTTTCTCCTGTATGAATGTGTTTATGTTTAGATAAGATACCATTTCGAGAAAATGATTTACCACAGATATCACAGTGATATGGTTTCTCTCCTGTATGAATACGTTTGTGCCTAGTTAAGTGATTTCCTTCAGAAAATGATTTACCACAGATATCACAGTGATATGGCTTCTCTCCTGTATGAATTCGTTTGTGAGCAGTTAAGTGATTTATTTGAGAGAATGATTTACCACAGATATCACATTGAAAGGGCTTCTCTCCTGTATGAATGCGGTTGTGTTTAGTTAAGTCATCACTCCGATAGAATGATTTATCACAGATAGCACAGTGATATGGTTTTTCTCCTGTGTGAACACGTTTATGAGTAGTTAGATTACTTTTTTGTGAAAATTTTTGACCACAGATATCACAGTGGTATGATGTTTTTCTTTTCTCTTTCTTTATATCACCAAGAAAATTCATCCTTTTAGGCAGTATTTTTTTAGATTTACACATGTTCTTTCTATTTTCCATAATTTTTCTTCTCTTACTCCAATATACATTTATATTCTTGTTTTTAAAGTATATTCTTACCATTTATTTCTACAAGTATGTTACATTAATTGTAATTAAGAGGCTGTTAACTTCTTTGTAAAATTGTCCAAATTTAATTCAACTGCAAAATTATCTTGTAGACATTGTAAACCATGAAATAGAGAAATTTTCTTATTACTTTCAGTTCAGAGCAAACATTTCACAGTAATAATACCATAGATCTATATAAACAGGGTGATACCTCCTTAATATTACAATGTCTTTAAAGTAAAGTATTCTGTTATGCCAATGTCATCTGATATTCTGAAATAATAGAGAAACAGTTTTAGATATAGAGGATACTTAAAAAGTAAAAAGTCAACATTAAAAATCTTACTACATTTCTATACTGATAAATTGTAGATGTACTCTTGTGTCCCACATAAGAGGTGGTGGTGGTATAAGTGGAGGGTGGAGGTGGAAAAATCGGTAATTTTTCTAGGTTGTCTCCCATTGTTTATTTTTTTAAACCAGAATTAGTAGTTTAGTTTAGATATTGAACTTCTACTGATGATTGAGTGTTTCATCTTATGGTTCCTTCTATTTACCATTTCTCTTTCACTCATGAAACAGTTGTATAGAAATATTGAAATCTTGGAATTTTACCATATTTAAGTAAGTTTTTTCACTTGCTATCTGATTTGGAAATCAGAATTTTACCAATTATGTAAATTTTTCGACTTGCTATCCAATTTTTCTTTAGCAAATTATCTATGTATATATATCTGTATATAGATGGTAAGAATCGATCTTCTAACAAATTTACTCTCATATAAATCGTACAAACACATATAATGTGGATACATTTATCTAAACAATTTCTTACCCCTGAATTATTGTGTCATGCTCCTAATGAAAATTCTTAAATTTTATATTAGTAGAGTTGACTTTAGGTTCTAATAGTGACTATCTTTAGCAATCTGGTAAACCAATACATTTGTCAGACAATATGATTAATAATTTTATGTATTAATCAATATTTTAAGACCGGTAAATCCAATAATTCACTTTTACTTATTTTGCAACCTAAAGATTTAACACAATTTTCAATGTAACAGGTGACGATGATAAAATAGAAAGTAAGAGCTTGTTATTAATGTGGTGTAAATATACAGTGTGTTTGCTCTTTATTCGAAGATGCGTTCCTGAACGCAGTGCGTAAAGCAAATTTGCATTCCCACTAACTTATTATTTAATATGCAGTTTTAACATATTAAACATTGTTTTACTATCTTTAACGCGTCAACCAAGCAACAATTCAAGGCGATATTGGACCGGTGTTGGACCACTGTTTCGGACTGTGTAAATGTTGCCCTCCTCCCCTCCTTACATGGCATCTGAAGCATCTATGCTTTAATTTCTGTCAAATATATTGAATTGAATTGAACTCTTTTTAGCCTTTTTAGGCACAAACCTTATGTTTTTGTTAACTTCTTTCTCTTATTTATTGTTTTCTTAAATTCAACTTTCTATATTAGTATGTTTATATTGTGTAAGGAATGTAAAGCTACTGCAACCATCTTTTTTTTTCTTTGTTTCTCTTTTTCAATTTTTAACTTTCTTCCTTACAGTACAGTAGCATGTTTAGATCATGTTTCTTTTCTAATTTTATTAATTTAATTGACAAATTTTGCAACCAGTTTATAAAAAGACAAAACAATGTTATACAATACAATAATACAAATTACAAAAATAAAGAACCTGTACAAAATTGACATAGAACAAATTTAAAGTTATAGGTCGTCAACATCAGAGAATTCAGTATCAGATAGCCTTCAAATGCAAAGTCATCTACTGTGCCTTTCGTCGTTTCTTCTGCAGCATAACTTCATAATGTAAGATATCTGTCAAAACATTGCGAGACATCTTTCCCGAACGCTCAGTGTTTGGATCATTACATTCAATGATATCCAAGGCTTTGTGTATTTCGAAAAGAAATCTTGAAGCAACTTCACACTCAATTGCTTGGTTTCCAATGACACTTGTTCTTCTTTATTGCCTTTCATAACACGGTGCTGTTCTCCCAACTCATTGAGGTCTTCTGCTGTGACGTCTTCTGTGTGGGACTCAAAGAGAATGTCGAAGTCATCCTCCTCCAATTCGTAGAATCCAACATGGGCCGCTACTCTGAGGTATTCCAGCTGAATTTTCGATATTGACTCATCAACAGAGAGGTCCCTAAAATCTTTGGCATACTGAGGGCAAAGCTTATTCCAAGACCTATTTATGTACAACTCTGTCACCTCGGCCCAAGCATCTCTTATAAACCAAAGTGCATCTCTTATGTTAAATGATTTCAAATAGTTCTTGACGACCGACTTCTTAATTTCAACAATGTTCGACACACCAGGAGTCTTAGCGGCAACTTTGAGTTGAGCCATATCGATGTCGGATTTCTTACCAAGGTTGTTCCAGCAGTTACGGTGATAGTGTGCCTTGAACATTTTAATGGTAACTTGGTCCATAGGTTGAAATAATGAGGTGTTTGCAGGCAGGAAAACCACTTTTATGTGAGGATGCAAATCCTGTATAAACAACATGTGTGAGGGCACATTGTCGAGCGCCAGCAGAATCTTGAAGGGCAGGCCCTTGCTATTGCAGTAAAGCTGCAACTCAGATACCATTGACGACATGCTCTGTATTTCTTGAAGATGGGCACTGGTCATCCACCCCTTATCGTTTCAATACCAGTGCACTGGTAGCAGCTTCTTGGCATACCCCGTCTGAGCACGGGGGTTTTTGAACATGTAACTGACAACAGGCTTTAATTTGCTATCTCCCGTCACGTTTGAGGCTAGTAACACAGTTAGCCTATCCTTGTAGGCCTTGAAGCCTGACACAGATTTTTCTTCTATGGAAATATACGTCATCTCTGGCATCTTCTTCCAGAATAATCTGGTTTCATTAAGGTTAAAGATTTGCTCTGGAACGTAATTCCCTTCCTCTATTATTTTCTTTAATTCTTCTGGGAACTTCTCATCTCTTCACGTTGTGGTAGCCCATCCGTTGCTTAAAGTTCATGAACCATCCCGCACTTGCAGTGAATGGTTTAACTTGTCCCTCCTCTTTTTCCTTGAGGTGCTCCAAAATATCCAGAGTCTTTTCCTTACATTGCTGATAGGATACATTAAGACGTTGCCGCTCCTGCAGCTCCAACCATGTCGACAGCATCTTCTCCATGATATCATTCCTGGCATACGAAGATCTTGATGCATTTTTGGATACACCAGCCCTAGCACTCTTCTTTATTTTCACGAATAGTGCGTAGAGTGCTTTCCGCCAAGTTCATATCACTCTTGATGGACGTAGTAGATTCGTTGTTTTCATATCTACTGATAACCTCCAATTTCGTTTCAAGGCTTATAGCTTTCCTCTCACGTTTTGTGGCAGCTTTTGCTGATCTTTTGGTGCTTTGCTTGCTGCTCATGGTAAAAATGGAAGATTAAAGTCCGACAAAGGTAAACTCGACGAAGTACAGTATTTACATATTGTAATCGCCTTCAGCTTCTGCGCGGATGAATTCAGAGAAAGAGATCCTCTTTGCAATAGGAACAACAATAATTGTTTCTACTTTTGGCACAAGGCCAGCAATTATCCCAGTGCATTACTGGTACTTTATTTTATAGACCCCGTAAGGATGGAAGGCAAAGTTAACATCGGCGGGATTTGAACTCAAACCGTAACTCTATGCTACAAAGCACGTTGTTCGACGCTCTACCGAAACTGTCAATCCCTTTACAATAAGTACAACAATAATAATAATAATAATAATTCAACACAGCACCAAGGTAGAGACTCTCAGTGGAGTTAGAGAGAGAGAGGAAAAATTGAATAAAAATATAACTCTGATATATACTGCATTATTATTTCTGATGATTTCCTTTTTCAGTTCTAATGTTATATTATATTTCTGATAAATAAAAAAATTAAAAACCACGCGTTATTCGCGCAAATTAAATATTTAATATTTTCGCAAGAGGCGTTAAAGCGAACAGACTATACATATACATCGGGTACGAACACAATGGAACCAAACTCTAACTGTCACTGCCTCCGTCTTTCTCCATCTCTCACACAGACTTGCATGATGACTATTTCATCAATACTTGAAAGCTACATATTGAATACTAGATACATTATACAATCAAACAAATCAGCTATCGTTGTTTAAACGACTTGACTTACACGTACTTCTCGCATTAATTTCAGCTTTGTGCTCCCACGTCAACAATCTTGTCATTTATTCAATTCTTGTTTGTTATTATCCTGTATTTTTTGCAGTTTTTCGAAATAGGTTTGTTAGCTTTTCGTCTAACTATTGTCACTCATCCTCTATTCCATTTCAAAGATTGAGCTTTGTTTCTGAAAACAACATGAGGTTAAGAAGCCAACAACTATATAATAACACTCTCTAGTGATTAGAGGTGAGTTCTTCCCATATGATCAATATCACTTCCGTTATATAAGCCACACTCTTTATTATGTACATCGAATTAAGTAAACATGAAAAAATAGCCGAACTCCCACTGTCATCGCCTCCATCTCTCCGTATGGTGAGAAAATGGGGTCCGACGTGCTGGCCTCCCCACAGCCCCGGCGGACAGAATGGAGAAGGTGTTTCACCGGATGATGGTAAGGAAGATGCGCTGGAAGAGCCATTCCAACTTGCGAGGCTCACACCTGCGGCTGGCCAGCTCAGCGCCTATGGTGATGAGTAGGGAGGTAGCCCTAGGACCAAGGACACCAGAAGTCTTCACTGCCAAGGGCACGGCCGCGAACTTGTCGGTACTTGGAGAGTTTGGCTCTTCTTTACTAAATCTATAAACATTTACCATTTAAAAACAAACACAAAACTCAACTTTGCTTTTTTGTGTTTTAAATGGCTAAATTTACTCTTGAACGCAAATTGTTTTAGTTTCAACACACGATTTATATATATGTATATATAAGTATGTATACGTACATACATATATGTATACAGACGTACAGTAGTATGTATATATTTATACATACATGCACACATATATATATGTACGTATGGATTCATCGAACATTTATTATAATGATCGGTGTGTTTGTAAACAAACATCCCGGATTAAGTCGTACAGTGTCTAGCAACCATCGTTGCTCATTTGTTCAACACTGACAAAGGAACGCTGTACTAGTTTCAAGCTTATTAGCTATCGTCAGCAACGTATACCTTCCTGCCAGATGATTGAACGTCTGAAAGTATATACTTCCCTTATGCATATTAACGGCTGAGAAGCCTAATTTGCATAGCGAGTGAGTTAATCGGCCGGGCGCACCGAAATCGATAAACGGAAAAAATGAAACGATATTTCATTTCTCACTCTTAGTACAGCTGTTACTTAAATTTTTCCCGTTTATCGTTTTCGATGCGCCCGGCCGATTAACTCACTCGATATGCAAATTAGGCTTCTCAGCCGTTAATATGCATAAGGAAAGTATATACTTTCAGACGTTCAATCATCTGGCAGGAAGGTATACGTTGCTGACGATAGCTAATAAGCTTGAAACTAGTACAGCGTTCCTGTCAATATTGAACAAATGAGCAACGATGGTTGCTAGACACTGTACGGCTTAATTCGGAATGTTTGTTTACAAACACACCGAGCATTATAATAAATGTTCGGTGAATCCATACATACATATATATATATATATGTCTGCATGTATGTATATATATATACATACTACATATATGTATGTACGTATACATACTTATATTTAAGTAACAGCTGTATTCAGAGTGAGAAATGAAATTTTGCTTCATTTTTTCCGTTTATATATATATATATATATTACATAGAATAGAATTAGGATTTAGTTTCGAGCATAGCTGTATACAGATATGTATTGGAATTTCGTATTTCTAAAGAAATACGGTATGATTATAGATAAACATTTAGAAAGCCGTAGCTATGCAAAAACACCAGGGATTATCACCCCCTGGTTTTATTATTTTATAAATTTTCACCAATAGAGTGAAGAAACTGGCTAGTTCATTCTTGTCGATGCCTAGAGTCTCTCCGAGAACGTCATCGCATTTGCTCACCACTAGTCCTTGCTAACATGGAATTACCACTGACCACATTCATTGCTGATTGGTAGAGTGCTGTGAGATCTTGACAACATTCCTATGTCAGGTGCCCAGTCTTGGTCTTCACTTGACCCAAGTCTGCAGCTCAAAAAGACATGCTTCACAAGTGGCGACTACACCTGTCCACTGTATAGGAATGTCTGCAAATTCTGTAGCTTCAGCGCATGTTTGCACATTGTCATCCACAACATATCCAGCCCTCCCCACACAGGGTGTTGGCAACAGATGGACCACCTGACCAGTGGAACCTGTCCCTTCCATAAGCAGTGAAAGAGCAGGCACTCTATTCTAGTGAGGCACAGACTGGGGCAAGACATGACAGTCAGGTGGCAATAGATGATGGAAGTGATGTACGCAATTACCCCCTCCACCTGACCTTTCAGTGATAGCTTCCTCTTGGCCCATTTCTGGATAAGCGTGACCACCCTACTCATAACCTTGTCACAGTTCCTATCCACCTAAAGATCCGGAACAAACCAGACCCCAATCAACTTGACTGGTCCGTCTGTTCAGCAGTGTCCGACAACACTTTTGAATGGCGTTGATTTGCCTCACCAGATGCCGAGCTGCAAACTCACCAACTTATCTGGGTTGATTTTCACTCCTGTCAATGTTTCATATTCCTCTAAGAATTAGCCAGCATGTTCAATTTCCAAAGTGTTTGACACCATCATGGTGATGTCTGCATATGCTGATACAGCCTTTTCAGAGTAGGATGCCATACAAAAGCTCCAGCTTCTGCAGTATGACTCAAAAGTCAGCACATACAGAAGGGAAGAGTGAAGGCATCATTGATGGAGTGATCATATGATCTGAAATGGTTCTGATAGGTAGCTATTTACTCTGACCACCCAAGCAGATATTGCTGTGCATTGCAGCTATCCAGCCTCTGAAAATGGGACTGAAACCAACCTTGAAGACAGCCTCTATGTATTGATAGTCGTCCCTATTGAAATCTTTGGATTGATCTTATATTGATCAGAGCCTCATCAAAGCCAGGTTTACTCTTTACCCTCACTATGATGTATCGTATGAGGTGGAGGTTGTCGTCTATAGACCTGGTTGGGATTGCGATGGTTGCGCTTCTCCTACCAGACTTTTGTCAACAAGCACCACCCTCATTGCTAGCACCAATTATGGGTTGGAAATGATCAATAATGTCCTTGTTCTTGTGTTTCTTCATCTGTATAACTACAACCCAACTTACAGAACTGGTGATTGGTGTTGTAAATATATGTGTATGTGTTGTGAATGTGTTTTATGGCATGTGTGTTGGTGTGAGGCAGAATATTTTTTTAATGTTTTTTTTTTGTTTCTTTGGTTTTTTGGTGTTCCTCCTCATCTTCACTTCAAGATGAGGTGATACGAGTGTCTATGGAACAAGTCTCAGATATGGATGGGAGTTTGTTTGTTTGTATGTTTAGAGGGGATGGATATACATATATATATATACCGTGTTTCCCCCATTATAAGCCACCCCCGAAAATAAGCCGTAGCACTATATTTCAGGATGAATTTAATATAAGCCATGCCCCAAAAATAAGCCGTAGCAAAAATGAACGCCCAAAAATCAATAAGGAAAGGGGGAAGTGCAATCAATATTGTTTATGTCCTCCAAGTCATAACAGAGGAGTTTAAGACTGGATGCCCATGGGAATTCTCTATGCTGATGATCTGGTTCTTATAGTAGAATCAGTAGAGGAGTTAGAGAATAAATTCTGGCTATGGAAACAGCAGTTGGAATCAAGGGGACTGAGAGTGAACATAGCTAAGACAAAAGTGTTGATAAGTAGAAGAGAGGACAATACTCTGATTCCATCAGGGAAATGGCCATAAAATGTATGCAATGCAGATCTTGGGTACACAAGAGATGTAGTGGCATAGCAGGCAAACTAACAGGTAGGGAAAAATAGGTATGCAGTAGATGTTCAGGGAAAGTTGGCAGTAGTAATCAATGATAGACACATTTTTCCAATGCAGGTGGGTTCTATAGAAGTGGTTGATAGCTTCCGGTACCTAGGTGATCAGATTAGCATGGGAGGGGGCTGTTCCGAGGCCATAGTATCTAGAATAAGGACGCGTTGGAAGAAGTTTAGGGAGCTGCTTCCTCTGTTGACAAAGAAGGGTTTCTCCCTGTGTACGAAAGGACGGTTATATGATGCCTGTGTGAGATGCGCGATGCTGCATGGTAGTGAGACATGGGCAGCAAGTGCAGAGGATATGCGACGGCTGGAGAGAAATGAAGTAAGTATGCTCCATTGGATGTGCAATGTTAATGTGCGTGAACGACTAAGCATGGATGAGTTGAGAAAGAAACTGCGTATAAGAGAGATAAGTTGTAGTGTGTAGGAGAGAAGGCTGAGATGGTATGGACATGTGATGCGCATGGAGGGTGACCGCTGAGTAAAGAAGTGGCAAGAAATCCCAGTAGAAGGAAGACGCAGTAGAGGTAGACCATGAAAAACATGGGCGTAAGTGGAGAGATGCTGTGCTGAATAGGACCCATCCAACCCTTGCAAGCAGGGAAAAGTGGACATAAAATGATGATGATGATGATGATGATGATGAAACTGGAAGTAATGGCTTATCAGTAACTTCAGGGGAGAAGATCATTTTCAGCCCTAGACAAGATGAAAGGAAGGAAGAGTTATACAGTCGAATACAAGAAAGGAATTGTGGAGGAATCACTGGGCAAGAATCTTATTATTTTCTGCAAAGAAAAGAATCTGGATCTCCGAATGGTTCAAAGATGGAGAATGGACTACGATAAACTCAGTCAGGACATGGACAAGGGAAATGCAAAGAAACGTAAGCGTAGATCTGGTCGACAACCGATATTTCTTGAGCTGGAAGACGCCATCTGTGAATGATTGCTGAAAGAAGAGCCAGAGCTTTGGTTGTTCACAGGGCTGATATTCAAACATTTGCCCTTACAAATGCACTAGAGTTTGGTATAGTTCCAGAAGAATTCAAAGCATCCAAACACTGGCTGCATAATTTCCTTCAGCGACAAATTTTCTTTGAGAAGATCGACAACACTGTTCAAACTGGACGATACTGAGATTATTAAATGTGCACTTGCATTTAAGTCTTTTGTTGATGGAATAGACTTTTCTAACTACCATCTCTCCGACATGATTGCTATGGATGAAACAACAGTATTCATGGGTCAAAGCTCTCAATCTACAATTGATCAAAAGGGTGCGTCATCAATTTACATTCCATCCACTGGTTACGAAAGTGCACGAGTTACGTGTATCTTGGCAATTTGTCTCGCTGGAAGCAAATCCCCACCTCTTATCATCACTAAAGGCAAGAAAGATAAAATTGAATGCGTTTCAGATATCTGTGTTCTGGAAACTGAAAAGGCGCGGTGCACACAGGCAGTTTTAAGGAAGTGGGTCGATTTCATGCTGCCATTGATTTTGCGTGGAACCCAAAGAGGTCTCATAGTCTGGGATTCAGCCAGCATGCACCGTGCCAAAGATATGAAGAACTTTCTTGTAGAAAGAAGAATTGATCAAATCATGATTCCCGCAGGAATGACCACCTATCTCCAGACTCTTGACATCGCACTGAATAAACCATTCAAGGACCATCTGCGCATGGAAATAAATGACTACATCGAAAACAAAATGGCAAGAAATGAGCGGGGAAATTTCGTGAAGCCCAGCCTTCAAGAGATCGTGACTTGGGTGGGAAATTCATGGAACAAAATCACAGATAGCTGTGTCATGAATGCACTACGAGCAGGCTATCTGGATAAGAACTCTTCATTCAATTCGACCTCTATCGCTTAACATGAAAGACTAGGAACGAAAATTCTGCAGGCAATTGAGTCACAAGAAAATTCCAGAGGAATTATTGAATCCCCTGATTTGGAAAACAATGACATTCCAGAGCAGGATGACATGAATATTTTTGAATAAATTAGTGGATTATTTCGCTCATGAGTTTTTGAATTAAAGGGTGTGTTAATTTTTAATAAATTTGATCTTTCAAGTAAACGTTGCGCGTAAATACCGATTGTTCTTTCGTAATTTCCAATCATTTAGCGAATTTGTAATTTTCGGTTTCGTAGTGTCGTTTTTTCGGTATATGAATCCTCTCCCCCGAAAATAAGCCATAGTGGTACATTTTGGAGTAAAAATTAATAAGTCATGGTTTATAATCGGGGAAACACAGTATATATTTAGGGAAGGAGGAGGTGAGCTATGTTGAGAGACCTCCTGGGTATATTTAACAGTGTCTGATGTTTTTCTTTTTGCTGTTGGTGGTGGAGCTTCTACTGTCATAGAGTGGCAGTTTTAAACTCCTCAGTGATGGCCTGAAGAACAATGATAAACAGGAGTGGGCTAAGGACTGATCCTAACACTAAGTGACTAATTCTTATGTACGACCTTTTCTTTCAAACACTGCTATATATATTTTTGCTTTTCTATTATGTCCTTTTCCCCTAAAACTTATTTTCGCTTTTACGTTATCTCATATGCATTTTTTTGGCTGTTTCTCTTCTAATGTCCTATTTCTTGTCCTCTCTCCTGAACCTGAGCCCCTCCACAACTCCTGTTCCACTGGCAGCAACAGATTCTGACCAATCAAACAAGCAGTTTCTCACCAGGATAAGCAAACTTGTTATGACAGATCAGTTTGGAAAGTGGGCTGAAATATCTTACAATCTTCACGAATATGACTGGAAGACCATGCAAACTCTCTACATCCCAGACACAGGAAACCAAATCTAATACTAGTCAGCCCATCTTCCAGGTTCTTCCCGTTTCCTGTAAACTTCAAAATTTCAGGACCACCACTATCAATGTTGCAATGATGAAAGGGAGATTATGTGAGATTGTAGGGTTACTAAAGTGAAAGCAAATTAATGTGTGTTGTATACAAGAGACTAGGTAGAGAGGGGCATCAGCCAGGTTCAGTACGGGTAAGAAACAGTGCTACAAGTTCTTCTGGATAGGTAATGATCTTGGACTGTGAGGTGTATGTGTCCTGCTAGTGGAAAATGGGTAGACAAATTAACTGACATCATTAGGGTGAATGATAAGAGTCATTAAGATTAGGCAAGTTGAAGGTAAGATGATTATGGCAATTATCTCTGCACATGCACCCCAATCAGGACTGACAGATGAACTGAAGGACAATTTTTATGAGACCCTTATGCCCACTACCTCTTTAACAAGTGATGGTGACATTATAATCACAGCTTTGGATTTCAATGGTCATGTTAGGCAATGCTGTGAAGGTTTCCATGGTATCCATGCTGGCTTTGGATTTGGTACAAGAAAGGAGGAGGGGATCAAGGCTCCTGAAGTTTTGTGATACCAATGGCCTGACTATCTGCAACAGAAATTTAAAAGAAAACAGTTATCCACTTGATCACCTACAAGTCAGCTGAGCACTGGTTTTATCCTCACCAGAAGCCAAGACAGACTGATGGTTGTAAACACAAAGGCTCTCCCTAAGGAGGAGTGTACAACCCAACATAACAGTGTTAAGCAAGTTTAGAATCAGAGCTAGGGAAACTATGAGACAGAAGGCAAGCTGGAGGAGGACATGGTAGCTGAGGGAGCCATCAGTTGATGACAAATTAAGGCATTCCCTGATTGATGCTTGTGACTGTAAGGGAAAACGAGTTTGAGACTGGAAGCATAGATGAACAATGGTGGTTCCTGTGGGATAACCTGCTGAAGGCTACTGATGAGATCTTGGCTGGTAAAAGGCCCCAGGACAACATAGAGGGACTTGGTGGTGGAATATAAGAATGGATGAGGTTATTAAAGTTAAAAAACAGGTGTGCAAAAACTGACAAAATGGGGGAAGCAGGGAACAGTATCAAGATGCTAGAAGAGAAGCAGAAAACAAGAAGTTTGAGCACGTTCTGCACTGCGAATATCATAGGCAAGAGGTGTTCAGGATTGCATGGCAATGTGTGTGAGGTAAATCCAAGATGTTGGGGAGAAATGTTTCCAAAATGATAATGGTACATTTGCCCTCACAAATGGTGAGAAAAAAAGAAACATGGAAATGCCATTTCAAGAGACTGTTAAATGAGGAGAAAACATGGGAGGAAGATGGCCTGCCTCAAGCAGATCGAACAGAAGACCAGCCATCCAAGTTAGCAGCAGTGTAGTAAGTAAGGCAAAACAGCAGGTCCATCAGGGATAGTGACTGAAATGCTGAAAGAATCTCGTTGGGCGGGGCACACATTAACGATGCACATAGTAAATCAAGTAATACAAGATAGTGTCGTACATAATGACTGGTGTAACAGCAGCATCAACTGCTTTAAAGAAGTAAAAGGAGACACACTAGACAAAGGAAACTACAGAGGCATCAAGTTGATGGACCAGGTTATGAAAGTTATTACTGAAAAAGTTATTGCACAACTAATTCAGAATAGAATTTACATAGATGAGATACAATTTGGCTTTATGCTGCGTAAGCTGTGAGACAGCTGCAGAAGTACCTAGCTAAGCGTAAACCACTTTATCTAGCATTTATTGATCAGAAAAGTTTTTGACAGGGTTCTATGCTCTATAATCTGGTGGGCTCTTTGAAAATTAGTGTTAGAAGACAGGCTGGTAAAGGTGGTACAAGCTATTTACAGAGGTGTAGTTAGTAAGGTTAGAGTTAAACAATGAATGTAGTGAAGAATTTAGTATGCAAGTGTGGGTCTACCAGGGCTCTGTCCTCAATCCCTTCCTGTTTATTATTGTCCTTTAGGCCATAACAGTGGAGTTTAAAACTGGATTCCCTTTGGGAACTCTTATATGCTGATGATCTAGTCCTCATAGCTGAAACTACAGCAGAACTGGAGAAAAAATTCCAGACAGAAAAAGCAAAATCTTCAGAGTCAACCTAGTAAAGATCAATGTCCTAATAAGTAAAACAGAAAACAAGGCCCTGATTCCTTCAGAGAAATGGCCTTGCTCAGTATGCAGGAAAAGAGTAGGCAGAAATTCCATCTTATGTACAAAATGTAAGTTTTGAGTACATAAAAGATGTAGTGGGATCGCAGACAGGCTAGCAAAGAGTGTAGGCTTTGTATGTAGCCAATGCACAGGCGCAGTAAGCAACAAGAACACACAGGAAACAAGTCCCATCAAATGTTAAGAGGGTTCCCTAGAAATAGTCGACAGCTTCTGCTACATAGGGGGACTAAGTTAGCAATTGGAGTGGGTATTGCAAAAGTACAGTTGCCAGAGCAAGGACTGGTTGGAAAAAGTTCAAGGATCTACTACCACTGCTAGCTACAGAAGGTCTTTCCCTCAGAGTAAAAAGGAAGATTGTATTTGAAAAATGTGGGCTTTGTTGCTTCACATGCACCTCTGTCTACTTTTTTCCATCTCCAGGGGTATTTTCCCAATTTTCTCAACTATTATTTATAATAGTCGACAGTTAGTATAATCATTTACTTTGTGACACATGCATTGTAAATTTCCCCAATGCTTCTTAAGTCAATTGCTTTGTTTACATTTCTAGCTAAAAATCCTTCTAAAAAGTTGAAATTGATGGCCAGTGGTTCTTTAGAATTGTGGTTAATGCACATGCCCAGAATGAAGGGTTCAATTCTTTACAGGCACCTCTATCTTCTTTTCTTCTGAAGGGTTACTTTACTAAATTTACTAAATTATTATTATATTGATTGAGTTATTATAGCCATTTGTATTGAGATATGAACATTTTAATTTTCATATTTATATATTTATTTGTATATGTATATATAACCTTTCAACCCCTATTTCAGCTGTGATGCCATTATTTTGAATAACATATTGTACTGGTAATTTAATGCTGAATGTCCATGCTTTATATAAATTTTTACGAGAATATTAATAAAGATTATTAACAAAAGGGAAACTCATGAATGAAATAGTTTAGTTGTCCAATTTTTCACTTCCTGGCTTTGTTGAAGATTTCATTAATATTGTTTTATGATATTGTTAAATATTTGTAGAAGTTTGAAAAATATATATTTAAGACTTGTTTAGATGTTCTTGACTTCTAAAGCTAACAATAGGGTTTCCAATCTAACCTGAAAAAGATAAATATAAAAATACATATTCAATACTATGGATGGATATACAGTGAAATACATAAACACCACTAAAACGTTTATAAAAGGATTTGTAGAAAATATATATTCAACCCATTAAAAAGATGAAATCATCATTATCATTTTACATCCACTTTACATGCTGGCAAAGGTTGGAAGGGTTGTCGGGGTCTTAGACTAGACTGGTCAGAGATCGATGTTTCTGGTTCATATGATCGATATTTTAGCATGGTTTCTATTGCTGGATGCTCTTACTAATGCCAACCACCTTACAGAGTGAAGCAGGTACTTTTATTATGACACAAGCTCTATGACTTTATAGAGTGCACAGCGTGCATTTTATGGCACTGGCACTAGAGAGGTTCTCATATATGGAATATAGAATAATTTCATACTAATTGTTTTATTCTGTAGAATATACAGAAAGCAATATATTTCCTACTGTAAAGTGGTCATTTTGGTGACATGACAAAAGGCACTCAGTTCACCCTATAAAGTGGTCGTTTTGGTGCCATGACAAAAAGCGGCCAGTTCACACTGTAAAGTGGTCGTGTTGGTGCTACAATAAAAAGCACCCAGTCCACACTGTAAATGTGGTTGGTGTTAGGAAGGGCATCCAGCCATAGAAACCAAGCTAGAAATAGTTCTGTATTAGCAAGTTTGATCTGACTTGTCTCACAACAAGGCAGCTCGTCTAACCCATGCGAGCATGGAAAAATAGATGTTAAACAGTGATCATGATGATGATATATATACATATACACAATACACACATACACATACAGCATATACACAATACACGGATACACATACAGACACACACACATATACATATATGTATGCAAGTGAGGACAGGAGCTGTGATGAGTGTGAAGAGAAGACTGCTGAGTATCAGGGGACAGTATAAAGCCCATTACTCTTTGTAGATGAGATGGAGGTACATGGGAGTTGCAGTACACATGACCTGGTGTTAATAGTGGATGGACTGACAGAAAATATGAATAGGTGAGGCAAAAGGTACGAAGAGGAATATCTGAAAGACAAAGATGATGGAAAGAACAGGAAGGTGGCTGTGTGCAATGTGCCCGAAGGGTGCTAGACTGAACTGTAGTAAACATACTGGATGGGTACAATAAAAATATAGTGATGTGAAGGGATTATTAAATAATGTGTGAGCTACATTTAAGTGTAAAGAGTGTATGGGAGGAGTTACAGATGGAAAGGATATTGAGCTGGATATTGGGAATGGTATGAATAAAGAAGGTGTGAAAATATGTTCTCCCTTGGGAGACATGTTGATTGCATGTGGTGGCAGTAGTTAGAATCAAAAGTGCATAGAAAAGGTTTCAGAAAAGGTGGCATGCTAATGAGGCAGGCAATATCGCTGAAAGTGAAGGAAAGATGTATGCTGCATGTGTGAGAAGCAAGACATGGCTGATGATGTGGAGCAACATATAAGGCTAGAAAGAATGATGATGAGAATGCTTCAGTGGATCAGCAGAGAATAATTCACAAAGAGGAATTCCAGAGGATGATGAGAATACAGCCAGTGATGAATGTTGTAAAATGAAATGGAATGAGATAGTTGAGCTATGTGTTGAGGAATGATGAAAGTGACTGGGTAAGTGGTTGCTCAGGCTGTTAAAAATAGCAGTTAAATCTTTTTCAAAAATACACTCTACAGTTTCAAAATTGAAAGGACATATTGCATAATTTATTCTTAGCTACCTTATGTTTGATGAAAAAAGAGTGTTAATGGCTAGAATATCTTTTGAGCATTACTTTGTTGAATCAGGTTTAGCATGGGGCTAAAATAAAACAGCAGTTATTCAACAACTCACTACTTACTATTAATCTGCTCAATAAGAACTAGCCTATTGTTAACTAACAACAACTAATGCAGAGTTTATGAGACGATGAGGAAGTTAATTAATATCTGTACATACAGGGTGACCACCAAAAAATATATACAGACTTTGATTACTAGTAAAGGCAATATTTATTTGAATGCTGTTGAAGTGTATATATATTTCTGGGGGACACCTTGTATATTCTACAGAGTTTAATGGAGACTGCTTAAATGTATATATAAATATATATATTGAGTATCTAGACATATAAACGTAAAATTTACCTATTTTCCTGACAACTGAAAAACATTATAAATATTCTTAATCAATTTTCAACCCTAATTGGGGTTTCATCAGATAATATGCACATCAAACAACCAGAAGGAAATACATATCTGAGAGCCTTATAAAGCCTAGTAAATGTAGTAGCAATTTCTAATGAACATAATAATTTGCATATTTTTAGTGTCCATGCTGGTAGTTGATTTTAATATATATTGAGCTGTATACTAAGAAACCAAAATATACATTAGAAGTGGCTCAGACTGCTAGAAATAATAATATACATTAGAAGAGGTGCAAACTGCTAGAAGTAACAATATACATTAGAAGTGGCTCACACTGCTAGAATAATAATATACATTAAAAGAGGCTTGGACTACTTGGAATAACAATCTCTCATAAATAACATTCTTACTGTCTTTTGAAAAAGAAAAAAAGTAATATTGGATAATGTAATTTCAGATTATCAGTCTGAAAAGGTGGAGTAGTCATGGCTAGAATGTCTTTGATCATAGATCTTCTTGGTCATGGCTGATATGGAGTTAAACAATGGTATCAAGAACATTTTAAAGGTTAAATAGGTGATGGCACTTGTTGTTGAACCTCCATTGATTCTGAAGCTGTGTGTTATAGTTGTTTGATCAATGGAACAGCTTGTTCATGAAATTAATGTGCAAGGGATTGAGCATTTCACAAGTACATGTACCCTTAATGCAATTCCCTGGGAGATTCAGGATGATGGTGCATGACAAGGTTGGCTCTTTGAATTAAAGGTACAATCCTTATTGCCATCTGAGTGGACTGGAGCAATGTGAAATAAAGTGTCTTGCTCAAGGACACAGTGGACTGGAGCAATATTAAATAAAGTGTCTTGCTCAAGGTCACAGTGGACAGGAGCAATGTGAAATAAAGTGTCTTGCTCAAGGACACAATAGACTGGAGCAACATGAAATAAAGTGTCTGGCTCAAAGATGCAGTAGACTGGAGTAACTTGAAATAAAGTGTCTTGTTCAAGGACACAACATGCCATTGGGAATCAAACTCATGGTCTTATGATCATGAGCCAAACATTTTAATCACAAAGTAATGCACATTCACTAAATGAGTGATAGATATGCATCAAATGATAAAAAAACTCATTCTTACATTTGCCCTGAGACTCTGGCACTGTAGAATCACCAACATCCAGTCCAATTGTTACAGTTATATGTGGTATCGTTTGCTTACTGCTACTGCTGCTTAGCTGCATGTTGCTTGATGTTATTACTGGTAAAATGTTCTCTGAAATACTGGATTGGCTTGAAATTAAGTTACACTGGAAATTGAAAACAAGAAAATTATCGTCACTCAATGATGCCATCACTTCCTTTCCAAACTTAAGCCCATGTAAATAGTTTACCTTTTGCTCTCTTTGTCATGCCAAATAATCTTAACCCTTCAACCTGCCCACAAAATCCCACACCTCTCAGTTTTTATATGTTACCTTATCCTCATAATCTTTAAATCTTTACTCTGAATTGCAGTTCTTTGGAACTAATCTCTCACCCCACCCCCCACAAGCATCCTCATCATCATTTTTATATTGAGTTTTCCATGTTGGCATAGGTTGGATGGGACTTTTTGAGGCAATGTTTTACAACCAGATGCCCTTCCTGATACCAACCCTTTTAGTTGTTTCTTATGGTATGCCTATTCTAAACTAGGTACACATAGTATGGATAAACACATATTTTTCTGTAGACTAAAATCCAGACTGAATATCTATCATATTAACCTCAACAGTTTGAAAAGTGTCAACAAAAGATATGAGTAATGGGCACGAAGAAAAAAAGAAGCAAAAAAGAATTCTCTATTTCATCTTCTGATTTTCACATTCTTCATGTGTGTTATGAGAAATTCTAGATAGCCAGTGGGATCCAATCAATTATATTGATCTTACTATATTACTGGTACTTATTCTATTGATATTGAAGGCAGTATAAGTTCTGGTTTTGTTTGAAATTACATCTAATCTGGCATGTAACATGTAATGACACTTTCCTCAGTAGCAACCTAGTTCATTTGGCAACAGACTCATGTTTCTTTGCCCGACAAGCTGAATATTGTAAGTGGTTGAAGTATTAGCTGCTTTCCAATAGGTTTATTGATGAAACTGTCGCAGTGGAAACTTCTGGCATTCTTGGTCCCTAAACCACCCCCTTACTCACTACTTTCAGGGCGGAAATGGCCACCTGCAGGAGTTAACCACAAGAGTTTGAATGGCTATTTCAATGTGTCTCTCTTGCTAAACTCCAGAGTTACACTTTCACTTTCTCCATTCTGTTCAGTGGGACTATGAGGCTCCTTGCATCTAGTCTTCTATACATCAGAGAGCCTTCTCTCACACTGTCCAGGCTCATATAATTGGTGTAACAATGATATAGGTTACTGATATCTATGATATCTGTTGACAGACACAGACACATAAATTATGAACAACCAATCATCTAGTCAGTGATGGCTATGTTTACATATTCTTATATCAGAGTACAGTAGTAGGCTATCATCTCAATTGGACTCTCAAAGTGAGTTAGTGAATTAGTTATTGTAACATGACAACTAGGTTTTGATTTAATATTTCAGAATTTATGACCCTTTGAGTGTGCCTTAAAAAAGATGTCACATGATTTAATATTAAAAATAAAGATAACCAAGATGGCGAAATAAAGTAACATTGTTTAAAGATGTGTCTGCTTCATTTGTGTAAACAACATGCCATGGAGACAGACTAAAAAAAATTGAATGTCAAACAATCACAAAGGTGATACCAATATTGTAAAGAAGTAAAATTTTTCTTTATCAAACAAGTGCAAGTGATCCGAATTGAATGACAGACATCAAAGATGGTGTCATCAGTAATTTTGCTACCAAATCTGGACGGGTCCAATGAAAATGAGTGCAAAGCTCATAATGAATGGACTCTTACTTCACTATGAACAAACTAGATAAGAAATTGAAACACAATTATATTTTGCTTAGCACAGGACCAAAGGGTTGATAATTAATACAAAATGCAGTTGAAAAGAAAGAAATATCAGCAAACGCATTCAGAATTTCTTAAGCCCATCTGATACAAAAACCAAACAAATGGGTTGAATGATTAAAGTTCTCATCAGTACAACAAACTAAAGAGTCAATTGAATATTTAGTTAGATTTAAATCAAAAGCAGAAAAAAATCTTGGAACAAATAATAAAAAGACTGAAGTGAACAGATGAAAAAAGAAACATTATAAACAAACCAAATCAGATACTAAAGTTAGCTATTGAAAGCATAAGAGCATATGAAGCTACATTAAAAAACAGTACATATTACAATATTGCCAGTAAAAAAAAAAGGGTACATGTCATGGAGTAACAAGAAAAAATACCAGACAGTGTGGAAAATGTGAGAAATCTCATGGAAAAAGAAAAGAAGACTGTTGTGCAAACAGAGAGCGCAGAAAATGCCTTAGACTATGCCATTTTGAAAATCACATACCAAAAAAGAAATCCCAGTCCACATAGGCTCAGAAAACAAAGCCCATACAAGACCAGAAAATAAAGCCCATACTGACACAAAAACAAAATAACGAAAAGAAAAATATGAATGTCACTTACACAGAATATTATTCAGATCAACTAGAAGACTTGTATGTAAACACTATAGAAAACAAAGAAGACAAAAGTCTTAATAACAGTAACAGAAAGAAAATATTTGATATCAGAGATTGTAAAGATTCCTATAAAAGAAAGCACAAAATATAAATGAAAATAGATATTGGGGCCAATAGAAACATATTACTCCTCAAGCTATATAACCCTCCATCCAACCAAAAAATGTTAATAAAATTACTGGCAAACCAATAAGTCTTCAAAGTAAATGGCACCAAAATACCACAATATGGTTCGATGGTCCTCAGCATTAGACATAAAACTTCTGACACCATTCAGGCCAAATCTTTTGTGTGTGGAAATGATACAACAATATTAAGTCAAGACATTGTATAAAGTTGGGCTTGGTTCAAATTAACTGTGATATCAGATCATCAGATATAAAAAACAGCTATGAAGTATAGAAAACATTGAAAGTGAATAACTTGACATATTTCAGGGAAATTTTTCAATGCATTACAAGAACTTACCACAAAACTGCAACTCTTAAGGAAATTTCCCACAAACTAGCTGGTGTTAAATATTTTACAAAATTAGATGTAAAGCATGGTTAGTGTGCAATATATCTTGACGGTGAATCAAGTTTGCTTACATTCTTCAATACATCTTTTGGTAGATACAAACACTTACAGTGTCCCTTTGGACTCAAGATGTCACAGGACATTTATGAACAAAAAATGAACCAAATCCTAAAAGATTGCAAAGGAGCCATTGGTATGTCTGATGATATTTGCACATATGGTAAAATAATTGAAGAACATGGTAAGAACTTGAGAAGGACAATGGATATGGCCGGAAGGTATGTTCTAGACAAGTGCAAAGTGAGACAAAAACAGATCAAATGTTATGATATGATCTGGGATGATAATAGCTCTCACCTAGATCCAGAAAATGTGACAAAATCAAATCAAAGACCACCTCTACAAACTATGAAGAACTTCAGCCATTTTTAGGTATGATCCAATACTGAAACCCTTTCATACCAGAGCTTTCATACATTCTCTGTGCATTGTTTGGCTCAGTTCAGCCAATCGCTATCAGTGTAGGAGAATGTATCTCGACTTCCGCCCAGAGGGAAAAATTCCTGCGGCGATTCAAAAATCTCTCTTTTGCTGCTTTGGACTCTGAAAGGTCAACACGCAATTATGTAATGGTGAGATTTTCACTTTGGCCTGTCGGCCTCCTTTGGCCCGGCACAGCGCTTTTTCTTTACTCCTTAAAACTCTTAATTTTGTTTGTTCCTTTCCTTGACTTGTGAACCCAGCTTAACTTTTGTGGTCGGTTGTAAATAAAGCTTGTAAAATATTATAAAGTCTCATAATAAAATTTTCTACAAAGCCTGCAGTGAGCTGCAACTATTTCAGCAGACATTCACTTTGTGGCTAACTTTGCCTCTCTCTCACTTAACAAATGTTACATCTCTCACTATAACAAATAACAGCCATGTTATCATCATAATAACCACTAAAAATACTCTTCGTTAAAGATTCAAGCATATTAGGTCTAGGTGCAACACTAATCAATGATGGCAAAATTGTTGAATTTGCTAGCAAAAGACTAACTGATGCTGAATCAAGATATGCAAACATAGAAAGGGAGATACATGCAGTGTTTGGTTGTGAACATTTTCAGACACCCCTCAAGACTACAAAGAATGTTGTTAAGGCTATAACTATATGATGCTCAAATCATACAAACCAGGTAAAGAAATGAGAGTTCTAGATTTTTTATAAAGAGTACAGCCAACACAAGGCAAAGAAATGGAACTAGATCTTACAATATATACTGTCGCAGAAGCAAATAGAGTTACAAGAAGCTACAGAAGATGAAGAATTGAAAATACTAAAACAAATCATAATAAGTGGATGGCCAGAGACTAAGAAACGACTGGTCAATGAAAGAATGTATATCTGTACAAGATGGCTTAGTAACTAAAGAATATGCAAAACAATGTTCTTCAAAGAATTCATGATGCACATCTAGGAATTGAAAAATGTCAACTGTTTTGTTGCCAACCTAACCAAAAACCAGCTCTGGTTCTATGAAATAAAACCATCCATTTTAAAGGTTTCCAATTCAAATTAAAATCTTCCCACATAATTCTATATAAGAACCTTACATTAAGTAATGAAATAATAATTTTAGTAAGTCCCTCAAAATTCTTCATTAATTAATTGAAATAGAGTGTATTTTATTAGAAATGCTATCATAAGTGGGTTAAAGCAAGCAACAGTGTTTTCAATAGACATTAAAAATCTAGTAAAGTCATGTGAAATATGAAATGAGCACCAAAGAAGAAATACCAATGTGACAATGATAATAAAAGAAGACCCAACTAGACCAGTCCAAAATGTGGTGATGGTGGTTGTGGTATTAGTGTTATTGTCTTCAATACAATATAATACTTATATATATCATCATCATCATTTTATGTCCGCTTTTCATATATATACATATGAATCATTACCTCCTATGGACAACTGACACTGTACTCCAGGTCCGAACACAGAAGAGCCAAACTTCCACTGTATTTTCCCTCCATCTCTTTCCCCCTCCCAATCTCTCTGTATTATGAGCAAATGGGGTCCCACATGCTGGCTGCTTCACGGCTCTGGTGGACAGAATGGAGAAGTCGTTTCCCCGGAGGATTGTAAGGGAGATGCGCTGGAAGAACCATTCCATCTCACAAGGCTCACACCTGCGGCTAGCCAGCTCAGTGCCTATGGTGGTAAGTAGGGAGGTAGCCTTAGGGCCAAGGATACCAGAAGTCTCCACTACTTAGGGGCTCGACCGCAAACCTGTTGGAGAGCGACCAATACTTGGAGAGTTTGCTGTCCTCAGCCTGAAGTGCAGCAGAACCTGAGTTGGTCGCAGACTGCACCAGGTTGTGGTTGGAACGGGAAGATGGTCATACTGTCTGGTATTTTGCTGTCCTCTCGGTCCAGCCCCACTGGCTCGAGCTGGGAGGGGAAGCCTGCAGCATCCAAGCCATGCTTTATGACCTCGTTAATGGCGGCATGGCTTGGAAGGCAGCTGGTATTGTAGTGGTAGGAATGCAGGTGGAGGGCGAAAGAGTCCATGGTAGATCTGCAGTGACATTTGTGTGGCTCACAGATCCGGAGGCCAAGCCTCAGGGAAACCTTGATGCACAGGCTATCGTTGTCCAACTGCGTGCTAGTGGAGAAGGAGGGTAAGGCATGGACCCAGGCACTGCTGTGGGGTTGTGAGACTGCACGAAAACATGCAAGGCAGTGCTGGTCGAGCTGGTGCGCTAGCCTGTCTGAGGCTAGGTTGCAAAATGACAAAAATGTTGTGGCTGACATTTTTGACTTCAACAATCAACAATTCTTACTTGTTGCTGATCAATATAACAAAATGCCTTTTGTAAAGAGTATGAAGAGCATCACTAGCTCAAGCTGTATCAAATATTTCAAAGTAATCTTTGATGTTCATGACATTCCAGAATGGCTGTATACAGACAATGCGACATATTTTGTGTCAAATCAGTTCCAAAATTTCACCACAGAGTAGGAATTTGTGCACATCATATCCATCCCAAGATACCCACAATTGAATGGTTTCATTGAACAAATGGTCCAAACAGGGAAAAACACTATGAAAAAAACAAAACAATCAAATGGTTCTTTTATGCCTAAAAGCTACCCCAGCGGATAGACACCATCACCAGCAAAGATCTTATTCAACAGAAAAGTAAGAACAAGAATTCCAAATACGTTGAACACTGAAACTCCCCCCCAAAAAAACAATCAAATCTGAGAAAAGGATGAATGTCAAAAGTAAAAAACAAGAACAGTAATACAACAGAAATATAAAAGACCTTCTTGAATTAGTTTTTGGCAGCAAAGTGTCTGTCCTTCAAGAAATAACACATAGACCCCAGCAAAGCTTAAGGACTTCATATGGAACTTCTGAAAAATACTCCAACTAGTACATTGGCTAATTCATAATTTTTAACTTCTCATTTAATAAAGGAGTTGTCGTAGTTCCCCTTCGGTCATGAATGACCATGGTTTTGCATCTGGAAAGTTCCCCTCCAAAGCACAAGCCTGAGCAAAGTGTGTTTGTGAAAGACCAGCAGTCGCCCACGCATGACAGTCTCCCGTCTCTATGCTACTGATGTTGTCCAAGGGAAAGGCAATGGACAATACAGCTTGGCTCCGGTGATGTTGCGGCTCATTTCTACAGCTGAGTAAACTAAAGCTACATGAAATAAAGTGTCTTGCTCAAGGACAGAATGCACCACCTGGTCCAGAGTTTAAACTCACAACCTTACGATTACGAGCTCAATGCTTTAACCACTAAGTCACATGCCTTCCTAAAGGGGATGTAACATGCCAAATGTTTCGATTTAATATCTTATAAATTATGTCCCTCTGAGTGTGCCTTAAAAATGTCATGTAATTTAATGTTAAAAATAAAAGATAACATATGTTTAAAGATATGTCTACTTCCTTTGTGTAAAACAACATGTCAGTTATAATGGAGCATCTTGTCTTGGCTTCTTAAATAACTGCTCTCTCTATCAACCCTCACATGCTATCAGGTCTTGAATAATCGTCCCCTTATTAATTTTTTTGATTTTTTTCCAACCCCACCTGCTCGTATTACAACTCCCTTCCTGCTTATTAAATTTTGTTAATCTATCTCCAGTGAAATTTTATTTTAAGTGATAGCATTCCTGTGACAATTAATTTTCTTTGGACATTAAAAAAAAACATTATACAAGACAAAAAAGTAAAAGATTACTAGAAATTTCATATGTTATAAAATAAATAAGATAGGTTGGGGGGTCTCAATATGTAAACTAAATGACTAATTCTAGTTTTTAAAAAAAATCAAGGGAGACAACCTAGAAAAATTAACGATTGCTCCCCCACTTATTCTATGCCTCTGCTTATTCCAATCCACCACTTATTCCCCCACCTCCTATTATTTGGGACCCAAGAGTAAACAATTACAACCAGTGCAGTAGTAGTAATAGTTTTAAACTTTCTACATTTTTCTGGTACAAGGTTTATTTGAAGAAAATTTTAGAACTACTGAAACAGGCGCCATGATATTCTCTGAGTCTGAGAAGTACTTGTAATGGCTATTTCTAACATTTTATAAATAAATGTACTTTTAAAAATTTGTATTTGTGCTGTGTATGCAAATGAGTTTCAACAGCTCATAAACATAATTGTAATTCTATTAGAATCCAGCTTCTACAGTTTACAGGAAAGGAAAAGGGATATATAGCCTTGACAACCACTAAAAAGCGAGAAATCGTCGGTTATTACCCTTTGTTTTTGCTGAAGCTAGGTATGTGACGTTAGACACTACCTTAAAATTCTTAGCGAAAAGCCTTCAAAATGTTTTTAAATAAACATACAGTATATTATTAAATATACAATATGTACATTCTTAAATATATTTTTGCTTTTCATTATCATGGTCACGCATTAGCTTCTTGTTTCTTATAAGACATTAGAAATTTCTAATATAAATTTTAGTACTGCATAAAATTGGATTTAGAACTACACAAGCATGGGTCAATTGCACATTAAAATAATCATGCTCTGATAAAACAACAACAGCAAAAAAGTAAACTAACTAAATAAACAAACAAGAAATAGGTGGATCTTCCATCAACAGAATGATCTACTCATTGAATTGTAGAGTAAATGGCAAAGTATTTCACATTTAACATAATCTTTGGACAGGATCAGCATGATATGGATGGCTGTCTCTTTGAATTACATATTCAGTCCACTGGACAAGTTTTCACACAGTTCCCATCTACCCAGTTTTACTCAGAAGTCTAAGGTTAGCCCAAGGCTATGGTAGAAAGATGCCAAGCAATGGGATTAAACCTGGAATCACATGATTGCAAAGTGAACCTCTTAACCACTCAGCCATACATGTGCCTATATTATACAGTGGAATACACATGCACACACTCATGTACACATGCATATGTACACACACATGCACATATGGACACACACACACAAGTATAAACTCTTTTGCTGCCTTGTTTCTTCATTAATAATTCTACTTTAGGCACAAGGCCAACAATTTTAGAGGAGGGGAAAATCAAAATCAACCCCAGTGAATTACTGGTGTTTATTTTATCGAACCTGTAAGGATGAAAGGCAAAGCCAACCATGGCAGGATTTGAACTCAGAATGTAAATGGCTGTAACTATGCTGTGAAGCAGGTATATATAATTATATATATCTGTACTATGGGCATGTGGTTAGAATGTCTCAGGAAAGAATTGCTGGACAGATTTTATGGGCACAACTAATTGGTAGGAGACCAAGAGGTAGGCCCCAAGCAAGATGGTTGGATAACATTCATGAGTTTGGCTTTTCTCTCTTGGAGATCCAGCTGGAATAGTTGGGAATGGTTGTTTCTGACAGGACCTACTGGAAAGAGTATTTGAAGACTCTGATCCCCAGGAAGAGGAGGAGGAGGAGTAGGAGGAGGAGGAGAAGGAGAAGAAGAAGAAGAAGAAGAAGAAGAAGAAGAAGAAGAAGAAGAAATATATACCTGACCAATTCGTTCTAACAGATATGTTTCAGCTTTAATGCGGTCTTCTTCGGTAATCACTGCTCCATTTAGGGAAGTCAACCTTGGCATTTGGTTAATCAAAATATGTCGCATTTGTGGCTTTTTAGAGATCTATAAAAAAGATTTGGGAGACAGCTTACTTAATGCACAGACATACACATATACATATGTGTGTATTTGGCTGTGTGTATGAATGCATGTATGTAAAGATGAATGTAGGCTCATATATATATATATACATATATCCATATATATATATAACAGAACACACTCACAGTTTGGTTGGTTTTCGCTTCTGTATCTTTATTATCTCCATAGTTAATATATTTGGCAATCAATGTTTATCATTGATTGACCAGCGGTTAAAAATACAGATATAAATATATATATATAGTCTATCAAAGTTCTTTCATTGCACATCTGCAACATCGTAAGTGGTGCTTTTATTATGTTTACTCCTGTTGTATTGTATGTCTACGTCAAAAAATGGCGTAGACATACAATAACAGGAGGAAACATAAAAGTAGCACTGATGATGTTGCAGATGTGCAACAAAAGAACTTTGATAGACTATATATATATTTATAATGAAGGTCACAGAAAAAGTTATAGCGCAACTAATCAGAGAGCGAATTGATCTAGGTGAAATGCAGTTTGGATTTGTGTCTGGTAAAAGTACCACAGACACTCTTTTCCTTGTATGACAACTACAGGAGAAGTACCTAGCTAAAAGTAAACCCCTATACTTAGCTTTTGTTGACTTGGAGAAAGCCTTTGACAGAATCCCCTGCTCCATTATCTTGTGCGCTCTTAGAAAACTAGGTGTTGATGAATGGCTCGTGAGAGCTATACAAGCCATGTATAAAGAAACAGTCAGCAAGGTTAGAATTAACAACGAATATAGTGAAGAATTTAGCGTAAAAGTTGGTGTTCATCAAGGCTCTGTCCTTAGCCCCCTCCTATTTATTACTGCTCTTCAGGCTATAACAGATGAGTTCAAGACTGGCTGCCCATGGGAGCTTCTATACGCAGATGATCTAACGCTCATAGCCGAATCAATGGCTGAACTAGAGTAGAAATTCCAAACTTGGAAGCATGGCCTAGAATCAAAAGGCCTTAAAATTAACTTGTCTAAGACTAAAGTTCTAGTATGTAGGAAGGAAAATAGGGCACTGGTCCCCTCTGGGAAATGGCCAATCTCAGTGTGTAGGAAAGGAGTAGGCAGAAACTCCATTTTATGTCCCAAATGCAAAGTATGGGTGCATAAAAGATGTAGTGGGATCACAGGTAAGCTAACTAAGAACATAGATTTTATATGTGGCCAGTGCTCAGTTGAAATAAGTAGTAGCAAGTGACCACAGGATACTAGCTCCTTCCATTGCCCAGATGGTTCTATAGAAATAGTGGACACATTCCGTTACCTGGGTGACGAAATCAGCAGTGGTGGAGCGTGTTCTGAAAGTACAGTAGCCAGAGTCAGAACGGGATGGAAAAAGTTCAGAGAGATTATACCGCTGTTGGCCACAAAAGGTTTCTCCCTAAAAATGAAAGGCAGATTGTATGATGCCTGTATACGAACAGCAATGCTACATGGCAGTGAGACATGGGCATTACCTACAGAGGACCTGCGCAGACTGGAAAGGAACGAAGCATGCATGCTCCGTTGGATGTGTAATAGTAATTTACATGAACGGCAAAGCATAAATGAACTAAGTGAGAAATTAGGAATAAGAGGGATCAGATGCTGTTTACTTGAGAGAAGACTACGTTGGTATGGCCATGTGATGCGCATAGCTGTATAAAAAAGTGCAGGGCGATCAAAATTGATGGTAATTACGGAGTAGGTAGACCCAGAAAAACCTGGAACGATCTGATAAATTCCGACCTTACACACTTGCACCTCTCTAAGACAATGTCACTGGACTGAGATCTTTGGCGCTACGCAGTAATACAGAAGACCGGCCTTGCCTATGTACAAAGCGAAACCTACAGTCAGTAGGCACCTCTTAACCAAATATACACCCCAATCCACTACCCCTACCCTATCCTCCCACTCCCACCAACACCACCCTCTCTCTGTAAATTTGGAACCACAATATCCAGTCCAAATAAATGAGATAATGAGATCGAGATCGTGTAGGTGTCACAACAAAAAAACACACAGTCCACGCTGTAATGTGGCCGTGTAGGTAACACGGTAAAAAGTCCCCAGTTCCACACTGTAAATGTGGTTGGTGTTAGGAAGGGCATCCAGCCATAGAAAACCTGCCAGATAGTCCTATATGAGCGAGACACGGTCACCCGACCAACCTTGCCTCAAGTGGGACAACTCCCGTCTAACCCATGCTAGCGTGGAAGATGGACGTTAAACGAGGATGATGATGATGATGATCTGTATTTTTAACTGCTGGTCAATCAATGATAAACATTGATTGCCAAATAAATTAACTATGGAGATATAAAAGATACAGAAGCGAAAACCAACCAAACAGTGAGTGTGTTCTGTTATTATTTCTGGTGATTTGGCAGTATCGGTAGAGATTGGACGCCATGCTTTGCAGCAAAGAGTTATGGCACTTTATGGTCAGAGTTCAAATCCCGCCGAGGTTAACTTTGCCTTTCATCCTTACGGGGTCGATAAAATAAAGTACCAGTAATATACTAGGATAATTGCTGGCCTTGTGCCAAAAGTAGAAACAATTATTTCTGGCTATATTACAACAATATGACCCTCCCCAAGTATAACAATATATATATATATTTGAAAAAAGGAAAAGAATGACTTCACTTGTAGTTCTAAACAATTTGATTTAATTATATAATATCATAATACTATAAAATTAAATCAAATTGTTTAGAACTACAAGTGAAGTCATTCTTTTCCTTTTTTTCAAATATACCTAACTGTACCAGGGATCTCACACATTTTCCAATATATATATATATATATATATATATATATATATATATGTATATATATATATATATATATTGTTATACTTTGGGAGGGTCATGTTGCCAATAAGAAACACACGCACCAGTTGCTTTCACTTCAATTTATTATAATAAATTTATAAATTTAGGAATTTATAAATTTCCGGTTGGTTGGTTGGTTCCACAACCAGATGGTTGTTTATATATTGTCAAAGTTCTTTCGTCACACATTCTGTGACCTCTTCAGTGACTGGGGATTCTTTTGTTTGTTTTTGTGCCTCTCCTTTGTTCTGTCCTACGCCATCTTGTTTCTGTGTGTGTGTTGTGTGCTCAGTCTGCGCATGCGCCACATCCGGGTGTCTGTGTGTGTTTATATTCGTTTATTTATTTGTTTATTTACATGTTACTGGTTGGTTGTTTGTTCTATGTGCGTGTGTGTTTCCATTTTGTCCTTAATTGTAAGTTGTGATGTTGCTGTTCCACTCATGTTTTCTATTTAATTTTGGTTGTAATTCTTTTATGTTTATTGGCTCTGTGACGCAATGTTTAGACAAATCACAGAGGCAATAAACATAAAAGAATTACAACCAAAATTAAATAGAAAACATGAGTGGAACAGCAACATCACAACTTACAATTAAGGACAAAATGAAAACACACACGCACATAGAACAAACAACCAACCAGTAACATGTAAATAAACAAATAAATAAACGAATATAAACACACACAGACACCCGGATGTGGTGCATGCGCAGACTGAGCACACAACACACACACAGAAACAAGATGGCGTAGGACAGAACAAAGGAGAGGCACAAAAACAAAGAAAAGAATCCCCAGTCACTGAAGAGGTCACAGAATGTGTGACGAAAGAACTTTGACAATATATAAACAACCATCTGGTTGTGGAACCAACCAACCAACCGGAAATTTATAAATTCCTAAATTTATAAATTTATTATAATAAATTGAAGTGAAAGCAACTGGTGCGTGTGTTTCTTATTGGCAACATGACCCTCCCAAATTATAACAATATCGGTTTCAACACACGTTTTCAGATAAAGAATCTTGCTAAACAAATCCAGAAACGAAATATATATATATTGGAAAATGTGTGAGATCCTTGGTACAGTTAGGTAGGTATATATTTAATATAGAAAAGGCTTCTACAGGACTAGAACTATATATATATATATATACAATGTTCAATATATTGTATAGGGCTTCCTGATGATTTCTCCCGAATGAAACAGTTCTAGTCCTGTAGAAGCCTTTTCTATAATAAACATTTATACTCTACTATGTATTGAGTACCTTACTTACTGAGGTTACCCTCGATTGAACCCAGGATAAACTTATATATATATATATTTATTAAAATAACAGATTAAAGTTTAAGCAAAGAATCACTGTTAAGGGTGAAAGCAGCGATTCTTTGCTTAAACTTTAATCTGTTATTTTAATAAATATTTGCTCTACGGTTCTTATATATTTGATATATATTCATCCTTATCGAGCCCTCTTTGGATTTTAGTCTTCAAATTTATTATTACTATACATATATATATATATAAGTATTGCTGCGTTTTTTTGTAAGAAAATGATGATTGATTTTAAATCAGTGATATAATTTATGGAGAAAAACTCTGCATTTCAATATTACTCAATGTAAAATGTAATGCATGAAAAATTGGAAAACATTATTTTTTAACATAATAAATACATGAAAATATATTTCATACTTTGTCCTAATGAAGAACTTTAGGGTAAACAACATTTCTTGTTTTTGATTGGCTAAAATGTAGAGATTTTTTGAAGTTTCAGTCCTTGAAACAGCCACATAAAACATGCCATGACTGAAACATGGGTTTGTCAGATCTATACCAATAGTTTTGAAAGTTTGACCTTGACTCTTATTGATGCTCATGGCAAAGCATGGCCTCATTGGGAACTGCAGCCTCTTAAATGTAAAAGGCAACTCGCTATCACTTGGTATAAGTGGAATCCTCGGAATGAGAAGAGCTTGACCTTTGTAAGCCTCGAATATAATAGTTGCTTCAATCAAGTCCTCATACAATCTTGTTCCATTTATTGGCCAACATTTTCACTATAGGGGGTTTAACTCCCATTAGGGTGTCTTAATATTATTGAAATTTGCTGACATTTTGTGAATAGGCATCATATCTTGTCATTTACCTATGGTTTAATTTTCATATAAATCGAAAGGTAAAAGATTTCAGCGGGGGTTTGTGCCCCCGAGGAACCCTTTGATTAAAATGAAATATACTTATACAAGTACCCTGGGCAATGTAGTTTCAGAATATATATGGTTATGGGGGTCTATCTCCAAAACCATAGGAGGAGTTTGTAAACAAACAAACAAAAAAAACAAACAGACAGGAACTACAACTTTATATATATATATATAATGTATATATACATTTATTCCAAGAGATGGTGACAGGAATAGACCTGTTTTTTCTCTAGGGATTCTTTTCCATTTCTGTCACTGCCCAGTCTCCTCTATCTTTCTAGTTCTTCTTTAATTTCTCATTCTATTTTCTGATGAAGGACTAGCGTCCGAAACGTTAAGACTCTCTTCCTATTATATCAAGCATAAAACTAATAATATATTTCTACCTTGTACTGTGTTGTTTGTTTTGTTATTTCTGTTTGCCTTTTGCAATATATATGCAAGCATGGAAAAATGGACGTAAAAACGATTATGATTATGATATATATATATATATGCAAATATACATACATATGAAGGCATGTAGCTTAGTGATTAAGGTGTTGAACTCACGATCGTGAGATTATGAGTTTAAATCCCTGAAGATATATGCACAAAATCTATACACTATATGGTTAAACCAAGACCCCACTTCTCAGACCATGATAAGACTTCATTGCAATACACAGTGGCACGTGCAACTAGAGAATACATATCTTGCTTAGGTCAACTTTGCTTTTCATTATCTATTCTTCAATGAAATATAGTAATAGTTATAACATTGTGTATATGTTATAAATTTGTATTTATTGGTCGTACAAATTGAAATTGGCCATATATAGTGTTACAAAGGAGATTGTAAAGTCAATCATCAGCTGCACATGGTATCGCTCGAATTCAAAGCATTGCTCCCCAGATCTACAAAAGAAAGTGAGGAAAAACAAACAATGGATCACGTGACTGATTTGAAGCATGATGCACGTTTTATTTACATGCATTTTACTGGAGGTAGACTATTTAAACCGGTGGAGTTGCCAATGCAGGGAGTTGGTGTGAGGTTGGCAGTGAGAGCAGTCGGTCCGATGTCAGCAGTGTGGAAAAGACAGTCGGTGTGAAGTTGGCGATGTGAATAGTCGGCATGAACCTGGGCGATGAAGAACAACATTACACAAGACATCCAGCCTGGAGCATCTTTTTCTTCCATTCTAAGTAAGTTGGTTAGCTGGGTTGGCTTGCGGTTTTCCAGCTGCAGATTTGGGCTGTTGGAGCTGTATTGTAGTTGGAGACTGCATTTTGCAACAATATATAAATTATATAATGTCATCATATATATTAGCCGTATAAATTAATCATATATATTAGCCATATAAGATAGTCATACATGTTGTTCTATCATATATTTTAGTCATATAAGTTGGTCATTTAATATTAGTTATATTCATTATACTTACAGAGTTATTAGAAAGTGATAAGTCTGTTAATGATTCTAAAGTTTTCAGATGGTCTAATTCATAGATTTCCTAAAAAAAAAAAGACAAAAATGAATAAAGAAAATATAATAATTTTTTTATGGTTTGTATTTTAAGGTTTAACACTATTACCTGTCTTTAGGATGCCTTTAGCAAAGTCCCTCTGATGGAAGCATTTGAGCTAAGTATTTGGTTTAACCCTTTAGCATTTAAACTGGATGTATCCAGCCAGAATTCTCTCACTTTTTTTTTGTTCAAATAGGTCATAACTGGCTGCTCATACTGGTATTGGTATTGTTCTCAAAATAAATTATATCAAAATCTCGTACATTCGAAATTTTGTGAGATAATTATGTAAGAGAAAGCCTTTATCACAAAAATACAATAGTATATATAGAGTAATGTAAATACTAAAGCATTAAGAATACCTTCCTTCCTCTTTCTCTCCCTCTACCAGTCTTACAAGCCCTGAAGGGTCAGGGGAACTCTCTGACTAAACATTAAACACTCAACTGTGAGTTCAGATCTTGCCAAAGTTGACTTTACCAACCATTCCACCAGAATTGCTATAAAATAAATGTTAATAATGCACAGTTGTGATGGGATCACTCAGTTTACCTTACAAGCCTTAATCCTCCCCCTTGTTGTCGCCACCACCACCACCACCATCATCATCATTTAGCATGTTTTCTCTGCTAGCAATGGTTGAACAGGTTGTCACAGACCAAAGGGGTTGAATCTCACATACAAACATTTCCACACTCTACAGAGTACACCAAGTGTATTTTATTGTGGAACCAATATTAGGGAGGGCATCATGTCTTTGACACAATTGCAGAGTCCTCTAAAAAAATTTACGTTGTGCTCCCACCCCAGCGTAGAGGTGCATGGCCTAGTGGTAAGGGTGTTGGACTTATGATCATAATGTCATAGGTTGCTCCAGTATACTCAGCTGAAAATGAGTACCAGCAATACCTGGGGGGTTTAACTCTGTGATGGACTGGCATCTTGTCCAGTGGGGAGTCTTGTACTCTCAGTTACTTTATGCCACAAAACCAGGATAAGTACCAGGCTAATGAGTCTTCTGGCTTGAGACAGATTTTTAGACTTAGACTCCCACTCCAGCAATATTAAAAATGGAGAAATATTTCATAAAATAAAAACTAATCCCCACCACCTCAGCAGCAGTAAAGAAACAACAACAATAACATTAACAACAACAACAACAACAACAGAAGTTAATCACCTGTATCTTATTGCTGCCGAGATAGAGACGTTGTAAGTTGAGCAGTGGAGTTAATGCAGCTAGACTTGTCAGGCGGTTCTCTTCCATGTGTAACTCCAGAAGGTTCAGTTGACCAGAGAAGGATTGAGGAGTTAATATTCGAATTTTGTTAGCATCCAGGATTAACTCAGTGAGGTTTTTTAACTCTTCAATACTTTCAACTTTCGTGATTTCATTACCTGAAATTTAGAAATAGAGTCGCTACAATGCAGATAACTACAATAATAGTTGATAACTCCAAATGATAGTTGAATAAATCGGAAAAAGTATCCCTGGAGATGAAAAAAATGGATAGCAATTCCTGCAGAGAATTTGACTATACATCTCTGATATGCTAGGCAAGTGTGTTTAACCATTATCCAAAAGGGCTTCTGGCTACTAATTGCTGTTTTAAAAGATTTAAGCTTGAAGCTGGAAGTGCAAATAAGATTTGGCTGACTCATAAAGCATTGGGAAATATGAAATTTGGAAATATATTTTGCCACAATACAGATAATTATAATAATAATTGATAACTGTAAATAGTTGAACAAATAGATGAACAAATTAGGTACAGTACCCCTAGAGACAGAAAAAATGTTGATAGAGACACCTGTGGAGAACTGAAACATGCATCTCTCAAATGTTGTGTAAGAATTGAAAATCTGGAATATTCATCACAGTTATATCATAGTTATATTGGTAAATTTATAGAAAAACACCCCGCTCAATTTCAGTAGGAAATAATTATTTTTCCTAATTTTTTTTTCATGGGGTATCAAGTAATCTGATCTCCAAACAAGCTGAAATTGACTTTTTTCCTAGAGATCAGAAGAAATAAACAAGAGGACCCTCATATTTTTCCTCTTGTCATTGGAGTTTATCTTTACCATTTGTTTTATTTTTTGTGTGTTATCAACCAATCTGACCTCTAAACCAGTCAGAAACCACAAGCTCTGTAGAAAAAGGAGAGGGAAAGGGGAGAAGAGCTTCAGAGATTCACAGATCTACACCCTTCTCTCGTTTGGAGGAAAATGTTTTTTCATAGGTTTTTTCACAAGTTATTAACGAATCTGACCTCCACTAACCTTAACTGCTAACAGTAACACTAAACATAACCCTAACACTAACGCTAACCCTAATCCCTAAACCTAACTGAAACCCCTAATCCAAACCTCCAACCCTAACATTAACCCTAACCCCTAAACCTAATCTTAACCCCTAACCCTAGCAATTCCGACATTTATTAGAACAAAAGTTAACAAAAGATGAATAGTATAACACACGAAAAAAAAAAATTCTGGGGTTGGGAGAAAGTACAAAAGCCCACTCCTTCCTCTGTTTTCTGTGAAAAAGGTCCTTTGCAGCATGTTTGGAGGTCAGATTAGTTGAGAGCATATGAAGGAAAAAAACAAGGAAAAATAATTATTTCTCACTGAAATTGAGAGGGTGTTTTTCTATAATATTTTGGTTATATCATGGTAATATAGTATTATCATGGTTTATATCATAGTTACATTATGATAATATCATGGTTATATCATGATTATATCATGGTTGTATCATGGTTATATCATGGTAATATCATGGTTATATCATGGTAATATCAGGATACTATCATGGTTATATCACAGTTATATTATGGTAACATCATGTTATATCATATCATCATGGTAACATCATGGTAATATCATAGTCATAGCATAGTAATATGGTTATATCAATAATATCATGGCAATATTATGGTTATGTCACACTTATATTATGGTATTTAGAAGACAGTGATTGATAAATTTTTAGTAGCAGTTAATAAACTGAAAACTTGATTGAAATTTTATGTTATATTTTGTCAGTGTGCAAATTGCATAATATTTAATTTTAAGGATAAGAAAAATAAAACAATGTACACACACACTTACTCTATCTCTCATACACACACATAAACAAATATGTACACAAAAACACATATATACACTTGAGATGAGCAGCCTGAAGTATGTAAGACTGACCTTGTAAGAAAAGTGCTCGGAGAGATGGTAGGTGGAACAGCTGTAGTTGTGTTAAACTTTTTATTTCATTGTACCTGTGATGAGATTATAAGGTAAAGTAAAGGTGTTAGGAGAATGTTGTCATACTAGTTAAGATTTGTGTTTGAATGAAACATGATTTCTATTAAAAGCTTCTATTGATTTTCAAAGGTAGCTAATCAGTATTAGGTGAGCTCAACCAATCATTCAACAATTCCAAACAAACCACAAGCCGAAGTCTCGCTGATTTTTTTTTACCTCTCACTCTCATAAAATGCTTAATGTATCTCTCCATGAACATAAAACCCAACACCATCACAAAAGCTTTATCTTACAAACTCTCTGGAATTACTCATCTACACACACAATTACCCATGTCTATTGACTTTTATTTGGGAGAGGAGTGAATTAGTAGTTGGGACTTTCTTATTTTTCCAAAAGTTATTTGTAAAGTAAATGGAAACACTCTAATTGGGAAATCATATCACATATTGAGTTCATCAGTTCATGAGGCACTTACAGTGGAACCCTGGTTTATGAATACCTCTATCATGAACAAATCAGTTTATGAACAATTTTTCTGAACATAAAACATCTCACTTCATGAACGGTGTCTTGTGTAACGAACAAACAAGCCAGCAACAACAGTTGGTGACAAGCAGGGAGTATTGGTGGGAAAACGTCACTTACTGTAGAGTTATTTACTATGGTGATATCTATCTGTCTTTCACAAACAGTCTCTTTCTTACTATATTTCTCTCTCAACACTTTGTATGGGAAAAATAGTTTCAGTTTACGAATATTTCAGGTGATGAGCAGCCTTCAGGAACGAATTAAGTTTGTGAACCAAGGTTCCACTGTATATATAAATTATTGTGCTCACCACAAAATCCTGATAAATATGTGATATAAAGAAAAAATTGAAACCTAAAATCAAAGAAAGCTCACCCAAGATGTAAAATTTCTAATTTCTTCAGATATGTTTGATCTTCAAGATTGTTTGAAAAGCTTCCACATATTTCTTCATCATCAGTTTTTGGTTTTGATTTCATTTGACTTTGTTTGATTGCAGGAGATATAATACACTCCACCCTGTTGTTGTTTAGGCACAATACCTGTTGGTTGATAACACCGAATATAACACAAGAGACAAGTAATCTGAACCCAAAATAGAGCAGCTTTTAGTGTAGTGGTTGCCAAACTTTTTTTTTTCACTTGTGGCACACTTTAAAACTGAAACAAATACTTTAGTGCACCTTGTACAGGATGTATTAAAACATTGTCTTTATATATTTTAGTCAATAAATGATGAATCCTTAATTGGTTTTAATGATGAGCCTTTTATTGTTCACTCATCCCAACCCAGCCAAAACCAGCTCTGGTTCTATGAAATAAACCCACCCATTTTAAAGATATCCAATTTAAATTAAAAGCTTCCAACATTTTATATAAAAACCTTACATTAAGTTACTATCTTAGTAATGAAATAATTAATAATTTTAGCAAATCCCTCAAAATTCTTCATTAAATAATAAAAATACAGTGTATTTCATTAGATAAGGTGGTGATTTGTTAGAATGTCGGATAGAATGCTTTATGGTATTCGTTTCGGCTTTCTGATCTCAGAGTTCAAATCCCGCCAAGGTCAACTTTGTCTTTCATCCTTTCGAGGTTGATAAAAAAATTGCCAGTCTAGTAGTGGGGTCGATTCTTCCTCTATATCTCTTTCTCACATTCTATCTTTCTCTGTAAAAAATCTCCCTCAAATCACATCCTTCTCTCTTAAAAAGGGAAGGAGTTATATATATCCAGGATAAAGTAACCACAGATATACTATCCCTTAAAAAATAGACAAAAATATCACATCTTGAACATCTTTGATTACAGGTCTGCTCAACTGGGCCTAACCTGAGACTAAACAACAACAGCAACAGGAAAACTGAACAGTGCTGTTGCTACTACTGCTAAATGGTCATCCCCAATATTCTCACTCTTCTCAAACTTTTTATCCCTTTCACTGTCATATTATCATCAACACTAGCACCAGTATCATCACAACCACCACTACTACAACAACCACCACCTGTTTGATTAGATAACTACATTATCTGATAAGAGAGCCCTTTCTCTTTATGATTGTAATGTGTAATTTGGCTGCTACTGCTTGCAGGTCCAGGAACAATGTAGGGACTCCATTGTTAGCTCATTGTTGGTCTCAGTGTTAATATGGTAATGATTATGGCAATGGTGACGAGGAAAAGTGCTATTATTTGATAGCTTTGGATATTAAATTACCAAATGCTCTCTTCTTCAAGTCTAACCTGGTTAACAGAAAAAATTTGGATCTGTATGTCTTGACCAAGTACATAACACAATATCTCTGATACAGTTTATATGCATTTTCTTTTCTTTATAATCTTATATAAAAATAAAACCTTTCACTATTTGTGCAGACCACACAAGTCAACAATAGAACCTCTATGTGGCTATTCAACCTGCTAAAAATACCTGGCTCTTTTAAAGAAGAAAGGAGAAGGACAGATTAGATAATGTGTCTGCCTGTCTATGTGTGAAAACAAAACCCAAGATGGAATGTCACTGATCATAGGTCAGTTCTGTCAAGGATGATCTGGGGTTAAACATCAGCAACACAAAAATGTTTAATCCTTATGTGGTCACTCAATGGGATAACAATAGCATCAATTCTCCCTCAAATTACTCTCCACCACCTTAAAAAAAAGGAATGACACATAAATAATGTAGACTTTGATACAACATGTCTGAAAATAAAAGATGGGATAATCATAGTTTTACTACCTAAGGTAATAGGTGTACTCAATCAGGGCTGTTCTGGTGCTAAAATAACAACAATAAGAAAACCTTTAAAAAATAGATGTATAACAGTAAAACATTCACCAAATTTGATGGGTTCACAATTATTAAGAAAATAATGAAGCAAATAAAGAAAATCAAATTAAAGAAACAATGTTCTTTAACTCCAAGCCAGCCTTGAATGAGCAGACCCATGCTCAAACATAATCAAACCTGTGCATCATCTCATGTGTTCATCCATTTTTCAGTTTAACACACTCATCTGACTCTTGGGCACATTTAACAAAGTCTACCCTGACATAAGAAGAGAGTCTCTGGCCTGAGGGAAAATTCCCTCTTTCCTTTTATCAGTCCCAGAGACTCTGAGAAGGGTCATGAGCACAGCTCTTACTCTTCCACTAAAATCATGGGAAAAAAAAAAGAAGATAATATGGTGTGATTTGAAGGAGATTTGACCGCTATTTCTAGCAGACTAAGCAACCATGTGATGATTTCTTCATTGATTCATTTGTGTATGTTTTTATTATCAAAAACATTTCAGTTGTAACCAATCTGAACATTTTGGTTTAGATACAATACCTCTAGGACAACATTATATAATGCAGAGGTTCCTAGTCTGGTGTCTGTGGACATCTAGGATGTCAGTAAAGGTAATACTGGGAGTTCTGGGAGTAAGTAAAACATTTCAAGAACTTTAAAATCTGAAAACATAGTCATCACAATGCAGATGCTGTATTTCCTGGTGCCGAAAACGCTTCGTCCTTGAGGACGCACCTTAATTTTGACAACCAAAAAAAAAAAAAAAATAATAATAAACAACCTTCGGCCTCCAGGACGCATGGTAGATTTTTTAGATTTATTTTAGGAAAAAAGTAGCATTTTCAATGCCAGGAATTATGGTAACTATAATAATGGTTTCTGATTTAGGCCCAAGGTCAACAATTTTTGAGGAAAGGCAAAGTCAATTAAATCAACCCCAGTGTATTACTGGTACTTTATTTTATCAACCCTGTAATGATGAAAGGCAAAGAAAACCTCAGGGAGGTAACTATAATAATAGTTGGAAACCATAAATTATGGTTATTAACTATTATTATACTTATCTGCATTATGGAGGCTATATTTTCAAATTTCAAATTCTCAATGCTTTGTAAATTAACTACGATTTTCAAGAACTTTGTTAAAATCATAATATGCACATATTATTTGGTATCCATTCTTCTCTAAGTGTAAACACGTCTTACTTTTGATTGTCATTCTTGTCATATAACAATTTGAGAGAGGAGTAATTGTGGAGTGGTGGTAATGTCTGTGGGAAAATTCTTTTAAATATAAGGGGTCATTAGTAGTGAAAAGAATGAACTGATCTAATGCATTCCTTATTATTAAGGTAGTATAGGCTTATTTGAGATAAATTTGGCTGGTATTTAAAAAACATTTTGTTGAATGACTGTATAGCAGCTCTCTTATTGGCTTATGTAGCCACATTGCTTGTTCATACAAGAAATGTATTTTATTGTTGCTAGTAGTTGTCTGTGCTGGTACAGACATGTCCTTTGCCTGCCACCAGATCATCCTTCCAGGGCCTTACTCTTGTTTCATACAGCAGCTACAGGCTGGCCACTAGGCAGGCCCCAAACCAGATGGCTGGATGTGATCAAGGAAGATCTCCAGGATTTCAGAATCACCTTGGAGGATGCAGAGGGTCTGGCATGGGACCACCAGCAATGGTGGGCACTGGTGGACCTGGTTGGCTCTATGCATGATGATGCCTTTGGGATCACTGACTTAGGATTACTCCAGTCTAATCGAATAAGTTCAAGAAGAAGAGTAGTTGTCTTACCTTCAGGTTATCTAGATAGATTAGACCACAGAGGGAAGTCAAACAATTGTTTTCAAGGTTGACACTGTTAAAGAAAAAAACATGTATGTATAGATAGATATAGATATTTAGATAGATATAAATATAGATATTGTGTACTATTTTCCCTATATTATTACCCCCTCCGAGGTTAACTTTGCCTTTCATCCTTACGGGAGTCGATAAAATAAAGTACCAGTAATGTACTGAGTAATTGCTGGCCTTGTGCCAAAAGTAGAAACAATTATTACCACTTATGGGCTAGCATATGTATAATATCATCATTTTTGATGATGTTACACACACACACATGTATATACAATGGATAAATAGATATAGGTAGGTGGGTGGGTATATAAAATTGTTTTAATTTAGGCAGAAAGCCAGCAATTTGTGGGGCAGGGAAAGTCAAATTAAATCAACCCCAGTACATGACTGGTGCATTATTTTATTGACCTTGGAAGAATGAAAGCAAAGTTGACCTCAGTATGATTCCAACTCAAAAGATAAAGAGTTGTAACTAAATATAAATGATCTGGTCTGGTGCTCCACCAATTCTGCCAATACCCCACCATTTTGTCTGGTGCTCTACCAATTCTGCCAATACCCCACCATTTTGTCTGGTGCTCTACCAATTCTGCCAATACCCCACCATTTTGTCTGGTGCTCTACCAATTCTGCCAATACCTCACCATTTTGACTGGTGCTCTACCAAAATCCCACCATTTTGTCTGGTACTCTACCAGTTCTATTAACACCCTACCATTTTGTCTGGTGTTCTACCAATACCTCACCATTTTGTCTGGTGCTCGACCAATTCTGCCAATACCCCACCGTTTTGTCTGGTGCTCTACCAATTCTGCCAAAATCCCACCCAATGAGTATAAAATGAAGGCATAAAAAGTAAAAGTAAATTGTAGCTGTTTTATTGGTTGACAAACTGAAGCAAAAATTGCAATTCAATATTGTTTTGGTGAAAAGTAAACTGTTTTTAAAGTGAGAACTTTATGATGATGATGATGGAATAAGGTTCAAGGGGGAGTCTTAAAATCCATGCAGTGAATTGAGTGTGTATGTGTGAGGTAAGGCAGTTACCTGGTCAAGTTATTGAGGACATCAGTAAAACCAAGTACTACTGTACGTATATTAGAATTGGGTAAGTTTAGTTCCTTTAGTTCACTGTTAAATGGACCCAAACGTTCAGTGATCAAATCCAGAGTGAGGCAGCCTCCAAAAATTTCCTTTGCGGCAGCCACCTGTGCAGGTTCCTAATAATTAATTAAAGAAGAAAAAGCAAAAGAAAACTGAAAAAAAAACAAAGCAAAAACAACCCCACCCCGACACCCTCCACAAAACAAACAACAAAACACCCCAAATGAAACCTAAAGAACAAATTAATACATCAATAAAATATGTGATGCTGACTTTATAATAACAGTTTAACAACAAAGGAGACTTAATCGTTTAGCATTTAAACCAGCCATATCCAGCCAGAATTCTCTCACCACCTTCTGTTCAAGCTGGATGTAATCGGCTGCTCATACTGATGTTAAGGTATTGTTCTCAAAATAAATAATATCAGAATCTCATAGATTCAATATTATGTGAGATAATTATATGAGGTAATGCCTTTACCACAAAAATTTAATATACTAGACCACCACTTCAAAATATTAAAAAAAAATTATGTTCACTTAAAAATAATTTTTAAATAATTAAAATATACACAGGCATGTATATAATGTGAAATGAAACTGGCAGGCCCATGTATATATATACATGTGTGTATGTATATATATAAATGTGTGTGTTTGTATATATATATATATATATATGTGTGTGTATATATATATATGTGGGTGTTTGTGATCTATATACACTGATCATAGACACACACACACTCACATTTATATATACACAACAACACCACTAGCTCTCTCTCTCTCTCTCTCTCTCTCTCTCTCTCTCTTCCATTCTTCTTCTCTGTCTCCTTCTCTCTATCCATATCTTGGGAACCTGTGGTCTGATTTACGCAAAACTTGTTTTATTACATTTGTATTCCCATTTTCAGGGGCAACTTTCTTTCAAAGTATTTCCCCATTATGCGCCATTTTGTATTTCATTACAGACAAGCAAGCAAGCAATCACAGACTTCTAGTAATATAGTAGACTACCCATGACCCGTTGGGTCACGTTCACTTCAAAATATTAAAAAAAAATCAATTTTGCTTAAAAATAATTTTTACATAATTAAAATATACACAGACATCTTAACTATAATAAAGAAAGGAGTGCAGGACTGCATCCAGAATATAATTTTTTTAAAGTTGGATTACTTTGAATAAATAATTGTTTCTACTTTAGGCACAAGGCCAGCAATTACGCAGTACATTACTGGTACTTTATTTTTATCGACTCCCGTAAGGATGAAAGGCAAAGTTAACCTCGGCGGGATTTGAACTCAGACTGTAAAGGGACGTAACTATGCTAGAAAGCATAGCGTACAACCCTCTACCGATACTGCCAAAATGAATGAATATTACATAATTTATCTACTAAATTTTGTAACACATGATTAAACATTTATTAAAAATATTATTGCATAGTTCAAGACTCACTTCTTTTAAAAGATTCAAATTTTAATACTTCTGGTATATCTATACTATATATATAGAGAGAGAGTGAAAGAGAAAGATGAAGCGATTTGGATTTTTTCCAACACGCTGATGTGTGTGCGTGTGCATGTGTGTATGTTGTTGTTCTTTGATTTTATAAAATTGCTAGAGCGAGAAAGAGAGATTGTATGTGTGAGTATATAAAGAGAGTAGTGACTGTGACATATATATATATATATATATTGTAACTATAATTGCGCAAACACAAACTATAAAAATAAACGCTCACGGACATACATTCACACAAATACACATACTTTCACGCATATACATTTACACAAACACACATATACATTTACACAAACACACACATACAGTCATGATAGCAATGTTCGGTTAATTGGAAACAGGAGGGTGAAACAAGTATAATGTTTTATTTATTTATTAACAACACAGTTAAACTCTTTTTTTTAAAACTCATTTGTATAAACATTTAATATAATGGTTACAGAACGAAAACACTAACAATATAATATATACAAAGGAAAGGGAAAGGGAAAAGAGAAAGAGGAAAATATACACAAGCATATAAAACCCACATCTTAGACCACATCAACAAAAGGCAGGTGAAAGGGATGGACAAACGAGACGCTACCAGAGCAAAAGATAGCAATATAGCAAGGAGCACTGGGAAACCTCTCTAATAATTTTTGAGATAAGCTAGCATGCTCACAGCGTTACCTAGGGTGATGGCGAGGCTAAGGTGCTTGAACAAACAAGTGCCTTCACGAGCATCACCAGTTACCTTTGTTTGGCGAGCCACCATTGAAGATAAGAACCTCACTGTCAGTCGCCAGATTCCCCCAAACGTCTCAAACGCCACAGGCTGGATAATGTAGTAAGTTGAGAGAACACGGTATTTTAGGATTTTGTTCCATTCAGCTGCAGATGCTGTAGCTCTCACCCTTACTGCTGCATCCAGGATGTGGGAAGAAGCAAGTGTCACTAACTGTGGCGCCCCAGGTAATGCACCTGCTGCTTGACCAGGAGCACAGAGTAAGACCGTCAAGTCTTTTCCCATCAATTCTGGACAACCCAGACGGTTCCAAAATTGAGGGGATATTTGTCCGGGCCAAAGCTTTTAAGTGGTAATAGGACAGTGTGTGTATGTGCACGCTCGTGATTTTGTCGGCGTTCTTAAATTAGAGACGTGTGTGTCACTGTTTTTAAGTTAGAGACATATATGTGTGTATCCCTATCCTTCCTTTTACACACATACATTCACACAAACACATATACACATTGTGTGATGGACGAGTAGACAGGAGTCCCTCAAATTTATATACATGTGAATGGAGTTCAACTGAAGCAGTTAGAGAGGTTCAAGTATCTTGGAGCCGTGTTCATGAGTGATGGAATGCAGGAGGGTGAATTAAGTGTAAGAATTGCAAAAGCTGATGCAGTAATGCGCCAGCCTCAGCAATCAGATGAAGCGGAGTAGGTGTAAAAGCCAAACTCGCTGTCTTCCTGGTATTCCTGCCAACTCTTACCGAGGATCATGAATCTTGAGTAATGACCAAAAGAATACAATTGCAAATAAAAGCAGCAGAAATGGGATTCCTCCAAAGTGTCTTTGGAGTAACGTTACTCGATAAAGTGCATAGTTCAGAGATCAGAGAGTCACTCCTGATAGAGCCGCTACTTCTCCGAATTGTGAGATCACTACTCCGATATTATGAGCATGTGGTTAGAATGTCTCAGTAAAGAATCGCTGGATACATTTTACAGGCAAAACCAACCGGCAAGAGACCCAGAGGTAGACCCTGAGCAAGATAGCTGGATAACATCCATGAGCTTGGCTGATCACATTTTGGGATCAGTTATAGATGTTTGCTACTGACAGACTAGCTGGAAGGAGTGTTTGAGAAGGACTCTGCCCCCACGACCCTCTCAGAAATAAGTTATGAAGAAGATATTGTTGATTTACTTTTCAATTTACATATATATATTTGCGTATAATACCAATATGCACACTACATATGCTAGCAGAAAACTGCCCGCAGCCGGTTTCTCTACTAATGTATATAATGTGAAATGAAACTGGAAGGCCCATATATATATGTGTGTGTATGTATATATATAAACGTGTGTGTGTGTGTATACATATATATATATATATGTGTGTGTATATGTATATATATAAATGTGGGTGTCTATGATCTAAATATACTGGTCATAGACACACACACACACTCACATCATCAATTTACGTCCGCTTTTCCCTGCTTGCAAGGGTTGGACGGGTCCTATTCAGCACAGCATCTCTCCACTGTGAGCTTCAGCGATCTGAGGTCTGCTCTCACCACCTCCGCCCATGTTTTTCGTTGTCTACCTTTACTATGCCTTCCTTCAACTGGCATTTCCTGGCACTTCTTCACCCATCAGTCATCCTCCATGTGCATCACATGTCCATACCATCGCTGTCTCCTTTCTCGCACACTACAATTTATCCCTCTCAACACATTCATGCTTGGTCGTTCACGCACATTGACATTGCACATCCAATGGAGCATGCTTGCCTCATTTCTCTCTAGCCGTCCCATATCCTCTACAGTTGCTGCCCATGTCTCACGTACGCAGGGAGAAACCCTTCTTCGTCAGCAGAGGAAGCAGCTCCCTAAACTTCTTCCAACCTGTCCGTATTCTAGATACTATGACCTCGGAACCCCCCCCCCCCCATGCTAATCTGATCACCTAGGTACTGGAAGCTATCAACCACTTCTATAGCACCCACCTGCATTTGAAAAATGTGTCTATCAATGTGACTTCTACTGTCAAATTTCCATGTACATCTAGTGCATACATATTTCTCCCTACCTGTTAGTTTGCCTGCTATCCCACTACATCCCTTGTGTAGCCAAGATCTGCATTGTGTGCATTTTATGGAATTTATGCCAGTTCCTTTTCTGCATATCGAACATGGCCATTTCCCCGACGGAAACAGAGTTTTGTCCTCTTTTCTACTCATCAACACTTTTGTCTTAGCTAGGTTCACTCTCAGTCCTCTTAATTTCAACTGCTATTTCCATAGCCTGAATTTATTCTCTAGCTCCTCTACTGATTCTGCTATAAGAACCAGATCATCAGCATAGAGAAGTTCCCATGGACAGCCAGTCTTAAACTCCTCTGTTATGGCTTGGAGGACTATAATGAACAAGAGTGGGCTGAGGACCGAACCCTGATGTACTCCTACTTGTATCTAGAATTCCTCACTAAACTCCATTCCTACCCTCACTTTACTGACAGCAGCTCTGTACAAAGTTTGCACTGTCCTCACAAGCCATTCCTCAACACCTAGTTTCCTTAGGGACCACCAGATGACAGATTGGGGTACCTTATCAAAGGCCTTCTCTAGGTCAACAAAAGCTAAGTATAGAGGCTTATTCTTCTCTAAGAACCTCTCTTGTAATTGTCTCACCAAGAGGAGGGTATCTGTTGTACTTTTCCCCGGCACAAAACCAAACTGCATCTCATCTAGTTTGACCCTTTCTTTAATTAGTTGTGCTAATATCTTTTCTGTCACTTTCATAACCTGATCCATCAGTTTTATACCCCTCTCCAGAGTATCCTCTTTACCTTTGTAGCAATTTATGAGAATACTGCTGCACCAGTCTTTGGGTATGACACCGCCATAAATAGCCTGATTGATGATGCAGGCAACCAGTTTAGTGCCTACGTCTCCTGATGCCTTCAGCATCTCAGTAACTATCCCCGACGGTCCAGTGGCCTTACCATTTTTCATTTCCTTAATCGCCTCTTGGACCCTATATTTGTCAATCTCAATAGCTGGTCCCTGTTAGATCTACTGAGGGTAATTTCTCTCTCTCCTATTCATCAGTCTCTCATAATGATATTTCCAGGCCTCCTTTTTCTGATCATTCGTGACACTAAGTACACTGGCATCATTACGGACACATTTATCTCCAACAACATCCTGATTTGCATTGACACACTGCCTTGCAATGTGGAACACCACACGTCTCTGATTTTTCTCATCGCAGAACATTGACAAACCTACTCTCAGCCTCCCTGTGTGCTAAGTACACCTGACGTCTAGCTTCTCTCTTAGCGGCTGTATATCCTTCTCTACTCCCACCCTTTTTCCAAGCCTGCCATGCTAGTCTTTTGTCTCTAATGACCCTATCTACCATGCTGTTCCACCACCAGATCACTCTCTGTCTAGTTGGAGCTCAGCTCCAGCCACAAGTTTCATCAGTAGCCTGCAGTAAGTTGTCACATAAGAAATTCCAGTTATCATCTATGTCATACGATTCTAAATTGTCTTCTTTTTCGTCATACACATCTTGAAGGACTTTCCTAAATTTGTATTTTAGTGAAAGGTATTTTAGCTTCCAGATCTTTCTTCTCCACACCTTCCTGTATGTCTCATTCCGTCTCTTGCTTACTGAGATGTCACTAACGACTAACCTATGCTGTGGGGTACATTCTTTCCCAAGGTATGCCTTGGTATTTGACACCATCTGCCTGTCCCGCTGCCTAATTAGTAAGAAGTCAATCTGGCTTATGTGCTTGCCTGATTTGTAGGTTATTAGGTGGTTGGCAGGTTTCTGGAAGTTAGTGTTGCAAATGGTTAGTGTACTTGCATCACAAAATTCTAGAAGTATCACTACTTCTTCATTTCTTGAGCCGTAACTGTGCCCACCATGTACCCCAGTGTAACGATCCTGGAACTGTCCAACATTACCATTGAAGTCCCCTGCTAGCACAATGATGTCTCCGTCCTCTGTCATTGCAGCTGTTTGTAAAAGCAGTCTTTCTCTTCTTTACCTAGGCTTGCCCTGGGGAGCATAGGCAGAGATGATTGTCAGTAGTCTCCTGTCTACAACTGATCTAAGCTTAATTATTCTATTATTAACTCGAACTACCTCTATTGTCTTATCGATCCATCTCTCAGCCAGGAAAATGCCTACTCCCCCTAACCCATCATCCTTACCTACCCAGAAAAGCTTATAACTAAGATGTTTTGCCTGCGATTAGTCTCGCAGAGGCACCTCTCCATCTCACCTCTTGCATGCAGCACATATCCACATGTCTTCTCTCCAGCATCTCCGCTATTTCACCAGATCTACCTGTGAGAGTGCCAACATTAAGTGTTGCAACTCTGAGATGCGATGTCGTCATATTCTTGTTCCTTTTCCTGTAGTGCGATTGCTTGAAGATGGTCGGGGGTTCTCGCACATGGCCGCACCAGCCACCCCACTACTGTGTGCAGCCCTAACATGGTTAGTGTTATTGCTGTTTACGCAGTTATTGCGATATATATTTGTTGTTGTGCTCATAATTGTTTTAGCATTAATACACTGGTTTGATGCCCTTTCTAACACCAGTGCCACTTTACAGCATGGACTGGGTGCTTTTATTCGTGCCACCAGCACTAGAGAGGATGTCTTACTGAACTCATGAGCCCTCTCTACCCCTCCATTTTACAGCATGGTCATAACAATAATAACAATAATAATTATTAATTAATGCAATCGTGCAATGCCTGTGCATGAAAAATATTTTTAAAGTGAGGAAAGACTGTGCACTGAGCCAATCCCACTCTCTGAGCGACAGTAGCTATAACCTGAAAAGAAGAAAAGATCAACATCATCAGTAACTACTGAGCTGCAGGTTTTATGTTGGAGTTAACCCAGTTTCCTGAGATGCCTTCTCCTAGAAGAATGCTCTGAAAAGGGCTAGGGGTCCTTCACTCCCAGTGGTTTAACTGCGCGATCGGGTATCCAGCCCGATTATTTCTATGTCCCCGCGCACAAAAAAAAATCACTTATTGACACTCATATGTACACACACACACTCACTCACACACCAACACTCATGCATACAAACACACATACACACATGCCACTCACTCACATACCAACACTCATGCATACAAACACATTCACTCACACACCAACACTCATGCATACACACACACTCCACTCACTTACATACACACACACACACACATATACATATATTACTGTCATTACTGATACAAGATCACGTCAACTGTTGACTTTCGAAAGAGTTTGTATAATTGAAGCCGTGTGCTACTGTTCAGTATAATTATAATAATTGTTGGATTGGCAGTACGGTAGAGGGTCGGACGATATGCTTTGCAGTATAGAGTTACAGCCCTTTACGGTCTGAGTTCAAATCCCGCCGAGGTTAACTTTGCCGTTCATCCTTACGGTGTTGATAAAATAAAGTACCAGTAATACACTGGGTAATTGCTGGCCTTGTGCCAAAAGTAGAAACAATTATTATAATAATTGTTTTACAACATAGAGCTACGGCCCTCTATGCTCCGGGCTCAAATCCCGCCGAGGTCAACCCTGTCCTTTATCCCCACGGAGCCGACAAAACAAGGCACCAGCAATGTGTTGGGACAATCGCTGCCCCATGCCAAAAACAATAATTATTATTATTATAGTTGTTGTTTTCTTAAGGCCCGATCGCTGGTGATGGTGATGGTTGTGGTGGATGATGGTGGCAGTTGATGTTGTTGTTTTTTTATTTTTATTTATTTTTTTATTGTTTGATGCCGCAGTTGTTGTAAATGTTCATTTCATTCTGATGCTGTTGTTGCTGTAGACATTGGTGCCGGTTTGTTGTTGTAGACGGGTTGAAATTTGGTCGTTTTGACTGAGTGATAAATATATATATATATACACATACATACATATATATATATATATACACACACATTCAACCCAGAGTAAGGAGTTTGGCAACAGGTCAGTCACCTTAGTCTAGATAGGGTAATGACTTGTGTAAATGTAAATGTGGTGGTAGGGAGCGAGTGTAGACGTTATTGTGGTGGCGGGGGGCACTGAGATGTATCTAGCTCATAGTTCATTTGTCTGTTTTCCTCTCTTTTCAAAATTTGAATTTATAGCAATGGGAGGCAAGTAAACGTAAAATGTAAAATGTAAATAAAGATTGCTCTGGGAAAATATATGGAAATATTTGTGTAGCTTCCACAGCTTCTGTCAGGATATTTCCTGAGTCTAGTGAGCAAAAATTTTGTTGTATTTTGATGTTTCAGAATACAAAAATTAATCAAAACTTACCCCCATGAAAAACAGCGTGTGTTGTCCGATCTATAAGCTCCCTTTTATATATATATATTTACAACAACACCACCAGCTATTTCTCCAGAGAGATAGGCCGTTATACAGAGAGATATACAATTAAAGTGTTAAATATTCACAGAGAGAGAAAGAGAGATAATGACATCCCACAAAAGTCTAGAATTGACTTAAACTATAGATCAAAGTATATCAGTTGAAGGTTTAACAATATTGCATTAGCTTTCCTAAAGTAGTTTTACAGTCTTTGATTTTACAGAACAAAGAAAAATTGATACTATTTGAAATTAATCTACTCTCCAGCTTTTATCCATATACTACTTACAAACCATACTAATAAAGCTAAACACTTCAGAAGCAATGTTGTGCAGTATAATGCTGCGTTTCAGATGACGTCCTTTGGAGCTGAAAAAGATCATACTGACTATGGTTATTTCACAACATTTAAAATCCAAGGCCAATGCAACCATTTAATCGGCAGTTTACTCCCCCAGCCTAATGAGGAAGTTTTATGATTGTTTTTATTATGCCTTTCTCACCTCATACCTGACAACACATCCAATACAGTCATTTTCTCTTTTATCTGTCTTCTCTTAACTGTTCTCCCGGGCGAAGCTGGGTACCTCAGCTAGTAGTATATATAGAGTAATGTAAATGCTAAAGGGTTAAGTAAATTTATTCCACATGTCACCACCTTAAATGAAACTTAAGGGTTGTCCAGGTGGATAGGATAGAGGGTAGTGAGGGAAGCGTGCTGGAATAGCCACTCAACTTTGTGGGGCTCGCCCTTGCAGATAGCCAACTCTGCTCCAATAACAGTGAGTAGGGATGTGGTCTAGAAGTCAAGAATGCTGGAGAGTGGCTGATACTTTGACAATTTGCCCTCTTCAGCCTGGCAGGCAGTGAAGCTTGGATTGGTAGCTGAATGCACCAGGTTGTTGCTAGAGAAGGCATCACAACATGTGGCATCTCAGATGAGGGGCCTACCTCCATAGAACGGGAAGATTGTCATTAAGAATTAACATCCAAAACCACAAGAAATCACATTAGTAATTTTTTTTTATTGGAAAGTACAAAACAGCACTATGACTGCATCATCATCATCGTTTAACGTCTATCTTCCATGCTAGCATGGGTTAGATGGGTTTGTCCCATTTAGAGGTAAGTTGGGTCGCATGACTGTGTCTCATTCATATAGGACTGTTGATTTTACAAGCATAGGAGGGGCTGCCAGCAAGGGCTATAGAAACTGTTGTACATTTTATCTGACTTAGTGTTTCTTTTGTTTTATTGCAGGGTCCATATTCATGCCTATTGATGCAACTGTGAAGCCACTCGAATTAATGTCTTGTTTTGTCTGACAGTTGATTTTCCCCACAAACACTCCAGACCAGACTTAGGACATGGAATTTGAACTTAGAATGCAAAGAATTGAGACAAACATCACAAGGCATCTTGTCTGACTCTAACAATTCTGCCACTCTACTGCTCTAGATTTGTGCTTTATTTATCAACCCTAAGAGAACAAAAAGCAAAGTTTATCTTGGCAGTATTTTTAACTCAATGAGCTAGATCAAATAATACAAGTTATTTTATGATGCACTAATGATTCTGTCAATTCACTGTCTTTGTCAATATTTCTTCAGATAAAAACAAACAAACTATAAAATAAAGTGGTTGTTTTTGTTTATATTGGCCTTGATTGAGCAGATTTATGATCAAATGTATTCCAACTAAGACAATCTTTTCAACAGGATTAATCACAGAATACTGATTTAGCCAATGTTTATTTTACTTCTTTAGAGACAATAGGGTATGATCTGAGAAATATTTGATTACTAATTATAGAAGTTTGAGCAACAGCATAGAGGTTCACCCCATTGGTTTGAAATAAATAGGTTTTACTATTGATTGATTGATGTGTTAAAAAAGTAATATGTTTGTTCAGTTTTAAAGTCTTAATATTATGATTAAAGGTCCAACCCTTGCTATCAAGGAAAATGGACATTAAATGATGATGATGTTGATGACAATGAATGTCTTCTAAATAATAATTTCACAGAAACCTTCTTTAAACCAAAGGATTAACAAAAGAGGTTTTAACATATTTCTATGCTCTAAAGTCTCTTCATGTTATATATATATATATATATATATGAATGTATGTATAGTACATTTGGCAATATACCGTATGTTTAATTAAAAACATTTAGAAGACCATTCGCTATCAGTTTTAAAGTAGTGACTATGTCACTTACTTCTATTTTCGGCAAAGCCTTTGCCGAAAATAGAAGTAAGTGACACAGTCACAACTTTAAAACTGATAACGGATGGTCTTCTAAATGTTTTTAATTAAACATATGGTATATTGCCAAATGTACTATACATACATTCATGCCTACATCGCTACCAATACTAATACCATATATATATATATATATATATATATATATATATATAATATATATTTAAAACAACAGAAGGTCAGGTTGGAGATATCTTTTTAAAGTTTTAATGTTGCAAAAGACACTATACATATTTCAATGGCCAACATAAATGATATATATATTCACAAAATTCTATATATATCATCATCATCATCATTTCTGTTTAACATCAATTTTTCCATGCTTGCATTGGTTAGATGGGTTGTCCATGCTGGGAGGCAAGTCTGGCCAAGGTTGGCCATGTGTTGCACCTTGCTCCGGGGAGGACTGTAAATTTAGCTGGGTATTTTACAGCTGGATGCCCTTCCTAACACCAAACACGTTTACAGTGTGGAACTGGATGGCTGTTATGAGGAGGAACAGGCCTGTTGGCCAAACCGAACTCGTCTCACAACGGAATTATGTTTTTGGAGCCCAACCCATCACATAGTAGAACCATAGTTTTGGAGCCCAGTACTGGATGACACCATATATATATATATATATATATATATATTTATTTATATAGTAAGTTGAATCGAAGTCAGTGTTGCAGTGTATGTACAAATTTTATTGCACAATAAATCTTGAATACATCCCAACATGAAACGGACCCTGTAACAGCATTGAGTGCTGCAAACAGCATGCCGTCTGTATCTGTAGTTAAACACCTAACATACACCGCCCCCCACATATATATATATATATACCATCACAAATTAGCTGAACTTACCACAGGACAGCCATCTAAGAGATTCAGTCCTCTTAAATGAAAAATAACATAGGAACGATAGTCTTCATGCTCATTAATCATTGGGTTTCCATAGAAATGAACAGTTGTTAAGTTCTTCATGTTCTAAAGAATAGCAGACAAGAATAATAATAATACTGGTTTCTGATTTAGGCTCCAGGCCAAACAACAACAATAATAATAATAATAACAATAATAAAAATAATGATTTCTACTATAGGCACAAGGCCAGCAATTTTTTTAGACTGTATAATAATGGTTTAGGCACAAATAAATAACAATGAACACAAGAATTACAACAATGAAATTTCGCTAACAGGGGAAGGACCACCCAGGAGTAACTTAGGAACTCCACAAATCCTAAACCTCCTAATGCTCGAAGAACACCCTAAAGAGGTCGTCCTTCTCCTTTTTAAATCAGCCAAGCCTACAGGCATATGCTTAGAGTAGGCCCATTCACACGCGACATTCTTGCAACATTCACCCACCTTTTAACAAATGTATGGGGGGGGGGAAGCACTCTCTCTCCACCCTCACCTTCCTTTCCAAGTGAAACTTGAAAAAGTTGATGAGGGATTGGCTGAAGAGAAAAGTGTCTGGCTCCAGTCCTTTTGACCTGGTCCACCAAATAACCTCTTTCACTATGGCCAACAGATGGAGGAAAACTGCCTGTCCTTCTAGGCTAAATGAATGCCTTCTGATTTAGGCACAAGGCCAATGATTTAGGGGTGGGAGGAGAGTCGATTAAATTGACCCCAGTACATTACTGGTACTTTATTTTATTGACCCTGTATGGGAAAAAGACAAAGCTAACTTCAGTGGATGATGGTGGTGGTGATAATAATAATAATAATAATAATAATAATAATAATAATAATGATTTCTTTATTGGCCACTCAGGCTGACATCAAGAAAAACATTACAGACGGCACAGGACGGTACATATATATATATATAAACAATAAAAATGAAAATTGAAACAATGAAAAATTCCCCAATAGGGGGGAAACCTCCGAGGGTTACTCGTGGTGAAAACCACACAAAAGACCGCGGCCACTCTGACTACCAGGGCAAGCGCCCGCTCTCAAACTACAAGGGTTGACACAAAGTATAACATTAAGGACAACACAGGATGGTACAAATAGGCATTTCTGTGTGTAAAAAAAAAACAAAACCAGAGGATGTAATAAAAAAAGGAAACAATGAAAAATTCCCCAATAGGGGGAGACTTCCGAGGGTCGCTCCTGGAGAAAGCCCACAAAAAAAGCCACGGTTACCCAGACCGCTAGGGCAAGTGCCCTCTTCCAGTTTTCCTTCCACTATGCTACAGGCACAACCTCAGGGTAGGCCCATTCACACGGGCCATTCTTGCCTCTCTCACCCACCTTTCAACAAACTGGCTGGAAGTCAGCAGTTCCTTCTCCACCCTGATTTTCCTTTTCAGGTGAAACCTGAAAAAGTTAATGAAGGCGTCACCGAAGAGGAAAGTACCCATCTTCAACCCTTTCAGACGTGTCCACCATACGATCTCTTTTACCATGGCCACCAGGCAGATAAAAACTGCCTGCCCTTCCCAGCTAAAGGAAGGCGGCGGGGCAATTCTCACGATGGATCAGCTGATAGCTGGATCCATTCTACACGCGACAGCAGGTGTTCGGCATAAACCCATAAGTCAGCAATGCTCGGACAGGCCCGGCTGACAGCAGTTCCATGCCTGTAGAGTTTATCCCGAACTGGCAAGGCTCCTCGGGAGCACTGCCAGGCCAGGGATTTCTGGAAGTTGTCCATGGGTCTCGGCCCAAAAGTTCTCCTGAAGAGATTGCTAGTTGGTTTTCGTCGACACCTAGTCTCCCCAAAGACATCGTCACTCTTTCCCTCCACTAACCCTCTATATAATGCCAAGGTGGAGTTTCCACCGATCGTATTGCCCGACTGGTTGAGGGCTGTAAGCGCGCTTGCAGACATTCCAGTCTCCAAGCGCTTCCTCTCAGTCTTCGCTTGACCCAGGACTGCAGCTCCGTCAAGGAGATGAGCTGGGGAAACATGTGTCTAGCAAATAATAATAATAATAATAATAATAATAATGCTTTCTTTATTAACCACAAGGGTTTACACAAAGTAGACATTAAGGACAGTACAGGACAATACACGACGGTACAAATGGGCATTTCTGCGTGTAAAAAAACAAAAACAAAAAAACAGAGGATGTAATAAAAGAACAATGAAAAATTCCCCAATAGGGGGGAGACTTCCGAGGGCCATCGTGGAGAAAGCCCATTAAAAAAGCCACGGTGACCCTGACCACCAGAGCAAGTGTCCTCTCCCAGTTTTCGACCTTCAATTTACAGGCATATACTCAGAGTAGGTCCATTCACTCGGGCCATTCTTGCCTCTCTCACCCATCTTTCAACAAAAAGCTGGGAAGAGAGCACCTCCCTCTCTACCCTGATTTTCCTTTTCAAATGAAATGTGAAAAAGTTAATCAGGGCATCACCGAAGAGCTAAGTGCTCGTCTTCAGCCCTTTCAGACGCGTCCACCATACTATCTCTTTCGCCATGGCCACCAGACAGATAAAAACTGCCTGCCATTCCCAGCTAAAGGAAGAGGGCGGGGCAATCCTCACGATGGACTCAGCTGATAGTCGGATCCGTTCTACACGCGACAGCAGGTATTCGACATAAACCCACAAGTCAGCAGTGATTGGACACTGGACGAGTGCATGCAGGACGGTTTCGGCGCCCTGCGCGCATCTCGCACATGCCCGGTTGACGGCACCTCCATGCCTGTAGAGTTTATCCCGAACTGGCAAAGCCCTTCGGTAGCACTGCCAGGCCAGGGATTTCTGGAAATTGTCCATAGGCCCCGGCCTGAAAGTTCTTCCGGAGAGATTGGATAGTTGATTTTCGTCGACGCCTAGAGTTTCCCCAAGTACGTCGTCGCTCTTCCCCTCCACTAATCTTCTATAGAAAGTCAAGGTGGAGTTTCCACCAATCACATTGCCCGATTGGTCGAGGGCTGTGAGCGCCTGAAGACATTCCAGTCTCCAAGCGCTCCCTCTCGGTCTTCGCTTGACCCAGGACTGCAGCTCCGTCAAGGAGATGAGCTGGGGAAAGACGCGTCTAGCAAATGGCGACCACACCTGATCACCGTCGAGGAAGAGGTGGAGATGTCGTAGCTTGAGCGCGTGTCTGCGCATCATCAGCCACGGCATGCCCAACCCGCCACGTAGCGGGTGTTGACAGCAGATGGACTGCCTGACCATCGGAGTGCGTCCCTTCCACAAAAGGCGAAAGAGAAAACGCTCCAGCGCAGTCAGGCGAGGCTTACGACAAGGCACGACGGTCAGGCGGTTGTAAATGACGGACGCGATGTACGCGTTAGCCACCTCCGCTCGACCTTTCAGAGATAGCTTCCTCTCTGGATAAGAGAAGCCACCCTGCTCGACACCTCGTCCCAGTTTTTGTCTGTCTGGAGGTCCGGACCGAACCAGACCCCTAGCAATTTAACCGGTCCGTCCGTCCAGCGCCCGACGACACCGTTGGACGGCATGGACCTGCCTCTCCAGGTGCCGAGCTGCAGGCCCACCGACTTTTCCTGGTTGATCATTGCTCCTGTCACCGCTTCGTATTTTCTTAGTGTAGTGCCGATCGCCTCAATGTTTTTGGTGTTCAAAACCACTACGGTGACATCGTCCGCATATGCTGACACGGATCTTCCGCATCCTAGTTCGCGCGGGACCCCCCACAACGTCTCCAGTTTGTGCAGTAATGGCTCGAGAGTCAATACGTACAATAGGGACGAGAGGGGACATCCTTGGCGGACCGAGCGCATGATGTTGAACGGTTCCGAAAGGTGACCATTCACTCTCACCACAGAGCAGATGTCGCTGTGCATGGCAGCGATCCAGCCTCTGAAGATGGGCCCAAAGCCAGCCGCCCTCAGGACTGGCGCCAGATAACGATGGTCGACCCTATCGAAAGCTTTCGACTGATCTAAATTGATCAAAGACCCACCCGTGCCAGGTTTCCTAGCTACTCGCTCCACGATGTATCGCATGAGGTGGAGGTTGTTGTGGATGGATCTGTCGGGAATGGCGCATGTCTGCGCCTCTCCCACCAGACCACCAACAACAAGCGCCAACCTCTTTGCTAGCACCTTGGCCAAAATCTTGAACTCTGTGTTTGGCAGAGTTATGGGCCTGAAATTATCTATGTTATCCCCCTTGTTCAGATCCTTTTTCAGCAGCACCACCGCTCCTCGGCTCACAGAGCTGGGAATTCTTCCGTTCTGTTGCCAGTTGCAGTAGACGTCTGCCAAGAGGCCTCCGAACAAGTCTGGCATCTGTACGTAAAGTTCATAGGGCAGACCATCCAAACCAGGCGATTTACCCCTTGTGCAGCCAGTCATTGCCTCCCGTACTTCAGCTGCTGTTATCGGCTTTTCGTAACACTCCGCCTCAGTGGCCGATAATAATAATAATAATGAGGAGGCTAGCTCATGGTGTAGGATCTGTAGAGAGGGAGAGGAGACTGTGGCTCAGATTGTATCCAAGTGTAAACACCTAGCCCTGACTATAAAGGCTGGAGACATGATATGATAGGCAGGGTGATCCACTGGCATCTATGCAAACTAAACAATTTACCACATTCTGAGAAGTGGTATGAGCATAAGCCAGAGTCGGCGATAGAAAACGATCAGGTGAAGGTGCTATGGGATTTTAGGATAGAGACGGACAAGAAATTAGAACACAATAGGCCTGACCTGGTGGTTTGGGTCAAGGAAAAATGATCGTGCCTGATTGTAGATGTAGCCTGCCCATTTGATAACAGAGTGCAAGAAAAGGAGAGGGAGGAAATTAACTGATACCAGGATTTAAAGTGTGAGTTAAAAAGGATTTGGAACTGCCATGAGATCAAGGTCATCCCGATTGTCATAGGCACACTAGGTACTATCTCAAAGAGTTTCCAAGGATGGTTAAAGAAGATTAGTCCAGCCCCGTTTTTTGGAACACTTCAAAAGGCATGCTTGCTGGGAACAGCAAGAACCCTCCGATACGTTCTGAATGTCTGAGGCTGCAGGTAGCAGCTTGATATTCATTTCAACAAACTTTCCAGTTAAATAACATCAATGACTGAGACCCAAAGAACAATAATAATAATAATAATAATAATAATAATAATAATAATAATAATAATAATAATGTTTTCTTTATTAACCATCAGGGTTGACATAAAGTATAACATTAAGGACAGCACAGGACGGAACAAATGGGCATTTCTGCGTGTAAAGAAAAAAGAAAGAAAATGACCAAAAAAGAAACAAAGGAAAATTTCCCAATAGGAAGAAGACTCCGGAGGGACACTCATGGAGAAAGCCCATTAAAAAAGCCAGTGACCCTGACCACCAGGGCAAGTGCCCTCTCCCAGTTTTCCACCTTCAATTTACAGGCGCATACTCAGAGCATGCTTGCCTCTCTCATCCATCTTCCAATAAAATGCTGGGAAGAGAGCACTTCCCTCTCCACCCTGATTTTCCTTTTCAAATGAAATTTGAAAAAGTTAATCAGGGCATCACTGAAGAGGTAAGTGCTTGTCTTCAGCCCTTTCAAACGCGTCCACCACACGATCTCTTTCGCCATGGCCACCAGACAGATAAGAACTGCCTGCCCTTCCTGGCTAAAGGAAGACGGCGGGGCAATTCTCACGATGGACTCAGCTGATAGCCGGATCTGTCCTACACGCAACAGCAGGTGTTCGACATAAACCCACAAGTCAGCAATGCTCGGACACTGGATGAGTGCGTGCAGGACGGTTTCATTGCCCTGCGTGCATCTCGGACAGGCCCAGCTGATGGCACTTCCATGCCTGTAGAGTTTATCCTGAACTGGCAAAGCTCCTCGGTAGCACTGCCAGGCCAGGGATTTCTGGAAATAATAATAATAATAATAATAATAATGGTTTCATTTATTGGCCACATATAGGGGACGATACACTAGACAGGACAGGATAATAAGATGATGATGATGATGATTTTGGGATTGAATGTGGGTAGGAAGGGAATCACAATGCATAGGACTTGTAAGAACACCTAACACAGCACCTGAACAACTGTGGGAAGACATCACTGTTTAACACTGAAAAAAAAGCAGCTAGAAGGCACCAGGTCATGACAGAATCCCATATTTCTGGTTGAAACATTTAACAGGGACACATATGGTACTTGTAGAAAAGTTTAATGAGTTGCTGACAGAACCATTATTAAGTCAGACTAGCTCACTGATGGGAAAACGATCCTGATCCCTAAGAATATATGACACAACAAACCCTCAAAAAGCAACAGACCTATAACATGCCTTCCTTAACACATAGAAAAATAGAAAGAAAGCAACCTGTTTCCAGAAGATGCCGCAATCGTTTATATGGCTGTGAAGATCAGTTAGTGATCTACAAAGTCATAACTGAAGACTGCAGAAATAAAAGATTCTTAGTATAGCATAGATTGATCATGTTATTCCCATTTAGATAGTAAACAATACTATATGGAAAGAATCAAGTACATATAGAAATAGAGAGAAAGTGATGTCATATTGAGTATCCCCCACATCCAACTAACTTACCCTCCGTCTCTGGGTCCTGGCTGACAAGATGGAGAATACATTGCCCCAGAGGGCAGTGATGGAGACACACTGGAACAGCATAGATTGATTACCAGAAGGCTTCTGACATCATTTCCTATGTGTGGATACTTGACTCACTAGCCATGAACAAAGTAGCACCAATAATAAAAATCAAAAAAAAATCATCAACTGTGCAGTAAGTGACAAACAGTTCTGTGCATACAGACAAAAGAAGTAGTTATATAAACTGAGGCCCCACAATTAGCTAAAGTCTGTCTCAAGCCAGAAAGTTTGTTAGGCTGGTGTTTATCCCGGTTTCATGGCATGAAACGACTGAGAGTACAAGACTCCTCCTTGGATAGGATGCCAGTCCATTGCAGGGTTAAACTCCCAGCTATTGCTGGTACTCATTTTCAGCTGTGTAAACTGGAGCAGCATGAAATGAAGTGTTTTGCACAACACACAACCTAGCCCGAGAATTGAACCCACAACATTATGATCGTAAGCCCAACATCCTTACTACTATGCTATGTGCCTCCACATCCCAACAAGGGGATTTCATATTTCCACTCCTCTTCTTCATAGCACTGACCCTATTAACTAAAATGCTAAACAGGATTGGTCTAGGACACAAATGTTACAGCAAGATAATAAACCATCTCTTGTATATGGACAATTTGAAGTTGTAACTGTCTGTTGGTCATCTCAACATTTATCAGTACAACTATTAATTAATTTTAACTATGGAACAAGAGCTATACAGTGTTATGAATGTGGAAAAAAGTTTTCTTACCTTAATGTTGATAATCTCTCGGGGGTTAGAAATTTTGTTGTTGGTCAAATAGAGTTGTTGTAGATTAGAAAGTCTGTTGAAATTCTCTAAAGAGGTAAAGAGGTTATTTTCCAACGATAGATAGGACAGTCTTGTTAAGTTCTCCATGTTATTTAGATTCAGCTCATCTAAATAATTCTGTGACAGGTGCAGCTTCTGCAATTTCACCAGCTGTGAAAGGTCACCAAGCTGACTGAGGCAGTTGTTGGCTGCTGAGATTTCCTCTAGACCAATGCAATTCTTCAGATTCTGAAGGTTCAGATAAAAAAAAGATAAATAAACAAAAAAAACAAACTTAAAAGAAACAATAGTTTAAATACATGCATCTCTTCTCAAACCTCTAAAAACTTACTGATTATGAAATTTAAGAACATAGCATGCCAATCAGCCTAGGAATGGAATCCACAGCCTTATGATCATGAGTCCAACAACCTACCCACCATGCCATGTGCCTTTTTAATAGTAGCCAAATCTCTCTCAAATCACACTCTAACATCTTAAAAAAAAAGGAAGGATATATTTATTAATGCAGATCCAGATACAAAATCTCTGAAAAAGATGGGATGGCCATGGCAGGAGAATCTTTGATTATGGATTGACTTTATCAGATATGATTTTAGGGCTGTATACCAACAACAACAACAATCAAATGGAAGAACTAAGTTGGAGATAATCCAGAACTAAACAGCAATAATATAGAGATTGTCCTGACATGTTCTCTAACTAACTGAATTCAATTATAACGACAATTATAAGTGGTGGATTGGCAGAATATAATGCCATTGCAGTATTTGTTCTGTTCTAGCTTTTTACATTTTGGGTTCAAATCTCAACCAGCAGGAGACCCAGGGGTAGACGCTAAACAAGATGGTTGGATTACATTCATGAGCTTGGCTGGTCTCGCTTGGAGATCCAGCCAAATCAGTTGAAAATGGTTGCTTCTGACAGGACCTACCGGAAGGAGTGTTTGAGGACTCTGATAAAATGACTATCCTTCTTATTGGTTCATAATTATATAACAGCAGTATAATGTAGAAGTGTTTAAACAGTAGATAAGTGCATGCGCATGTAGCATTAGTACAAGTAGTAGTAGTAGTGCTTGTAGTAGTAGTAGTACCACCACCAGCAGTAGTAGTAGTAGTAGAAATAGTTGTTGTAGTAGTAGTAGTAGTAATAGTTGTTGTACCAGCAGCAGCAGTAGCAGCTGTAGTAGTAGGAGCAGCAGCAGCAGCAGCAGTAGTAGTAGTATGTTTTTAGGAAGGGGACACCACCTACCTGCAAAGTGGTCAGCTGGTTTTCGTCCAAAGACAGCCACCTGAGTAATGGTAGTTTGGCAATAATCGACAATTCTTGCAGGAAGCAGTGATCAAGGCACAACGAAGTTATCTAGAGGAAAGAGACAGAGAGGGAGGATATGGAGTATAAAGTAGAGGGGAGAGGAAGAAAGAGGAGGAAGTAGAAGAGAAAGGAAACAGCAAGAAAAGAAAAGGGGGAGAGATAAAAGGAAGAAAGAGGAACAGTCTATTTTAAGGAAATTTTAGAACTGCACAAATCTCCGAGGCAGGTGCCACGAATCAGTGTTTCATATTCTCTGAGTCTGAGAAAGATTTGTAATCATCATCATCATCATTATCATCATCCATGCGAGCATGGAATAGACAGTTCTGTTCTAGCACTGCCTACCTCTACTTATTATGTTCCTTTGTCATCTCCTTTGAGGGGTTCAGTGTTTTGTGGTCTACTCTCACCACATCTACCCAAGTCTTCTCTGGCATTCTTTGGCTGCAGGTTCCAGCTTTTCAAAGCATTTTATTGGTGTTTTAAGTAATTTAGCTATTATTTACCGTTAGGTACATGTAATGTTTGACATAAAATGTAAACTTACTGCACAAAACTAGATTTAGAACTACATGAGCAGGGTGAGCAAGGGACAACTGCATATTAAAATAATTGTTTCTACTTTAGGCACAAGGCCAGCAATTACCCAGTACATTACTGGTACTTTATTTTATCGACCCCATAAGGATGAAAGGCAAAGTTAACCTCAGCGGGATTTGAACTCAAACCGTAAAGGGACGTAACTATGCTAGAAAGCATGGCGTCCAACCCTCTACCGATACTGCCAATTATTAAAATAATAACTGCTATGTTAGAAAATAATACAAAGAGAGAGAGAGAGAGAAACAAAGAGGGAGAGAGAGTGAGTGTGTGTGTGAGAGAGAGAGAGAGAGAGAGAGAGAAAGAAAACAAAGAGAGATGGAGAGAAAGATGGTGAGAGGGAGTGACAGAGATAAAGAAAGAAAAAAAAATTACTAAAAGCTGGTTCCATTGACAAACCTTAAACAGCTGATTCTCAGCATTGTCTACAATGTGAAGCACATATTTGCTGCTCTCCAATAGGACCTGTGCCTTGTTATGTAGACTCAGTATTTTTGGAGCCATGATATCCATGCGTGCTCGGCGCTTTAGTAGAGGCAAGTGGCTTTGGTAACGCCTGAGGAGACCCTGTACACGCTGCATCTCTCTGTCATCGACTTCAATGTTATTGATGAATCGGATATTTCTAAGGTAGTAGATAATCTGAAGACGTAGATCAGGTGGCTGAAATGGCAAAAAATTGTGAGATGATTTGAAGAAAAGATTCAATATACTGGTTCAGAATGGTTGAAATACACACATTATGCTAATTTTTTTAAAGGGATAACAAGTGTTTTACATATGTGCACTTGTGTGTATCTATCTTTAGACCCCCTCTCTCTCTCTCTAGATACATATATATATATATATATATATATATATATATATATATATATATATATATACAATATTAACAAATGGAAACTATATTTATAAAACCATATTTATTTCATTATACATATTTCAAGGACACCAAGTTAAATTATGGTGTGCTTTCATCAGATAAAATATAATATAGATCAGTTTTATAAATAAATATTGACATACCTTTAAAGAATGCAACCATTGCTGTTATTTATAAAACTGATCTATATTATATTTTATCTGATGAAAGCACACCGTAATTTAACTTGGTGTCCTTGAAATATGTATAATGAAATAAATATGTTTTAATGAAATAAATAGGTTTTATAAATATAGTTTCCATTTGTTAATATCGTATTTTTACTCCAAATATTTGTTGAGTGCTTTATATCAGTTATAAAAATATTTGCTTGTTGTATCCCAACAATTTGAATAGAACTCTTACATATATATATATATATATATATATATATATATATATATATATATATATATATATAGTGGTAGAACACTGGGAGGTTATATCCGTAGTAAAGGAGCACTCAGTCCATGGGATGAGTTTGGTAGAAATTAGTTCCACAACAGTTAATTAACCATTGCTGAGGACAATTTGCTTTGCCTTAATGGATCTTCGGCTTGGCTGAATGATTTGCAAACCATTCAGCTGAGCTGAAGATCTGCAAAGTGAAACAAATTGTCCTCAGCTCGGCAATGGTTAATTAACTGTTGTGGAACTAACAAAATTAAATAAAAGATGTCATGTCTGAGAATACTACCTATAGAAGAAGCCCAAAGATTCTAAGGAATAAACCCGAACATTTATTAAAATCAAATTAAAAGTCAATTAACATAATAGCTGAATCAATGGCTGAACTAGAGAAGAAATTCCAAACATGGAAGCATGGCCTAGAATCAAAAGGCCTTAAAGTTAACTTGTCTAAGACTAGAGTTCTAGTTTGTAGGAAGGAAAATAGGGCACCAGTCCCATCTGGGAAATGGCCATGCTCAGTGTGTAGGAAAGGAGTAGGCAGAAACTCCATTTTATGTCCCAAATGCAAAGTATGGGTGCATAAAAGATGTAGTGTGATCACAGGTAAGCTAACTAAGAATATAGATTTTATATGTGGCCGGTGCTCTGGTGCAATAAGTAGCAGCAAGTGCCCACAGAATACTAGCTCATTCCATTGCACAGATGGTACTATAGAAATAGTGGACACCTTCCGTTACCTGGGTGACAAAATCAGCAGTGGGAGAGGGTGCTCTGAAAGTACAGTAGCTAGAGTCAGAATGGGATGGAAAAAGTTCAGAGAGCTTATACCACTATTGGCCGCTAAAGGGTTCTTTCTAAAAATGAAAGGCAGGCTGTATGATGCCTGCATACGAACAGCAATGTTACATGGCAGTGAGACCTGGGCATTGTGTGCAGAGGATATACGCAGACTGGAGAGAAACGAAGCTTGCATGCTCCGCTGGATGTGTAATAGTAATATACGTGAACGGCAAAGCATAAACGAACTAAGGGAGAAATTTGGAATAAGAGGGATCAGATGTTGTTTACTCGAGAGAAGACTACGTTGGTATGGTCACGTGATGCGCATGAAAGACGACAGCTGTATAAAAATGTGCAGGGCGATAAAAATAGACGGTAGCCACGGAGTAGGCAGACCCAGAAAAACCTGGGACGACTTGATAAATTCCGACCTCACACACTTACACCTCTCCAAGACAATGTCACTGGACCGAGATCTTTGGCGGTACTCAGTAATACAGAAGACCCGCCTTGCCTAAGTACAAAGCGAAACCTACAGTCAGTAGGCACCTCTAACAAAATACCCCCCCCCCCCCCCCGTCCCACTACCCCCTTAAATGTGAAGTTATGTTGGTACCACAACATCCAGTCCGAAACAAATGAGGTCGTGTAGGTGTCACAACAACAAAAAACACACAGTCCACGCTGTAATGTGGCTGTGTAGGTAACACGGTAAAAACCTCCCAGTCCACACTGTAAACGTGGTTGGTGTTAGGAAGGGCATCCAGCCGTAGAAAACCTGCCAGACAGTCCTATAAGAGCAAGACAACAAATCTTGCCTCAAGTGGGAAACCTCCCGTCCAAACCCATGCAAGCGTGGAAGATGGACGTTAAACGATGATGATGATGATGATGATGATGATATAAAATGAACATATCAAACATTGACAGGGGATAATTTGTAAAGAGTGCAAACACACGTAACTATGTGTGTTTAATTAATTAATGAAAAATGAAAGATGAGAAATGAAAAATAAAAATGGAAATCCAATTTCCATTTTCATTTTTCATTTCTCATCTTTCATTAATTAATTTTTCATTTATTTTCTGTTTTCTTCTTTTTATTGACTTCTATTTCTTCATATACATGGCAGACCCCCCCCCCCCACAAGAGATGGTGGCAGGATGGGTGAAGAAACACACACAGATGCTTATAAATGTCAGTAGCAGCAAGACATAGACTGACCAAAACACCAACAACACTACCAAATTAAGGGTAGAGGTCAGATGTACTTAACAATAGCAAAAACAAACACTACAGGGAACCTCACCTCAGAAAGAATTTCTATAGACTTTTGACTGAGGAATGCTCTCAAAACTGACCAATGGGGGGAGTGAACTTACAAATTTTTATAACATTGAGATTGGGTATAACACACACACATTTTATTTAATTATTTTATTTGGTTCCTCTACCACTTTATCATTTTTTTGAGCTGACTCTAACACCAACACCACTACCAACATAAGAGTAGAGGTCAGATGTACTTAGCAATAACAAGAAAAACCACTACAGATGGCCTTGCCTCAGAATGAATTTCTATAGAATTCTGACTGAGGAATGTTCTCAGAACTGACCAATGAGAGGAGAAGATGTCCTTTGACACTGAAATTTGTTTGTTTAAATTCATATGATTCCAGTTTCTCAATGAAACAACAACCCAATCAGGAACTGGGCATATCAGAGTATTGACAAAGTTAAACACCTCAACAACATGTGTACTCATCTCTACCACACTAATTCGGACTGCCTGAAGAGGTCACAACCAAAGATGGCTGTCACCGAAATATATATAGCAGTAATAAACGAAGCCAAATTTTAAACATTTGACTTATTTATTTTATTTTATTTTACATTACTCCGGAGTAACCAAACCAACCTGTGCACTTCGTCGAGTGCTCCAATCTGCATACTGAGGTGTTGGTATACAACCAACATATACTCAAAATTTATATATATATATATATATATATATATATATATGTATGTCTGCTGGATGATAATACATGACCAGACATATCCCCATGATTGCATAACTACACCTTTGTATGAGCATCTGATGAAGTCACATTTATAACCATGTAACAGAAATATATAACATGCAATAAAGTAATTATAGTGAAGTAACCCTGTCTTAACTACTTTTACTTTGATATATATATATATTTATATATATATATACACACACACGCACAAGGTCTGGCTGAAAAGTTCATAGGCTGACCAAGATACTCTCTTGGAATGTGACCAAATGAGGTATATCAATCTTGTAATACTGTTTCACATTAATATTGATTGAATTAGTGACCTGTCATAATGAAATATCCACCAAAGTGTAAATATTTTAAAAACTATATGAGGATGTGTATGTAATGTAGAAGATATGATCTTCATCCTTTCCTAGTCTAGTGTAATGTCTGTCTCAAGCCAGGAGGCTCATCAGGCTGGCGGTTATCCCGGTTTTGTAGCGTGAAGCGACTGAGAGCACAAGACTCCTCTCATCCCTGGACAGGATCCTAGTCTGTTTGCAGGGTTAACTCAACCAGCTAATGCTGATATTCATTTTCAGCTGAGTACACTGGAGCAGCATGAAACAAAGTGTCAAGAATACAACACATAGCTAACACAGGAATCAAACCCACGACATTATGATCGTAAGTCTCTCACCCTTACCACTAGGCCATGTGCCTTCATCCTTTCCACAATAGGTAAATTAATTCATATTTACAAAAAAAAAAAAAATCAAAACCAAATCAATTTTTTTTGTGTGTGTGGGGAGATATTAGTAATTCGATAATCAATAAAGTTGAAATTCCTATTATTAATAGTTATGAAACACCAGAGAAAAAAAAAACTTACGTAATCAATCAAACAAAGACAAAGAAACATCTTATAAACAGTGGTACCTTGATATTTGGTCTATTGCATATGTTGGATGGTTGTGGATGGTAGAGAGCTAATGGTTGTGGTACATATATGATGGTTGTAGTACAGAGATGATGTTTGTGGTACAGAGATGATGGTAGTGGTAGAGATGATGACAGTGGTACAGAGGTAATGGTAGTGGTACAGAGGTAATGGTTGTGGTACAGAGGCGATGGCAGTGGTACAGAGATGATGGTAGTAGTACAGAGGTGATGGTAGTAGTACAAAGGTGACAGTTGTGATGCAGAGGTGATGGTAGTGGTACATAGGTGATGGTAGTGGTACAGAGGTGATGGTTGTGGTGTATAAAATAAAATAAAATAAAATACGATATAACAAACTCATAGCTGATATGTACCTCATGCCAATCATTATGTGATACATTCAAAGAATGAAGACCAAAAGCATTCTGCTTCAAGATGTTTATAGACCTCTTGACATCAGTCAGGTGATTCCAGCTCACATCAAGGAATTTCAGATTTGGCAGATTCTGTGAGACAGATGGCATTTGTTATATGTTTATTAAAAGCAAATATATATATATATATATATATTTAAAGAAATTTTAGCCTGAGAGTGGGGTTCAGAATTCTCTAAGAAATGGAAAAAGATGAGTATTGACGTCAATACTCATCTTTTTTCATTTCATAGAGGGTTCTGTACAAAAAATATGGCCAAAGCTTCTATTTATAATTTCAAACTCACTCGCTATTTCAAAACATACTTACTTGTCATATATATATTTATACACACACACACACACATATATATATATATAATCATCATCATCACTGTTTAATGTCTATTTTCTATGCTATTGTCAACACTAAGCCGCCTCAATTGTTTCTATATTTCATCTGCCTGTCACCCACCTCCAGGATTGTCTCTCTACTGACCACTGGTCTCTGTCTACTGAGTTATTTTTACCCAACCCTGTCATTGACAGCATTTGGCTGTTTTAACAGCTGTTCTTGCGATGCGTTTTCTCATTTTCTATGAATTCAAATATACTCTTGCGTCGTTTTGACTAGAATTGTAGACTACAGTTTTGTACCTAAGTACCCAAAAGTTTGTATAAGGGCTTAACTATTTAATGAAAAATGTGACATTTCAGGTTTTATATTTGTTTGATATCTTGCAGTTTTACGAAGTTCAACTTGAGTCACCTTCTTAATTGCTAAGATGAAACATTTATGAGTGAATCAATAATCCTGAACCACCTGGATTGTCAACAACTTCTTAAAGAAATTTGTCTAAATATATAGTGTATTGATTGTTTTCGTCTCAAGTATTAATAAACCTGTGCAAGGCCAGGTAATGCTGCTAGTAAAATATAAACAATACTCAACTTCAGTCCTTGTAGAGTTGATATCTTATTGAAACTGACATCCACATATTCCAAAGACTGAAATAGATTTCAATGGTAAATATATAATTTTATTACATTGTATACAATATCAACTACTCTTGGGTCCCAAATAATAGGTGGGTGGGGTGAAATAAGCCGGGATTGGGTGGGGTGGTGATTGGAAAATCGGTAATTTTTCTAGGTTGTTCCTGTTGATATTTTTAAAAATCAAAATTAGTCATTTAGTTTACATATTGAGACCCCCAACCCATCCTATTTATTTGATAACATAAGAGATTTCTTATCATATATTTTTTTTGTCATGTATAATGTTTTTGATTGTCTAAAGAAAATAAATTGTTGCAAGAATTCTACCACAGAGGTAGATTAGCAAAATCTAATAAGCGAGGGTAGGGTGGGGGTTTGGTGGTGGAATAAGAGCTGGGGTTAGGAAAAATCTGAAAAATTAATATGAAAATAGCTATTACAAATGTTTCTCAGACTCAGAAAATATCAAACGCTGAAAGATCTGAAAGATCTGTGCAGTTCAAAATTTCCTTAAAATAAATTTTGGCATATTGGTCAAATGTCATTGGTCTGGAAGGCGCTGTAAAGGTGATTAGCTCTGATGTACATAAACAAATACATGTATTGTATGGTCTTAAATATGTCTTATAGTTAGCAGAAAAACTTTTATTAACTGAGATTATCCATACAATTAGTATATAAAATCTCTCTTGTGGAGCGTTAAAAATCTAAAAATAACAAGCCAAGAAGATACCTCCATCAAGATGGAGCAGACATATGAAGAATAGCAGGTGCTCTAGCTTGGCCTTAGCTGTTTAATAATAACACAGTCAGACAATAATAGTAGCATTCCTACAACAATTAATTTTCTTTAGTCATTAAAAAACATTATACATGACAAAATAAAAAGAACATTACAAGAAATCCCATGCGTTATGAAATGAATAAGATGGGTTGGGGTCTCAATATGTATACTAAATGACTAATTTTGGTTTAAAAAAAAATCAACAGAGACAACCTAGAAAACTTACCAATTTTCCAACCACTCTACTTATTCCAACCCTGCTACTTATTCCATCCCTCCTATTATCCCCCCCCCCCCCATTATTTGGGCCCCCGAATGTAATTATAGAACAATTATACGACAATGACAGGAGGTGTATAAGAGAAAAGAAAAGAAAATATGTTTATGCTACTCACAGGATAAATCAGATCAAGGCTAGAAAGATTATTAAAACTGGCTTCAAGTTTGACTAATGTCGGAATTAAGTTTGTTGAGATGTTAAGTTTATTTAGGTTCTGGCGACTCAGGTTGAGGTGAGTGATTGAGGAAAGTATTGGCTGGTCAGATAGTGAGTTGAGATCAAGAGTACCATTGCTGAGAGCTAGACTGTGACAAGAAAATGAACAGGAAACAATTATTATATATAATGAAGTACTGACACACTGAATGTGACAATCATGATAACATGCAAACTCTTTGCAACTGTATTTATAATGAAAATACTCTATTTCAATTAATTAAAGATGAAGTTTGAGAATAGTAACTTAACATATGGTTCTTATATCAAATTATTTTGGAAGATTTTAGTTTAAACAGGAACTCATTAAAATGAGTGGTTTTATTATAAAGGAATGGAGCTGCTTTTGGCTAGGTTGGTAGTAAAAGGGTTAAATAATGAAAATACTCCAGCCTTCTTGCAAAGATATACATTGTTAAGTTAGAATTTTGTTACCTAATATTTTTAAAATTATAATATTTGTTTTTCTTTTTAGTCCTTAGTCACAGAGATGTTTTTATAGGGTATAAAGAAAATTTTGTCAGAATGTGAGAAGTGATTAACTGTTCCGATTAAACATCTTCAGGTATATGAGCTCTATATGTATGAGGAAAAACAAATCAAAGATTTAATGCTGAAAAGGCAGTACAGGTGGTAACCATATGGTTAAGACATATAATCACGTGGTTTCAAGTGTAACTCTTGTTACACAGTACCTTCTACCACAACCAGGGCCAATGAGAGTGGTGTCCATCTGATACTTTGTTCTGGGGCCCAAGAGCTAAGAAGACCCCACAGAAACCATGCAATATCCATTTTGAGAAAAATCTTTGCCTGTTACGGGCCCCAAAGTGGTCTTCTACTACCTTGCAAAATTTCTCTTGAAGGCCCTGACTGCAATCTTAGCTCCTTTGAATATTGTAAAGTCAAATTCTAATTCTGACAAAATCCCTGCTGATTCTTATTTAAAGCCATTTCATGCTACTTATAGTATTAATGCAAATTAGAAAGACACAGAGTCACTGCATTTCTTTTATAACTCCATTCATTTCATTTCATTTTACATCCGCTTTTTCCCTGCTTGCAAGGGTGGGACGGGAACTGATTCTGGCTTGATTTCTACAGCTGGATGCCCTTCCTAACATCAACCTCATTCACAGTGAGTGCTGGGTGCTTTTTTGCCGTGGCACCTCCACGACCACTTTGCAGTAGAATGATATGGACCCCAGTCCTATCATCTCATTTCTACAGCTGAGTAAACTGGAGCAATGTGAAATAAAGTGTCTTGTTCAAGGAAACAACACATCATCCGGTCTGAGAATTGAACTCACATCCTTTCGATTGCAAGGCCAATGCTCTAACCACTAAGCCATGTGCCTCCACAGCATAAAAACTGGCAGCCTTGTGTCAGTGTCAAAAATCATTATTATTTTGTTGATACTATTTACTACAGTATCCTCCAGAAACTTGTGGCCTTATGCTAATCTCAGAAATTGTTATTATTGTTTTATTTATATATTTGCTTATATATTTATTTATGTTTACTTGTAGATTCTATAGACTTCTTCTGACAGAGTTTTTATCATATCCTGGATACAAGAATTCTCCTCTAATGATATCCACTGCGACAAGAATTTCTCCTCTATATCATTTTTAGCATCCAAATAGGGTTCTTTCAGTTGTAAAAATGGGTTCAGAATTTCATCCTGAAATCATAATAAAGGAAAAATAAATTAGTGTATGGCTCATTGATTTATAATTTCATTCATAATTATTAACACATGGGTCAAGCTATTCAGAGGGAAAGAAATCAAATACTAAACAAATCGGATGAAGCTTACCATTTTTGGATCAGGGAATAGGAAGGCAGATTTAATCAATGAACATTATGTATTCAATAAAAATAAAAATTTGCTGATCACCAATTGATAGATATCTTTGAAAGAGTTTAAGCAATTAACCTAATACTTGTACATGTATCAGCATTCAGTCAAGATTGGTTGAGCCAGTTTTAACCAATGCATCCACTGCAGTTGGAGCAGTGATAATCACAGACGTCTGATGCAGATATTATCAGTTAGTTATGATTTCAACAGTAGACACCATATATGCAATGACTAGACATTAGCTCAAAATCTAATTGGATCCTACCAATCCATGTTTTTAACTACATGCCTCACTGTTAAGGGCATCCTGGGAGGGACTCAGATGCGATTGCATCACAGATGAGTTTACATGATAGGCAGTAGAGTGAGTGACAAAAATCAATGGAGATACCTTTTGTGTAAGAATTGTTGAAGGGAATCAATCTGATAGCAATGATGAATTTTAGAGTTTGCTTGAAAATGGAGTGTTTGGCAAAGGCAAATGTGGTCAAAAACTTCCAACTTGCGTCAATTTATCACTTTCAATGGCTACATCACAGAGCCAAAAAGAAGGATAGTACAAACAATACCTAATAAGGTGGATTTTTATGGCCAGATGTATCTTTGACCTTGATCAGAGCTGGCTCTGAAGATAACAAAATGCACCCTGTGAATGGTTGATGCAGAGATCTATCTCAACTTTATCTTAGCTAGTGTTAGTGAAGGTGGAACCATAAAGATTATTGTAATGATCAACATCTTCCAGAACATTACTGTTGAGTTTGAGAAGTCAAGATGCCAGCAGATAATATCTTTGTCTTGACTACATTAATCTTCATGACATCATGCAATGTGTACACACTGAGGCATTCAGTGACTGATTGAATGCCGATGTAGTTATTGCCAACTATTGCAAGGTCATTGGTATAGTCAAGGTAAATGACACTAAAATCTTGTCCCAAAGTGATGGCTAAGAAATCTTTCTGGCATGCTCTGCAACCCAGTCAATGGCATAATTGAAAGATGTTGGAGGTAGAACACAGCTCTGCTGGACATCTGAGTGAATCTCAAAGGTATCAGATTCCTCCTATGAAGTAAACTTATGCTTGTCTAGAGCTGTGGTATGTGCTCATGATATCCCAGAGAGAGAAGTGTTTGACAAATAAGGAGCTACTGAAAAATTGACAAAACATACGATTGTTTACTCTGGTAGCTATAGCATTGTTACAAAACCTTTCTCATAATGAAGATTTGATTTGTGTAACCTCAGCCTTGACAAAAACCACACTGATTTAGCTGGGTGCATTTTGGAATCTTCTTAGAAGAATGATGGTGAATATCTTGGCTGCATTATCTATCAAACTGATACTCCACTAGTTACTACAACATCACTTATCACCCTTCTTGAAGTAAGGGAGAAAAACTGCATCACTCCAGTCTAATGGAAGAGATTCTATGTCTGAGACATATGTGATCACATGTTGCAGCTAAGGAACCAAGATAGAACCATTTTGAAAATTTCAACTGGTAAACCATCTTTAACAGACTTAGCTGAAAACAGAACCTGAGTGAAATAGAATTAACTGCTGCTCTAAATTTGAGCATGAGTTTAACATGAATTTAGTATTAATCAATAAAGGAGCCTCTATGTGGTTGCTCACCTTGTTAAAAATAGCAGTAAAATCCCCTAAAATCACACTATACCTTGAAAAAGAAGACACATTAAACAATGATATAGTCACAGATTAATGCTTTTGATCATAAATCTACTTCAACAGAGCTGACCAGGACCTAAATAATAATAATAATTATGATTTCTAATTTAGGGACAAGGCCAACAATTTGCAAGGAGGGAAAAGTTGATTACATCAACCTCATTATATGATTGGTACTATATTTTATTGACTTCAGAAGAATGAGACCCAGAACAAATACCACAAAGCACTTTGTCAGTTGCTTTAACAATTCAGCCAATCCACCACCCTTAATGATAATAATAATGATTTCTGATTTAGGCACAAGGTAAATAATTTTTAGGGAGGGGGAAGTCAATTAAATCGACTTTAGAGCATTCCTGGTACTTTATTTTAGCGACCCCTTAAAGAAAAAAGGCAAAGCTAACCTCGGCGGGATTTGAACTCAGAACATACAGGCTGTAACTCTATACTGCAGAGCATGTGTCTGACGCTCCACTGATTCTGCCAATTCACCAATGATAATAATGATTTCTATTATAGGCACATGGCTAGTAATTTTGGGAAGGGGAAAGTCGATTAAATCGACCCCAGTGAATCACTGGTGCTTTATTTTATCGACCCCTTAAGCTAACTTCGGCAGGTTTTGAACTCAGAACTTAAATGGCTGAAACTCTATGTTGCAAAGCTTGTTGTCCAATGCTCTACCGATTCTGCCAATCCACTGCCCTACCAATAATAATAATAATTGTTTCTACTTTTGGCACAAGGCCAGAAATTACCCAGTACATTACTGGTACTTTATTTTATCGACCCAGTAAGGATGAAAGGCAAAGTTGACCTTGGCGGGATTTGAACTCAGAATGGAAAGGGCCGTAACTCTATGCGTCAAAGCATGGTGTCTGACCCTCTACCGATACTGCCAATCCACTGCAATAATAATTGTTTCTATTTTAGGCACAAGGCCAGCAATTACCTAGTACATTACTGGTACTTTACTGCAATAATAATTGTTTCTACTTTTGGCACAAGGCCAGCAATTACCCAGTACATTACTGGTACTTTATTTTATCGACCCCGTAAGGATGAAAGGCAAAGTTGACCTCGGCGGGATTTGAACTCAGAATGGAAAGGGTCGTAACTCTATGCGTCAAAGCATGGCGTCCAACCCGCTACCGATACTGCCAATCCACCGCCCAATAATAATGATAATAAATCATGATATGTAAAGTGACTTCTTTTTTAAGATGGTAAGGTGTGAATTTAGGGAATTTGACAGTTATTTCTAACAGGCTGACTAATTACATCAGGGCTTTTTTGGGGCCAATACTTAACTCATGACAATGCTGACGGTGGATACGGATGTTGTTAAGAAAGAGGATGATGACGGTGATGATGGTGATAATGATGTTGACGGTGATGATATTGATGGTGGTGATGATGTTGATGATGATGATGACAATGATGATGATATTGATGACGATGATAATGAAATTGATGATGTTAATAACAAACAACTGAAACTACACAAAAAAGACAAAAAAAAACAAAAAACAAAAACAAAAACAAAAACAAAAACAAAAACAAAAACAAAAACAAAAACAAAAACAAGAAAGCTTACAGTGAAGTTGTATTTGAAATTTACAACATATTCTGGTACAATGAGTCCAGGATTGCAAATGTACCATTCTTTCTGATTTTGAAGACATCTGCAAGAAGGGTGGTCATTCATAGAATATAAAAAACCTGAAATAGGAATTGGAAGGACTAGATTACATGTTTAGCAGAAATGTTTGTGGTGCTGTTGTTGTTGTTGGTAATGATGGTCGATGTGACCATTAATTGTTAAGGTATTGTTGAAGTGATTGATGTTGGTGATGTGAGATTTATGTAGGTAAAGCGATTTCCTCAAAGCATTGATACAGACAAAAAAGGAAATAAAACTGATAATTTAGATGTTTTTGGAACTCAATGAAACTATGTGACAAATAAAAACACTAACAGGAGTATGCAAAAGTTTTAAAGAAGTTTTAAATAAGAGTGCTTTTCTTAACATGTTGGTAAAACAAAAACATAGAGTATATTTGTTGATGTACTCTTGGGTTCCCCAAAATAGGGGGTGGAATAAGTGGGGGAGGGGATGAAATAAGTATGGGTGGGAGTGGGGTGAGGAAAATTGGAATAAGACCGGGGGTAGTGGAAAAAAAGCTAGTAGTGGTACTGCTACCACTGCGTTCCTAACTATGGTAGCATTTCAAAAACAAAAATATTACAACTTAACACCTGTCTGATGAAAACACATCAAAGGGTTATTATGCAATCACTTTGATATCTTTGAAATACTTATAACAGGATTATACAATAAACAGAGGATGTTCATTTAATAGTATCTCATCTTTATAATATATCATCATCATCATCATCAACGTTTAACGTCCGTGTTCCACGCTTGCATGGGTTTGGACGGGGGTTTTCCCACTTGAGGCAAGAGTGATTGTCTTATATATACATATATATGTATACATTCGGTATACTATGATGCAATTCACTTCAAGCACTCAACGTCATATTGCTTCTTTAAAATAAAGATGACAGAGTATATTTATAAAGAGCAAAATGCAAAGTTATAGATGTTATATTAATTGAGCCATTATACATATTTCTGTGACGATAGATATTGTGATATCTTCAGACAGCAAAATTTAGTAGAAAGTAACATTTCCAAGGCAATTATGGGTGGAGGGAAGTGGAATAAAAAAATGTATGTTTTTGCTTTGGATGTCCGCTCCCTATATATATATACTAGCCGAATTACCCGCGCCTTGCTGCGGTTCACACATTTTATTTGTAAGAAAATGATGATTGATTTTAAATCAGTGATATAATTTATGGAGAAAAACTCTGCATTTCAATATTACTCATTTCATTTTTGTGTAAAGCATTATTTTATTTGGGCTTCCAAAATTTTCACTATAGGGGGTTTAACCCCCATTAGGGTGTCTTAATATTATTGAAATTTGCTGAAATTTTGTGAATAGGCATCATATCTTGTCATTTACCTATGGTTTAAATTTCATATAAATTGAAGGGAAAAGATTTTCAGCCGGGACTTGTGCCGCTGCCCCCCCCCCCCCCCCCCCAGGGAACCCTTTGATTAAAATAAAATATACTTATCCAAGTATCCTGGGCAATGTAGTTTCAGAATATATATGGTTATGGGGGTCTATATCCAAAACCATAGGAGGAGTTTGTGAATAAAGGAACAAACAGACAGGAACTACAACTTTATATATATATATATATCTAAAACAGAGAATGTCTGCCTGTCTGTCCGATCACTAAAACTCGAGAACCACCCAACCGATTGTTTTCAAACTTTACACATGTAATACTTATGGTCCTGTGAGTGTTTTGAGCAAAAACAATTTCAAATTTTCAATGCCCTACGCATTAGCGATCTCTCTCTATAACTCTTAGTCTTTCTCTTTTTAGATAGATACATAGATATAACGTTGTGCTCTTATAATATCTGTCTGTATGCCTGGCTGTCTGCATTATGACGTAGCTGTGTGTGTGTGTGTATATATATATATATATATATATATATATATATATATATATATATAGTGTGTAACGTTTTTTGAAATATTTACTTCTGCGTTCACAGATTGATTTTTTTAGTTTCAGAAGATCCCGTTAAGGGTGAAAGCAGCGATTTTTTGCTTAAACTTTAATCCGTTATTTTAATATATATATATATAATTATATATTCATGTACAGATATTTTTGCATACACAATAACAAAATATAAACAAACGTATTTATTTCACGAAGCTCGATAAGGATAAATATATATCAAATATATAAGAACCCTAGAGCAAATCCCGAGCAACACCGGGCCATTCTGCTAGTACATATTTAAAATAAGGAAAATAATTATATTATAATTGTTTAGAACTACAAGTGAAGTCATTCTTTGCCTTTTTTTAAATATACCTAACTGTACCAAGGATTTCACACATTTTCCAATATATATATATATATATATATATAGAGAGAGAGAGAGAAAGAGAGCAAGAGAGTATACAATTATTTCATATCAGTTCTGTTATCAGATTAGGCTAAAAATCAAAAAAAGTTAAAAGATCTTATGTTTTGGTCTTACCTGCCTGCTTTAACAACATTTTCTTGGTTATAAAAAAGGAAGTGACTTGTGGGTAATTAGCTGGGTTGATACTGCAACATAGTGAGGACAGAGAGGTTTGTTGGAAGTTCGATATATTGATATAGAAGGTACAATGTACATAAGTTACTGAAGTATGAACAGAGATACCTTAAAGCTTAGATTAGAAGGATACCATAAGATAGGGATTCTCAAATGGTGTAGAAGGAATTTTAAAAAGTTTAAAATTATATCTTTAGAAATTCATATTAGTGCTCTATTTTGGACACACACAAAGGAAGTGGTTTTATCCACCATCAAATCCTCTCACTTTCTCTCTCTTTGGTAACTTTACGCTCATGTATTGTGACAGTTATAAAAGGAGACAAAAAGTTCAGACCGGTGAGAAAGATATTAATTTTTCTCCTAATTCCAGGTTATTAATTTAAATAATTATTCTCTAGCTCCAAGATGGCTGACTGAATATACACGTGTGTTTTTCTTGCCAAATTTGTTTCTCATTTTCCCCATTCCTTTCTCTCATCACTCTTTACTTTCTATTTTTCTTTTATTTCTATCTTCTGATGAAGGACTAGTGTCTGAAGCGTTAAGACTCTCTTCCTGCTATTTCAAGTGTTAAACTAATATATTCTTCCATGTACTGTGCCATTTGTTATGTTATTTTTGTTATTACTTTTACATACATATTTATAATTTGGTTCCTCATGCATTCACCTTACATATAAACATGCATTCATCATATTAACTTATTTTCTCCGTAATTAATATTGAATAGAATATGTATGTTAGCATTTTTTCTATGTCATTTATGCTATATTAATCTTAGATAGGATAAATATAAAGTAGGATATTTTATCATGCAGCTCTTCTTGTTGTTATTGATAAACCATGTTCTTATTTTCTTGTTTCCACATATTATACCTGTAGCAAGCTACTTTCCTTTGGCACATTGATAGGCTATTCGTGCATGATTTGGCTAAGTTAGGCCAATCGTGAGCCGTGCATGGATATGTATTTTCAACTTCCGCCTAAACTGAGATTTTCCCGCTACTTTTGAAAAATCTATCTCTTGTTGTGTCAACTGTGGAAAGGTAAACACCATTTTTCTTTTGCCGTGAAACCACTAGCCAATAAATAACGACAACAGCATAACTGCGGCCTGGCCAGCACTTCAGCCAGTTGACATTACCTTCTATACTCTTAATTTGTTTATTCATTTGTTTTGGCAAGCCAGCTCAATTCAGCTCAATCTTTGTAATCGGTTTGTAAATAAAATATGTAAAAACACTGTAAAGTCTTGTGATGCTATTACCACAGCCATAGCCTTAAAATGTGATATGGAAAGATTCTTCCCAGAGTTATTATCACTGCAACAACAGAACCTGAGACTTACAGCCGAACCTCAATTCAACTTACATTTATTGATATAACAAACCATACCTTTCCTGCTACAACAAAATACATCATCATTATTATTATTGTCGTTGATATTATTATTACATGGCATAATATTATTTAACAGCTAAATTGGTGACTATTAAATGTCTGCTATATTGGTGACCTCTGTTGATACAAATACATAATATTATTATCATTATTTTATAGACAGCTAAATACCCAAACATAATTAGTGGTGACCATATATTTATCACCACTCATCATCATGTTCCCACAACTGCTGCAGCCAGTCATTGAGGTACCACTCTAGATGCTTTTGCAGTTAGTTGTTGCCATTGGTCTCTATTCTCCATCATGAAGACCTTATGACAGCAAAGCAAACTTCTTAACCATTTAGCCATGCTGTGTCCATACCTCAGAGACAGTATATCATGAAGTAATAGCAAACAATATTAAAAAAAAAGATATACTGGAGAAAAAAATATAGAACTATTAATTGACAATTAAGCTATGGCTGAGAAAGTTAATAGCCAAATTGATAGTCCGATTGTATAGGTTACAGGTATATACATGTAGATTCAGTGTACATGATATACTTACAAGTAACAACAACCACAACAATAAGAAGGCCATATACCCTGCTAAAGAAGGAGTTAACCTTGCAGATGCCTTGATAAGTTTCATACTAATCATGGAGTCCTTTTAAAGGCAATGTTTTACAGCTGAATGCCTTCCTTGTGCCAACCCTTTTGATCAGCTCTTACATGCAGGGATACAGTGTACCTATCCTAAAAGCCAGAATACACATGTCAAATATGGTGTATATATTCTAAACTATTACAAATAACAAAACAGAATAAAAGAAATAGAATTTGAGGTGAGGAGGCTCCCCCTTCCCCTAACAATTATAGGTTCATGCCAAATGGCCACATTCTTTCCATCACAGATCTGTCTTGCTCATGACCTTGCTTGCATTCTTGCTGAAAAATCTATGACATCTTCACAGTTTCAACTGCCAAAGAAGTAGCAAAATTGTTTTACTCACTCTTTACTATCTTCAACAAGAATTGCATTTCCCTTATAAACACGACATATCAGCAGCTGGCCTGAAGATAAATAATTGATTAAACATGACATATATATACATGTTCAGGGAGCTAGTACGATCACTAGCTACAAAAGGCCTTTCCCTCAAAATGAAAGGCAGACAGTATGACGCATGTATACAAGCAGGAATGTTGCATGACAATGAGACCTGGGCACTGTGTGCAGAGGACTTACGAAGACTGGAAAGAAATGATGTTTGCATGCTTCGATGGATGTGTAATATTAATATATGTGAACACAAAGCATAAATGAACTAAGAGAGAAACTAGGCATAAGAGGAATTAGATGCAGTGGGCAGGAGAGGAGATTGTGTTGGTATGGACACGTGATGTATATAAAGGATGATGGCTGCCTAAAAATGTGCAACACACTCAAAGTTGGTGGAAGCTATGGAGTAGGAAAACCTAGGAAGGCTTGGGATGAGGTGATAAAAACTGACGTTACACAATTGTAGCTCTCAAAGGCTATGACACAAGATCATGATCTCTGGTGTTATTCAGTAATACAGAAGATCTGCTTCCCATGAGTACATTCTGAAGCATACATATAGTATTCACCCCCTTCCCATGGACACAGGCTGAAGCATACATCTGGTATGCACCACCTTCACCTACATCCCCCTCCCACGTCCTAACACTCCACCTCTCATACATGGTCATATACTCACCTCCCTAATCCCCATGTACCCTTCCCACCAAAACCCCCAGCCCACACTGTAAAGTGGTCCTCATGGCAACATGACAAAAAGCACCCAACCCACACTGCAAAGTGATTGTGTAGGTGTCACAACAAAAAGCACCCAGCCCACACTGTAAAGTGGTTGTATAGGTGTCACAACAAAAAATACCCAGCACACACAGTAAAGTAGTTGTGTAGGTGTCACAACAAAAAGCACCCAGCACACACTGTAAAGGTGGTTGGTGCTAGGAAGGGCATCCAACCATAGAAACCAAACCAAGATCGGTTCTGTGTGAGCAAGACATGGTCATCTGACCTCAACTTGCCTCAAATAGGACAACCCGTCTAACCCATGGTAGCGTAGAAAAATGGATGTTAAACAGTGATGATGATGATAATGATGATGATATATACATATATATATATATATATATATATATATATATATATATATATAAACAGCTGGCCTGTAGATAAATATACAACTCTGATCATGCTATGATCATTGCCAATCTGGCACTTGAGGGCAGCAACAAAAACCAGAGCGCTCTCCAATCTGCTTCCTTTGATTGGAAGAAAGCAGATTGGAACTTGTACTACACTGAGCTACTGCGCCCAAACTGGCATGAGATGTATAACTCTGGAGATGTGAACACTATACTCCAGAGCATCCTGGACTCAATATGGATAGCGTGTGCAGCATCAGTGCCACGTAAGCAGAAAAAAAACCACCCTAAAAGTGCAATTTGGGAAACTTCAGCGGTCCAACTTGCCAGGAAAGAACGTCGGAACGCTGAACGGGAATATAAACTGCATAAATCAGATGCCAACAGAAAAAAGCGGAATAAATCTTCTAACCATCTCAAGCAAGTGACAAAGAAGGCAGTGCTTGAATTTGAATAGTGCATAGCAACCAATCCTGACAATAAGGTGTTCTGGAAATATGTTCATTCAAAGCAGAGACCTCACTCTCCAGTTGGTCCTCTTCGCAATCCCCACACAAGCCAGATCACTGACGATCCCAAAGAATGCGCAGAACTCATTGCTGAGTGCTATGCAAGTATTTTTACTGTTGAAAGCCAGAATGTACCATCTCTAACATCAAATTCCATAACAACTATGGAATTTACACCTGCAATGTTGCGACGTCACCTTAAGAATAAGCGCAACTATGCCTCCCCTGGTCTTGATGGTGTTACATACTGCTTCTCAAATGTGGCGGGTATTTTCTTTTGCACCAGCTTTCTTTCTTCTTTCAATACTGTCTCAACAATGGTGCTACTCCGGAGCAGTGGAAAACTGCCAGTGTCATTCCCCTGTTCAAAAAGGGCAACCGCATGTCACCTGTCAACTATCGTCCAGTCAGTCTTACTAGCTGTATGGCCAAACTGATGGAATCCTGTGTCAGAGAAACACTTTGGAACTTCTGGAGCTCTCACAGCCTCATCCGGCCCTCACAGTTTGGATTTATCCCTAACTCCAGCTGCTGTGATCAGCTTATCGAGTTCCTTGAAGACATCACCCGGATCACTGACAGCGGCTCATGGGTGGATGTTGTTTACCTTGACTTTGCTAAGGCTTTTAATTCTGTGCCACACAAAAGACTTATGGCAAAACTCTGTGCAATGGGTGTGAGGGGTGATCTTTTCAACTGGTTGAAATCCTTCATTCTCAGCCGAAAAGAAGTAGTCACGGTTCTAGGACAGCATTCTTCACCATATGAGATGTCATCTGGTGTACCACAGGGATCTGTTCTTGGTCCCCTTTTGCTTGTGGCATATATTAATGACATAGATGCCAACTTACAGAATGCCACGGTACTGAAATATGCAGATGACATCAAGCTGTACCTTGAAATCAAAAGGACGATCCTGAAATCTACAACTCTTGCCTACAATCAGACCTGGACACGATGCAGCAATGGATCACAGACTGGCAACTGAAGCTGGCTGTGGACAAGTGTACCACCATGCATTTTGGGAGGAAAAATCCAGTGTCCACATACTCCCTCCACAACACTGATATCAAGAAGTTTTCTTGTGAACGTGACCTGGGCATTACTGTCAGCAGCGATTTGCGTTGGACAAAGCATGCCTCTAAGATTGTCAAGAAGGCCGAGGGTGCCTTGGCATCACTCAGCAAGACCTGTGTTAGCCGCTCTCCAGCCATCTATTTAAAACTGTATACAGCTATGGTACGACCACACTTGGAATTCGCATCATCAGTCTGGAACCCCTATCTTGCTCAGAACATTGACCTCCTGGAAATTGTTCAGAGACATGCAACCAAGCGCATACCCTCCATCAGACACCTACCATACTCTGAACGCCTTGCTTCCCTGGGCATGGATTCATTGAAGCTCCGACGTCTGGCAATGGACTTGGTGAATACCCACAAAGTTATTAACCATCTCGCCAATTGCAACCCTGAGCACCTTTGATCACCATGTGTCTAACACACGTGGACATGCCTACAAAATCAGAAAACAGCACAGCTCCCATGACTTTCGTAAACATTTTTTCACGCTCAGAGTTGCTGAAGCATGGAACAAACTGCCTGCGTCAGTTGTTAGCTGCCGAGACACTGCATCCTTTAAGACACTCATGCTTCCCGAAATACGCCAAAACTACACCTGATGTACTCCTTCCATACACATGCACACATGTGTGTATCATGACTCGTGCACTGTTCATTTTCCTGATGTTTGTGCATTGCCCTATGTACTGTACATGCACTTTTTGATGAGTTGTGGTGCACCTGGGCACTGTACACAATATTTCATTGTTATTATTGTTATTATTATTATATCATGACTCATACACTGTTCATTTTCCTGACATTTGTACATTATTCTATGTACTATACATGCACCTTTGATGAGTTGTAGTGCACCTGAGCACTGTATACAATAATTTCATTATTATTATTATGATTAAAAGTTTGTACGTGACAGGAAACTTTATGAATATTAAGAAGGCTGCCTCAAAGAATATGAGGATTATTAAATTTGAGGGCCCTTCGGTTATCCAAAATGAGAGTAGTGGTTATGGTGGTGATGATGTTTGTGCCGGTACTAATGGGTTGGATGAGATATTTTGAAGCAATTTGTTTTATGGCTGGATACCTTACCTGATGTCAACCCATACTTTATTTTTAAGTCCGGCACATACTTTGAACTGCTAAGTTGTAGGACTTATCAAATATCGCAACTTGCTTCAAATTGTGACTAAATGTATACGCACATGGAAACTCACATGCACACACACATGCATTGAACATTCTTGCAATTTTCCCTCTATTAAATCCACTCACAAGGCATTGGTCAAAGTCAATCCATGACTATAGCAGAAGACCCTCATCCAAAGGGCTATGCAGTGGAATGTAACCCAAAACCTTGTGGCTGTGAAGTGTACTTCTTTACATAATCATGCTGACTTTGTATATAGACCAGAAAAATCTGCAAAGTACTGTATAATAAAGACATATACACACCATTATAGAAAGGATGAGGAGGTAAATGTTACCTATATCTTTTTATAACTGCAAGTTGAAATCTTCTAAGGATTTTGTTTTTTTACAAACGATAATAAGAGAAATACCTTAGTCGATGAGTTGGTTGCTTCTTATTGGTAGTAACATGCTTCTGACTTCCAGGATATAAATAAATATCTCTTTAACGCTCAATCCTCTATAAATATAATTTTTATTGTCGAAAGGAATATAGTAGGAGTCATTCTGTAATAATTCTTCACACTTCTGTAGTCATCTCCTTGTCTCTCGTGTACTGTGGTTTTCACCAATTTACCATTGGTCTGTTTAACCTTATTGCATATGAAAATGTTGCTATTGCAAGGTACGACGTAGTTCCACTACACCATTGTAAAATGATTTCTATGAATTTTTTTTGCCATAAACTATTTCATATGGCATTTTAGATTAGTTATAGAGCCTAGAAATTAAGTCTTAAGTGTTATGTTGAGTCTAGTAGGGAGACTAAGGGATATGAATTAGTAGAGTAATTAGAGTATCAGATAGAATGTTTTGCAGAATTATTCTAGCTCTGAGTTCAAATCAATTTTGCCTTTCATTCTTTCTCCTTTCAGGGTCAATAAATAAAATACAGGCCCAGTAGTGGGGTTGATTCTTCTCTTTCCTTCCCTACCCCTCTCTTTCTTTGTTTGCCTGTCTCTGGAAGAAATTGGCTGAGTTCAGCCCTGGAGAGGGGTAGTTACTGCCCGGTTTAAAACACCCAAGACATGCTGTATGTCATGATGTGATTTGAGGGAGAATTGGCTACTATTTTGAGCAAATCAAGCAATCACATATTTTTCAAGGCTTTTACTTGTATTATTAAATAAGTACCAGCCTTAAAAAAGAATATACTGATAGAGTAAATCAAGGTAGAGTCCCAGCATCACTGCAGTGAGAGAGCTAAAGAGAATAATAAGCCAAGGAAATGGTTGTGTGGAATGCAAATGTTTCATAGCCACAGTGGCTAAAATTGTGAATTTATGTATACTATAGCCAATATAATATAGCTGACATGACTCTACCATGAGTCAACTGTATTATAACTTCACTATATGATCTCTGATAAAATATCTTATGAAACAGTCACAACAAAGAAAATGTAATCCTTTAAATTACCATATTTAAAGTCAAATGAATCCTCAGATACAGTCTGGTTTCGTACAGCCAGGTTTTTGAGCCTATGTTGATCAGCAAAATAGAGGCAGTTGTATAGTTTAATAGCAGTCACTTCATCTTGTCTCTGGAAAGATATGAATTTAAAACACGTATCACATTTGTGTCATTGTGCAAAATTATAAAGTATATACACTCTGTAAAGTGGTTGATGATCAGGACATCTAATCATAGAAAATTTGTCAAAGAATCTGGAGGACTCTTCAATTGTGTCATAGACATGGCAACCTCACTAGTGTTGGTTATTTACATGATATAATGCACCCAGTGGTTGGTAATAGGAAGGGCATTCAGCCATAGAAAACCTGCCAAACATAGGGTCGAAAAAAACTCTTAGTTATGTCAGAGACATAACAACTTTCCTAGTGTTGATGCTACAGTAAAATTCTATCTGTAGAGTGTGGAAGTACTAACCAGTATGTGACAACAGATCCAACCTTTGCTAGCAGGGAATACAAACATTAAATGATGATGACTTCCCAATGGAGAAGCAGCTGGGGAAGGGGGCATGGGTGTGTGTGCAGTGAGGGGGTGTAATGGTGTTGAGGATAGCTGTTAGTGAGCAGTGGTGGAAGGGGGAGGGTTCAGGTCACATTGTATGTTTCAGATCGGGTCTTCTTCAGCACTGTATAGCACCAGCCAATATAACTAGGGAAAATAGCGCCTATGCCAAGCAGTGAAACTGCACTCCTTCTCAGCACTGTATATTTACCTATGGGCCTAATAATTTATATAAATGATTTAATGATCCCACCACCATAGTGTTCTCATCCATGATAATCTGAAGGAGTTTCTTTTTTCACTCTCTGATGAAGCTTATTTGACTTTAATAGAAAGTGCTCCTAGTCCAAGTGGCGCCCTGGCACGTGCCATGCTTGCCATACTCTAGTTACGTCTCTGGCACCAGCCGTTGTTGTCTTTAGTAATTTCTGTTGTATATACATTAATTATTCACACCTACCTGTGGATTCTTAGGCAGTGTAAAGCCATCCTGCAATATTCTCTCCAATGTCCAACTATTATCATTTTTGTTAGGCATCCAAATCAGGAAATCTTGCTGGCTTCTTAAGTCATATATTCTGTTTGCATTCATGTTGAAGGTGATTTTTATGGTTGTTTTTGTTGTTAATAGTAGTAATAGTGTTTGAAAGAATATATAAATAGAAAGAGGGATAAAAATAAAAGATCATCATTATCATTGTCCTCATTATAATTACCACCAACACCACCACCACTGCCACTGCTGCCAAAACCTCCTCCTCCTTATCATCATCATCTCTATCAGTGGCATCATCATCCTCATTATCACCATCACCATCACCATCATCAGTAGTCTCACTGTTGTCACCATCATACAACTCCTCCTTTTATCCCTCTGCAAACATTAATCCCCCTTACCACCCCACCCCTACCACCAACATCAACAACAGAATAGCAGCATAACAACAACAATAACAACAAAAAGCAGCAACAACAACAACAATAACAACAAAAGCAGCAACAACAACAGCAACAATAATATCAGCAACAGTAACAAAAACAACAACAGCAACAACAACAACCTACTGATTAGCCAAATTGAAGCCTTCCTCTGGCAGAGTTATTGAAGACATCAAAGAGTTGTCAAACTGTAAGCTGATGGCATGGTTGGTCACCTTATGCACACTGAGCACATCTATGCCACTGATATTAAGCTGCTGAAAATCCCACTTACAGAAGTTATCCAGGATTATATCACAACAGCAGTCATACCTACAACCAAGAAATATAATAATTTTATTTGTTTTATCTCAACTGTATTTTACAAACAAAAGTTATACCATGATGGAAATATGAAAAAAAGATAAAAACAAAATTAAGTAACAAAAAAAAAAAGAGGGAAGGGGTCAGTGCAAGATTTATCATTGTGCTTGGCTGTGCTTAAGTACAGGGCTCCATTGGCCAGGATGGGAAGGGGGTGGGTAAGAGGCTTCATAACTTAACTATCATAGGGCCTCATTTGTCCTAAATCTGGCACTGGAAGGGGTAAAGAAGGGCAGATCTGGCTGCATAGGAAAGTAAAGGAAAGGACTATAAATGAGCAGTGTGCATTATAATACATTTTTTCATATACTTTCTAATGAAATAATTCAACTTATCATAATTTCAAAACATCACTTTTGTAAAATAGTTGGTTCCTTTTTTCATATATATCATTATACAATGGATTTTTAAAACATGACTATATTTCTAATGAAATACATTCTAATGAAATACATAATTAATGAAGAATTTTGAAGGATTTACTAAAATTATTAATTATTTCATTACTAAGATAGTATCTTAATGTAAGGTTCTTATATAAAATTATGTTGGAAGATTTTAATTTAAATTGGAAACCTTTAAAATAGGTGGTTTTATTTCATAGAACCAGAGCCGGTTTTGGCCGGGTTGGCAAGTAACTAAAGGGTTAAATAGAAACCTTTTAAAACGGGTGGTTTTAATTCATCGAACCAGAGCCAGCTTTGGCCAGGTTAATAACAAAATAAAGAGTTAAATAGAAAGATTAAATGAGAATGTTCAAGTCTGAAATTTGATTTCTATTTTATGAGTAAAACAGAGAAAATGACCCTTAGATTCTGCATCCCAGGTTTAATGGAATATTTGACATTAAAATTTGATATTAACTAACACTTTGCTCCAACTTTGAAAAGACATTTACCAAGCATCAGTTGATTTAGGTTCTTCAAACATCACATTGCCGCATGTAGTCAATTCGGTATCTGTTATGTACAAACCAAAATAGTAAGCTTCATCCACGAAATACATTGCTTCATTCATCTTAAGTGTTACCCTGTCACAGAAGAAGGTTGTAAAATCAGTTGTGTATACTGGGTAATGAAAATAGCAGTACTGAAATGATTTATATTAGAATTGTTATCATATTTACCAAAGATCTGACTTACTGCCCACAGCATATAACTTTGATAACTTTGATAGGTTTCGGCCAGTATTGGCCCAGGCCATGTTTTCTCTACTAGTAAGGGTTGGATGGGTTGTCAACAGACCAGGCAGGTACTGGAAGCAGAGTGCTTGACCTTATGGTTGGCCAGGAGACTGCAACTCACTTACATATGTTTTTGCACTCTACTGAATGCTTAGAGGTACTGGCAGCCTGCAACTCACTTATATACAATCCTGAGTGCTACTGTATAAATTTTATCATGACACCAGTACGAAGGAGGTTGTCATGTCATCAACTAATCTTTCTTTTCATTCCCGGTATAATCAGAAGTGATTAAGGATTTTCTTTTGCTTATTACTTTCAGTATGTTAACCCCTGCTTAAGTATAAAGAAGTAGAGTTGGAGCAGGGTTTTATGAATTAAAATACATATTATTGCATATTATACTGTGTTTATATGTAAATATGGACCACGTGAAACAGTAAGATAATATAGCAGCTATTAATATAACACTTCTACTCTTAACAAAGGTAGTGAATTGGCAAAGTTATTAGGGTGTCAGTTTAAAAGTGCTTCAGTATTTGTTGTAGCTCACTGCACTTTGAGTTCTAATTCTGCTAAGGTCAACTTTGCCTTTCATCATTTTGAGATCGATAAATAAGGCACCAGTCCAGTACTAGCATATGTACTTCCTCTCTCTAGCTAGCTGTCTCCCTTTTTCTTTCTCTGGATATAATTGGTTGTGTTATTAACTGGAGAAGGATGGGCTCTGCCAGGTTTAAAATGACCAAGGCATGCTGTGAGTCAGGATGGGAGTTAAGAGCCTTTTACTTTCTAACTTTACTCTTATTGAAATGCCCAGGCAGTCTGCATGATATAGTGTGACATGGCAAGCCCCTTGAATTAAAGGTCAGTCCATCTGATAAGCTTCCACATAGTTTCTCTTAACTCAATTTCCCTCACAAGACTTGAGCCCACTTGAGGCAATGATAAAGACACTTGCTCTATGTACCATGAAACAAACTCCTTAACTGTTTGGCCATGACTGTACACAAATAGATTGACATGCACACATGAAAATGTATGCATGCACCTACACACCCTCCTTCTCTCTCACACACATACTACCTTTTTTTAAAAATATTTATACAAAATCATATACACTTGTACCTCTTATACTTTGCTTCACATTTCTTCAGAGTTTCTTGCACGCTCTTCAATTTTGACTGCCTGTCTCTTTCTGATAAAGGAACTTGTTTCACCTGAATAACATGCAGCAGTAACGACAACAACAGTAATGGTAGCATCAATAACATTTGAATAATGTGTGCAGTTCATACAATATATATGAGTAAAAGTGTAAATTTAAGTAATACTGCATTACAACAAACAATGTCATAATCATCTTTATATTGACTTTTCCATGCTGGCATGAGTTGGAAAAGACTTTTCATAGCAATGTTTTATAGCTGGATGGATGCCTTTCCTGACACTAACCCTTTTAGTTACTTCTTACAACACGCATGGATATGGTGCACATATTCTAAACCAGATACACATGTATTTATAGTAAACTGGTCGGACATACAATATTATACTACATGGAAGACAGATAATAAAAAAATAATAATGAAGATATTGTGTACAGTGCTCAGGTGCACTACAACTCATCAAAAGTGTATGTATAGTACATAGGGTAATGTACAAACGTCAGGAAAATGAACAGTGCATGAGTCATGATATACACATGTGTGCATGTGTATGGAAGAGGGACATCAGGTGTAGTTTTGGCGAATTTCGGGAAGCATGAGGGTTTTAAAGTATGCAGTGTCTCAGCAGCTAACAACTGACACAGGCAGTTTGTTCCATGCTTCAGCAACTCTAAGTGTGAAAAAATGTTTCCGAAAGACATGGGAGCTGTGCTGTTTTCTGATTTTGTAGGCATGTCCACGTGTGTTAGACACATGGAGATCAAAAAGGTGCTCAGGGTTGTTGTTGGCGAGATGGTTAATAACTTTGTGGGTGTTTACCAAGTCCATTGCCAGACGACGGAGCTTCAATGAATCCATGCCCAGGGAAGCAAGGCATTCAGAGTATGGTAGGTGTCTGATGGAGGGTATGCGCTTGGTTGCATGTCTCTGAACAATTTCCAGGAGGTCAATGTTCTGAGCAAGATAGGGGTTCCAGACTGATGATGCGAATTCCAAGTGTGGTTGCACCATAGCTGTATACATGGCTGGAGAGCAGCTAACAAAGGTCTTGCTGAGTGATACCAAGACACCTTCGGCCTTCTTGACAATTTTAGAGATGTGCTTTGTCCAACGCAAATCGCTGCTGACAGTAATGCCCAGGTCACGTTCACAAGAGGACTTCTTGATATCAGTGTTGTGGCTGGAGTATGTCGATGCTGGATTTTTCCTCCCAAAATGCATGGTGGTACACTTGTCCACAGCCAGCTTCAGTTGCCAGTCTGTGATCCATTGCTGCATTGTGTCCTTTTGTGTGGCATAGAGTTAAAAGCGTTAGCGAAGTCAAGATAAACAACATTCATCCATGAGCCGCTGTCAGTGATCTGGGTAATGTCTTCAAGGAACTCGATAAGCTGATCACAGCAGCTGGAGTTAGGGATAAATCCAAATTGCAAGGGCCGGATGAGGCTGTGAGAGCTCCAGAAGTTCCAAAGTGTTTCTCTGACACAGGATTCCATCAGTTTGGTAATACAGCTAGTAAGACTGACTGGATGATACTTGACAGGTGATGTGCGGTTGCCCTTTTGAACAGGGGAATCACACTGGCAGTTTTCCACTGCTCCGGAGTAGCACCATTGTTGAGACAGTATTGAAAGAAGAAAGAAAGCGTGTGCAAAAGGAAGTACACGCCACGTTTGAGAAGCAGGTATGTAACACCATCAAGACCAGGGGAGGCATAGTTTCGCTTATTCTTAAGGTGACGTCGCAGCATTGCAGGTGTAAATTCCATAGTTGTTATGGAATTTGATGTTAGAGATGGTGGAGATGGTACATTCTGGTTTTCAACAGTAAAAATGCTTGCATAGCACTCAGCAATGAGTTCTGCGCATTCTTTGGGATCATCAGTGATCTGGCTTGTGTGGGGATTGCGAAGAGGACCAACTGGAGAGTGAGGTCTCTGCTTTGAATGTACATATTTCCAGAACACCTTACTGTCAGGATTGGTTGCTATGCACTGTTCAGATTCAAGCACTGCCTTTTTTGTCACTTGCTTGAGATGGTTGGAAGATTTATTCTGCTTTTTTCTATTGGCATCTGATTTATGTAGTTTATATTCCCGTTCAGCATACCAACGTTCTTTCCTGGCAAGTCGGACCGCTGAAGTTTCCCAAATTGCACTTTTGGGGTGGTTTTCTTTTTCCTCTTACGTGGCACTGATAGCTATCCATATTGAGTCCAGGATGCTCTGGAGTTTAGTGTTCACATCTCCAGAGTTATAGAACTCATGCCAGTTTGGGCGCTGTAGCCCAGTGCAGTACAAGTTCCAATCTGCTTTCTTCCAATCAAAGCAAGCAGATTGGAGATGGTTCTGGTTTTTGTTGTTGCCCGCAAGAGCCAGATTGGCAATGATCACAGCATGATCAGAGTCGCCTAGAGGTTCCTCAGTAGTACAACTGATAACCACTTCAGGAGTAGTGGTGAAGAGCAGGTCCAAAGTGTTGTCACCTCTTGTTGGAGAGGTGACTACTTGTGACCAGTTTGAGTCCAGCACTAGCTCAAGGAAATCGTTTGCACTTTGTGGCCAACAAAAGGTTTCCCAATCAATCTCAGGATGATTGAAGTCATCTGCAATAAACACATAAGTGGCTGTTTTCCTGGCAGCAGCTCTGAGGATATCGCAAAGCTGTGTGTCTTGATGGTAGTTTGGGGGGGCGATAAACAACACCAAGCAGAAGTGTTGACATGGTCATACGTATGTCACAGAAAAAAAAATTCTTCTTGTGATTCGTTCAAATCAACATAAGGAATTACCGAAAAATTTGAACGAATGTAGACCATCACACCACCACCATGGCAATTAATGTGGTCCTTGCAGAACAGGTTGTAGCCAGTAATGCTGAAAACCCCATCACAGAGTAAGGAATGTGCCCATGTTTCTGTGACTGTGATGAAGTCAGGGTCGACGCTTCTGATGTAGGAGTTAAACAGATGTATCTTGTTGCATAAACTGCAAGCATTTAAGGACAACAATTTGTACCCTGCTTGCAGTTTATGATGGTGTGTAGAGGATGGCCGGTTGTTCTGGTTTAGTTTCCCAGAGTTGTTGCAGTTTTTTCATTATTGTTGAAGTAATGTTATTGTTGTCAAGTAGCTGCAGAACATCAGACCTATATTTCAAAAGTAGCCAATGAAATGAATTATTCAATTCTTAGAAAATATAGAAAATCTTGAATGCAGGAAAAAAACTGTGATAACAGTCGATTGCTGTAAAGAATGGCTAAGAAAATTGGGTAAAATACCCCTAAAATCAAATTCTGTACCTCTCAAATGTGGCCAGAATTTAAGAGGTACACAATTTGGCTCTCTGTAACAGCCCCTGGCCACTTTTTCTCTCTACAGGGGTATTTTACCCAATTTTCTAAGCTTTGCTTAATAGCAATAGACTCTGTTCACAGTTATTTTCTGCATTCAAGATTTCCTACATATTTTAAGAATTTCAACTCACTCGACACTGTGATGGTTTATTTATGAATTAGTCAATATTTCTAACTGTACCCAGCCTGTCTATTAATAGGGGTCACAACTTTTTTTTTCCCGCTTTAGCAAGTGGTCCCTAATTTTTTTCAGATAGTAAGGTAGTAGAAAATTAATATTATTCTGCAATAAAAGGTGATGGATTGGCAGAATTGGTAGAGTGCCATAGTAGTATTTGTTCTGAGTTCAAATCCTGCCATGGTCAACTTTTTCTTTTATCCTTCCGGTGTTGATAAAATAAAGAACTAGTCAAGTAGTGGGGTTGATTTAACAAAGTTTGCCCTTCTTTCAAACTTGCTGACCTTGTACCTAAGTAGAAAATATTATTCTGCAGCAAGGGAATTGGGTGGTAGAATTAGTGGATCAAGAGACAATATGCCTTACAAGTATTTAGTTATATCTCTCTACCGTAGGAGTTCATATCCTCTTTAACCCTGTAATATTTGCCTTACTCTATATATACTATTATATTTTCATGGTAAAGGTATTACCTCACATAATTATCTCATAATATCAAATCTATGAGATTTCGATATTGTTTATTTTGAGAACAATACCTTAACATCAATATGAGTGGCTGGTTATAGCCAGTTTGAACAGAAAGAGGTGAGAGAATTTTGGCTGGATATGGCCAGTTTAAATGCTAAAGAGTTCAAGTCAACTTTGCCTTTTGTTTCTTCCCAGTTCAATAAAATATGTATAAGTAATATACTTGGAGGTCAACTTTGCCTTTTATCCTTGTGAGGTCTTTAACAATGTACCAGTCTAGTACTGGGGTCGATTTTTTCTTTATATCTTTTCTCACTTCCATTGTATCATTCTCTCTATCCTCCTCTGGAAGAAATCTGCTGTATTCTGACCTGGAGAGGGATGGCTTCTGCCAGGTTAAAAAATGCTCAGAAATGCCGTAATCAATACAGCGCTCCAACAACTCCCCCAGGAGTTACGCGACCACGCAAGCATGCAATATACTTGGAGAAAAGAGGCACTGCCAAGCATTTCTAAAGCCCATTGAATTGCCATGATGGAGACACAGTCAAATATCTAGAGTATCAATCCAATAACTAGCTGCACCAGTTATGGAAATTTGATTGATTGATTTGAATATACTATGAATCAATTCAATTAACTATATCTTTTCCCCTATAAAGATTTGATGACATGCTAGTGCAAGATATCAATATTATATGAAAGAATTGTTCTGAGTTAAAATCCAACTGAAATTAACTTAGTCTTTCATCCTTCCAGGGTTGATAAAATAGGGTACCAGTCAAGTACTTGGGTTGATTAATTGATTATACTCCCACCCATCTTGAATATTGTGGACTTGTGATGATGATGATGACAATAACAATGGCATTGATGATGATGGCAATGATACTGATGGTGATGATGATGATGTTGGTGATGATGATGACAATGATGATGATAGTGATGCTGATGATGTTGAGCATGATAATAATTGCTTCTACTTTTGGCACAAGGCTAGCAATTACCCCAGTGCATTACTGGTGCTTTATTTTATCGACCCCTGTAAGGATGAAAAGCAATGTTAACCTCAGCGGGATTTGAACTCAGATTATAAAGGGCGGTAACTCTATTCTGCAAAGCATGGCGTCCGACTCCCTAGTGATACTGCCAATCCACCGCCCTTGAGGATGATAATAATGCAGAGGCGGTTGATGCTAACAGTAACAAAAACAACAAATGCCAACATACCATTTGAAGAAGTCTGGAGAGCTGTTCCACATACATTTGGTAACCTGTGAGGAGTCTTGATTTTAATTTCAAAGCTGCATTTAACCAGCATTTCTTCTGATTTTCCAATTCTTTCTTCTTGGTGTCATAAAACATGCACTTCTTCTCCATTGTTGCCTGTGACAATAAGTTCAAAAATTTTAAATACTGAAGAAAAGCTGCAAATCAATTAAGGTGTCTATTAATAAGAAGAGCATGTGGCAAATTAGCAGAGATGTTAGAGCAGGGGTGTACAACATATTCCATTGGTGGGCCACTTTTGAACATTGGAACAACTATTAGGGCCATTAATATTTATTAAGCACCATTCCAAAGATTCACCACAACTTCTTTCCATAACATGAAACTGGGAAATTATAACACACATAACCCTATCAGTAAAGCCCTTTAGTATAGGTCAACTAACAGAAAATTGTATTACGGTTACGAAAAAAATTCTAAATAAGTCTACAAGGTAAAACTTAAAATCGGTCATCGCGGGCCACTCTGGCTGGTCTGGCAGGCTGGATTGTGGCCTGCGAGCTGCCTGTTGCATGCCCCTGTGTTAGAGCATTAGATAAAATGCTTAGCAGTATTTGTTTTGGCTCTCTGCTCTCTGATTTCACTTTTGAGGTTGATAAAAAAGTACCAGGCAAGTACTGGGGTCGGTTCTTCCTCTATAACTTTTTCTCACTTCCTCTTTTCACTCTCTATCCATCTCTGGAAGAAATCTACCCCCCCCCCTCCTGTTTATTAAATTTTGCTAATCAATCTATCTAATTTATTTTAAGTGGTAGCATTCCTGCGACAATTATCTTTAGACATTAAAAAACATTATACATGACAAAAAAAGAACATTACAAGAAATCTTATCTATATATATAAAACTGAGGTTGTCTGTCTGTCTGTCTATCGATTTTTGGCACACATCTCCTCTTAGAATCTCTCACGGAATTGCACCGAAATTGCTATACTTGTACATTGAGCCCTAGCGAAGACATCGGAAACAAAATATTTCAAATTGACCCGCCCTATCTGACGAAATCGAATATAATGTATCGATTTTTGAGCGTAAGTGATGAGTTATTTCCCTTTGTTCTGTTTACATTCAGCGTAGCGGCTTACGTTCTCTTTACATTTTCTGCGTGCAAAAATTAAAAAAATGATTTCCCTTTGTTCTGTTTACATTCAGCGTAGCGTCTTACGTTCTGTTTACATTTTCTGCATGCAAAAATAAAAAAAATTACGCTGGCTTTCTCAGCGTTTAAAATGACATTAACACAATACACGAACAGTTGTCGAGCCAGCAAAATTTTGACCTGCAAAATTCATCAGTTCGAACACTATGCTTCCGTTTTGCTTCATTTCCATTTAAAAGCCTTTTAAAACAATATTTTTACTTGAAAACAAGTCTATTTAAAGACTACGTAAAACAAGCAAATATTTCGTAAAAAAAAAGCAAAAATTATATAAGTTTATTTAAAATATATGTATCTGTAAATTTCGTTAGGCGTGCAGACAGACAGTCGTGCAGACAGACAGTCGTGCAGAGAGGTGATATAGGCGTGCAGACAGACAGACATGCAGAGAGGTGATATAGGCGTGCAGACAGACAGTCATGCAGAGAGGTGATATAGGCGATTATTTCCCTTTTATGGAATGAGCAGACGATTAGCGAATGTGCAGACGATTAAGTAAATCTTTAGTAGAGTGAATTGGAATCTCCAGTTTGTTTAATAGCTTCATTTGCACTGTACTGCCTTTGTATGCTACAACGCTTTAAAAGTTCGGCGAGTTCATTACTTCGTAAGTTATTGATATTTATTTTTTTATTACGACGGTTAGCAAACTTTCCCTATTAAACGTTTAAATTAATTTTACGGTCTTATAAGGCTGAATTTACTTTAATTCGGGTTATCGTTATGTTTTCTTAACTTCATAAGGCATATTGTTGGTTGAGGGAATATTAATCAAAAACACCACATGCAAGTCTGCACAGTAGACACTACAGTTTTTAAGCCAAAAAAGAAACTTAACATTGTAACTTTAACACAGCTACTGAGCGACCCCGAGCAACGCCGGGCTTTACTGCTAGTATGCTATAAAATAAATAGGATGAGTTGGGGTTTCAATATGTAAACTAAATGACTAATTCTGGTTTAAAAAAAAAACAACGGAGACAACCTTGAAAAATTATCGATTTTCCATCCCCAACACCACCCCTATTATTTGGGGAGTACTTCAATTGTCACAGAGCATATTGAATCTAATATTTTAGGCCCCAGAGAGAGAGAGAGAGAATCTAATGTTGTCCCTTTCACCTTAAGGTGGTTAATGATTGCTTGTATATGTTTGCATGTGTGAATGTATATTTATATATTTGTCTGATTCAGTGTAGTACGCTTAGTGTGATATGTGATGTATATTTTCATGAATATCTCTATGAATATCAAGGGCAGTGAAAATGGGGGTGAGAACATGCCCCCTCCCCGTCACCCCAGTAACAAGCCCCTTCTCCCCAATAATTTGATAATAACAGTATAATATATGATGTTAACCTTCATAGCAAATATTTTTTCATGTCATAACTTTTTCTCCATAGTATGTGTATTCAGAGACAGATTTCATAGGTCATTTTGCTATAATCACTTTATAATTATTGAAAACTGTAAATGTAATATGACCTGCTTGGACTCAAATTACATTTTCTGACCATTTTAGAGTGCAAATAGCTAAACTAACCACTACAACAAAATTGACAAAATTTGCCTCCCTCTCCATCCCAATTCAGAAATGCTTCCACTGCCCCTGATATGCATGTTTGCATACATATATTTGTTTGTTTGGCTATTTATCAAAATGGTTGACAGATGGCATCACTGTGTCTGTCTGTATGTCCCCCCCCCCCTTTTTAAAAATCAAAATGACTATCTATTGGTCACTCTCTGTCTGTCTTTGTCAGTCTGTCCCAATCTGTAATTCTTTAGTAAGTTTACACCAATAGTGTATTCTCGGGTTGCAAATAATCGTCCCCACAACTCTTATTAATCTACCCCCCCCCCCATCCTTATACCTCTCCATCCAACCCAGCTTATTAAATTATGCCAATCTATCTCCAGCGTGAAATTTTATTTTAAGTGGTAGCATTCCTACGACAATTAATTTTCTTTAGATATTAAAAAACATTATACATAACAAAAAATGTACATTACTAAAAATCCCATACATTATAAAATAAATAGAATGGGTTGGGGTCTCAATGTGTAAATGAAACGACTAATTCTGGTTTGAAAAAAAAAAATCAACAGAGACAACCTAGAAAAATTACTGATTTTCCACCCTATTATTTGGGACCCGAGAGTAGATTCTCATGATATTCAAAATCTTCAAACCTCAACAGCCTGTGAAATTTCTAGTGATGCCACATTATAGGTGTCCAGAGTTTGCAGGTGTGGGATCCGATATATAACATAGATTGAGTAGTTCCATAGCAATGACACAGGGTTAGGCAAGTAGTTGGGGTCTTTGAATGATAGATGTTGTAATTCCAGTAGTTGGCATACGGGTGATAGATCCTGAAACAGAGAGGTTTCTCATAAATGATGATGATGATGATGATGATAATGATGATACTGATAACAATAATGGCAACGATGGTGACAAATGTGGTGATAATGATGATTGTGATGGTGACAATGGTAATGATGATGATGATGACAAGTGGTGATAATGATGATGATCATGAGGATAACTGTAATAGTGACAATGGTAATGATGGTGATAATGATGATGATAACAATGACAGCAACAACAACATCATGGGTGATCTGGCCTTGTGGAAGAGGTCAAAAGATACAGGTCATATTCATAAGATCAGAGCATTAATTTGTATTACATAGCAAATATTAATTTCTTTGACTAGCTAAAAAGATCCAACTTCCTTTTAATCAATGATTCAACCTCATTATTTTCAGCTAACCTCAGCGGGATTTGAATTTAGATTGTTACGGCCACTTATGATCTGAGTTCAAATCCTGCCAAGGTTAGATTTGCCTTTCATCCCAACGTGTCAATAAAATAAAGTACCAGTAACACACTGAGGTCAATTTAATCGACTTTACCCTTCCTTTCAAATTGCTGGCCTAGTGCCAAATGTAGAAACAATTCATCATCATCATCATCGTTTAACGTCCATTTTCTACTTCCTCAATCTGACATCATAAAGAATGGAATATTAAGCTAGCTGTGGTGATAACACAGAACATTGAGTATGGCAATTAGATTCTATATAAAACGTCTTTTTTACTGCTCTACTGTTTTGGTACTTAGATTTACAATTTCTTCTGGTTAAGTACAAGACCACTATAACTGATTGAATATTGTGTTTTTGCATATGAGGAGGGCCCCATTTGGTCATGACTGATCATGAGGTTGCACCTGAAAGGTTTCTCTCCAGGTTGTACGTCTGGGCAAGATATTTTGTGGATGACCAATAGTTGCTCATGCATGCTAGTCTTCTCTTTTCATGTCACCAATGTTATCCAAAGGAGAAGCAAAAGCTTATACAGCTTAGCACTAGAATTACACACACACACATCAAAACTGCCGCCCTGAAAGGTAAATCAGGTGAAATTGTGGAACTGGTAGAGAGAAGAGATGCAGATGTATACTGTGTACAAGAAGTGAGATGGAGGAGTGCCTCAGTGAGACAGGGTGCCTGAGCAAACAACAGAGATATAAACTCTACTGGATAGGAAATGACGATGGGGTAGGAGGTATAGGCATCCTACTAGCTGATAAATTGAAAGATAAGGTGATAAAGGTAGTTAGAGTAAGTGACAGAATTATCAAGCTTAGAATAGCTGCAGGAAATAGAATGGTGACAATTACATCTACCTATGCTCTACAGGCAGGACAAAGTAAAGACCAAAAGGACAGGTTCTATGAGGAACTTTTACAGATAGCCTCAGTTACTGATGAAAGAGATCTCATCATTCTGGCAGGTGACTTTAACCAGGACAGATTCTGTGGAGTTCACAGCAGCTATGGTTATCACACAAGAAATGAAGAGGGATTGAGGCTCCTGGAATTCTGTGACACAAATGAACTAACCATTTGCAACACAAATTTCAGGAAACTGGCAAGCCACCTGATCTCATATCAATCAGGTGAACATGCAAGTGAGCATGGCAAAATGGATGTAAAACCGATGATGATAATGATGATGATATCAAAATGGCCAACTGAATTCACATGTTTTTTCTCAAAAACATTTTTTCCCCATTCCTTCCTCTCCTCTATCTTTTTATTTCATATTTTATTTTTCATTCTATCTTCTGATAAAGGATTGGTATCCGAAATGTTAAGACTCTTTTTTTACTAAATCAAATGCTAAACTAATATATTTCTTCATTGTACTGTGCATGTTTGGAGACCAGAAGTTGCACTCTGTTGGCAAGTGATTCATGCCAATCAGCCAGGTGTCTTTTTTTGGGTGGGTGGGGTGCAAGTTATATCCTAAACTCTCCATATTAGATATTAGTAGAAAAGAGTTTTCATAGCTTTCTTAACTAAAACTGTCCTTTGTTTGTAATTATATTGTTAGGAAAAGAAAATAAATATGAAGAAACAGAAGACAAGTCACTAGAAATTAAAATTTAGCAACCACAAATTATTACAAACCTTTAAAAATGTGATATTATTTGCAGATAAATTCAAAATTTCAATGTTAGTATTATGCTGAAGACCTTTGCCTGAATATAGAAATAGGATAAAATGTTAAATTATACAGCCATATTTTCGTGACAATATACAAAATAAAATTTAGTGATGCAAACTTCAAAAAATGAAGATTGGTATGTTTTCTAGGTTGTCTCCCTTGAGTTTTTTAAAAAACAGAATTAGCCTTGTTTAGTTTACATATTGAGAACCCCCCTAAACACATCCTATTTACTTTATAACGTATGGTATTTCTTGTAATGTTCTTTTTTTTTGTCATGTATAATGTTCTTTAATATATAAAAGAAATTAACTGTCACAGGCATGCTACCACTTAAAATAAAATTTCACTGGAGATAGAGTAGCAAAATTTTAAAAGTGGAGGGAAAATGATTACACTGGTCAACAACCAAAATGCTTCTGAGACCAGAGGAGCAATTTCCAACTAATTTTAGGTCGCTAATAATGAATATCATGGTTAAAACTGTTTGTTAGCTCTACTTTTTAACATACACATATGTGCCACAGCAGGCTCCAATAGGCTTGCAGCAGTGTGCTTCTTACCACACTCATAGTCCCACTGCCCTTCAGTATTGTTCCAGCAGTCATAGGAGGTGGTTGTGTTGTACGTTTATATATTGTGGTGAAAGGTAGGTGATTTTCCTAGTCAAACACCTTTTAAACTTATAATAAATATTCATTGAGCAAGCTATTGATATGTGAGGCATTCTATATTAATTCTATTTTCCTACTGAATGATATAATTTTGATGAAGCACAAACCTCTATCCACATCTCATAACACAAAGGGAACTCCATGACCTTGCCAGGAATCTACAACTACCTAAGAATAAGGCAGAGCTGCTAGGCTCTTGTCTTCAACAGTGGAATCTCCGAACAGCTGATGTGAAGATTTCAAAATTTCATGACCACCAGTGGCCTGCAACAATATTAATGGTCTGATGGAAGCACTTGGTATTGAATACAAACCCAGTCACTGGAGGCTGTTCATAGAGTCATCAAAAACTAATCTGAAAGATGTCTTGCTGCATAATGGCAATAGTAAACCATCGGTTCTTGTGGGCTATGCATCACATATGAAAGAAACTTATGAGAATATAAAGCATATGTTGCAATGCATAAAATATAATGAACATCAATAGCAGCTCCGTGGTGACTTAAAGGTTGTTGCTCTTGTGATAGGTTTGTAGGGTGGATACACGAAGTGCTGCTGCTTTCTGTGTGAATGGGACAGCCGTGCAAGAAGTTCCCACTCCATTAGGAGAGACTGGCCACATCGTCAATCATTGGAGCCTGGGATGAAAAACAGCTACCTCTCACTGAACCAAACAAAATTTTGCTACCACCACTGCATGTAAAACTGGGCTCATGAAAAACTTTATAAAAGCTATGGACAAATCTGGTCAGGGATTGAAATTTTTAACATAAAAATTCCCCTCACTGAGCGATGCTAAGATTCAAGAGCTTCTTAAATATGGTGACTTTAAATCAGCCCTTTATGGGGAGGAGAAAGCTGCTTGGGAAGCATTCAAGTTAGTGGTGCAGTGATTTTTTGGAATCAGAAGGGAAGGATACTATGAAGAATTAAGGCTTACAGGAACATGGGATGTAACATGCCATTTAAAATTCATTTTTTGAACTCCCATTTAGACTTTTTTCCAGTGAACTGTAGGGTAGTTAACGACAAACATGCTGGTAGGTTTTACCAAGATATTTCAACCATGGAAAAGCGGTACCAGGGCAAATGGAGCACAAAAATGCTTGCAGACTATTGCTGGACATGGGCAAGAGATGATTTTTCAGCCCACTATTAGTGTCAAGCAAAAGGGCAGAGAGTACATATGGACTAGAACTTAAAACATATATTGTATATTATGATAAAATAATTAAATATTATATGTCGTGTATCTTTAAGCCTATAGCTAATAAGCATTTAACAAGGTGATATTTGGATTCAGGACATGAAAATACATTAGAAGCACACAACTTTTCAAAAATTGTTGACCTGTGTTATTTGAGACCGCAAAATACATAAAATACATGCAGAAAAATCAATATCGAAGAACAAGGGAAGTAACTGTAGGGAAAAATTATTTGAGTTAGTTTCCTTTATTTGTAACCTTTTAGGTAACACAAATTTGAGGACTTTGCCTCCACGACTCCCTTAGGAATAAGCGGGCAAAGAAAACTTTTTATTTTATTGCTTTGATTTGAAATACTTCATAAAAATAATGCACTTCATTTAAAACTGTATCTTCTTTGTGTTTTGATTATAAAATACAAATTTAAAATGCATAATAAGTTTTAAATTACTTAATGTGTCATGGCACTTTTTTATGTGCTTGCTTCCTCTAACTTTAGAAACTGGTTATATGCCTCATGCATCCATGTACGTACATACATCTGTATGTGTGAATTTATGTGTATGCATAAGAATATGATACACATGTATACAATATGAATGTATTATATATATATATATATGCATGTATTATATTATGCTTTGTATGTAAGTACATGTGTGTGCATGTAAGCGCATGTGTATGTTCTCCATATATACAGCATGTAGATATGTATATATGATCTAACAGCATGTGTATGCATGGAAGTATCATGTGTGAATATATTTGTTTGTAAACAGTATGCACATGTACATATGCTTTCTATGTATATATGTGTGTGTGAGTGTGAGAGCATGTATGTGTGATTAGGTTTACATGTGTGTCAACTTATGTTAGATTTACTCTCAGATCCCAAATAGTAGACGGGGGGGGGGGATTGGAATAAGCGGGGATGGTGGTGATGGAAAATGGGTAAGTTATTTAGGTTGTCTCCGTTGATTTAAAAAAAAAAAAACAGAATTAGTCGTTTAGGTTACATATTGAAAATATTACAATAAATCTGATAACATTCTTGCATGTTGATTAGTTTAAAGTAAATAATGAAGTAAACGTGTGTTGAAAACAAACTAACCAAGAGATTTTGAAAAAAATTCCTTACAGACAGACAAATACATGCACACATACATACACACACACATATGCAACCAAGCGCATACCCTCCATCAGACACCTAACCATACTCTGAACACCTTGCTTCCCTGGGCATGGATTCATTGAAGCTCCAACGTCTGGCAACAGACTTGGTAAATACCCACAAAGTTATTAACCATCTTGCCAACAACAACCCTGAGCACCTTTTTGATCTCCATGTGTCTAACACACGTGGACATGCCTACAAAGTCAGAAAACAGCACAGCTCCCATGTCTTTCGGAACATTTTTTCACGCTTAGAGTTGCTGAAGCATGGAACAAACTACCTACATCAGTTGTTAGCTGCCGAGACACTGCATCCTTTAAGACCCTCATGCTTTCCGAAATTCGGCAAAACTACACCTGATGTCCCCCTTCTATACATATGCACACATGTGTATATCATGACTCATACACTGTTCATTTTCGTGACGTTTGTACATTACCCTATGTACTATACATACACTTTTGATGAGTCATAGTGCACCTGAGCACTGTACACAATATTTTCATTATTATATTATATATATATATTAATTGTTTCTACTTTTGGCACAAGGCCAGCAATTATCTCAGTACATTACTGGTACTTTATTTTATCGACCTCGGAAGGATGAAAGGCAAAGTTAACCTTGGCGGGATTTGAACTCGGATCATAAAGGGCCGTAACTCTGCTGCAAAGCATGGCGTCCGACCCTCTACTGATACTCTCAATCCACCATATTAATGCAACCTATTCTATATATTTTATAATGTATGGGATTTCTTGTAATGTTCTTTTTTTTGTCATGTATGTTTTTTAATGTATAAAGAAAATTAATTGTCACAGTAATGCTACGACTTAAGATAAAATTTCGCTGGAGATAGATTAGCAAAATTTAGTAAACGGGGGTGGGGGTGATGGAACGATTAATCGAGACCTGAGAGTAAGCTTCAAAACTTACCTATTTTTGAAATTTTGTTATCAGCAAGGTTTAGATCTTTCAAATACTTTAAACAGAACAAATTCTAGAATATAATGAGAGAAGAAGATTAATAAAACACCTGTAAACGTCAACTATATTTTACAAACAAAAGTTTACAATGATGGAAAATATTAAGAAAGGATAAAAACAAAAATTAAGTAACGAAAAAGGAGGAATGGGTAAAGAAGGAAAGATTGGCTGTATGGGAAAGTAAAGGAAAGGACTATAAATGCCATAATTGAGAAAAAAAGGAGGGAAAGAGCAAATACTTTAGGAAAAGGACAAGGACTATTAGGCAAAGGGCAACAGACTCTACACCTTGGTCAGGGTAGTGTTTTGGCTGTGCCCCATGAACAAAACTGCAAAGGCATTTCTGCAGACAATGGCCAGTGACACCCGCTACAACAGCTACCCCACCACACAGGGCTTGTTCTCAGACAGGCTGCAGTACACTATCACCTAAACATCACTAGAAAGGAAAGACGCTGACTGTCAGATTGGACTAAAGAAACAATGGTTTTATTGCTTTTCCCACATCTTCTAAAAAGTTCAAATACAACCAATGCTTCAATACTTCATATTTACACTATTGTTTACAAACAAAGCTGTTTATCAAGCTTCTAATTTAAACAGAATTAGTTGCCAGAGGCCATTTAGCTCAATGGCTAAAGCACTCAGTCAGAATTTAAGAGGTACACAGTTTAATTCTTTGTAGCAGCTGCTAGTCACTTTTTCCTGTCAATAGGGGTACTTTACCCAATTTTCTAAGCTATTGTTTATAGCAATTGACTGTGGCTACAGTTATTTTCTGCAGTTGAAAATTTAAAGTTAACCAATGCATTGATACCTCATATATATATATATATAGACACACAAGCATATATATATATATAGATATATAAACATACATACATTTTCGATATGTAGAAGTGGGCATAAATTCTATAGAATGTACACAATGCAGATCTTGGGTACACAAGAGGTGTAGTGGGATAGCAGGCAAACTAACAGGTAGGGAAAACTACATATGCAGTAGATGTAGGGAAATTTGATAGTAGAAGTGCCAGTGATAGACAGATTTTTCAAATGCAAGTAGGATCTATAGAGGTGGTTGATAACTTCTGATACCTAGGTGATCAGATTAGCAAGGCGGGAGGGTGCTCCGAGATCATACTATCTAGAATAAGGATGGGTTGGAAGAAGTTTAGAGAGCTGCTTCCTCTGTTGACAAAGAAGGGTTTCTCCCTATGAACGAAAGGCTGATTATATGATGCCTGTGTGAGATGCGCAATGTTGCATGGTAACAAGACATAAGCAGCAACTGCGGAGGATATGTGATGGCTGGAGAGAAATGAAGCAAGCATGCTCCGATGGATGTGCAATGTCCATACCAATGCAGTCATGGATGTGCATCACATGTCCATACCAATGCAGTCATCTATGCTTGGTCGAGTTGAAAGAGATACTGTGTATAAGAGGGATAAAATGTAGTGTGCGGGAGAGATGACTGCATTGGTATGGACATGTGATGCACATGGAGGATGATCGCTGGGTAAAGAAGTGCCAAGAAATCCCCGTGGAAGGAAGCCGCAGTAGAGGAAGACCACGAAAATCATGGGCAGAAGTGGTGAGAGCTGACCTCAGATCGCAGAAGCTGACAGAGGAAATGACAAATGGAGAGGTGCTGTGCTGAAAAGGACTCATCCCACCCTTGCAAGCAAGGAAAAGTGCAAGTAAAATGATGATGATGATGTTGATACATACATGCATACATACATATGTATATATACATTCATACAAACATACATACATATCAAAATACACACACACACAGTCCTGCCCCACAGAGAACTATCAGCTTGCTGCATTAAAGAGTATGTAACTATGAATATTCCACAGGCACATGTACTATTGATGTAATCCTGAGGCAAAATCAGCAGGATACAATGTGTGACTAGTCTAGACCCACAAGAATTGAGTTGATTTGTTGGTAAAAGCGCTACTTACTGGGATTAGATACAGGACTTTCTCATTACAGAGTGACTTCCTTTACTATTTCAGAGTCACTGAGTCTGATGAGAGAGGGGAAGTAAGTTATCCACAAACTGGAAACTTGTGTGCAACAAAGAGGAGTCTGCTATAGGCAGACAAGAGCCAGGTGGTGGTGTTAAGCCAGGTAATGGATTAAACCTGCCAGCTAAGTAGATCATGGCAGAATTTGAATTCAGAGGACACAGCCATAACAAATACCACAAGATATCTTGACCCACACTCTAATGATTCTGCCAGTCTGCCACACTAGACTGGCACTTAGTTTATCGACTCCAGAAGGATGTAAGGCAAAGTTGACCATAACAGGATTTGAACCTGGAATTAAAGAAGTTAGATCAATGCAGCCCGCAATGCAGAGGACAGGATTACAAGCAAATATTGGTGCTTGTCCGGGTCGCTTCTTCTTTGCATTAGCCGCCATCAAGACCTCAGTCATCCTTGGATCCCATACAACCGAGCTCCTCCACAAATCGGAATGTCAGTAGCCCATCTGAGGAAGGAGCCCCACGAGGTGGGGTGGCTGTTGCAGTGGGTGTTGCTGGCCATTGTCTGCAGAAATGCCTTTGCAGTTTGTCCACGGGATGCAGTCGAAACATCGTCCTGACCTAGTCATAGGGCCTATCATCCTCTCCCCTTCCCACTCTCTTTCTTCCTTGGCCTAATAGTCCTTGCTCTTTTCCCCCTTTTCTTCTCATTTATGGCATTTATATTTCTTTTCTTTACTTTCCTATACAGCCAGATCTGTCATTCTTTATTCCTTCCCACCATTTTTTCATTATTTATATAACTAATTATGATTTCTGATTTAGGCACAAGGCCAACAATTTGGAGTAGGGGAAAGTCGATGAAATCGACCCCAGTGCATTACTGGTACTGTATTGTATCAAACCCGTAACGATGAAAGGCAAAACTAACCTCGGCAGGATTTGAAATCAGAATATAAAGGGCTGTAACTCTATGTCGCGAAGCATATTGTCTGATGCTCTACCGATATTGCCAATCCAAACTAATTATGTAAAATTAATAAATAATTTAAATTTAAAATAAAATACTGCAAAGAATTTTGTCCAGTGTTCTAACACTTCTGCTAATGTGCAGAATAAGGAAAAAATATGTAACTAAGAAAACTAAACCGAAATATTTCCATTGAAGGATTTAAACTCAACACACTGCAAAGTTGAATCAATAAACCACCACAACTTACCTCAATTGTAGTGATATAGTTACTGTTAAGCCAGAGCACTTGAAGTTTCTTCAGTTTTTCTAAATGCTCAATATTTCTGATCTGGTTGTTGTACAAGTAGAGTTTTGTCAAAAAGGAACAATTATCCAGGTTGGAGATTTTCTGCATGGAGTAATAATAAAAAAAAAATCAAAAAAATCAAAATAGAAGCCATATACAGAAATGCTGTCAGCAAAGTGAGAGTAGATAATGAGTTCAGGGAAGAACTCAATGTGTAAGTTGGTGTTCATCAGGGCTCAGTCCTCATCTGTTTATTATAGTCCTCTATATCAGCATACTGACAACCTGGTTCTTATAACTGAATCAGTGGAAGAGCTAGAGAAGAAATTTCCACTGTGGAAACAGAACTTAGAATCAAAGGGGCTCAGTGTAAACTTAGCAAAGACCAACGTTTTAGTAAGTAGAAAATGAGACAGGATAATGGTTGCATCAGGGAAGTGAATGTGCTTGACATGTTGAAAAGGAGTGTGTAGTAAATCTATATGATGCACACAATGTAAAACACAAGTACACAAGATATAGTGGGATTGTAGGTAGACTAATAGAAAAGGTAGACTTTATATACAGAAGATACACACGGGTAGTTAGTAGTAAGAGAGTTAGTGAAATAAACTTTTTTTAATCCCAAGAAGGCTCCATAAAAGTGTATGACAGCTTCTGCCACCTGGGTGACCTAATTAGCAATGAAAGAGGTTGCTCCTCTGTTGAGGACAAAATGTTTGCTCTCTATGAAAGAAAGGCCAACTCTATGATGCCACAAGACATTCTTGAAAAGTATAAATCACAAGACATTCTTGAAAAGTACAAATCACATGTTGCCAGACATTCTTGAAAAGTACAAATCACAAGAACTGCATAAAATTAAGTCTTTACTCTATTACTATAGATTTTCAATGATCTGTTTACTAGTAAAGATAATATAAATATTTGACTTAACAAAACCATTTTTAGATATTTTTATGATGGAAAGAATTAAGCACTCAGAATGGAAACCTAAAGACTAAAGACATGGTACTTACTTTCAAACCACACTGACATATCCAAAGCTCTTGGAGGTTGACTAGTTGGCGTAGGCCATGTGTGCACTCTATACACTGCTGGACAATCACTAGTCGCTGAAGGTTCGGGAAGTGATGAAAGCCTTGAATACTAGTCAAGCCAGTGAAAAACATCTCCAGTTGCAGTACCTGTTTTCCTTCATCTTTGAGGTTTATGTATGACACTCCATTGGCGGCACACTGAAAATCACACAAATATAGTGGTAGGGTAGAAAGAAAAGGTGCAGATTGTCAGATCAGACCAAAGAAAAAATGTTTCTATTGGTCTTCTTATTGCTGATACTATTTATGACTCCTGGCAAAAGGAGCAACATGAAATGAAGTATTTTGCTCAAGAATACATGTCACTTGGTCCAGGATTGAACCCATGGCCTTATGATCATGAATCCAACACTCAAACCACTAGGAAAGAGAAGGAAGGAGAGAAAGAAAAGAGAAAAAGAGAGATAGAGAGAGAGATAGAAAGAGAGAGAGGGGAAGACAGAAATAGGGAGAGAGAAAGAGAAAGGGATAGGTAAAGATAGAGGGATGACAAAATTGTTAAATATATTTAATATGTAAATTAAATACACAAATATGCCATATATACACACATATACGACAAAGGCATGGTTCTCCACGCAGTCAAGGAGGGCAGTAACTCTGAATAAAAACTTGACTAACACTGTCACGGCTTGTCCAACCCATGCAAGCATGGGAAACAGACATAATATTATGATGATGTTTATGATAATGATGATGATGATGATGACGACAATGATATCTTACCAAGTCCTCAAGCTGATTTTCCTCTTTATAATTCTTGAACTCCATCATCAGTACTGTGACAGTCTAAAATACTGTATGTAATCTGTTATCATTGGAATCCTGCAAGTGAAAATAAACGAAAGATAAAATAGGTAAGATGAAAGTGTAAACATAAAAAAACATACTATTTGTAATCTGTTGAAATTGAAAGTGAAAATTCAGGATTGATAGAAGACGAAATGAAACAAGTGGCCAAAATGGAATTCCTCCGAAGGGTCTTTAAAGTAACGTTACTTGATAGAGAGCATAGCTTGGGAATCAGAGAGTCACTCAAGGTAGAGCCACTACTTCTCCAATTTGAGAGATCCTATGGACATATGGTTAGAATGTCTAAGGAAAGAATCACTGGACAGATTTTACAGGCAAAACCAACTGGCAGGAGACCCAGAGGTGGACCCGAGCAAGATGTTGGATAACATTCATGAGCTTGATTGGTCTTGCATGAGGATCCTGCTGGGTCAGTTGGAAACAGTTGCTTCTGACAGGACCTGCTGGAAGGAGTGCTTGAGGACTCTGCCCCCACGATCCTCTCAGGAATAAGTGGATGAAGAAGTTTCCAATATTTAGCTATACAACCATAATTGTTAATGGCCCTAACATAACTGCAAACAATGTGACTCCAAACCAATGCCAACCATCAACTCAAGTAAATATTGTCCATACACTTATTCTTGGGTTTTGAATAATTGTTCCCCCTTGCTTATTAATTTTTCAGATTTTTCCATCTCCCTACTCTTATTCCCCTCCCCACCGTTCACTTATTAAATTTTGTGAAATTTTATTTTAAGTGATAATTATTCCTGTGATAATTAATTTTTTTTAGACATTAAAAAACATTATACATGACAAAATAAGAACATTACATGAAATCCTGTACATTATAAAATAAATAGGATGTGTTGGGGTCACAATATGTAAACTAAATGACTAATTCTGTTTTTTTTTTAAATCAGGAGAGACAACCTAGAAAAATTATCGATTTTCCAAACCCCTCATTATTTGGGACCTGTGAGTAAACTACCAAATACATACCCCCCCCCTAGATACCAATTAAAAAAAAACTAATTACGTTTATCAGAACTACACCTAAAATATTCCCATGAATGTAAAGGGATGTAGCTTAATGTTTAATGAGTTTGATTTATGAAATGCTTGGCATGTTGTGTCCTTGAACATGATGCTTCTGTAATTAATTGTCATGATGAATCTCCTTGAAAACTATATTAAGGGTGCATGCATCTGTGGAATGCTCAGTCACTTACACATTAACTTCATGAACAGCCAATGCTGTTGATTGTCGTCAGAAACGATGGCGGTCAAACACTCATCTGCATAACAATAACAGAACCAATTCTAATTATTGCTATTGGAGTGACAGACATTATCAGGCTGCATCCATCATATGTGATTCTGAGAGCAATTCCTGCTGGAGTCAAGTTTCTCTTTTCATCTCTTGAAGGGTTTGTTGTTGTTGTTTAGCCCAATGTGTTAACAATGATCAAGTAAACCTGTGATCAAAGACATTCCAGCTGTGACAAGACCATATTTCTTTCAGTGAGTAGGAGATTATTTAAGGGATCTTTTCATTTTTTAAGATGACAAAATGTGATTTAAGGGAAATTTGGTTGCTATTTTTAGCAAGCCGAATGTCTATGCCAAAGCTGCCCTTATGATTGAATCAATAAATCCTCGTAATATAGGGAAATAAGGAATTAAATCAGTTGACCATGGCAACAAACCAAAATCCAAAATATTCCAGTCTTGACTATCCCATATTTTTATATGTATATTACAGACTACATTGTTCAATATAATCTTCTTTATTTAAAATGAAAGGATGTGGTTTGAGTGATATTTGGCTGCTATTTCTAACATGTCAAGCAATCCCATTGAGGCTTCCTCGTAGTGCAGTATGGCATGGTGTGGTGTAATATACTAATATTGTGTTGCATAGTGTTCTTTATATTTTGTGTTTAAATCGCACCAATGTTGACTTGCTTTTCATCATTTTTGGGAGTTGATGAAAGAAGTACCACACTTGTGTCAAATAAATCAACTCTGCCTCATCCTTCACCTGCACTCTATTGTCATATATCAATGCCAGAAACCAATATTGATTTCTCATAAAGGTGTAATGATAGAAACAATAGAACAGGGCTTCAGTCAGATGAATTTCACTCCTGTTTTTCTGGGAGTTTGATAAAACAATTACTGAGTTACTTTACTTGAGCTTTAGGTTTTACTTTAACCCATTAGCATTTACATTACTCTATATTTACTATTATATTTTCATGGTAAAGTGGCTGAGAATTCCAGACACGTGTACTCTTAACATCAAGGGGATTAAGAATGACACATTGTGTGACAAGGCTGCCTCTTTGAATTACAGGTACAGTCAACCTGACAAGCTTCTAAACAATTTACATCTATTCAATTTCACTCACAAGGCATGTGTCAATCTGAGGCTATGGCAAATGACTAAGACACAAGATGCTACACTATGGGATTGGACTTAACCATTTGGCTAAGTTGTGTCCATATCATAACTAAATACTGTAAAGTCCAGTAATGCCATATCAGATCGCAAATTCTTGAGTCAATAAAGGAATACCTATATCAGTAGTTAATACAGTTTATATAACTAAAAAGTTTTTCCATACGCAGACGCGTATGTGTATATGTGTGTGCATGTGTGTCTATGCATACATTCACATGTATGAGTTTATAAATATAAACGTGCAAACAGACACGCTTCCCCTTCCTTCTTTTTACACACACAGGCAGCAGACATAAAGAGAGAGGAGTAGTATGAGGTAGTCAAACTATTCCTCTATCTTTACGTGTTGTGACAAAATCGCAGAAATTTATATATAGATGAATAAGACTATATAGTACAAAAACAAAAGACGAGAAGGGTGGGGAATAATAAGGAATAAAAAGGGGGAATAAGAAAGAAGGGTGGGGGAGAATACTTGCACACCCAATCACAAGCGGGACTGGAGCCTCCCTCTAATAATCTTTGAGGCAAGCCAACACACTTGCAGCACTGCCGTGGGTGATAGCGAGACCAAGTCACTAGAATAACTAAGTACTCTTGCAAGCATTACCTAATTTGTAAGGCAAGCCGCCAACAATGACAAAAACATCGTTGTCAGTGTAATAGCTCCCTAAACGCATTGAACGCCACTGGTCATGTTCTATGCCTCACCACGACCTCTAAAAGAATTTGGTACGTAACTCAAGACTCGTTCTTGCATGTGGTCGCTCGACCTGTTAGAAATAACAGCCATATCTTCCAATCATACTCTACAGTCTCACAAAATGATACATTGTATAATCTGGTCCAGGATTCCTTGCACAGGAAAACCTGGATGATCACGACAGGAATGCCCCAATCAAAGTGTATAAAAACAAAATATAACAACAAAAACTGCAACTAACGGCAATATATTTCTCTGTGTAGGGTAGTTGTTTTAATCGGCAGGATAAAACATGTGCGTAACCGCTATATGTAAACAACAACAACAACAACAACAACAATGATAGTATTATTAATAATTTCTTACGTCGGCATCTCTGATTTGTAAGAGAGAAAGGGTGAAAGAGAGCAAGAAAGACAGGGAGTTTGAAAGAGCGAGTGCGAGAGAGAGAGAGAGAAAGAAAGAAAGAAAGAAAGAAAGAACGGGATAGAGATAAAGATTTAGCAGGAAATAGTAATAGAGTGATGACGTTCTCTATGTTGTATTTTTAGGGTGTTAAATCTATTATAAGCCATTGATCCATACCAACTGAATTGAACATGATAATAGTAACTGAGGTTTATAAAACGTAGGGAAATGGGATGTTGTAACGTTCGTGCCTTGACCAAAGGTAGAGAATTTCCAATACTTTTCCAGCAAGTGGGTGAAGTAAATACAAATTCGAATTAGCTCCACCCACTAGTAACAAGTAACTGAAATTGCTACTTCTGATTGGACAATTAGGTAGCCATAGCAACAAACCAAACATGTCCCTAACAACGAAAAAGCAAGGAAGACATATATAAATATATATATATAAATAAAGAGTAAGAGAGAGAAAGAGGAAGTGAGAGTGAGTGAAAGACAGAGAGAGAAAGAAAGAGAAAGAAAGAGAGAAAAGAGAAAGAAAGAGAGAGAAAGAGAAAAAGAAAGAGAGAAGAGAGAGAGAGAGAGAGAGAGTATGAGAAAGATAGAGAGAGCCACTGAAATTAAATGGACGGATATTCTATCTAGGAAAGAAAAGTCGCTGCATCACCAAAGTAGTTTAATTTTTCAAAAAAAATATTAAAAACTTGGCTGTTTGTAGGCTTTTCTTTCGACTATAAAATATTTAAAATTATTTTATTTCAAACATATTTATTAAGGTTAAAAGAGATCCAAAGTATAACCGAAACTCGAACAAAACAAAAAAGAAAAACAAGATAAAATCTCAAAACATTATTCGAAACCAAACACTTGAAACTTATACAACGAAAAAAATTAAAGTGAAACATTCTAAAAGATTAATAAATACGGATAAGAATACAACAGGAAAAGTAAAATAAATTATTATACAAATAGAAAAAATAAAAGAATATACAGAATCCAGAGAGAAAAAAGGAAAAAAAAAAAAAAAAAAAATACAATAATGGACAACCGTATAGTGAAGCAACTGGAGATTAAAGCCGGTGTTGTACAGCAGTTTATCCACGAAAAATCCTCTTACGAAATTGAGTTGGAGCAGGATATTCAGAGGCTTGACAAGATGAAGGAAGCGAACGAAGATGAACGTGATATTGCCGAACAAGAAGACATGATGCGTGAGTCAAGAAATATGATATTGCAAACTATGCAAAGGCTGGAGGTAGCTTACGAAGATTTGAAAACCTTCCAAGATAAAGTTCATCAACAGTTGAGCGAAGTTCCGTCCTTTTTGGCTGCTCAAGATATTCTTTTGTCCGCCCAAAAGATTTTGAATCATTAACTCTTTCGTTACTATATATTTTTTAATGAAAGGCTATGATTTTCAGATAATTTGGAGGGATTTAGCAACATAACTTCCCCATTATTAAGCTGGTGTTTGGACCGTGACTTATCAAATGTTCTTACATACAATTATGATGAAAGGTTTTTATATAAATATAAATACTTAAAAATAAACACCTTTGTATCATAGAATTAGGGGCGGTTTGGTATCAAAAGGGTTAATGAATATTAATCAATAATCAATACTGAATATGAGGATACGATTGTTAATGAAGTTGTTATTAATTAGTTGATTTGATGAACTTATTTGGCAGGGTTTCAGAAGCACCATTCCTGTAAAAAGAAAAAAAAAAGATTTCCCCCCGGAAATTTCTTCGAATTAATGTTTTAAACATGGGATATTACTAATTCCACACACACAAAAAAAGAAGAAAATAAACAATTTCAATTTTTTTTATTTTACCCCTTAGTTTGCCTTCAGCCTTCTCTGATTTAGAGTTCGCAACGGGCTGTTTTTTTTTTCACACAGGATGTCCGATAAAGTCTATGGGGCAAAATGAAATAATATTGACGGGGATTCGAAGGATTAAAAATATTAAATTAGGAACTTTTTTTTTTTTTTTTTACTAGAATTTCTCATGGAAACCACACAGAAAAAACAACCAAGCAAAACATAATTCGGAAAAATGTTTCGGAAAAGAAAAGTAAGCAATGAAAACGTTAAGGATGGTTGCGTACTTCAAAATGGAGGGACATGGAAACAATACAAAAAAAAAAAAATTAAATTTTGAAATAATTTTTTTCTTTGCAGAATCATAATCTGTGGCTTTAAACATAGAAATCCGAAGATTTCAGAAAAAAAAAAAATTATGGAGTGGAGTGGAATGGGAAAGTGCTTACTTGAAAACTGCCATTTATATTTTTATAAGCTAAAATCTGCAGAGGACAAGATAAGCAAAAACCGGGGCTTATTCAGCCGCTTCCTCTTTGCTGCCGAGACTTCAGACACCCTCGGACTCCATACAGCTGACATCCTCTGTAAAATCGGGATGACAGCAGCCCGTCTGAGGAAGGAGCCCTGCGAGCTAGGGTGGCTGCTGCAGCGGATGTCGCGGGCCATTGTCCGCGGAAATGCCTTTGCCATTTTAACCGCGTGGCGCAGCCGAAACAACACTGACTTAGTTGTAGAGTCTGTCACCCTCTCCCTTTCCCTCCTTTTCCTCTCGTTTAAGCATTCAACGTCATGTGTTTTCTTCAAATGTAATTTGTCAGTATAATATTTTTGAAATGTTTCTATCAGCGTTCACTGAAATCTTCATTATGTTATTGTTGTTTAGTCCCCACTTTTCCATTTTTTTCAGCTACGGTATACTCTGGATTACGATTTGATATATCCCCTCTTAAGGGTGGGATCTGTGAGAGATTTTGCTACTATTTCTAGCAGGTGGAGTGACCATATGGGAACTCCCTTATTGGTTAATTCCGCGGTTGAGTAATTTTTTCAACGATGTTAGCCAATGACTCTAGGTGTCAATCAGAGGCTACGTATTTCTAACAATATTTCATGTTCACAGCAATGAGAAAGTATGAAACAACTTGAAAGTTAAAAAGAATCAAGTACATATAGAAAAAGAGAGAAAGGAAGATCCAAACGAGTATCGCCCACCTCCAACTAACTTACCCTCGGCCTCTTGGTCCCGGCCGAGGGGATGAATAATAGTTTTGTTGTGATTGATTAGAAACGATTTGTAATTTTTTAAATTGTTTTGTTAGGGCGAAAAGGGCAGTGCTTATGACCCTTTTCAGCACCGCTGATATTGGTGGGAGGGAGGGAGACAGAAAGGTACCCTCAAACCGGGGACCTGGCTCGATTTCAACAGAATGGGGTCGCCGCTAAAGGCACTCAAGGGCGTTAAACCTGACTACAGATTAAATCTACTACTAAAATAGGCCACGATGTAAACTGAAATGGGAACACAAGTGCCGGAAAAAACTGCAAAGCATTTCGTCCAACAATCTAACAATCTGGCCAGGATACCAACCTGGATTGGTCCTTTGTGGACCCCTGAAGGATGGAAATCAAAGTTGACTTTTGACAGGATTTGACCTCAGAACGAAAAGAGCCGTAGTATATACCGCAATGCATTTTGTAGTCTTCCTCCTCCTTCTCCTCCGCTTCATGCTCTCCCCTCCCCCCTCTTCCTCCCCTTCCTGCTCTCCTCCTCCTTTACCCTTCCTCCTCCTCCTCCCTCTTGTTTACTCTTCGTCCTTCTCCTACTCCCCCTCCTTTACTCTTCCTTCTTCTCATCCCCTCCTTTACCCTTCCTTATCCCTCGCCCTCGCCCTCGCCCTCCTTCTCCTCCTCATCCTCCACTTCATCATCATCATGACCATCAGCTTCCTCATCCTCCTCGCATCAGCCACCATCACGGTATATTTCCCGATGAGATTTTAATCCACGGGCCCTATGCAAGTTTGATCCGCCCCTTTCTACTACTAAAAATCTGCTCTGAACTGTCTTGCAGTTTTTTTTTAAAGAAATCGTATCACGCTCAAAGAGCAAGGACTAACCAAGTGTTTATCTACTATCTATTCTAAATATATCTACTTTCGCGTTCAAAGGGCGACAACTTACCAAGTCTTATCTATCTATCATGTACTTTCGAGTCTCGAATAATCGTGTAACATATTTTTTGTTCCCCGATTCTAAGTGTCATTATCAAAAAAAAACACTATTATTTAATCAGAAGTTTGTGTTTGTGGTCAGGAGTTTGATATTTCGAAATTTTCATATTTTTCAAGAAAAAACATTTAAAAAAAAATTATCAGTTCATATAATTAAATCAACAGAGCATATGTTTATTTTATTACACAAGCTTATTAAAAGCAAACAAGTAAAAACAAATAACTTTTCTACTATTGGCACAAGGCCAGCAATTACCCAGTACATTACTGGTACTTTATTTTATCGACCCCGAAAGTAAACCTCGGCGGGATTTGAACTCAGAATGGCAAGTAAAAACAACACTTATAAAGCAACTTATACACGTCAGAAATGACTGGATTTCCTGGATTTGCGGTTGTAGTCCAGGTCGCATTCCCGCACTAGCCCCCAGACATAGTCCCCCATCATTTTTTCATTGTAGTGGCCCTGGTACCTCCGCTCTATCTATTTCACATCTTGGTGGAATCGTTCGCCTTGTTCTTCTGAGTAGGCGCCCATATTGTCCTTGAATTTTCCAGGTGAGCATCCAGCATATGGAGTTTAAGCGACATCCTGCATCCAATGGCGCCAAAAGCCTTTATCAGATCCTGCACCAGTTGCTGGTAGTTTTCAGCTCTGTAGTTGCTCAGGAAGCCCTTAACAACTGCCTTGAAACAGTTCCATGCTGTTCTCTCAATCCTATTGAGCTTATTGGAGAACTCGATAGACTCAAACACTTTCTTTATCTGAGGTCCAACAAAAATTCCACCTTTGATTTTGGCCTCAGATAACTTGGGGAAAAACTCAAGAAGGTACTTAAAAGCGGCTGATTCTTGGTTGAGAACCTTCACAAACTGCTTCATCAACCCCAACTTAATGTGCAGTGGCGGCATGAGCGCAATCCTGGGATCAACCAGTGGCTCCCACATGACGTTCCGGGTCCCAACTACAAATTCTGTTCGCTGCTCCCAGTTCTTTCTTTTGTAGTGGTCAGAGGTGGCTCCGCTGTCCCAAAGGCAGAGGAAGCATTGGAATTTGATAAAGCCTCCTTGGAGTCCAAGCAGGAAAGCCACCATCTTGAAGTCTCCAATGATTTCCCAATTGTACTGGTTGTATTTCAGAGCTTCCAAGAGGACTTTCACACTGTAGTAATCTTCCAACTGTTTAATAGCACTTTTTTATTTATTTATTTGGGACCTAAGCAACACAAAAAAGTGATTACAGAGAAAAATTTTTTTTTTGTTACACGGTGTAATCGTCTCCTTCCCAGCCTATTAATTTTTCAGACCCCCCTCACTCTTATCTCCCCTACCGCTTATTAAATTTTGCTAATCTGTCTCCGGCGAAATTTTATTTTAAGTGGTAACATTCCTGCGACAATTAATTTTCTTTAGACATTAAAAACATTATACATGACAAAAAAGTATATTACTAGAAATCCCATATATTATAAAATAAATAGAATGAGTTGGGGTCTCAATATGTAAATTAAAAGACTAATTCTGGTTTAAAAAAACCTAACAGAGACAATCTAGGAAAATTACTGATTTTGCAACCCTCCCGCTTATTCCATACCCGGCTCATTCCAACTCCCCTACTTATTCCACCCTCCTATTATTTGGCGCCCGAGAGTACACTCACGCACCCATTAATATGTGCTCATATCCTTCCACTACATAAATATGCCGATTAACATACAGACAAGTATAACAACAACAAAACTAGGCATGTTTATTAAAATATAAGGCTACGAATTAGCAGGGTCGTTAGAACGTCGGATAGAATATTTTGCGGTATACATTACAGCTCTTTGCGCCCTGAGTTGAAATTTCGCCGAGCTAAACCTTGCTTTTCATCCTTTTGAGATAGATAAAACAAGTACCAGTCCAGTACTGATTCTTTCTATCTTTCTTAGTACCCTTTTCCCTCTCATTCTTATACCCTTCTCTCTCTCCTGTCCTGTCCATCTGTCTCTCTCTCTCTCTCTCTCTCTCTGTGGGAGAAATTAGTTATGTTCAGACTCGGGAGAGGGATGCTGCTCCACCGGGTTTTAAATGCCTAAGACAGTGCTTCTATGACTCAAGCATGAGTTACAGGTTCATACATTAAAATATATTCTTGTTAGACTCATTATTTTAATAAATATGCCCACTCTATTATATATCGTTAGTACTTTGCCTTAAATTGTGGTTTTCCTAGTTTTTAAAAAGAGAATATCCAACAATATATGCGGCCAATTGTCACGTTCACCTCGAATCTGTCCGCTGGAAACAAAGCAACAAATAAATATAATTTATATATTTATTGTAGACAATAATGACGGCATTAAAAAAAAATTAAATAATAAACAAGAAGAGAGGAAAAAGTGAAAAAGAAAACTCAGGAGAAGAAAAAAAATACAAAAAAAAAACTAAGAAACAAATCTCAGCTCAGCTATGTCCTACGGATAAGTGGGCGAAAGCATCACCATGAAAAGTAGCCAGTGATATAGGCTGCATCAGCCATACTATCACACGGTATTTATTCCTCAAGCGAGATGCACTGCGCGTGATTTTGCGAAGAAAAACGGCAGCTCAGGAACCGTGGACACAGAAAATCTCAATGGGGTCGGTCAAATAGATAAATAGATATATTTCTTTATTAGCCACAAGGGCGCACAAGAAAAGGGGACAATACAAAGACATGCCGGGGATTTTACATACAGTCGTGTAGAAAATATAAAAACAAACAATTACAACAATCGAAATCCCCAATAGGGGGGAGGCGTCACAAATGGGTTGTTTAATACCCCGTCGATAGAACAACCCTCAACTCCAGGAGCGTGTTGTGCAAGTGCTCCTTTCTTTCTTTTGCTCTCCTCTTCAACCTACAGGCTTATAAACTGAGGAGGCCCAATCACTCGGGCCATTTTCGCTTCATTCACCCACCTTTCAGTAAATTTACTAGGGTGCAGTGCCTCTCTCTCCACTCTGATTCTCCTTCTAAAGTGATACTTAAAGAAGGGAATCAATTGTTATCCGGAGAGAAAGGCATCTGTCCTCAGTCCTCTCAACCTCGTCCACCATATAACTTCTTTCACCATAGCCACCGTACAGAGGAAAACCGCCTCTCTTTCGTTTTTGAAAGAGGCTGGCGGTTTGATCCTTACTATTGTAGCAAGAGTTGCCTCCCTTGTCATGACAATCTCATAACCGCTCTCTAGACAGGAAGTAGCTGGAGTTGCTTCCCTTTGGGGTGATAGAACCCTGTTGGTCACTTCCGGTCAGACCCTATAAAAGGAACAGGTTAGGACGATCTCGCTCTTCGCGCCTATCCAGACTCTCAACGTTGGAGCGAGTACCTTCCTATTGTGTTGTTAGGAATTCGGTCATCAATAAAGGAGGACCTTGGGTTCTCCCCGGCCGAATTACTTTACGGTGCTCCTCTAGCGTTGCCTGGGCAAATGCTTGCCCCTGTTGATCTTGCTTTCCAAGATCCGCTTTCCTCCGTATCCCATCTGCGTTCTTATTTTCAGGACCTGCCGCCGATGGATACAAGGAAACAAACTGTAAAACCTGCGGTCCCGAGGGATATTGCCTCGTGGACCCATGTGTTCGTAAGGAACGATGCTGTGAGACCACCCCTCACACAACCATACTCTGGACCCTACCGTGTGTTAGCACGTACTGACAAACATTTCACTGTAGACGTTAAGGTGTCCAGAGAGACAATTTCGGTGGATAGACTGAAAAGGGCACACAATGACGCTCATACATCCGAGCCACAAATACCCCAATCTTTCTCTCTTGTGCATACACCTGCTCCTTCTGCCCCACCTTCACCTACATATAAGACTACGACCCGTTCCGGTCGGAGAGTCCACTGGCCCAAAAAGTTCTGCCAAACTATTTTTATGTGAACTGGCCACTGGAGCCTTATTTTTTTTTTTGCTGTTCTTGTTATTTATTTCTTTATTGTATGACTATGTACCTCTCATTACCATTTCACTGGATGTATATATATGTTTTTCGTTTCTGCTTACAACGAACATTTTAAAAGAAATTTGATTTTTTTTTTTACACATTTCGACATGAACACTTATTTTCGCTGAATCTCAACTATTGCTTATTCTTTCCACCAAGCTATATTCTTCTATTTGCCGGTTTAAAAATTTACCACGTAAATTTGCCGTTGAAAACTGCGCATTTATTCAGAATGCTTATTTCTCTGGTCGCTGGCCTCTTGACCCTTCCAGGGCAACGCATTCACAGCATCAACAACAACAACACAGTTTCATCAACAACCAAAACCAGCAGAATAAGCCAGAGAATTTATTTCTGCAGCACTCTTCCTGTGAGAAATTTCCTGCGGAAGTTGGAAATTTCACGTTATACCACAGACCAGAAACCACCTGCATTCATTCTCCGGAACACATTCTTTCCTGCTGTCATGTGATTGCACACATGTGAACTGTATTGTGAACATTTGAACTTTGACCTCTTCTCTTACTTTGATTACATTGTATCATAATTTTCATGCCCCTTACATGCTCGCCATCTTACTCCATGCATGCTTCATTCGATTTTTATGTTTTAAAAATCTGGCGGGGGACAATGTAGCAAGAGTTGCTTCCCTTGTCATGACAATCTCATCACCGCTCTCTAGACAGGAAGTATCTGGAGTTACTTCATTTTGGGGTGATAGAACCCTGCTGGTCACTTCCGGTCAGACCCTATAAAAGGAACAGGTTAGGACGATCTCGCTCTCTCGCCTCCTGGATCCCAAAGCGGTAACAACACCTGCGACCTTATCATGAGATGATTCCTTTCTGATAATCCTTCGCCACCAAGAAGAAGGCAACCGGCAGCCTAAGAGCCTAAGAAGATGTTAACACCTCCTAGAGAAGATCTCTGTTCTTCTCTACACACTTCAGCCTAGGAGTTGTAATCCACGGGTAATGATTCATTTATATTAATCCCTTTGACTTCTATGAAGTAAAAACATTATCACAACACACACCGGCATTTATTGTCTTTTGTAATAATTTTATATGTACACCGATACTAATCTCCTAAACTATGGACTCGGCAGTCAACTGGATTTGTCCCATACGCGACAGCAGTTGTTCTGCATAGTTCCACAGATCGGTTACGCCCGGGCAGTGTACAATTGCGTGCAGGACTGTTTCAATGTCCTGCGCGCATCTTGGACACATCCTCTTGGAAGGATCCCTGTCGGGGCGTCCGTGTCTGTAGATCTTGTCACGAACCAGTAGAGCTCCTCGGTAGCACTGCTAGGCCAGGGACCTCTGGAAGTTGTCCATAGGTACCGGGCGGAAAGTCCTACCAAACAGACTAGTGAATTCATCGTCTTCGACGCCCAGAGTCTCTCCGAGCACGTCGTCGCCCTTGTAACGTACAATCCCTCTATAGAATGTCGAAGTGGAGTCTCCACTGATTGCTGCGCCCGCTTGCCAGAGGACTGTGAGCGCCTGAGCGCATTCAATGTGCCAGGCGCCCATCGTTTTCGGTCTTTTCTTGACCCAGGACTGCAGCTCCGTCAGCGAGACGAGCTATGGGAAAGCCTGTCTCACAAACGGTGCCCACACCGGTTGGGGGTCGGTGAGGAATACCTGGAGATGCCGCAGCTTCAGCGCATGTTTGCGCATCATCAGCCACGGCATTCCCAGCCCTCCGTTGGAAGGGTGCTGACAGCAGACGGATCTCCTCACCAGCGGAGCCTGCTTCTTCCACAGAAACTGGAAGAGCATGCGTTCCATCTCGACGAGGTGTTCACGGGGAGAAGGCACGACAGTCAAGCGGTAGTAGATGATGGACGCTCTGAAAGTGTTCGCCACCTTCGCTCGACCTTTCAAGGACAGTTTGCACTCTGCCCACTTCTGGGTGAGTGCAAACACCTTGGCTGTGACTTCGTTCCAGTTTTTCTCCACCTGGAGGTCTGGAGCGAACCAGACCCCGAGCAATTTCACCGGTCCGTCCAGCGTCCAACGACGCTGTCGGACGTCATCGGTTTGCCCCTCCACGTACCGAGTTGCAAACCGACAGACTTGTCCGGGTTCAGTTTAGCTCCCGTCAGCGTTTCGTATTCTTTCAGTAAGTTGCCGATCACCCCGATTTCCGAGGTGCTCGACACCATTACCGTCACGTCGTCGGCATAAGCCGACGCCGCTTTGCGAGGTCCCGGTTCTAGAGGGATGCCCTGCAACAGCTCCAATTTCCGCAGTAGTGGCTCTAGAGTCAATACATACAGAATGGAGGAGAGAGGGCACCCCTGTCGAATGGAACGCGTGATTGCGAACGGCTCCGATAGGTAGCCGTTCACCTTGACCCTCGAGCAGATGCTGGTGTGCATAGATAGATAAATAGATAGATAGATAGATAGATAGATCAATAAATAGCAGAGATAAAAAAATACAATTCAACAGTTCAAAGTTCTTAGAGAGATAATTATTCCCAATTAGACGACACAACTAATCTTTTCTAACGAAGTTCTTTATTGTACACACACACACACACACACACACACACACACACACACACACACACACACACACACACACACACACACACACACATACATATATATGTATATATATGTATGTATGTATGTATGTATATATATATATATATATATATATATATATGTGTGTGTGTGTGTGTGTGTGTGTGTGTTTGTACGTATGTGTGTGTGTATATGCGTGCGATAGTCTTAGTGTTATCTATTGAACACATTTCTACATTTCTATTATTTATTGTCGATGTGTTGGAAGGATTTCTATTCGAGAGTCTAATTTTGAACAGGTAAGTGACAGTATGTTTTATACGGAGAATTGTACTGAATTTTGTTTTCTTTTCTTCTCGAAGTGATACGCAATCAAACGCACACACAAACACACAACCCATACAAATACACACACCATAGCTGTCAACTCTCCCCGTTCGACGGAGAGATCTCCCACCCCCTTTAGGGTGGGTGAGAGATGTCTTCTATTGTGAAAAATCTTCCCAGTTTGCCTCATTTCTCCCAGTTTTGGGGCACTTTCTTTCATGGTACTTCCCGTTTGGATTTTTAGAAGTTGACAGGTCTGTACACACACACACACACACACACACACACACACACACACACACACACACACACACACATATAGTAGAGAGTCACGGCCCAACGGCTGGGTTCTTGTTGTCGGGCCCTGACTCTCTACTATAACTCCACTCTACCATCCCAATTATCGAATGCTCACCTGAATAATGTTTAAAACTAGTATAATCTTGATCTCTCTAGTTTAAAACTAGTATAAAACTAGTATAATCCTGATCTCCCTCCCTCTTCTCTCTTCTCCTGCCCCCCTCTCTCTATATATGTGCGTGTGTGTGCACTTTTGTGTGCGCGTGTGTGAAGGCGCATGGCTCAGTGGTTAGAGCATTGGGCTTGCAATCAGGAGGTTGGGAGTTCGAATCTCGGCCCGAGTGATGCGTTGTGCCCTTGAGCAAGATACGTTATTTCGCGTTGCTCCAGTTTACTCAGCTGTAGAAATGAGCTGCAACGTCACTGGCGCCAAGCTGTATCGGCCATTGCTTTTCCCTTGTACAACATCAGTGGCGTGGAGAAAGGGACCGGTATGCAAGGGCGACTGCTGTTCTTTCCCAAACAACCTTGCTCGGACTTGTGACCGAAAGGGATCTTTACCCTTTACCCTCATATGCAACCTGTAGTAGCAGGGAAACCTTATGCTAATCTGTTAACCTCTTATATATATATATATATATATTGGAATGACATCCAACAAATTTAAGACCCGGTGGTATGCCCATACCCACTCCTTCAGATGACCGGACAAATCCAACCAAACAACACTAGCCGCCTATGTCTGGGACCTCAACATACACATATATACATTCACATATATACATACACATATATACACACATATATACATACACATATATACATACACATATACATACTCACTCTCATTCATACATGTGTGTGTGAGTGCGTGTAAAAAAATAACGTAAGAAATATTTAGATTTAACTATTAATTCTATCCGATGAAGCAATCATTTCGATATTTTTTATTCGCTCGAAGTTGTTTAACCCCAGATCAGCTTTGATTAAGCAGCCATACTAGAAAAGTCATAGCGAACATATCCGTTCATTTTTACAGTGTGGTTTGAGGGAACTGGTCTATTATTTCTTGCAGGTCAGGTGATCAAATAAAGTTGTCCTCGTCGATTCAATGTTGGTGTAGATGGTAATGTATATGGCGAGGAAATCTTGGGAAATTTACTAATCTAAATGAAAGGTCACTTCCATCAAGTCAAAAATGATAAGATTAATACATTTATCATACTTGAGATATAGTGATATAGGTCGTCTTCTTTTTTGGGAGTATATTGTACCGTCTTGGAATTGCTCGTTATTGTAAATGGATGGTAAGCCTTCGAGAGAGTGTTGTACTTGTGTTGTAATGGAGACATTACCGTATTTCTATTAAGTATGCAAAAGCTCCTCTGTTGTATTTTCTCTCAAGACTTATTAATATTTATTATCAACGTCACCGAAGTTCCTCTACATCTCTGTAACTTACTATATTGATCCGACTCTCGCCAAACGAGTAGAATATGTTTTACTAAGGAGGTCTAATAAGACTGAAATACGTTCGTTACGTCCACTAACTGGCTTTACAAACCAAATCCACTCCAATTTGTAGTGTCTATATTGTTAAAAGATTTCCACCAATTGATCTTATTGCAGTTATCTCCCTTGCTTGTTGTTTTTAGACTTTAAACAAGCATATATAGAGGTCAATTAATATTATAGATTATCCCAATTAATCGGAGTTTAAAATTCATTATATTACGTATATGAAGCTCTACTGTATTCGTATTTGGCACATAGAAAGTTCCACTTTGGTAATATTTTCATTTCTAGTAAGACCTCATTAAAGAAAATTTCATTTAATAATTGTAAATATATAACATTTATCCTGCATCATCATCATCATCACCACCACCGCCGCAACCACCACCACCATCATCACCACCATCACCACCACCACCACCACCACCACCACCACCACCACCGGTGTCACCAATTTAGAATGTTGGTATCAGTGTATATATATTATTAAGAATGACAATAAATGCAAGTGAGTGTTGTGACATGGTTTTACTTCACAGAAGTCAAATAAATTAATAGAAATAATTTTTACCACATGTTGATGCTCAGTTGGTCACAACTCCCAGACTGGGGAGTGTAGAGAGAGAGAGAGGGAGAGAGAGAGAGAGAGAGAAGACAGGAGTCATCTTTTGACAAGGTCTGAAGTGGTTCTTCTTGCTGCGGCGTAGGAAGTGAGAGAGTTAATACCTTGATGTTCTCAAATATATAGTCCCAGGGGGACGCAACTCCATTTAGTACATGGATCTGCCACTGGGAGTCGCGACCGTCACAAAGGGACGCAACTCAGCTACAGTACCCTCCTCCAGACGATAGGCGAAAAGCCCGAAGGTAACTGTAGTGAACCCACAAGCATGGGCTCCCAGCACAGGCATGAAATATTAACGAAAAGGTACATGTATAAATCAGGCATGAAAGAGTAACGAAAAGGTACATGTATACATAGTAATACAATAAAGAGAAAAACAAAAAAGAGGCTCCAGTGGCCAGTTCACATGAAAACAGTTTGGCAGAGTTTTTTGGGGCCAGTGGACTCTTCGACCGGAACGGGTTGTGGTCTTGTATGTAGGTGAAGGTGGGGCAGAAGGAGCAGGTGTATGCACAAGAGAGAAAGATTGGGGTATTTGTGGCTCGGGTGTATGAGCGTCATTGTATACCCTTATTACTCTATCCACCGAAATTGTCTCTCTGAACCCCTTAATGTCTCCTGTGAAATGTTTGTCAGTACGTACTAACACACGGTAGGGTCCAGAGTACGGCTGTGTGAGGGGTGGAATAACCGCATCGTTTCTGACGAATACATGTGTCCAGGAGGCAATATCCCTCGGGATTGCAGCTTTAATAGTTTGTTTCCTAGTATTCATGGGCGGTAAGTCCTGAAAATAGGAGCGCAAACGAGATACGTAGGAAGGAGGGTCCTGAAAAGCAAGATCAACAGGGGCAAGCATTTGCCCAGGCAACGGTCGAGGAGCACCATACAGTAATTCGGCCGGGGAGAACCCAAGATCCTCCTTTATTGATGACCGAATTCCTAACAACACAATAGGAAGGCACTCGCTCCAGCGTTGAGAGTCTGGATAGGCGCGAAGAACGGCCTTTAATTGGCGGTGGAATCGTTCCATCATTCTGTTCGAAGCAGGATGATAGGCTGTGGTCCGAATCCGTTGAGCACCAATGATCTTTGTCAGCTCAGAGAAGAGATGAGACTCAAATTGCCTACCACGGTCTGTGGTGACTGTTATTGGCACGCCAAAGCGGGCAATCCACCCTGACACCAGGGCACGCGCTATAGTCTCAGCGGTAATATCATTTAAGGGGATGGCTTCAGGCCATCGCGAAAAACGATCGATGCAGGTCAAGAGGTAAGAATATCCACTGCTGAATGGCCAAGGTCCAACGATATCAATGTGGATGTGTTGAAACCGAGCATCTGGAGTACTGAAAGTACCAAGTGGAGTCCGGATGTCTGTGGACTTTAGATCTCTGACACTGTGTGCAGGAACGGCACCAGACAGTAATTTCTCGCCTCATATTGGGCCAGAAAAATCTAGCCGTTATAAGCTTTACTGTGGCAGAAATTCCTGGGTGAGAAATGCTGTGCAAAGCAAGGAACACAATTCGACGGTGAGTCTCAGGAACATAAGGTCGTGATGAATCCGTAGATACATCACACAGAATCTGCCTGTCGGTGGTCGACAAGGGCAGATATTTGAAGATGCAAGTCGCAAACTCGGCAGAAAGAGTATCTAACGATTGGAGTGCAGGCTGGTCTGCAGCTAAACGACTTAAGTTGATCTCCTGTGATGACGAGATGGAGCTGATTGGCAAACGTGACAATGCGTCTGCAGCTATGTTAAGCGAGCCAGCAATGTGCTGGATATCACTTGTAAATTGCGAAACGTAATCCAGGTGCCTTGTCTCTCTGGGCGAATATCTGTCGGCTTTAGCCCTCAAAGCGAAGGTCAGAGGTTTGTGGTCAGTTAAAACAGTAAAATTTCTCCCCTCAAGAATATGAGAGAAATATTTCACCGACAGATATATGGCTAATAATTCCCGCCCAAACGTGCTGTAACGCGTTTCTGCTGGTTTCAGCTTCCTTGAGAAAAATGCCAAAGGTTGTTGGTTTCCAGCGTTGAACTGCTGTAAAACTGCTCCCACAGCGGTATCAGATGCATCAACACAAAGCGAAAGCTTGGCCTCTGGTTCCGGGTGGGCTAGCAAAGGTGAACTAGCGAGTGCTGTCTAGGCAGTCTGGAAGTCTTTAAGCTGTCCTTGTGTCAAGGAAATATCCTCATTCTTCTTTCAACGATTTTTCAAAATGTCAGTAAGGGAAGATAGCAAATTAGCACAATGAGGAACGAAACGCCTATAGAAATTGATTAGGCCTAAGAAGTGACGCAACTGGTGAAGTGTAGTAGGCGGAAGTAAATCCTGTATGGCTTGAACTCGCTGAGAGAGCGGCCATAATACCTTCGGCGTCGATGAGGTGGCCTAAAAAATTTAGCGAAGTGGAACCGAAAACACACTTTGCGGGATTCACACGAACGCGGTAATCTTGAAGTCACCGAAATAAGAGATGCATGTGGCGCATATGCTCTTCTGGAGAGGAACTGGCGACGAGAAGATCGTCTATGTATGCATAAACGAAGTCCAGACCACGAGTGACTTCGTCTATGAACCGCTGAAAAGTGCTAGCGGCGTTCTTCAGTCCGAAAGGCATGGTCAAAAATTCGAAGGATCCGAAAGGAGTTGTAATCGCCGTTTTCGGAATATCCTCCTTCCTGACCGGAATTTGGTGGTAGGCTCGCACCAAATCTAGTTTTGAGAAAATCTTACACCCCTGCAATGACGATCCGAAATCCTGGAGATGGGGGATGGGATACTTATCCGGGACGGTCATAGCATTTAACCTCCTATAATCCCCAGTGGGTCTCCAGTCGCCGGAAGTCTTGGGCACCATGTGTAACGGTGAAGCCCAAGGACTCGTAGATGGGCGAATAATGCCCAGCTGCAGCATATGGTCGAACTCGGACCGTGCTGCCTTTAATTTGTCCGCCGGTAAGCGGCGTGGACGCGAAAACACTGGAGCACCGGTGGTGGAAATGAAATGTTCAGTTGAGTGTGTTGGCTCAGTGACTCGAAAATTTCCATCCGTGAGCTCCGGGAAAGAACCCAGCAACGAATGGTAGGCGTCTCCAGCGGCAGCGATGAAGAATATGGGGCTGATTGTTGGAGCATTGGCCTTCCGACTACGAATTGAGAAACCGGTGATGTCATCCACCAGGCGTTGGCCACGGACGTCCACAGTCAAAGAGAAGTTGTGGAGGAAATCCGCTCCTAAGATAGGATATGGCAAATCGGCAACCGTAAAAATCCACTTAAAATCCCTACGAAGATTTAGGAATTTGAGAGGAAGTGAGATTTGTCCGTACGTATTTATAGACGAGTGATTAACGGGGTATCTTTCAGGCAATGGACCGGCCAAATACTACAGGAGGCTCCTGCATCCACGAGGAAACCTCTTCCCGACATAAGGTCCTTAATGAAGAAATGGCGGTTTGGTGGCTTTATGTTGAGGTCAACTGCCCCATCAGCGGATCTCTTTGGCGTTTCCCGCCTTATGAAAAGAGCAAGGTTGCACGCAGTGGTTCGCGCTCTCGGCGAATCGCTCATGGTACCAGCATAAAGATGAAGCTGGTGACCTGGGGCGGCGACTAAAAGATTGAGATCTCCCGCGGCTGCGAACGGACACCACACCAGACCTTCATCTTCTGGAGCTCCAGGGTGAGTTCCTGAATGGCCTTCTGCATCGCTATAATAGCTGAGCTGTCTATAGGAGCTGCCGCGCAGATGGCATGGCCAGGTGTGGCCTGAGCTGGTTGGGAAACAGCGGCAAGGGCTTCGCTGCCTCTAGTACCCGTAACTTCGAAAACTTTGTCCGCGGAGGCGGCAAGCTGATCCACCGTGCAAGTATCCCTAATGGGGCCCAAAATTGCCTGTACGTTGGTCAGTAGGCGTGAGAAGAACAACTGCTTCAACATGGCAGTTTCCGCTACCGACCCCTCCGTTAGGTCCTTCATTCTCCTTAGGAGGTTCGATGGGGTGCCATCACCGATATGCTCCAGATGGACCAGAGCCCTAAATCTTTTTTCTGCGGACTGTGCAGTCCGGCTGAGTATTTCAGCCTTCAGAGACTTGTACGTCGCGTCGGTGGGTGTCTCTAACACCAGGTCCTTAATCGCTGGGATAAGTGCCGGCGGAATTGCACTAAGGACCAGGGGACGTTGTTGTGCTTCGTCAATTCTGTTCGCCTCGAAAAATTCTTCGAGTTGGGCGAACCATAACCTTACGTCGCCCGTGTACGTAGTAGGAGAGAATGAGATGCCATTGGTATACCGTAGGTAATCTGCAAAAAATCGTCTCCAACACAAGGGAAAAGGAAAACAAAATCGCTTGTTTTTCTCTGTCAAACAACTGGACAGGAAAAATAATGCATCCGAGACAACATGTAAAGGAGCAACTAACCGAGCGATGTCATTAACAAGGTATAGGCAGGGAATTTAAAACTAAAACCAATATGGTGGACGATTTCGCGCCCAAAACACTATTGATGAAGAAGAAAGCCGCCATCTTGTCATCCTCAAACATTTTAGCCAGAGAAAAGAAGAAAAGAAGAAAAAACATTA